>JASKON010000009.1:30717500-31918333 GCA_036010255.1 Myotis pilosus | reverse complement strand
TGAGGGAAGGCATTCGCACCTTGTTCCTCATCTTATTGTAAAGCATCAATTTTTCACTATTATGTATGATGTTAGCAGCAGGTTTATTGTTGTTTTCAATTTTTCTAAATACTATATTTTTAAATTAAATTTATTGTGGTAACATTGATTAATTACATTATTTAAATTTCAGGGGTACAACTTTGTAATATGACATTTGTATACTCTATTGTGTGCTTACCATCTGAACTGCTGTAGTTTTTTTTGTTTGTTTGTTTGCTTGTTTTTTTTTGTCAATGTTCCCTATAAAATTGAGGACGTTTCCTTCTAATCCTAGTTTGCTGAGAGATTTTTTTTTTATCATGAATGTGTGTGTGTGATTATTTCAATGATTTTTTGCATTGATACTATTTTTCTTTGTTACCCTGTTGATGTGATGGATTACCTCAATTGGTTTTGTAATGCTGAACCAGCCTCATATAACTGGGATAAATCCCATTTGATCATGGCATTTACTTTTTTAATACATTGTTGGATTAGATTTACTAATTTTTTGAGGACTTTTGTGATCTATGTTTATGCTAGATATTGACCTGTAAGTTTTATTTTTTGTAAAGTTTTTGTCTGCTTTTGTTAATACACTACAGTTAGCCCTCTGTATCTGCAGGTTATGCATCCATGGGTTCAACTAAGCAAGAATCAGAAATAGTTGAAAACAATGTTATGTTGTTGCTGACATATACTATGTAGTAAGGCCTAAGTTGGTTGCGTCTGTATTCAACAAATACAGCCTTTTTCTCCTTGTCATGATTCCCTAAACAATACAGTATACCAATAATTTACATACCATTTACATAGTATAAGGTATTATAAATAATCTGGAATATATAATATTTAAAGAATACAGGGGGATGTGTGTAGGTTATTATGTAAATACTATACCATTTTATTAAGGGACTTGAGCATCCACAGATTTTGGTATCCATGTGGTTTCTGGAACCATTCCCCCATGGAAACAGAGGGATGACTGTAACATTGGCCTTATAAAACAAGGTAGAATGTATTCCCTCTGATTTTATTTCCTGGAAGAGATTGTAGAGAATTGGTATAACTTTGTCCTTAAATGTTTTTTTAGAATTTACTAGGGAACTCATCTGGACTTTATATTTTTTCCCTCTCTTTTTTGGGGGGAAGGGGAATAAAAAGCTCTTTATTTGAAGCTCTGGGGTAGGGTAGAGCATTGGTTTCTCACCAGAGGCCCACATAGGCCAATTAATTATTGATTTCATTTCTTTAACAGCTCTAAGCCTACTCAGATTATTTCTTCTTGTGTGAATTTTGGCAGAATATGTATTTAATGTAATTGATTTTTTCATCTAAGTTGTTAAATTTATGGGCATAGAGTTTTTTTTATAATATTTCTTTATTATCCTTTAAATGTCCATGATATCTGAAGTGATATCCTCTCTTTCATTCCTGATATTAGTGATTTGTGTCTTCTCTCTTTTTTTTCTTAGTTAATCTGAGTGAAGGCTTATCAATTTTAATGATAAATCAAAGAATCACCTTTTGGTTTTGTTTATTTTATTGATATATTGTTTTAAATTTCATTTATTTCTGCAATAATTTTTAATATTTATTTGCTTCTGCATATTTTGAATTTAATTTGCTTTCCTTTTCTTTAGCTTCCTAAGGTAGAAACTTAGATTATTGAGTATAGGTATTTCTTCTTTTCTAATACATGCATTCAAAGCTATAAAATTCCCTCCAATCATTGCTTCTGCTGCATTCTACAAATTTTCATAAGTTGTGTTTTATTTTTTATCTAGTTAAAATGTTTTTCAAATTTATTTTGAGACTACTTTAAAATTTTGTTATTTAATCTCCATCCATTTTGTGGTTTCCATCTATCTTTCTGTTATTGATTTCTAGTTTAATCTCTGTTTTCTGATTGTGGATATTTTATGTGTTCTATTCTTTTAAATTTACATTGTGTTTCATTGGTCAAGACATGAAGACAACCAAAATGTCTTTCAATAGAGGATTGGATAAAGAAAATGTGGTACATAAATACTGTGGAATGCTACTCAGCCATAAGAAAAAAAATGAAATACTGCCATTTATGACAACATGGATGGACCTTGAGAGTATTTTGCTAAGCAAAATAAGTCAGTCAGAAAGAGTCAGTCAGCTAAGAATCATTGATTTCATTCACATGGGGATATAAAACTAAAAGCAACAAATGAACAAACAAGAAAATGAACCTTATAGACACAGACAACATTATGGTGGTTACCAGAGGGAAGGTAGTGGGGGGGGATAGTAAATGGTAAAGGAGGTCACATATATGGAGACAGAAGATTTGACTTTGGGTGGTGGGCACACAATGCAACATACAAATTATACACTTGAAACCTACATAATTTTATTAACCAATGTCAACCCAATAAACTTAATTTGAAAAATATTTAAGATGTGCTTTATGGCCCAGAATGATTTCTGTCTTGGTGGATGGTTTATATGAACTCTAGAATAATGTTTATTCTGATCTTGTTGGATAAAACAGTCCATAGTTATCAATTATAGCCAGTTGATTGATGGTGCTATTAATCTCAACTATATACTTACTGGTTTTCTTTCTATATACATTTCTGACAAAAGGGAGACCAAGTCTCACCTATACCAGTGGATATATAAATTTCTCCTTGCAGTTCTATCAGTTGCTGTCTCAAATATTTTGACACTGTGTTGTTAGGCACATACACATTAACAAATTGCTGTCTTTTTATAATATTGACTTCTTTATCATTATGTATTGCCCCTCTTTATCCCTTATAGCTTTCTTTGCTCTGAAGTTTACTCTTTTTGAAGTTAATATGGATAATGTTGCTTTCTTTTTATTTGTGTTAGCATGGCATATTTCTCTCCATCAGTTTACTTTTACTATATATCATTATGTCTAATATATTATATACAGTATATGTTTTATATTTAAAACTAGAGGCCCAGTGCACACAAATTTGTGCACTTGGCGGGGGGGTCCTCAGCCTGGCCTGTGCCCTCTCACAGTCTTGGACCCCTTGGGAGATGACCACCTGCTGGCTTAGGCCCGCTCCCCAGGGGATTGGGCCTAAGCTGGCAGTCAGACATCCCTCTGGCAGCCCAGGAGCCCTCGGGGGATGTCCACTTGCCAGCAGAGAGCCGGCCTAGCTGCTGTCGGACATCCTTAGCACTGCTGAGGAGGCAAGAGAGGCTCCCATCACCACCACTGTACTGGCAGCCGTCAGCCTGGCTTGTGGCTGAGCAGAGTTGCTCCTGTGGAAGCACACTGACCACCAGGGGACAGCTCCTACATTGAGCGTCTGCCCCCTGGTGGTCAGTGTGTGTCATAGTGACCAGTGATTTCTGGTTGCTCTGCTATTAGGGTCAATTTGCATATTAACCTTTTATTATATAGGATAGAGGCCTGGTGCACAGGTGGAGGCTGGCTGGTTTTCACTGAAGGGTGTCCCGGATTAGGGTGCGGGTCCTGCTGGGGTCCCTGGCCAGTCTGGGTGAGTGGCTGATGGCTGTTTGCAGGCTGGCCAAGCCTTCAGCCACCCAAGCTCCCAGTGGAGGCTGGCTGAAAGCAGGTATCTGGGGATTATTTAGCTTCTATAATTGAAACTTTGTTGCCTTTTGCAGAGGCTACAGCCCTCTGTGGGAAGCTTGGCTTCCTCCATCGCTGGGGCAACCAAGCCTCCTGCTTCCTTCAGCTCCATGGCTGCCGGCCGCTATCTTGGTTGTGTTAATTTGCATATAGTCGCTCTGATTGGCTGGTGGGCGTGGCTTGGGCATAGCAAAGGTATGTTCAATTAGTATCTTTGTCTTTTATTAGTGTATATGCTGAAGGGTATTCTTTAAGAAGAGGAAGAAGTAGAAAAATGTAAGGATAAACATTATGAACAACAAAGTGATAAATACATATCTATCAACAAGTGAATATAAAAATCAAGTGAATAAATCTGATGAACAGAATAAACTGGTGAATATAATAGAATCAGGGGCATATAAAGGGAGCGGACTGACAATTCTCTGGGGGAAGGGGGTGTGGGATTGCAGGAAGAGATTGGACAAAAATCTTACAGCTATGGACAAGGACAATGGCGGGGGGTAAGGTCATAGGGTGGGGTGGTAATCTAGTAGAGGGGAGCCAGGGGGAGGGGGAAAGAGGAACAACTGTAATAATCTGAACAATAAAGATTTATTTTAAAAATAAATAAATAAAATGGAGATTCAGTTTTCTGACCTATATCATTTTATTTCTCTTAAGGTCTTCTATTCATATTTCTTGCAGTGCATGTGTATTGACAACAAAGTCTCTTAATTTTTGTTTTTATGAGTAATTCTTTATTTTTCCAAACAGTTTCCAATTAATCATAGTTTTTAAAAAATCCTAATTTGATAATTCCAGCATTCCTTTTATATATGACTCTGGTCTCATGCTTATTCTGTTGTCTTTTTTTTTTTTTTTTTTTTAGACAGAAATGACGTAGTGTGTAAAAGAAATAATAGTAAATAAACCATTAGTGATGTAATGAAAAGGTTTTTATATCTCAGGGGCTGAGCCGCCAGCAATTTACCGATTACAGTTCTGGTTTTCCTACTCTGGTACTGGTTCCTGCAGAGGAATCTGCTTGAAGGTTTCCGTTCAGGTAAGTTGTGATTCCCTGTATCTACTTGTCCCTCTGTAATTTTGTTGAAGCACCTCACTTCTCTGACAGACGTAAGAAGAGCTTTTGATTTTTCAGTTTGTACAGCTTTTTACTTATTCAGACAGAGTAAATACTTTCAAGATTTTTATATGCTGGACTGGAACCCACAAAATTTATTCTTTTTAAATGCTTTTTAAAATATATACTTTTATTATTGATAGTATTACAGATGTCTCCATTTTCTCCTCTTATCCCCCACTCCTCCCAGCCCCTACCAATCCCTCCACGTCTTCACTACCCTATTGCCCATGTCCATGGACTATGCATATAAGTTTTATAAGTTCTTTGGTTTATCTCTTCTCGTCCCCCCACTTCCATATCGAGGTATGTCAGCCTGTTTCATGCCTCCCTGCTTTGGGTCTTCTTTTGTTGGTCAATTAATTTTGTTCATTAGATTCTCCAAATAAATGAGATCATGTGATATTTGTCTTTCACAGTTTGGCTTATTTCACTTACCATAATATTTTCCACGTCCATTAAAGCTGTCCCAAAGGGTAAAAGATCCCTCTTTTTTTTTTTTTACAGATGCATAGTATTCCATAGTGCAAATGTCCCATAGATTTTTTTTTAAATATATTTTATTGATTTTCACAGAGAGGAAGGGAGAGGGATAGAGAGTTAGAAACATCGATGAGAGAGAAACATCGATCAGCTGCCTCCTGCACACCTCCTACTGGGGATGTGCCCGCAACCCAGGTACATGCCCTTGACCGGAATCGAACCTGGGACCTTTCAGTCCGCAGGCCGACGCTCTACCCACTGAGCCAAACCGGTTTCGGCTGTCCCATAGATTTTTAACCATTCATCAACTGATGGGCACATGGGCTATTTCCAAATCTTAGCTATTATAAATAACACTGCTATGAACATAGGGGTGCATATATTCTTTCTGATTGGTGTCTTTGTTTTTTTTAGGTATATTCCCAGAAGTGGGATCGCTGGGTCAAACGCAAGTTCTATTTTAATTTTTTTTAAAAAAATATATATTTTTTGATTTCAGAGAGGAAGGGAGAGGGAGAGAGAGATAGAAATATCAATGATGAGAGAGAATCATTGATTGGCTGCGTCCAGCACATCTCACAATAGGGATCAAGCCCACAACCAGGGCATTTAAGGCTGACCAGAAATTGAACTGTGACCTTCTGATTCATAGGTCGACACTCAACCACTGAGCCATTAATTTTTTTGTAGAAATTCCATATTGATTTCTATAGAGGCTGCACAAGTCTGCATTCCCTCCAGCAATGAACTAGTGTTCCCTTTACACCACATCTTCACCAGAACTTGTTTTTTGCTGATTTTTTTATGACAGCAATTCTGACAGGTGTGAGGTGATAGCTCATTGTGGCTTTAATATGCATTTCTCTGATGATTAGTGACTTTAAGCATTTTTTTCATATGTTTCTTGGCCATTTATATGTCCAGTTTGGAAAAGTGTCTATTCAGGTCTTCTGCCCATTTTTAATTGGATTGTTTGTCTTCCTTTTATTGAATTTTATGAGTGCTTTATATGTTTTGGATATTAACTCCTTATCAGATATATAATTGGAAAATATGTTCTCCCATACAGTGAGTTTCTTTTTCATTTTGATGGTGGTTTCTTTTGCTGTGCAGAAACTTTTTATTTTAATGTAGTCCCATTTTTTTCTCCTTAGTTTTCTTTGCCCTACAGTGGTCAGCAAACTTATTAGTCAACAGAGCCAAATATCAACAGTAGAACGACTGAAATTTCTTTTGGGAGCCAAATTTTTTAAACTTAAACTATATAGGTAGGTACATTGTTATTAACTTAATTAGGGTACTCCTAAGGCTTAGGAAGAGCCACACTGAAGGGGCCAAAGAGCCGCATGTGGCTCATGAGCCGCAGTTTGCTGACCACGACCCTAGGAGATGTATCTGTAAACATATTGGTACACGAGATGTCTGACATTTTATTGTTTATGTTTTCTTCTAAGATTTTTATGGTTTCATGCCTTACATTTAAATATTTTATTTAACTTGAATTTAAACTTGTGTGTGGTGTAAGTTGGTGGTCTAGTTTCATCTTTTTGCATGTGTCTGTCCAGTTTTCCCAGCACCAGTTGTTGAAGACGCTGTCTTTACTCCATTGTATGTTCTTGCATCCTTTGCCAAATATTAATTGACTATAATGGTATGGATCAATTTTTGGGGTCTCTGTTCTGATCTATTGGTCTATGTGCCAGTACCAGGCTGTTTCAGTTATAATGGCTTTGTAGTATAGTTGATATCTGGCATTGTGGTCTCTCCTACATCTTTCTTCTTTCTAAAGATTGCTGCAGCTATTTGGGATCTTTTAAGTTTCCATATAAAGTTTTCTGTACTTTTCTTCTAAGTCTGTCAAATATGCCTTTGGTATTTTAACAGAGATTATGTTGAATCTATAGATTTTGGGGGTAGTATAGACATATTAATGATGTTAATACTTCGAATTCATGAACATGGTATTTATTTCCATATGTTTGTATCTTCCTCTATTTCTTTTTTTTTTCAATGCCCTATAGTTTTCCAAGTACAGGTCTTTTACCTCCTTGGTTAAGTTTATTCCTTGGTATCTTATTTTATTTCTTGCAATGGTAAATGGGATTGCTTTCTTAGTTTCTCTTTCTAAGAGCTCATTATTGGTGTATAAAAATGCCATCAATTTCAGATGTTGATTTTCTATCCTGCTACCGAGCCGAATTCATTTATTAAGTTTAGTAGTTTCCTGGTGGGGTCTTTAGGGTTTTCTATGTACAGTATCATGTCTTCTGTGCATAATGACAGTTTTACTTCCTCCTTTCCAATTTGGATACCTTTTACCTCTTCTTCTTATCTGATTGTTGTGGCTAGGGCTTTCAGTGTTATGTTGAATAAGAGTGGTGAAAGCTGAGGTCCCTGCCTTGTTCCCAATCTTAACGGGAACACTTATAGTTTTTGCCCATTGAGTATGATGCTTGCTGTAGGTTTGTCATATGTGGCCTTTATTTTTTATTTTTATTTTTTTAAATTGTGCCTTTTTTAAAAAATATGTTTTACTGATTTTTTTACAGAGAGGAAGGGAGAGGGAGAGGGATAGCGTGTTAGAAACATCGATGAGAGAGAAACATCGATTCAGCTGCCTCTTGCACGCCCCCCTACTGGGGATGTGCCCGCAACCTAAGTACATGCCCTTGAACGGAATCGAACCTGGGACCCTTGAGTCCGCAGGCCAACACTCTATCCGCTAAGCCAAACTAGTTAGGGCATATGTGGTCTTTATTATGTTGAGGTATGATCCCTCTATTCCCACATTACTGAGAGTTTTTTATCAAAAAAGGTCACTGGATTTTGTCGAATGCTTTTTCTGCATCTATTGATATGATCATGCAGTTTTTATCTGTCAAATTTTTTAATGTGATGTATCACGTTTATTGATTTGCCAATATTGTACCAGCCTTGCATCCCAGGAATAAACCCCACTTGGTCATGATGTATGATTTTTTTAATGTATTCCTGGAATCAACTTGCTAATATTTTGTTGAGGGTTTTAGAATCTGTGTTCATTAGGAATATTGACCTGTCATTTTCTTTCTTTGTAATGTCTTTATCTGATTTTGGGATTGGGATAATGCTGACTTCAGAGAAAGAGCTTGAAAGTGTGCTGCTATGAACATATGGGTGCATATATCCTTTGTGATTGGTGTTTCTGGATTCTTGGGATATATTCCTAGAAGTGAGGTCACAATGTCAAATGGGAGTTCCATTTGTAGTTTTTTGAGGAAACTCCATACTGTCTTCCATAGTGGCTGCACCAGTCTGCATTCCCACCAGCAGTGCACTAGTGCTCCTTTTTCTCCACATCCTCTCCAGAACTTGTCGTTTGTGGATTTGTTGATGATAGCCATTCTGACAGGTGTGAGATGGTACCTCATTGTTGTTTTGATTTGCATCTCTCAGATGATTAGTGACTTTGAGCAAGTTTTCATATGTCTCTTGGCTATCTGAATGTCCTCTTTTGAAAAGTGTCTATTTAGGTCCTTTGCCCATTTTTTGATTAGATTGTTTATCTTCCTTTCGTTCAGTTGTATGAGTTCCCTATAAATTTTAGAGATTAGGCCCTTATCAGATATAACATTGGCAAATATGTTTTCCCACACAGTGGGTTTTCTTTTTGTTTTGTTGATGGTTTCTTTTGCTGTGCAGAAGCTTTTTATTTTGATGTAGTCCCATTTGTTTATTTTCTCTTTAGTTTCCAATGCCCTAGGAGCTGTATCGGTGAAGAAATTGCTTAGGCATATGTCTGAGATTTTGTTGCCTTTGGATTTTTCTAGTATTTTTATGGTTTCCCTTCATACATTTAAGTCCTTTATCCATTTTGAGTTTATTTTAGTATATGGTGTAAGTTGGTGGTCTAGTTTCATTTTTTTTGCATTATGCTAAGTGAAATAAGCCAGTCAATGAAGGAAAAACACCACATGATCTTACTCACTCATGCATAATAAAGACCGTTATAAACTTATGAACAAAAATAGATACAGAGGCAGAGCTGCCTCGAACAGACTGTCAAACTACAGTGGGAAAGCCGGGGACGGTTGAGGGTCGGGGGGTGGGGGCGGGTAAGACATCAACCAAAGGACTTGTATGCATGCATATAAGCATAACCAATGTACATAAGACACTGGGGGTTAGGGGAGGCCAGGGGATTTTTAAGGGCAGGGAAAAAAGGAGACATAAGTAATACTCTTTGTAATACTTTAAGGAATAAAACAATTTTTAAAAAAAGAGCTTGAAAGTGTTCCCCTGGAAAGTGTTCCTTCCTCTTTAATTTTTTGGAATAGTTTGAGAATTATTGGTGTTACTTCTTTAAATGTTTGTTAAAATTTTCCTGTAAATCCATCCAGTCCAGGACTTCTGTTTCCTGGAAGTTTTTAAATTACTGCTTCAATTTCATCAATTGTTATTGGCCTATTCTGGTTTTCTGATTCTTTCTGACTTAGTTTTGGAATATTGTATGTTTCTTTTTGTTTTCTTTTTTTTATGCTTAAAGTATTACAAAGGGTATTACATATGTGTCCATTTTTTCCCCCGCCCTAACAGTCCCCTAGCCTCCTTATCCCCCAGTGTCTTATGGCTATTGGTTATGCTTATATGCATGCATACAAGTCCCTTGGTTGATCTCTTACCCCCCTACCAGCTCCCCCAACCCTCCCCGGCCTTCCCGCTGCAGTTTGACAATCTGTTTGAGGCAGCTCTGCCTCTGTATCTATTATTGTTCAAAAGTTTATAATGTTCTCTATTATCCATGAATGAGTGAGATCATGTGGTATTTTTCCTTCATTGACTGGCTTACTTCACTTAGCATAATGCTCTCCAGTTCCATCCATGCTGTTGCAAATTGTAGGAGTTCCTCCCTTTTTAGAGCAGCATAGTATTCCATCGTGTAGATGTACCACAGTTTTCTAATCCATTTATCTACTGATGGGCACTTAGGCTGTTTCCAGATCTTAGGTATGGTGAATTATGCTGCTATGAACATAGGGGTGCATATATCCTTTCTGATTGGTGTTTCTGGTTTCTTGGGATATATTCCTAGAAGTGGGATCATAGGGTCAAATGGGAGTTCCATTTTCAGTTTTTTGAGGAAACTCCATACTGTCTTCCATAGTGGCTGCACCAGTCTGCATACCCACCAGCAGTGCACAAGTGTTCCTTTTTCTCCACATCCTCTCCAGCACTTGTCGTTTGTGGATTTGTTGATGACAGCCAGTCTGACAGGTGTGAGATGTTACCTCATTGTTTTGATTTGCATCTCTTGGATGATTAGTGACTTTGAGCATGTTTTCATATGTCTCTTGGCTTTCTGAATGTCTTCTTTTGAAAGGTGTCTATTTAGGTCCTTTGCCCATTTTTTGATTGGATTGTTTATCTTCCTTTTGTTAAGTTGTATGAGTTCCCTATAAATTTTGGAGATTAGGCCCTTATCAGATATGACATTGGCAAATATGTTTTCCCACACAGTGGGTTTTCTTTTTGTTTTGTTGATGGTTTCTTTTGCTGTGCAGAAGCTTTTTATTTTGATGTAGTCCCATTTGTTCATTTTCTCTTTAGTTTCAAGTGTCCTAGGAGCTGTATCAGTGAAGAAATTGCTTCGGCACATGTCTGAGATTTTGTTGCCTTTGGATTCTTCTAGAATTTTTATGGTTTCCTGTCGTACATTTAAGTCCTTTATCCGTTTTGAGTTTATTTTTGTGTATGGTGTAAGTTGATGTTCTAGTTTCATTTTCTTGCATATATCTGTCCAATTTTCCCAACACCATTTATTGAAGAGACTATCTTGGCTCCATTGTATGTTCTTGCCTCCTTTGTCAAATATTAATTGAGCATATTGGTTTGGGCCAATTTCTGGGCTCTCTATTCTATTCTATTGATCTATATGCCTATTCTTGTGCCAGTACCAGGCAGTTTTGAGAACAGTGGCTTTGTAATACATCTTGATATATGGTATTGAGATCCCACCTACTTTGTTCTTTTTCAGGATTGCTGCAGCTATTCGGGGTCTTTTTTTATTCCAGATGAACTTTTGGTGAGTTCGTTCTAGATCTATGAAGTATGCCATTGGTATTTCAATGGGAAGTGCGTTGAATTTATAGATTGCTTTGGGTAGTATGGACATTTTAATGATGTTGATTCTAACAATACATGAACAGGGTATGTTCTTCAATCTGTTTATGTCTTCCTCTATATCTTTTTTCAACGGCCTGTAGTTTTCTGAGTAGAGGTCTTTTACCTCTTTAGTTAAGTTTATTACTAGGTAGCTTAATTTTTTTGGTGCGATGGTAAACGGGGTTGTTTTTATAATCTCTGTTTCTGAAAGTTCACTATTGGTGTATAGAAATGCCTCATATTTCTTGGGGTTAATTTTGTATCCTGCTACATTGCCAAAACCTATGGGGAACCCCTGGACCTGCTGGGGCTGGACCCCAGCACAAATTCATGTATTAAGTCTAGTAACTTTTTGATGGAGTCTCTAGGGTTTTGTATGTATAATATCATGTCGTCTGCAAATAAGGACAGTTTTACTTCCTCTTTACCAATTTGGATGCCTTTTATTTCTTCTTCTTGCCTAATTGCAATGGCTAACACTTCCAGTACTATGTTGAACAGGAGTGGTGAGAGGGGGCATCCCTGTCTTGTTCCTGTTCTTAGGGGAAATGGTGTTAGTTTTTGTCCATTTAGTATGATGCTGGCTGTGGGCCTGTCATATATGGCTTTTATTATTTTGAGGTATGATCTTTCTACTCCCGCCTTACTGAGAGTTTTTATCAAAAATGTGTGTTGAATTTTGTGAAATGCTTTTTCTGCATCAATTGATATGACCATGTGGTTTTTTTCTTTTAATTTGTTTATGTGATGTATCACGTTTATTGATTTGCGGATATTGTACCATCCTTGCATCCCTGGGATAAATCCTACTTGGTCATGGTGTATGATCTTTCTGATGTACTGCTGGATCCGATTTGCTAAGATTTTGTTGAGGATTTTGGCATCTATGTTCATGAGGGATATTGGCTTTCATTGTGTTGTCTTTACCTGGTTTTGGTATTAGGGTGATGCTGGCTTCATAGAATGAGCTTGGAAGTGTTCCTTCCTCTTGAATTTTGTGTGGTAGTCTGAGGAGGATAGGTTTTAGTTCTTCCTTGAATGTTTGGTAAAACTCCCCTGTGAAGCCGTCTGGTCCTGGGCTTTTCTTTGATGGAATATTTTTGATGACTGCTTCAATTTCTTCCATAGTTATTGGCCTTTTGAGATTTTTAGATTCTTCCTGATTGAGTTTTGGAATGTTGTATTTTTCTAGGAATTTGTCCATTTCTTCCAGGTTGTCTAGTTTGTTGGAGTCGAGCTGTCCATAGTGCTTTTTAACAATCATTTCTATTTCTGTGGGGTCTGTTGTTATTTCACCTCTATCGTTTCTGATTTTGTTTAGTTGGGTCCTCTCTCTTTGCTTCTTGGTGAGTCTGGCTAGAGGTTTGTCAATCTTGTTTATCCTTTCAAAGAACCAGCTCTTAGTTTCATTGATTTTTTGTATTGTTTTTTGGTCTCTGTGTCATTTATTTCTGCTCTAATCTTTATTATCTCCTTCCTTCTGCTCACTCTGGGGTTTTCTTGTTGCTCTCTTTCTAAATCTTTGCGTTGTAGAGTTATATGATTTACTACCTTTTTTTTCTTATTTTTTGAGATAGGCATGTAGAGCTATAAGCTTCCCTCTCAGGACTGCTTTCATTGTGTCCCATAGTTTTTGGATTGTTTGTTTTCATTGTCATTAGTTTCCAGGATGTTTTTAATTTCTTCTTTGATCTCATTGGTAACCCAATCAATATTTAATAGCATGCTATTCAGCTTCCAGGTGTTTGAGTATTTTGGGTTGTTTTTATTGTAGTTCATTTCTAATATTATGCCATCGTGGTCTGCGATGATGCTTTTTATGATTTCAATCTTCTTGAATTTGGGGATACTTTGCTTGTGACCCAATATGTGGTCTATTTTTGAAGATGCCCCATGTGCACTTGAGAAGAACGTATATTCCCTGGCTTTGTGGTGAAGTGTTCTGAAGATGTCTATTAAGTCAATCTGATCTAATGAGTCATTTAGGAGGGCTGTATCTTTGCTGATTGTTGGTCTAGAGGGCTTATCCAGTGCTGTCAGTGGTGTATTAAAGTCCCCTACTATGACTGTATTGTTGTTGATCTCTCCTTTGATATATTCCAGGAGGTTTTTTTTATGAATTTGGGTGTTCCTGCATTGGGTGCATATATGTTTACCAGGGTTATATCTTCTTGTTGTATTGATCCCTTCAGTATTATAAAGTGGCCTTCCCTATCTCTTGTTATGGCCTTCACTTTGAGGTCTATTTTGTCCAATATAAGTATTGCTACCCCAGCTTTCTTTTCCTTTCCATTTGCCTGAAAGATATTTTTCCATCCTTTCACTTTCAGTCTGTGTGAGTCCCTTCTAATGAGGTGGGTTTCTTGTAGACAGCAGATGTATGGGTCATGTTTTTTTATCCATTCAGCCACTCGATGTCTTTTGGTTGGAGCATTTAGTCCGTTTACGTTTAAAGTTATTATTGAAAGGTACTTGTTTGTAGCCATTTCTTTTTTTGTGTGGCTGTTTTCTTTCTGAGCTTTTTATTTCTTCTTTTTATACCACACCCTTTAGGATTTCTTGCATTGCTGGCTTGGTGGTGATAAACTCCCTTAGCCTTTTTTTGTCCTTGAAGCTTCTTATTTCCCCTTCAAGTTTGAATGATAGCCTTGCTGGATAGAGTATTCTTGGATTCAGTCCTTTGCTTTGCATCACTTTGTAAATTTCCGTCCATTCTTTTCTGGCCTGATGTGTTTCTGTTGAGAAATCATTTGATAATCTAATGGGAGATCCCTTGTATGTAACTTTCCGTCTCTCTCTTGCAGCCTGTGAGATTCTCTCTTTGTCCTGAACATTTGCCATGGTAATTATGATGTGTCTTGGTGTGGGTCTTTTCGGGTTCATCTTGTTTGGAACTCTCTGGGCTTGTGATTTTTTTCTTCCCTACCTCAGGGAAGTTTTCTGATATTATTTCTTCGAATAAGTTTTCTAATCCTTGTTCATCTTTCTGTTGTTCTGGCACCCCTATTATTCGTATGTTGTTTCATTTCCTGCTGTCCCAAAGCTCCCTTCGGCTCTCCTCCTGTCTTTTCATTTTTTTCTCCAATTGCAGTACATTTTGGGTGTGTTTTGCTTCCTTGTCTTCTAATTCACTAATTCGGTCCTCCGCTTCTCCTAGTCTACTGCTGATACTTTCAATGGTGTTTTTTATTGCAGCTATATCACTCTTCATTTCTTCTTGGGTGTTACTTAAGTTGTTGATTTTTTCATCTGTTTCTTCTTGCTTCTTGCAGATGTTGTCGATTTTTTCCTCCATCCGGTTTATACACTCTAGGACCCTTATTCTGAATTGTTTTTCTCTCATGTTGCATGCCTCTGTATTACTTAGCTGCTTTTCTGGAGAGTCCTCCTTCTCTTTCCTTTGGGGTTTCTTTGTCTACTCATGTTTGATCTCACTGACATATCTAGACATTGAGTCGTTCTGTGGCTGCTCCCTGGCTGGCAGTGACTCCTTGGTCTGTGGTTGCTCTTCGGGCGGTTGCGGTAGCAGCTGCTCTTCAGTTGGCAGCAACTCCTCCATTGGGTGCTGTTCACAGCTGTGGTGGGTCTTCTGGCTGATGGGGGGAGGTTTCACGTACAGCTGCTGTTCCTTAGCAGAGGGTGTGGTGCTCAGGAGGCTGCTGTTGTTTGGATCTGCTGCGTTGATTGAAAGTCACAAAATACAACACAACAAGGAACCACGTACCAGGCACTAAACACAAATATATTCATGATATTAATAAGCCCAAATAAAGGTGTCCACCCAAATTAAAAGAATTAGGGGATAAGGAAGAAGGAAAAGAAAAAGATAAAAGATAAAAAAGAAAAGAATAGAAAAGTATGGACCAAAAAAAGGAGTGCAAAAATGAAATTGGGAAAACGGAGGGGGAAAATAAAAGAGAGAAAAGAAAAGAAAAAATGAGCGAAAAGAGAGAATGAAGTGGAAGAGGGGAAGAGACTTTTTATATGAGGAGAATACTCCTATAGAACCGCCACTAATCCCAACAAATTCCAGCAACAGCTCCCTGGAGATGAATGCAAACTAGAAACAACCAATAATATAACGATTAAAATAGAATGGAGAACACTAATCCCAAAATAAAATAAGGAGAAAATAAAATGGCACTTTAAAAAATTGCAAAATGGTAGCAGTAATAATACTGGTTAAAAATAAGAAGGTAGTAATTAAAAGGGTAAAATCAGGTGATGGAAAAAGAAGAAAAAAAAAGGAAAAAAAATGGTTTCTTAGTTAAAAGGTGAAAAAAGAAAAAAAAATTGCAGTAGTGAAGGTCCTTCGGTTCTTCTATTCTTCAGTCAGGCTCACCTTTAGTCCTGCCACTTATTCAGGAGAGTGTTGAGTTTCCCTGCGATACACTGTTCGTCTGTGTTGTAAACCACAGTCCTTATTTTAAAGCAGGTCGTATTTGTTTCCCAGGCTGCCTTATTTTGTGTTTAGCAAAGAGTCAGTTTGTGGCTCAGCCACTGGGTGGCAGTGTTCTGGGGTTGGCCTCTGAGGCTATATGGCTTCTCTATCGCATTTAAAACTGATTTGGAGAGGTCAACTATCCAGAACTGGTTCCTCAATAGTTACCAGCTCTGTGTTGTTGCTGGGATTGAAAATCCCTCTATGGGCCAGACCCTGTTAACTCCCAGGGACTGATCAGATTTTTTTAATCCTTGATCTCCTTCAGGGTGGAATCTGGATGTGGCTGTGCTCCTTGCCTGGGGGCTGGGAGGAGGAGTCTCACTCTCCGGAGAGAATGGCTGCCCCAGTCCTAGGCTCAGGGGTGTCTCAGCACTCAACTCGCTGCCACCTCTCCCACCCCCCCTATCCTCCTCAGTCTCTCCCCAGTTTCCACTCATCCACACCTTCTCCCTCTCTTCAGCACAAGTGAGTATCAGTATCCAAAATGTCTTATGAACAGGATTCAGTGAAAACAAACAAACAAACGCCAACCACGGAAATGGGGAAGGCTTAGGTTCTGTAAGCTCCTCTCTTACTGGCACTGAATGGTCTGGTCAGCTCTTCAGGCTGCCCCCTTTAAGCTCAGTCCTCCGTGATCACAGAACCCAGCTCTCAAATTCCCCAGCGGCACCAGGAATCCCGCAGATCTCCTTTCCCCAGTCAGGGGCTTTGCCTGTCCCAAGGGATGCGGCTGTCTGCCACATGGTCTCCCTCCGACCCTCTGGGCTCAGAGGTCTGGCAAACTTTCCTGCCCAAATCCCTGGGTTTTTTTTTTTTACCTTTCCAGGGGAGTTCTGCCCTTCCCGGCTGCAAACCGTCTCACCAGCTGAGCAATTTCGCCAATTCGGGGTGGTTGTTATTAGTTTCAGCTGCTCACTCCATTTGCTCCAGGACACGACCTGGGACACGTCTGCCTATATCGCCACCATCTTCTCTCCTCTGGAATATTGCATGTTTCTATGATTTTGTCCCTTTCACCCAGGTTGTCCAATTTATCTGCCAATAGTTATTCTAGGGATTTGCTTACAATCCTTTGTACTTCTTGGTGTCCATTGTTATATTACACTTTCATTTCTGATTTTATTTATTTGGGTCCTGTCTCTTTGTTTCTTGATGAATCTACCTAGGGGTTAATTAATCTTGTTTAGCTTTTAAAAGGACCAGTTCTTGATTTATTTATGTCTTGTACTGTTTTGTTTTGTTTTGTTTTGTTTTGTTTTTGTTTTAGTCTCTACGTCATTTATTTCCTCTCTGAACTTTATTATTTCCTTCCTCCTACTTCCTCTGGGTTTTTCTTGCTGTTCTCTTTCTAATTCATTTAATTGTATGATTAGATAGTTTATTAATGTTTCTCTCTTGTTTCTTGAGGTAGGCCTGTATTTCATTTGTTTCCAGGAAGTTTTTCATTTCTTGCTTGATCTCTAGGTAACCCATTCATTTCTTTTTAAATAACATGCTATTTACCCTCCATGTATTTGAGTGTTTTTGATGTTTTTTTATTGTAATTGATTTCTAACCTAATGCCATTGTGATCTGAGAAGATGCTTGGTATTATATCAATGTTCTTAAATTTATATAGACTTTTTTTGTGCCTTAACATGTAGCTTATCTTTGAGAATGTTGATGTGCACTTGAAAAGAATGTAAATTCTGTTTATTTGGGGTGAAACATTCTGTAAATATCAGTTAGATCCATCCGATCAAGAATGTTATTTAAGGCCACTGTTTCCTTTTTTAATTATTTTATCTGGAAAATTTATCCAGTGATACCAGTAGGGTATTGAATTCTCCCATTATGAATGTATTGCTGTCAATCTTACCTTTAAAGTCCATCAAGATTTTTTTATATAATTAGGTGCTTCTACATTGGATGCATATGTGTTTATAAGGATTGTATTTTTGAATTATTCCTTTTAGTATTATGAAGTGATTTTCTTTGTCTCTTATTATGGACTTTGTTCTGAAGTCTATTTTTTCTGATGTAAGTGTTACTACCCCAGCTTTTTTTTCCCCTTTCCATTTGTATGGAATATATTTTTCCATCCCTTCGTTCTCAGTCTGTGTGTATCTTTGTTCTGAGGTGGATCTTTTGTAGACAGTATTTATAAACAGTCATCTTGTCTTATCCATTCAGTCACCCTATGTCTTTTGGAGCATTTAATCCATTTACACTTAAGGTTATTATTTATAGATATTTATTTATTGCCATTTTATTTTCTTTATGGATATGATCCTCCCTCTCTCTTTTTCTTGTTCTTAAAGCAGTCCCTTTAACATTTCTTGCATTGCTGGTTTGATGGTAATGCAATCCTTTAACCATATTTTGTCTGGAAAGTTTTTTTTTTATTTCATCTTCAATTTTAAATGATAGCCTCCCTGGATGTGTATTGCAGGAATACCAGAAGGGGAAGAGGATGAGCTGTTGTAATTTGATTTAAGTCCTTGTTTTTCATTACTTTGAGTACTTCATGTCACTGCCTTTTGGCCTGAAGTGTTTCTATTGCAAAATCATGTAACATTCTAATGGGAGCTACTTTGTAAGTGATTTTCTGTCTCTCTTGCTGTCTTTAAGATTATCTCTTTCCTTCAACATTTGCCATTTTAATTATGATCTGTCTAGGTGTGGGTCTCTTTGGGTCAATCTTGTTTGGGTCTCTCTGTGCCTCCTGAATTTGTGTGACATTTTCCTTCACCAGGTTGGGGAAGTTTTCCGTCATTATTTCTTTAAATACTTTCTCTGTTCCTTGCTCACACTTTTCGCCATTCTGGTATTCCTATAATGCACATGTTATTATGCTTCATGTTGTCAGACAGCTCCCTTATGCTATCTTCCTGCTTTTTAATTTTTTTTTCTATTTGCTCTTCTAATTGGGTATTTTTTTTTCTACCTTGTCTTACAAATTGCTGATTCGTCCTATGCTTCATCCAATTTAGTTTTAATACCTTCCAGCGTGTTTTTCATATCAGATATATCATTCTTCATTTTTGTCCGGTTCTTATTAGTGGCCTCTTTTTTCCTTTTCATGCTGTTGTTATTTGCGCTGAGTTCCTTAAGCATCTTTATAACCATTGCTTTGAACTATATATCTGATAAGTTGCTTGCCTCCAACTCATTTAGTTATTCCTTCGTTTCTCTCATTTTATTTTCTTTATCTACCAATTTTAGCTGTGTCTTTGTATTTGCTTCTATGTGTTAGATAGAGCTATGCCTCCTAGTCATTGTGGGCTGGCCTTATGTAGAAAGTGTCTTGAAGGATCCAGTGGTGCAGTTTTGTTGTCCACCTGCACTAGATGCCCTTTGTGTGTGTGTGTTATTTGGGATCTCCTGTTGTAATTGAGACTTGATTTTTGATGTTCCATTTGTGGAAAGGATCTCCCTTCAAACTTATTGCCAATGAGGTTTAACCCCAATGTTGTCATGCCAGCTGTTGTACAGGTGTTTGGGGTCTGCTACTTGTGGGGCTCACTGGATTTTGCCCTGATTTTGTTGAATCTTGTCCCTTGGTGTGTCTCTCCTGGGCCTCCTCAGAGCTTCATTAGTATAGGTGAATGTGAGTCACTGTCCCTTTATGGCCCTGGACAACCTGATTGAGGTCTAAGAGGTTGAATCCCCTTGTAGTCCTGCGGTCAGGGACTCCTCATCCCAGAGGCTGGGCCTGCCTTCAGTCTCATGCCTTGATTGTCCCTGTTCTGAGCTATACTCCCTTCCTCCAGGGAGCTGGTCCCGCAGGTGTCAGCTGCAGGTACTTGGGGTCCTTGCTTTTGCCTCATTGAGCAGTCTGGATGGTGTCTGCAGCAGAGACCCAAACTGCTCTTTTTGACTAATTAGATCAGGCAAAGAATTAAAGCCTCCAGAGACCTGCCTTTGCCTGCAGACTCATTGGATTCAGTTTGGAGTAGCCTTGAGCAGTCATCCACAGGTGGGATGAGAGGTTTTCCAACAGAGTGGGACAATTGCTTCTGCCTGGAGGCTAATTGTTATTCTCAGTGTCTTAATGGGACTCAGAAACTCTACAGCAGTGGTTCTCAACCTTGGCTTCACATGAGAATCACCTGGGAATCTTTTTAAAATCCTTATTTCTGGGCCTCATCCTCTGGAAATTCTGTTTCTTTCTTATTAATATTATGGCCTCACCCCATAACAAAGAAACAATTTCCGGAGGATGAGGCCCAGAAATAAGGATTTTTAAAAGATTCCCAGTTGATTCTAATGTGCAGCCAAGGTTGAGAACCACTGCTCTACACGGTGGGGCAAGGGATTTTCCAATAGAGTGTGTCAACTGTCTCCCCCAAGGCAAAAATGGCAGGATAGTAAAAATTTGCCTGAGAAAGATGACCTCTGCAATGTGAGGGAATAACTCAGCACAGGAAACTGGGGTGTCTGCCTTCTGAGCCCTATCCCCATATCCTCCAACCTTGGCTTCTGCTCACATAGCTCCAGTCCACTCTTCCCTTCCTCTTCTGGAGCCCAATGTCAGTGACTGCACTTGAAATATTGTGTGTTAGCCCTTTAAGAGGGTGCCTGCATTTCCAGCCATCTCTCCCGGGCAGTCAGCAACCCTGCTGCTTTTCACAGCCAGATGTTATGTGGGCACCTTTCTCAGTTCTGGTGCTCTCTGCTGGGGGGTCCACCTTGGGTATTAGACCTCAGAATTCTCAGTGGAAACCCCCCACAGCAGAGATATCTCTCCAGAACTTCAGTTGCTGTCTGTGGGAGCCTGGCCAGCCTTTTCACACCTCCACCCTTCCCACCAGTCCCTATGTGGTCTCCACTTTCTATCCTTGGTTATCTGGGTTCTCTCCAGCTAACACAGCATAGATATAGTTTGCTTTCTACTGTTTAATTTTATGTCCAAGTAAGTAAATATAAAATAGTGGTTTCATTTAAATAGATTGAGAGAATTGTGATGAAATTGTTTTTAATCAAGTCCTAAACATAGGATATATTGTAACACATTGGAATGAGTACAGATTATGGAACCAGAATGTCCCAGGTCCAAATCTTAGATTCTGCCATTTTCTAGCTGTGCAACCACAGGCAGTTATTTGAGCTTTCTCTTCCTCAGTTTATTCATCAAAGTATTAGGCTAATTTCTGTCTTTGGTTGGGATCCCACCAAAGCCATCCATGAGAAAAAGTCTGGGGTACAGGTATTTATTTAGACAATGATTCCAGGAAACACAAAAGAGAGTAGAGAAAGTGAGAGAGGGAAGGAAGAAAAGTGAAGTAATGGTGTCCATCTTCTGAGATATCGTATATAATATGCAAATAGTCATCATGCCCTCATGCCCTCACACCCTCATGCTGGGGCCGGGGGACCTGAGGCTGCACTCCCCACCCTGTGGGGCTTGACTAGGGTGGGGCTGGCCAGGGTCTCACGTGATTTTGAGGCACACATGGGTGGGCGGGGACTTGACTCTGGGTCCCGTGATGCACACCAGACTCTGACAGGAGGGAGATTTTCTTTTTTTTTTTTTTATTGATTAAGATATTACATATGTGTCCCTGTCCCCACATCACCCTCCACCCACCCCCCCCCCGTTGTCCGTGTCCATTGGTTAGGCCTCTATGCCTGCATGTAAGTCCTTTGGTTGCTCTTTCCCCTTTACCCCCACCCTCCCCTACCCTCCCTCCAAAGCCCGACAGTCCAATCCATACCTCTCTGTCTCTGGATCAGTCCTTGTTCATCAGTTTATGTTGTTCCTTATATTCCACAAATGAGTGAGATCATGTGGTATTTATCTGCTCTCCAGTTCCATCCATGTTGTGGCAAATGGTAAGAGTTCCTTTTTCTTCTTCCTCCTCTTAAAGGATACCTTTCAGCATTTCATATAATGCTGGTTTGGTGGTGATGAACTCCTTTAGCTTTTTCTTATCCGTGAAGCTCTTTATCTGACCTTCTATTCTGAATGATAGCTTTGCTGGATAAAGTAATCTTCGTTGCAGGTTCTTGCTATTCATCACTTTAAATATTTCTTGCCACTCTCTTCTGGCCTGCATGGTTTCTGTTGAGAAATCAGCTGACAGTCGTATGGGTACTCCCTTGTAGGTAACTGACTGCCTTTCTCTTGCTGCTTTTAAGATTCTCTCTTTGTCTTTTGCTCTTGGCATTTTAATTATGATGTGTCTTGGTGTGGTCCTCTTTGGATTCCTTTTGGTTGGGGTTCTCTGTGCTTCCTGGACTTGTAAGTCTATTTCTTTCACCAGGTAGGGGAAGTTTTCTGTCATTATTTCTTCAAATAGGTTTTCAATATCTTGCCCTCTCTCTTCTTCTGGTACCCCTATAATTCTGATGTTGGTACCCTTGAAGTTGTCCCAGAGGCTCCTTACACTATCTTCATATTTTTGGAATCTCTTTTCTTTTTTCTTTTCAGTTGGGTATTTTTTGTTTCTTTGTATTTCAAATCTTTAGCTTGTTTCTTGGGATCCTCTTGTCTTCTGTTGGATCTCTGTAAATTATTCTTTATTTCAGTCAGTGTATGCTTAATTTCTAGTTGGTCCTTTTTCATGTCCTGCATGGTCTCATTATACTTAATGAGGGACTCATTAAATTTATCGGCGGTTTCCATAAAATTCTTGAAAAACCTTATAAACGTGGCCTTGAACTCTATATCCAATTGTCTGCTTTCCTCTATTTCTGCCATTCGTGACCTGTTTCTTTGTCTCCGCATTTTGGCTGCTTCCCTGTGTTGATAGAGAGGCTTTGTGTGCTAGGTGTCCTGTAGGGCCCAGTGGCTCAGCCTCCCCAGTTACCTGGGGTGGACACTCTTGGTGCACCCCCTTGTGAGCTTTGTGCACAGTCTTGTTTTAGCTATGCCTTGGTTGCTGTAGAATCACTGGGAGGAATTGACCTCCCGGCCAATTGGCAGTGAGAATCAGCTGTGTCTGCAGTGGGAGAGCTTCTGTGCTGGATCTCTAGGGCGGTGCTAATCTAGCAATTGCCTGCGGCTATATGGCTCTGCCGCGGTGAATCTAGCAATTGCCTGCGCTATCCAGCAGGTGGCTCTGCAGAGCAGGGCTTGGGCAGGGCGGGTCCCTGGGGATCTGCAGGGAGGGAGCAGTTATGGCGGCTCTCAGTTCTGTCCCTAGGGACTCTGCCTCACGGAGTCCCAGCAACCGCTGCAAACCTCGAAGAGAAAGCTGCCCTCGAGTTCCGACCGAGGCCAGACAGCCCCGCTTCTCCCGTTTGAGTCTGCGTCCCTAGCGACTCGCCCGGATCTGGAGCTCAGAGTCTGCGACTCCCTCCCGATTGTAAACAATTGCGCCCTCCGCGCCGCGCCGCCAGCCCGTTCGCGCGCACTCTGTACCTGAGAATTTCACTTCAGCACTGCGCCTCCTCTGAGTCTGGATATGATATTCTCTTTACTCCTAGTTGTAGAATTTCCACTCAGCCAGCCCTCCTGTGATTCTGGATGTTGTCCGTTCCCTTTTTCAGGCTTAATTTGAATTGGTTGTTTAAGGCAGCAATCTCCGGCTTTAACCTATGCCGCCATCTTTGGTTCTCCCTCGACAGGAGGGAGATTTTCATATACATTTTACTAATTTTCTTTCGTATCTGACACTTCTATTATAGAGAAAGGGCAAATAGCAATATTAAAATATTTCCTCTAATTAATTTCTTTTTAATGTGCACAAATTTCATGCACCGGGCCACTAGTTGTTCATAATATGCCTGTGAAATGTCCTGCTGATGGACAGAAAGGCTGTCATTTATAGTTGTTCATGTAGTCCTATCTCTCATTGCTAAAGATTATTTTTGAGTGTGTGAGAATTAAATATCCTGCCCTGGGTCCTGCCCTGCTGGCATGCTGAGCAAGTTCCTGACCAGCAAGAGAAAGCTCTCAGGAAGAGAAAGGAAATGTACCATGTGTTTTAGGAAGGAAGTTGCCACCATCACTGTAGGTGAGCTTAGAGATGAACACAGTGGCTATGGTAAGGGGTTACACTTTTTATATCTCATGTAGAGAACCAAAGATAATATGTCATTACATAAATGTAGCTATTACTTGTTTTGTTGTTTATTAAATCAGAACATAACTGAGAGGGTATAATACCTATATCAAAGGTCATTATAAAATTGAATGTTATGGAATCTTTCAAATATTGCTTTCCTTCCAATCTGCTGATATTTTGGGTGGGGGATATAGAGAAGGTGGCAGCTATGTACCTAGGGTTAAAAAAAAATAAAGGGAATCTTTACCCCATTCTCATGTAATGAGATTAGACTGTGCTGACTGCAAATATTGCTCCCCCTTTTACTATATTGTGAGCAATACTCATTGTACATTTTAAGTAGTTTAAGAGTTTAAAATTATATTCAAAACATATCCTGTTTTAATTTTATTTTACTCAGATCCAATAGTGAAGAAATCTAAGCCTAATGTTCCTGATTCAGGTTTGGAAGATTGTATGTTTCTAGGAATTTGTCCAAAATTTATAAAGAACTTATAAAGCTCAACAACATTAAAACAAACAATCCAATTTAAAAACGTGGGCAAAGGACCTGTATAGACACTTTTCCAAAGAGGACATACAGATAGCCAATAGACATATGAAAAAATGCTCAACATCACTAATCATCAGAAAGATGCAAATTAAAACCACAATGAGATATCACTTAACACCTATCAAAATGGCTAACAGCAATAAATTATTAAACAAACAGTAAGTGCTGGCGAGGGTGTGGAGAAAAGGGAACCTTAATGCTCTGTTGGTGGGAATTTAATTTGGTGCAGACACTGGGGAAAATATTAGGGAGTTTCCTCAAAAAATTAAAACAAGAACTCCCATTTGACCCAGCCATTCCACTTCTGGGAATACACTGAGTGGCCAGAATATTATCGTCGGCCAGATTATTATGACCACTCCATCAGTACTTTGTTGGGCCACGTTTTGCTTTCAATACTGAGGCGATTCTTCTTGGCACTGACTCCACGAGATGTTGAAAGGTTATGCAAGGAATCTGACACCATGACTGATGAATAGCACTGTCCAGTTCTGTGACATTTGATGGTTGTGGAACCAGCTGCCTGATGGCTCTTTTAACTTCGTCCCACAAATGCTCAATTAGATTGAGATCTGGTGATTGTGGGGGCCACCTAAGCAAGGTAAAGTCTCCCTCATGTTCTTGAAACCACTCCTGCACAATACGAGCACAATGGCATGGCACATTGTCTTGTTGGAAGAAGCCATCTCCACTGGGATACACCATCAACATGATAGGATGAATTTGATCAGCAATGATATTTAGGTATGTTGTGCTATTCAGACGTTTATAATGGTCTTGCCCTGTAGCAACTTCAGCGCAAAATTATAGCTAATTTGGCTACAAACGTCAGGTGGTCATAATAATCTGGCCACTCAGTGTATATCTTAAGAAACCCAAAATACCCACCAGAAAGAATATATGCACCCTTATATTTATAGCAGCATTATTTACAATAGCCAAGATTTGGAAGCAGCCTAAGTGTCCATCAATAGATGAGTAGGTAAAAAAGCTGTGTAAAAAAATAAATAATAAATAAAAATTGTGTTATATTTACACAATGGAATACTACTCGGCTGTAAAGAAGAAATCAGTCATTTTGTTACTTGACAGGGACAGGCCAGGAACAGGTCTGAATCAGGCCCACTTGTAGTGTGTGGGTTCTTGACTTCCTGTAGGAAAGATTTCACAGCAGGAGTCCAGATGGGTTTGAGAGTATGTTTATTAAAGCTTGGGACAGGGAAACAAAGGAGGGAATTAAGGTAGAGGAAACAACAAAGGAGAGCCTAGGAGGCGCTCTGCTCTGGCTCTCTAGCAATGTTATAGGAAAGAAGTGAGCCAATGTTATAGGAAAGAAGGCTGCTGTTAGCTCACTAGGAAGTGAAGGTCACAGTGATAGAAGTGAGCCAAGGTAGGACTGCTTTAGCTCACTGGGAAGTCAGAGAAAAGGGGGGCCTTGGAGACAGGATCAGGGGGTGAGCCCAGGTTGAGTTACCGCTGCCCACTGCTCCCCTGGCTGCAAGTTTCCTGGTGATACTTAGAAATAAAAAGTTCTTGCCAAGGAAGGGACAAGAGCATGCTGAGCAGCATTGAGTCTTTTTCCTGAGGGCTTTTTTTTTTTCCTGAGGGCTTTTTATCCTTTTCTTTTTCCTGCAGGCAAGAATTTTAGGGGAGGGTTTCAGTAGAATATTAATCAGCTTTCCAGGTGCATTTTTAATATGCTGATGCATTAAAATGAGTGTATAGAGGAGTTTGGGATTATTTTTAAGTCTGTTTTACTGTTTTACTTTTATCTTAGATCTGTCTGGATTTAATGGTTTTCTTGTTATTTGTTCCCTAACTTCATCTGTCCTTGGGTTTAGCTGGCACAATGGCATTAATTGGGTCTTTGTTCTCTGTTTTTCCAGGCCAGGGTGATTTAAACTATGTATTCTCTGGTAACGGAGGGGGGTAAAAACCGTTTGCTCTCAAGTGTCCTTGGTTAGGGAAGGGAAGGTCTTGCAATTCATAAACTGGCTGTAAGCTGACCAAACTGTTTGGCCTTGTTTAATTTTCTTGTCTCAGTTTCCCCATTCCACTTGCCCAGGCATTTTCTTTTCTTTTTTTAAAAAAATATATTTTTATTGATTTCAGAGAAAAAGGGAGAGGGAGAGGGAGATAGAAACATCAATGATGAGAGAGAATCATTGATTGGCTGCCTTCTGCCCCACACTGGGGATCAAACCGGAAACCTGGGCATGTGCCCTTGACCGGAATCAAACTTGGGACCCTTCAGTCCACAGGCTGACACTCTTTCCACTGAGCCAAACTGGCTAGGGCTCAGGCATTTTCTAACTTCTTACTCTCCTACTACAACTTTACCTTTTATTTATTTATATATATAATCATTTATCTTTTTATTTATGCCTTATTGAACTGCCAAAACATATAGTACATTGTTAAATATAAATGATTACAACATCATTTGTTTTTCTTTTTAATTAAATTTATTGGGGTGACACTGGTTAATAAAATTATATAGGTTTCAAGAGTACAATTCTGTGATATATCACCTACATATAGCATTGTGTGCCCATCGCCAAAAATCAAATCTTTCATCACCATATTTGACCCACTTAAGAATATCCATTACTTGTTTTTCTGCTGAGAAAGTTGACTCCAGATTTAAAGAAACAATGAGGGCACCTGTAAAAACATTCATGTTTACTTGGAATGAAGTGAATTCCAAATAATGAAGCTAATGAAACAGTCTGAAATCATCAAGTATATGTCTTATTTCATTTTTATGGCTTCTTTACTAGCTCAGAAGTGTTTTTTACTATTAACTTTAATTTTACTGTTTTGAATTAACCTTTTCTCAGTTATACTTGTAAATACTAAATGTCCTTAATTTTAGATAGCTCTGAACCTTTTCAGAAAGAATTGGGCCTCTTCATATTTGTGCATTTCTATAGAATACTCTTATGTGATCTATATAGATAGCCTCTGAGATAAACAGGTATACAACTACACAGTAATTATAGCCTGCTCTGGGCTTCTTTAGCTATACAAAATGATGCAGTGTTATGGAGGAAGCTGGACTATGTAATTAGTAAGAAGAACCAGGCTTGGAAATACCTTCAGGGTGAAATGCTGGTAGTCACAAATGCTTTGCTGGTCTGGACACCAATTCAACATTAATACCATAAGATGGGAGCCAGGAAAAAAACCTTACTGTATGAGGATTTAATTTTAGGGAGGATGACACTATCTTTAGAAGGGCATATAAATTGAATTGATTTGATTACATATGCAAATTATTTGGATAGTTGCTCACTTCTCCCTATCAGAGCAATTTTAAAGTAGAATTTTCTAGCCATACTTAATGTTGAAAAACTGAAAATTATGTGATATGTGCCAAAGAAAAAGATCTATAGACTCATGTTTATAAATGTAGACTTAATCTTGGGGGGAAAATATATTATTGGTCATCCCAGCACTTTTGTGAATACTATTCCTCAGTGGCTAAAGGATTGTAATTATTTCCCTAAATAACCCAAGCCTTTTATCCATAGATAAGAGAAAATGTATTATAGCTTAAAATGGTTTAAGGAATTAAAAGCACTGTGACTGACTTATCCCAGGCTAATTTAACACAAAATCTGACTTTAATTATACATTGTGTCTGTTGTCAAATATACTTGCTGATAAGAAAGAATGCCTGATCCAGAGGGCAAGATTGCATATGTTATCATGGTTACAAGTAAAAACAACATCTAATATATTTACAACTTTGTTAATACAAAGGGAAATTTGAGGAAGTGCTTTTCAAAATTGAATGAAAAAGTAGCCAATACCTTACATTCAATAAATTGATTTTCCTTATCACTAATGAAAATCTAGGAAGATAGTATAGTTTAAAAATAGACATATAGATAAAGAAAAACTAATAAAAATAAAAACTAAATAAAAACTAAACTTTCCTTTAAATAGATGAAAAAAATTGCCAAAGTAATCTGCTCTATTTGCTAAAAATCTAACCATTTGTCTCAGTTCTTGTCATTCTTGCAATTAGATTGACATGCTTGTTTTGCTTATCTATCAAAGTTGCTTTTTTGCATCTGACATCTACATCATCCTCATTCCCAAGTTTCTCTATGTTATTTGCTTTACTGGTGGGATGCCGGAAGCCGGTCCATCCTTGCTGCTTGACACAGCTGCTGCAGGGAAGAAACATCTGCACAGCATATGTTTCAAGGGACCTGGGGCATATGGCATACTGTTATTAATATATTTGCTCCCCTTCTTGGCGCTATGTGTTTTAACCAAGGTCACCTCTCCGAGAAATGTTGTTTCCCCAGGTGGGTATTTTTTCCCTGGAGTTAGGGATTAACAGGACTAAGGAAGGGAATAAATCAGTAAAACCCCTTAACTAAGTGCCAGTCGGGTAGTTAATCACTTTAACAATCATGCTTAAGCTATATAATCTTTACTTAGGATAATCTCCTTCAGTTACTTCCTTGTTGCTTAAACAGAACAATAGAGTAGTGACCTTGGAATGGAAATAACAAACTCCCTAACCTTTGGAATGGAATGGATAGGATTAAAATCAAATGGTATAAATACAGATGTAACAGGAGAATAAAGAGAGAATCTGGCTAAAACCTGGCTAGAGAACCTGGCTGGAGAACCTGGAGAGAGAACCTGGCTATGTTGATCAACTGAACGCTGTCTCCGTGTCATTCCTTCCTCGCTGACTCCGTCCACATCTTTGGGAACCCCTGGACCTGCTGGGGCTGGACCCCAACAGTGGAATTATACAGAATATTATGTTTCCTTCTGTAATGGAGGAAAACATACTATTTCTTTTAAAAATTGTCTTTCCTTAACACTTTTATTCCATTCTAAGTATACTTTATTTGGTAAAGCATTGAAATTTTTTATTTCCATTCTCTTATAGTTCTGAATTAGTAAATGCTGAAGTCAGAATATACAGGAGTGGGCAAAAGTATGTTTACAGTTGTGAATGTGGGAAACAGAGTTTATTCTTATATTGTTATTTATATGCTAGAGGCCTGGTGCATGGAATTTGTGCACGGGAGGGGGGTCCCTTCAGCCCAGCCTGAACCCTCTCCAATCTGGGACCCCTCAGGGGATGTCTGACTGCCGGTTTAGGCTGGATCCCAGGGATCGGGCCTAAGTCAGCAGTCAGACATCCCTCTCACAATCCAGGACCACTGGCCCCTAACTACTCACCTGCCTGCCTGCCTGATCACCCCTAACTACCCCCCCACCAGCCTGGTCACCCCCAACTGCCCTCCCCCCCGCTGGCCTGGTCACCACTAACTGCCCCCCCCAGCCTGGTTGCCCCTTACTGACCCCCCCACCTCCCACCAGCCTGGTCACCCCCTACTGCCCCTCCTGCCAACCTGGTTGCCCACAAATGCCCCCCTCTGCTGACCTGGTCACCCACAACTGCCCCTCTGCCAGCCTGGTCACCCCTTACTGCTCCCCCTACTAGCCTGCTCACCCCAACTGTCCCCCCCACCAGCCTGGTTGCCCCTAATTGCCCCCCCCTCCCAACCCGGTCACCCCCAACTGCTCTCCCTGACAGCCTGGTCACCCCACACAGCCTGCTGTTCAATTGTTTGGTCATCCCTCACTAACCCCCCTGCTGACCTGGTCACCCCACACAGCCTGCTGTTCAGTGTTTGGCTGTCCCTCACTAACCCCCTGCCGGCCTGGTCGCCCCACGCAGCCTGCTGTTCAGTCATCCATCCGGTTGTTTTGGTTGTCCAACCGGTTGTTTTGGTTGTGATGGCCCCTGGATTTTTATATATTAGGGTTAGTTATTATATTTATTATTATTATTATTAACCTATTTTTTCCCACTTTTGTATTGAATACTATCTCTACACCTATAACTGGTTCAAGTATTTTAATTACTTTAACCAGAAAACTCTGATAATTCTCTCTCTTTCCCCAAGTACACAAATACATATAAACAAACACACACACACACACACACACACACACACACACACACACAAACACACTATTTTGCCTAAATGATCAAATCAATAATTGGTGTAATATGGACAGCACCATAGAAGAAATTTTAAGATCAAGGAAAGCTATAAGTTATGGGTTGGCAAATAGTAACTTCATTTGAGTCTCCCCTTTCTTTCTGGATATTATCCTCCATTTTTAACAATAGAAAGCAAACCATTTAATAGGCGGAAGAGAGCAGGATGTGTGTTTTCAATAACTCAATTTACAAATAAGTACTGCAAATCTTCTATGATCTCAACTCTGTGGTAAATGCTAGCACTTGAATAAATTTTTTAAGTTCATCAGTTTTGTCCATTATAAAATAAATGTTCATTAAATAAAATTGGAATATCCACAAAAGAAAGGTAAAGAAAATTCCACATTGTTTCCATTTTCAGAGTCACATCCACTATAAACATTTTGGTTGAATTTCTTTTCAGTATCCTTTTTGTCCTCTGTGGGAAGGTTTTATGTTGCTTTTATTGTCTGCTTCATTTGGTTACTATTATATGATATAATAATTGTTCTTTTCTGTTGTGTTACATCCTCTTATGTAATGCAATTCATTTATTAAATAAATATTTATCGTCATTAGGTATCAATCACTCTTGTAGGTACTGAAATACAGCAATGAACATAGTTCCTGCTCACATGAGAATACAATCTAGTGGTGGGGTGGGGGACAACAATGCAAATAAACATAAAATATGTCAGGTGTTTTTAAATGCTAAGAAGAAAAATAAAGTAGATTAATTAAGAGGAATAATGAGTTCTGAAAGGGAGTGGGGTTTGCAATATCATATAGAGGAGTGAGGAAAGCCTTTCTTATTTGGTGATATTTTAGGTGAGACCTAAGAATTGATAGAATGATCCATGCACATACCTGGATAAAGAGAGTTTCAGGCAAAGTGACAGAATAGGCACAAAGCCAATTGAGGTTTTTTTGAGAATAATGAAGTGACTGTATGGCAGGAGTGACATGAAAAGGGGGAAGAGGAGTAAGAGATTTGATCAGCAAGGTAAGGTAATGGTAGTGCTACCAGTGAGACAATGAGATTTATTGTCTTCTTGAAGGAAAGGTTTCAATCAAGAGACAAAGTGTAGCAAAGTAAGAATTTTTTGGCTGCAGCAAAGATATACTTAGGAAAGAGAAACAAGGAAGGGCATAGAAGAAGTAGCAGGAAAGCCTAGGCTGGGCTGCTTTGGCTCACTGAGAAGTCAGAGAAAAGGGAGCCTTGGAGACAGGTTCAGGGGGTGAGCCCAGGACAAGCTGCTGCTGCTCATTGCTCCCCTGGTTGCAAGTCTCATGGGGCCCCTTAGAAGGAAGAGGGGAAAGGGAATGATGATGATGTGCTCCCCTTGGGGAGAGCGCATGCTGGGTCCTTTATCCTGAGCATATTTATCTCTTTCTTGCAGGTGGAAATCTAGGGGAGGTCTCAGGGGAGGGTCACAATAGAATATTCATCAGCTTTCCAGGTGTGCTTTCTCAGGGTCATCATCTCCACTGATTGGTCAATGCAGCTGGTCCCGAGGCAGCCATAGTGTCACCTATCTGGTTTCGCTGCTTTTCTAGGCCTGCAGCCAAAATACAACTAAGGCCTAGATGTTATCTTTAGGAAGAAAAGGTCAGGAGGTCCAAACTGCATGACTAGCAATATGCTAAGGGAGGAAATGTTACCCTGGGGACTGTTACTATTTTCCCAGCTTTGGCCCTTGCTAGGCATCCAGGACTTTCTGTCCTGGGGAGTTTCTGTACTTGGACCATCATCCTTGCTCTATTCATGTCTGTCTAACTGCCTATAACAGTAGAACTTTGAAATTCATTGTGTCTGAGATGAACTGCCACTAGACATTGCAAGCAAGAAAGTTACATGATTTGGCTTATATTTGTAAGAAATCATCATGCCAGTTATATAGAGACTAAAGTATAGAAAGAAAGGGTGAGAGTAAGATTTGTTAGGAGACTGCTGAAATAATCTAGGTGAGGGATGATGGTGGTTTGGACTATGCTGTTGGCAATAAAGGTGATAAGATTTTGAGTATATTTTGAAGGCTTAACCTTCATAATATTCCAACAGACTGGATGCGGGGTATATGGCCAAAGAAAGGGGTCAAGAGTAACTCCAAGGTTTTGGCCTAAAAACTGCAAAAAAGGAACTGCCATTTACTGAAATGGAGAAGATGCAAGGAGGGGCAGATTTGCAGGGTGAAGAAATAAGAGTTCAGTTATTATAAAATCTTTGTAGTTATATTTTTAAATATTTTTTAATTAATGGCATTCTATGTTTTAGTTATAAACTATTGAAAGGGATTTTAGAGATAGGACAGGCAGGTTTAGGGAATAAGGGGTATCCATGGGAGAGGAATGCATATGTGACGGACAGAAATAGCTCCAAGCCACCAAAATGCTTATCATACTCACAGAGGATAGGAAAAAGTTATAAGCTACCAGGAAGAGGGGAACATATTTTCACAGAGGATAGAGGGACATGCAAGATAAGGGGGAGAGGAGAAAGGGGCACCACGTGGGCTTTGAGCTTAGAAACTGATACTACGTAGCAGAATGAGCAATGAGGAAAGCACAGAGATACTAAATTAAGGAAGGGTCCAATTAGAAAAGGTCATGTTCAGAAAAGAGCTACTTTGTCACACTGAGACAAAGAGACTCAAAGAATTCGGATTTTTAATTGTTTTCCCATTAGAGGAGAGAGAGAGAGAGAGAGAGAGAGAGAGAGAGAGAGAGAGAGAGACTTTTCTTTTTGAGGACCCCTCCCAAGAAGAGTTTGTATATGTTTACAATAAATTTCCACATTTTTATTAAAGAACCCTTTAGTCTGCGAATTTATTTTTCAACTTCATTGGACAAGGACCCACAAAAGAATCTGCACCCAGAACCCTACGTTTCACTATTTAGAAAATATAAATAATAGAATAGAATAAGACAAAATCACCTATAATTTTATAACCAATAAATTATTCACTCAATGGTTTGATTAACTGTACAGTCTTAAACACATACATATTCATAAAATATATACATATTTACAGTGTGTCCGCACATAACATTTTTCTTTTTTTTCTTTCTTTTTTTTTATTGCTTAAAGTATTACAAAGGGTATTACATATGTGTCCATTTTTCCCCTCCCGCCCTAGACAGTCCCCTAGCCTCCCCTATCCCCCAGTGTCTTATGTCCATTGGTTATGCTTATATGCATGCATACAAGTCCTTTGGTTGATCTCTTACCCGCCTACCTCCTGCCCCCCAACCCTCCCCGGCCTTCCCGCTGCAGTTTGACAATCATTTTAGAAACTGAAATCTAGCATTTGTTTAGAAAATTTCCCCCATCCAGAAATTTAGAAACAGTCATTTTATTGTGTTCTACTACTTTTATGCTTTGATTGCTATGTCTGTTGTACTTTTTTAACTTTATTTCAGTTATATTTTGAATGGTATCAGTTAATAAGGGTTTATTATTATTATTATTACTTATCCTAGAAAGCTAACTTTGGTAAATACTTTCTAGTCCAGTCTCTAGATCAGTATTTCCAGATCAGTGGTTGGAAAACTCCAACTTGCAGGCCAAATCAGGGCTGCTAATTGATTTTGTATGAACTGCTATCTAAAAATGGTTTTTGAAGATGAATGTATTTTCAATTTATTTGATGATTGAAGAAACCAACTGAACCCTAATTAAGTGAAATGTAACACCCCCAAATTCGTCTTGTTAGAATTGTATTACAAAAAAAGATGCTCTCTTATTATCATTGTCATTACTACATTTTGAATTTTCTGAATTTTGGAACGTGTGGCTATTTGTTTTTTTCTTGTTATGTAAGTACCTGAATAATATCCTTAATGTTATCTCTTGTCCCACAAATGTTAAAATAATTATTATCTTGTCCTTACAGAAAAAGCTTACTGACTTCTGTTCTAGATCTTTATGTTTGCATAAGAATAATCTGCAGAATATGAGAAAACTATAGATTTCTGTTGTTCACTCAATCTCACCACTGGCTCACCAATTTTAATTCAGCAAGCCAAAGGATAGTCATAGGAATCTTAATTTTAACAAACTACCCAGGTGATTCTGATACACTCTGGACCACATTTTGAGAGAGACCAGAATGCCAACTATTCACACTGAGCAAGCTTCAATACTGCCTTTTAACTCCATGTGGGCCAATAAGTACTTCACACCAGAATGCTGGTAAATATCAGTTCATTATAAATATCTCACCTGAATCAATTGCTTATAGCTCTTTCTACCTGTCATCATTTGCACAAACACCTTTTACTTGGAACAGAGCCTTGCTTGAGAATCAAAGCATTGTTTTTGTCTAGGAGGTCTGTGGTTCTTAATTTAAACCCAATGTTATGAGATATATCATTATTCCTGGTTTCCATTCAGTTGTTCTTATCTTCCATGTATTCCCTCTTTATTTTTTATTGTTTATATATATGTAGACATGCACATATCCATCCACCCTTCCATCCATCCAATTTCCCTATAAAAATACAAGATTTCAACTTCACTAGAATTAGTAGTCTCCCATCCTCATCCTCATCCTCATGCAAACTTTGAATTTTTGATAGGGATAATCTACCATTTGTGTTATAGTAAATTTAGAAATTTTCCAATACACCTTAGAAAGAGCAAATGTTGAGACATCTGAGTAAAAATTTACAGAACATAAGGAGCTTGGGATTTAAAACATTAGAGCACATTTTAGAACCATTGTTGTTAATTTAGAAACTATGGCTGGAAGACCTTAATAAGGATTCCAAAGAGTCCTAAAACTTTCAGGTTGTATATGTGAAATTAAGAAAGAAAAATAATTTATCTTCTGAAACAACTTTAAGCAATAAAGCCTGATTCTTCTTTGCCCCCACTCCCCCCAATAATACCAATTCATGCATCACTGCTCTGTTCAGTGATTTTCTGCAAAGACCATATTTTTTGTTTCAATGTTGAGTCTTTTTAAAATATATTTTTAATTGATTTCAGAGAGGAAGAGAGAGAGAAACATCAATGATGAGAATCATTGATTGGCTCTCTCCTACATGCCTCCTAATGGGGATTGAGCCTACAACCCAGGCATGTGCCCAGACTGGGAATTGAACTTCGACCTCCTGGTTCACAGGTCAAGGCTCAACCACTGAGCCACAATGGCTTGGCAAAGACTGATTCTTCTTCTTCTTCTTTTTTTTTTTTTTTTTTTTTAGGCTGAGGTCTTCTTTTTTAATTTTTTTTATTGATTAGGGTATTACATGTGTGTCCTTATCCTCCCATTACCCCCCACTCATGTCCTCACCCCCCTGTTGTCTGTGTCCATTGGTTAGGGTTATATGCATGCATACAAGTCCTTTGGTTGATCTTCCCCCTTTAGCCCCATCCTCCCCTACCATCCCTCTGAGGTTTGACGGTCTGATCGATGTTTCTCTGTCTCTGGATCTGTTTTTGTTCATCAGTTTATGTTGTTCATTATATTCCATAAATAAGTGAGATCATGTGATATTTATCTTTCTCTGACTGGCTTATTTCACTTAGCATAATGCTCTCCAGTTCCATCCATGCTGTTGCAAATGGTCAGAATTCCTTATTTTTTATTGCAGCATAGTATTCCATTGTGTAGATGTACCACCATAGCTAAGATTTGGAAACAGCCTAAGCCTGATTCTTCTTAATGAAGTTACCATGGTGTGCTGCAAGTTCATAGTCCTAAAGGCCAAATCCTTCCTCATTTCTCCACCTTCTCTACATTCTCTTTGTTCTTTTGGGCCTATACTGATGGTGCACCAGAGAAATGTAGCACTCCTCCCTAAAAGGTGTAAACGATTTCCATGACTTCTTTCACCCTTATGTTTCAAAAACCTACTTTTACATATTTTTGTGGGAGTTCTTTTTTGGGGGGTAGCAGTGCATTAACTAGTATTCATTCTTTTTTTTTGCATTTCAAAATAAGTGTATTCAATTTATCTGAAATCCCACTCTCTTTTACTGATAAATCCTTAATACTGAGTGCAATCACTTAATATGCTATTCTTAGTAATTCAATGAGCCTTAATTTTGTTTTTTTAGGGAAAGATTTCATATTTCAAATATTTAAGAACATTTTCAATTTCACCCATAAACTTGATAGATAGGCTTTGCACATTAAGCAAGATAAACTGTTCTATTAATCAATATACTAAAAATGTATGATCCAATATCAATTAAGATACAATTCTCACAGCCTTAAATTCTTGGCTCAGAGATTAGAGATAAAATGTCAAGCAAGTAATTACTTGTATGAGAAATACAGCTTAAATAATCTGGATGACAAAACTTGCTGTTGATGAAAGGTTGTCTCACTGCATTCTAGTTTAAATATCACCTATAATTATAATATATTTGTCTTTGAGCTTTAAAATAATTACATGTATACATCTCTCACAACATAAAGATAAAAAATAGTGAAAATTGTCCAGTGGTTTAAGAAAATCATCCTGCCTGAGGTAAAACTCTTTTGGAGACTAAAGTAAGAAGCATATTTAGTTCATTCTTGTTTTCCATTCTTTCAGTTTGTTTTACTTACATCAAAATATAATAGAAGTTTCAAAAATTATATCTTCTACATAGTTTTACTCTTTGCATGAAAGAGTTCACATTTTTTGTATGTCTCCATTGAAACAACTAAAGGTTGCATAGAGATAATTTTTATTACTTATGTTGCCACTTCAGAAAAGTTGTGCAGTTTCTCTTAGTATTATCTCTTGTTATTCTTGAAATGTTGCTTTCATATCTCAAAATTTGTCCCACATTAGCAATATATATTTCTAGAATATATATAGTCTACCCAGTCTTTGGAATCCAGATGCACCAGCCCATGTATACATTATGAAACCACAATTCCAAGCAGACCCCATAGCTTTGTTGTTGGTTTAATCGGCATCACTCTGATATTCACATTTTGAAAAAGAGTATCTTCAGCTAGATACATTCATCCATATATAAGCAGTAGACATTTCCCACCATCTACTTTGACTGAACATGCACGTCCTGAAACCTTATCTCAACAAAATGATACAATATCATATACATGCACATCTAACAGGAAATTTTGAGATGATGTTTAGACAAACTACATAAATCAGAAATACTTTAAATAAACTTGAGTGTTCTGTAGGAATGGAGTTGAGATTAGGTCATGGAGATAAAAAGTAGAGAAGAGCAGATTAGCACCAATAATTAATTAGAAATTCACTTACAAATTAAATATTCCTGAGGTTTAGTATTACTGTATTTGTCAAATCAGTTAAGAATAACCATACAACCCTAACCGGTTTGGCTCAGTGGATAGAGTGTCGGCCTGAGGACTGAAAGGTCCCAGGTTCAATTCCGGTCAAGGGCATGTACCTTGGTTGCGGGCACATCCCCAGTAGGGAGTGTGCAGGAGGCAACTGGTCGATGTTTGTCTCTCATCGATGTTTCTAACTCTCTAGCCCTCTCGCTTCCTCTCTGTAAAAAAATCAATAAAATATATTTAAAAAAGGATAACCATACAAAGTTAATGAAAACTATTCATTAATTTGTTATATATCAGCTATCGAACAAGGCATAATTTTACTATCTTCACGGTATTAAATTACATTTATAACATTTAAATTACTCTTTATTTCTCTACACTCTTTCTTTGAATTATTCTTGAGCTAGTTCACACATACCCTGATTTTTCAAAATTCCCTAATGAACAAGGAAAGACATTCTTCCTCTTGCATTGCTTTGTTACCTTCATTACCACAAATGTAATAAAGTTGCATTTCATCACAAAAAAGTAAAATATTTGATCCTTTATTTAAGGATGTTAATGTAGAATATATTTTTTGTGCAAGAAAACCTATTACAAATATATTTTTGGACTTCCCGAATCACTGAAAAAGAAAAGCTTAGACATTCCTCTATATATTTGTTCTATTAAGGGATTCATTCTACCCTAAATTCTCAGAGAGGTGACTTAAAAAAAGAATTGTTTGTCATTCAGTTTAAATTAGCTTAAAGTTACTTTTTAAATGCCCCAAATGTTAATTTAAAAAGTCCTTGATTTCTCAAAAGCATAATTTACCTTTTTGAAAGTTTGAATTCAATCTCAAAAAGATGTAAAATTATTTATCCTATATAATAGAAGGCTTATTTTTTATTCAAAAGTTGCCAACATCTGGTGTTTCACTTACTATTAGTTCTAAAACAAAGAAACTAATTTACTCTGATGATTGAGACTCATGGAATACAGTATCAACACTCAACCTTTTTCTTGCAGTCTCTCTAAATATATATATATAATTTCCAAACTTTCGATGATTTAGTGAGAATCCTGATACCTTTTTATGCCAAGTGGGAGAACTTTTAAAATTGATTGGCTTATGAGGGTGAAAGTACTTGGAGTACTTGGTGTTCATTTTTAAAATTCCATAGGGAATCGATTCTCAATACTTGTACGTTTTAGTTAGCAGGCCTTTCCCTTAGATTTCCAATGGTAACTAGATTACTTCAAGCTATTGACCATGATCCCCTGGAGTCAAACGAGATACATTCATTCTCTTGAGGCTCCAAGGAACCATTTGTAAATAAACCCTGATATATGTGATTCATTTCACATGCACAAGTATTAGTCTCTCAGGGATTACTGTGATCACTTGGTTCAATGTAGGATCAAAATCTTGTGGAGTAGTCTTGATCTTGAAGCAACATCCCATTAGTTTATTTTAAAAAGTTACTCTACAAATAGATTTTTATTGATGTAAATAGTTAGAAGCTTTGTCTAAAACAGGCCCATTAATCAAGTGTTTAATGAAATAAAAAGAATATGAGAAATGTGAAAGCATTGATAATACTTTAACAGTATAAGCATGAGCCTATGTCACCAGTAACACTATGTTAGATGCAACAATCTGTGTACCCATTCGCTTTTCAATTACTTCTTCATAGGATGAGATTTAATAAAAATGGCTTGTTCTTTAATAACTCATTTCTCTTATCAAATACTGAGAAGATAATTGGAAAACAAGCAAATGGAAAGATGTGGTCGCTAGATTTATTAATTCATTTACTCGACAAGTAATCATAGAATGCTAACTATATTCCAGATATTGTCATGGCACTGGGGACATTTGTATCATCTATATGCAGTCATTTGTTAATACATTTCTAACTATTCCCTTCAATTAGGCCATTTATTTATAGTTAAGATGGTACTCACTCCATTCCTTAATATTCCTTTAAAAATAAGTATTCTTACTTTTTCTCACTGGGCTAAAAATATCCCTTACACATGTGACATTTTTCTCCCCTTAATCATAAATAGAATCTGAAAGGCACCAGTATTATGATACTCCCTGGACAGAAAAACCTCCCCTAAATAACATTTAATATGATGGCTTGTAATAAGAAAGCAATGTTTTTAATTTTCTTCTCCCTGGGCACATTTGAAAATTGCACAAGTGATTGTTTTCAAAAGAAAAAAAAGTAAAAATAAAAAAGGGGTGATAAACAAAAAGCAAACAAACAATAAAAAAAAACCTTGTATTGAATAGTCCATTCTTAAGTTGATCATTGATAGTATAGTTTTACTAACTTTTACTAATTACTTTGTCTGGGAAATGAACAATGACCTACTTTTAACGCTTTGTCATTGACTTAAGCTTTTCAGTAGTTTGCTCCCCTCTAGAAGCTTTAATTATTAGGAGTCCATTAAATGTAGCTAAAAATAAAAATTACAAGTTTGAAAAGCTTCCCAGGTGTTTCTGCTCAAATAGAGATTGTCTTTCCTTTATATTTCTCCCCTCTTTTCACCAACTGAATTTACAGAGTTCTTTTGATTGTCTACAGCAGTGGTTCTCAACCTTGGCTGCACATTAGAATCACCTGGGAATCTTTTTAAAATCCTGATTTCTGGGCCTCATCCTCCGGAAATTCTGTTACTTTGTTACTAATGTTGTGGCCTCACCCCTTAACAAAGAAACAGAATTTCCGGAGGATGAGGCCCAGAAATCAGGATTTTAAAAAGATTCCCAGGTGATTCTAATTGTGCAGCCAAGGTTGAGAACCACTGGTCTACAGGGTCCTAACATGAATATTTTATCTGTAATTAAGTATGTTTTAATTACTCCTTTTCTTTATACTGGCTAACTTTTAGAAAATAGCAATAATTTGAATACTTAATTTCCCAAAATGTATTAAATGCTAATACTTGAAGATTTTTTACTTTCTAGAAATTTTAGTGATTTATATTGAATCAAAATATTTATAAATGTTTTAGATTAACAATAAGACTTCAGGTCTATAAATTGAAATAAAAACTGTTAATGGGGAAAGAGGAATAGAGATTATATATGGTAAGTCATCACCACTGTAAAATTTTAAATTATATTTGGAGTTGCATCATTTTCATAAATTCTGATTACAATGATATAGAGCAACTAGGCTTGTAAACTATTAAAAATTATATACCATTATTTTAGTTTCTTTTTGTCAATTTAAATTAAGACTATACTTGAATGTTTTTCAAAATTATGATACATATATCAATATGATGTGCATTTTTATTTTTCTAGATTTAAGCTTGTACATGCTATTGATATTTTTTCAAGCTCATGTAACTCAAAAATATTTTTAAGCAAGAATGGTCTTCACAGCATTGTTTACAAATGTATAATATGTTGAAAAGCATATGAATTATATTCAATAATGAACTACTTAGATAAGTTTTAGTACATCCACATAATGGAATACTAAGCAGTAACTAAAATGATGATACAGATCAATATTTATTAACATGAAAAGATAATTATGCTTAAAAATTTAACAAAGCATGTAACGGTACTTGTAACATGTTTTCTTTTTTGCTTGTAACACAGTGAATGTATAAATAGGAAAAAAAGACATGGCAGGAAATGCACATACTGAAAATATTAATAGTGGTAACCTCTGAACTATGGGAATTTTACTTCTTTATAAATTTTTGCATTGTGTACATTATTTTACAATTAGCATGTATTATGTTTACAATTTTAAAAAGTGATTTCCACTTGAAAATATTTGATAATGAATATATATATAATTTATAGATAATTATATAGAAACAGCTTAGCCTCATTACTTTGTGGGCAAATTGCTAACAAAAGTGTTAATAAATTATATATTTATATTGAATTATGTATGAAAACAAAGGTTTTTATGCAGAGAAATAAAAAATGACTGAGAATAGAAACAAAACATCTTATGGCTGGATCTGTGGTATGAATGAATCATATTTTTAAGTTATTATTTAACATTTATATAAATTAGGTATTTATTTATATACTTTCAAAATGGATTTCAACTAGCATATATTAAGAGAAAGGAAGTTCAAAGAAAATAGAAAAGTAAGTGTAATATGGATGGAAGGTAGATGGATGGGAAGAAGAGGGAATAGCTAGTGAAATGCAGAAAATGTATAACCTAGAAGTTACAAGCTAAATACTGTAACTGTCACAAAGAATAGAACATTCTGTAACAACTTTCAAGCAACAAGACCGAAAGAGAAACATAGTGCATTAATAGCTCTCATATGATAGATGAAGGCATATGATTTAATCAGGAGTAACAACTTTTTCCTTCATTTGAAACATCTGTGAATATTTTCACATGGACATATTAAATAATTACAAGAGAATGACAAGTTTAATACATGTTTTTCAAGGTAGTTTTTCAACATCATTATATGGATTATTTACCTTTTATATTGACAATAAGAGATGAAGTTAAAATCTTAAACTTATCTAAAGGCAATTCAATGCAGTTATTCATCTTTCTCGTTAATTTAACGTTATTCAAGTATACATACAAAGGAATTTAGAAAAGTGAGTAGCAAGAATGCTCTTTAGATTGTTGTCAAATTTCAAATCTTTCAGGAAAGGTTTTTAAGATGAAACTAATAATTTAAAAAATTAATGCCTAAAGTATTAATTTCCTAAGGTACTGATTGATAAAAACACCAATATGCTTATTTCTCTGAGTATGAAGTTAATAAAAAAAAAAAAAAAACTCCCAACACTTAGTCACAGTCACTATTCAGTTTTTGGTATGCCCAAAATATATTTTAAAATGAAAATAATATAAATAAAGGAAAGAAAAAAGCTCACATCTTTTTCAAAGAATATTCATATTAATTAATAATTTAAAGTCAAATTATGCACAAATGATAACTGGACCACATACATTTCCCCCTGTGCTATTGATTTGTCAAAAAGCAAGTTAGAAGTTTGTACTGTGATAGAATCAGAAGTACGGAGCATTTTGAGAATATTTTCATAGAAGAAATCAAATTTAGTAGTAGTATTGAAATAGGAAGAAAATATACTCAATCAGTTACTTCACCTTGACTCATTTAGGAAAACAAATGTGTGGAGAAGTAAACTTTATTCTCCATAATCCTAAGAATATTACATCAAAAATTAGTACAAAATGAGTTTTACAATTAGAAATTATGTTCTTCACTAAAATGAACAAGATTTTCTAGTCTTACTTTTTAAAAAAAAAAAAAGAAAAGAAAATACTCACTTAAAAAAAAACCTGTGAATTGGCATAAAATAACCTTTTATCACAAAGTAGCCCAAACTAAGTAGGCACCAGCTTAAGGCTGAAACAAATTGAACATTCTTATTCTCACCACCTGCGCCTGGCTTGGCCCAGGGTCACATGCAGCGGTTTGGAGCCCACCATGCGACCATTCATCTCACCCACTGCTTTGGTAGCCTCTTCAAAAGAGGAGAAACAGACTACACCAAACCCTTTGCCTTGCCCCACTTCCACCATCACTTTGGCTCGGCTAATTGATCCAAAGGAAGAAAATTCCTCCCTTAGTTTTTCATCATCGATGGTCTCATCCAAGTTCTTAATATAGACAGGCACCCCCGGAGGCCGACTTTTTTCTTTGACTTTCAGCCTTTCAAATCTTCGCCTTAATTCAGCCAGACGTTCAATTTTCTTCTGTGCTCGCCCTACATATAGGGCTTTCCCATCGATGGACTTTCCGTGCAGGTCTAGCACAGCCTTCTGAGCAGCCTCGTGTGTCTCATATCTTACAAATCCAAAGCCTTTAGATTTCCCACTGGCATCTCTTATTACCTTAACACTCTCGGTTGGCCCATACTCACTGAAAATTTCCTTCAGTTTTTCATCATCTACTTCATCGCCAAAGTTTTTAACGAAAACACTGGTGAAAGTTGCTCTATCCCTGGTCCTAACTTCAGCTGCCCGCTCTTCTGGAAATTTGAATCGGCCAACATACACCTGGCGGTTGTTGAGCCGCACACCATTCATGTGCCAGATGGCTCTATTGGCAGCTGCCAGGCTGTCAAAGTGCACATAGGCATAACCCTTAGAGCCGTTGTCATCGCATACAACTTTGCAAGAGAGAATGTTCCCAAAAGCAGAAAACAAATAAAAAAGAGCCCTGTTGTCTATGGATTTGTCCAGGTTTTTGATGAATATATTTCCAACTCCAGACTTTCTTAAGCGGTCGTCTGGCTGAGACCACATGAGGCGGAATGGTTTGCCATTAATCAGATCAAAATTCATGGTGTTCAGGGCCCACTCAGCATCTGCAGGAAAGCGGAAGTTAACATAGCCATAGCCCAGAGGGCTGCGGGTCTCTGGGTCACGGCAGATTCTGGTGAAGCGCAGAGGGCCAGCAGGCCTGAACTTTTTATAAAGCATGTCCTCGGTGACATCTGGGTCCAAGTCACCCACATACAGGGCAGCCTTGAGGTACTTCTTTTTCTTGCCAGCAGGATTAGGCTCCCCACTCCCCATCTCTCTGAGCGCAGGGAGGAGGCTCTCTTGGGAGAGAAAAGTCTGCTTTCTCTAAGCTATGGGCCAAGCAGCTGTTCACGAACAGAAAAAGCCAAGGCGAAGGAAGCTAAAAGCAGACTCAGTAACACTGTTGAGGCTGAGAAAATGAAGTTCAGAAACACCTGGTCAGCGGGCTCAGAACAAACGCATCAGACAAAAAGGCATCCCAGTAAGGAGTCTGTTCTAACTAAGGGACATACAGTTTCCACCCTTTCAGATTTAAAATCAGTTTCAAAAGCCAGCGGTAGGAAAAGATTTCCCTTTCCCTGTTAAATTATAAGAAATCATCAAACAGCTGGGTGGCTCCCCACATTTAGCATTGCAGATCCAGGCCTCGCAACCTGTTTTCTGCATAAATATAGGCCTCGAGCTCCTGTTGGCTTAAAATTACATCAACAAGAGCAGGGCCGAATGTGTATTCCTCCGCCCGGGGCTGCCTGGCCAGTCTCAGGCAGGCTCGCAGCTAACTAAGGCCGCTACACACACTCAGCGTCAGCGAAAGGGCAGACTGGGCACTTGGTGCTCTGGGCCGGCCGGCAGGCTGCAGGCGGCGGATCAGACAGAAAGACAGACAGACAGACACGCGCGGAGGACCGGGACCGCCCAGATACCCAAGATGCCCACTGGGTACGGACCGAGTGACGCGCGGTGGTTTCGGCAGTCTGAGACTTGCGGCAGGTCCGGAGGGACTGACTGGCAGAAGCGCACTGGGTCAGCTCAGACGCAAGGCGGTTCCGGACAGATGTGGGGCGGAGTCAGAAGAGAAGGGCAGATGCGTGGCGGGCGGGCAGAGCACGGACCCATGGACAGAGATTGCTTTCTCAGGACAGACCGACCCAGGGACTAAAAGCCTGTAGCTGTGGTTGGGCGGGGCTCGAGAAAACCCGGAACCCTGCTAAGTAACTTCCCACTTCTCTGTGTTAACATTGTAAAGAAAGAGAAAAAGAAAAGAAGAAATTAAAATGGTTTTTAGATTTCTTATTTTTAGAATTTCATATATTTATTATTTTAAAATATTATATTTAGGCTGCTAATCCAAAAATCAGAGGAGATGATGACGTAAGTGGAAAGAACTATAATAATTTTTTTAAAAAAACGAATTCCCTAAATTATTTCTGTTTAGGAAATAGGATATAGGTTACATACTTTTCCTAAGTGCATTGGGAACTCAGGATTGACAGCTGTACTGGCCACCCGTCCAGTGCTAAATGATCACAGGGTCGAATAAAACACAGGGCCATGTTGTGTTTGGCCTTTATCCTTACTCCATTAAACTCCAGCATAATGGTAGCATTATCCCCAGGTAGTAGGCAGTGTTCTTTTCACTGCTCCAACAATACAAAGGTTTTAATTATTGGAAAGCCATAAAATGGCTTTAATGGTACTTAGTGCCAAAAAACGTTAAAGATATGCTGCTTCCATAAGCACAAATTATAAAATCTTAGTTAGAGATAAAAAGCTGCAGAATCAATATGAAATATATAATTGATGTTCACAGATGAAGCAAACACATAAAGATATAGGCACATTACATAATTAATTACTAATTTCAACATGAGTTGTCAACTTTAAGCCATTGCAGGGAATAATGCTGTAAGATAGGAATCAACTCAGAGGTTTCCCAAGATCTTTTTAGAGTGTCTGAGAAACTGTTTTGGAGAGGAATGTTGCCATGTTTTGGGAAAATTGCAATGTCTATAACACACAACTCATGCAGCCCATTCACAACCCCTCCACTGAAAATGAAAACCTAGGCAATACATATGTAAGTACTATTAGGCTAGAAAAGATTCTGGGGTGCGGTGGGGGAAGAATGCAAGAGAAGGACATCACCCAAAAGGGCATGGTCTTAAGAAATTCTCAGAATAACAGGCTAAATTCATGTGCTGCTTCATTTTATACATTTTAGATTTTCTGTTAGACTCTATTATTAACTGAAGATGATAATTTACTCTAATTATTTACTCAAATATTTAGTGTTTTTCTTAATTGAGCTCTTTTTTTAATCCTCCCCTGAGGATATATTTATATTGATTTGAGAGAGAGGGAGAGAGGGAGAGAGGGAGAGAGAGAGAGAGAGAGAGAGAGAAACATATGTGAGGGAGAAACATCAATTGGTTGCCTCCTGTAGGCACCCGGAACCCAAAACCTAGGTATGTGCCCTGACAGGAAATCCAACCGACAACGTACCGGTGCTTGGGAGAATAGTCCAACCAACTGAGCAACCCAGCCAGTGCAAATTTAGTTCTTTTAATTGGGTTCTTCCTTACCTAGGCCATGGAAAATATTTGAGAAAAGGCAAATACAAACAAAATATTATGAAGATAGACTGATAAAACTAGTCTTACAATATGACCACAATGACAGATAGAAACACTTGCGAATCTCTGCTTATTGTATTTTGAACATAATTTTATAAATATCTTTCCTGATAAGCTGAATTAAAACTAGACTTTTAAATTAGCTTTTGACCATTTTTATTTTTCTCATTTAAAAATCCTACTTTACTGAAAATGCTATATTATAAAACAACACAAATACAATAGAATAATTCCCACAATATTCTTACTGAACCAAATATAAATGTTCATATTCTAATTAATTTGTACAATTTTCTCTAAGATTATAAATAGAATTGGGTTATTAAAAGTAATTATTTTCAAAACAACCTCCTCTCTACACTTAGCAGTCTTTTGAGGGTCATTGTAGTATAACACTTTAAACTATAGTGAACTTTTTATTATATCAAAAATAAAAAATAAGCCCCAACCAATACGCTCAATTAATATTTGACAAAGGAGGCAAGAACATACAATGGAGTCAAGATAGTCTCTTTAATAAATGGTGTTGGGAAAATTGGACAGATATATGCAAGAAAATGAAACTAGACCACCAACTTACACCATACACAAAAATAAACTCAAAATGGATAAAGGACTTAAATATACGACGGGAAACCATACAAATACTAGAAGAATCCAAAGGCAACAAAATCTCAGACATATGCCAAAGCAATTTCTTCACCGATACAGCTCCTAGGGCATTGGAAACTAAAGGGAAAATAAACAAATGGGACTACATCAAAATAAAAAGCTTCTGCACAGCAAAAGAAACCATCAACAAAACAAGGAGAAAACCCACTGTCTGGGAAAACATATTTGCCAATGTCGTATCTGATAAGGGCCTAATCTCCAAAATTTATAGGGAACTCATACAACTTAACAAAAGGAAGATAAACAATCCAATCAAAAAATGGGCAAAGGACCTAAATAGACACCTTTCAAAAGAGGACATTCAGAAAGCCAAGAGACATATGAAAACATGCTCAAAGTCACTAATCATCCGAGAGATGCAAATCAAAACAACAATGAGGTACCATCTCACACCTGTCAGACTGGCTATCATCAACAAATCCACAAACGACAAGTGCTGGAGAGGATGTGGAGAAAAAGGAACACTTGTGCACTGCTGGTGGGAATGCAGACTGGTGCAGCCACTATGGAAGACACTATGGAGTTTCCTCAAAAAACTAAATAAATAAATAAATAAAAAATAAAAAATAGACCTGCTTTGAAATTAATTTTAGTAGTATTCCTTCTGCTAAGCAGAAATTTGTGGGAAAAAGGAAAGTATTTTCACCTGTAATTTGTTTAATCGTTTTAATATTAAGATTGAGAAGATTCTCTGGAATAAATTCAGGTATAGAATATTTCTCTTTTCACTTTTATTACATATTAAAGGCAACTTTATAGTCTATGTAACATATCAAATACATTAAAATTCCCCACCCAGCCCACCTGGCATAACTTGTTGGTTGAATGTCAACCTATGAACCAGGAGGTCAAGGTTCAATTCCTGGTCAGGGCACAAACCCAGGTTGTAGGCTCAATCCCCAGTGGGGGGTGTGCAGGAGGCAGCCGATCAATGATTCTCTCTCATCATCGATGTTTCTAGCTCTCTCTCCCTCTCCCTTGAGGAAGGGAGAGGGAGAGAGAGCTAGAAACATCGATGATGAGAATCATATATATATATATACTGAGGCCTGGTGCACAAAAATTGGTGCACTCGGGGGGGAAGGGGGGTCCCTCAGGCCGGCCTGTGCCCTCTCCCTGTCTGGGACCCCTCAGGAGATAACGAAATGCTGGCTTAGGCCTGCTCCTGGGTGGCAGAGGGTAGGCCCAATCCCTAGGTGCAGCCCCTGGTCGGGCTCAGAGCAGGGCCGATTGGGGGGGTTGGGGAACGGCCCCCTGTCACACTCAAGGCAGGGTTAATGGGGAGGTTGCGGCGCCACCCCTTGTCATGCACAGAGCAGGGCCAGTCAGGGGGTTGGGGCGTTACCCCTGTCACGGACAGAGCAGGGCCCATCAGGGAGATTGGCGCTCCGTACCCTGTCATGCACAGAGCAGGGCCAATCAGGGGGTTGGGGCGCTGCCCCCTGTCACGCACAGAGCAGGGCCCATCAGGGGGGTTGGGGCTCTGTACCCTGTCACGCACAGAGCAGGGTCAATCAGGGGGCTGGGGAGCTCTCCTCTGTCATGCACAGAGCAGGGCTGATCAGGGGGTTGAGGAGCTCCCCCCTGTCACTCACAGAATAGGGCCAATAGGGGAGTTGGGGCATCGCCCCCTGTCACACACAAGAAGGGCAGATGAGGGGGTTGGGGTGCCGCCCTCTATCACCCACAGAGCAAGGCCGATCAGGGGGTTGGGGCGCCGCCACTGTCACACTCAGGGCAGGGCCGATGGGGAGGTTATGGCTCTACCCCATCACACACAGAGCAGGGCCTATGGGGGGGCGGGGGTTGTGGTGCCGCACCCTGTCACACACAGAACCGCAGGGCAATCAGGGGTTTGGACGCTGCCCCCTGTCACGCTGATCCCAGTCCCGGGAGGCCTCTCGGCTCCTCTGATCCCGGTGCTCAGAGGCATATTACCCTTTTACTATATAGGATAGAGGCCTGGTGCATGGGTGGGGCTGGCTGGTTTGCCCTGAAGGGTGTCCTGGATCAGGGTGGGGGTACCCACTGGGGTCCTTGACCAGCCTGGGTGAGGGGCTGAGGGCTGTTTTCAGGCCGACTGAAGCTCGCAACTGCTCCTTTTTTTCTTTTTTTTATTTTTTTATTCTGGGCCCGCTTTAGCTCTGGCTTCAGCTCTTAGGCCTCTGCTGCTGAAAGAAGGTATCTGGTTTGTTTCGGTTCTATAATCGAAACAATGTATAACTCTGTGATCCCGGGCTCGCTGAAAGCAGGTTTCTGGGGTTTGTTTAGCTTCTATATTTGTTACAATGTTTCTTAAACTGCAAGCTCAGAGGCCGGCAAGGCAGGCGGGGAACGTTGGAGTCCTCCGTCACTGAAGCAAGCAAGCCTCATGTTAGTCTCAAGCTGCCTGGCTGCCGGCCGCCATCTTGGCTGGCAGTTAATTTGCATATCACCCTGATTAGCCAATGGGAAGGGTAGCGGCCGTATGCCAATTACCATGTTTCTCTTTTATTAGATAGGATATCCCCACTGAGATTCCTGAGTCAGTTGGTTGAAGCATGTCTAAGTCTTTCTAAATCTAAGAAATATTTTCCATGAGGAAAGAACCAAGGACAGCTGGCATACTAAGTGCATCTCATCAAACATTGTTATTTACAGTTGATAGTAATGTATCAGTTTTAGTGGAAGCAGAGGAGAGTTGTGAACTTAGTTTTCAGCTTGTCTTAACAGGCACTTAACCCTGTGGTTCCAATTAAGTGTCTCAGTTGTACAAGTTGCTGGGACTTCACAATGAAAGTAAATTTGCTACTCTCTTGAATGAAGTCTAGGATGGTGGAACAAAATATTATAAACACTTTATTACCTGTAACTTGACTCATATATTTTTAGACAAAGAGAGGAAAATTGCAAGAAAACAATTTGACATTATGAATGTAGTATAACCAGGCATTTCTACAGTAAGATTTGGAGACATTAGCAATTATTTTCCTCTAGTTCCAAAAATTTTATCTTGAGCCATGAGCATTTAATGCTGTGGGTGATCATCCTAAAGGTACTGTGTAATTAATTATCAAATAAATATTAAATTGTGTTTATTAGAATATACTTGTAAAGTGAGAAGGTAATGAAAACTGGAAAAGTTTCAACAGAGTTTACAATGGAATAGGACTAATGCTAAATTATTAATAAACCAAAAAAACTTATTCTTCAATATTTAACCCAAATTTCAGTATTGTTATTTTTTGATTTTTTAAAGAGTAAAAAATATTTTATTTTAATTTTGGGGGTGAGGTAGTATAGGTGCTTTATTTGTTCAAGTCTATAGCTGTAATCCATACATTTACATTCCTACAGGATTTGTTGGAAATTAAGAAAAGAAAAATACTTTTATAAAAACAGTTTAACATTTTTTTCATTTGTCTCATGTACTAAATCCATGTTGAATTAAAAAGGCACACTTCCAACTGTGAATAAATCTGAGTGTTAAAAAAAATAAAGTAATATGACAACTTCATATATTTAGGTTTACTTAGGTGTCTCCTTAGGGTGCTCTTGAATTAGATCCTATTAGTTTATCATAAATCCATAGACTACTTATAGTCAATTCATTTGACCTGGAACAAAACAATTAAATAATTTTTTAAAAATAAAAATTTTATGCCTTATTTTAATTTCAAATTTTTATTGTGGTAAGATATATATATAAAATTGACCTTCTTAAAGATTTTGAAGTGTACAATTCAGCACATGAAGTACATTTACATGTCATGCAACCAACATCATTATTTATCTCTAGAACTCTTTTTAATTTGCCAAACTGAAACCCTCTATCCATTAATATATGTATATTTTCAGATGACACTGAAAATATGTTAAGCCATTTATTTATTTTTGGGCTTTAAGGCTGCTTTTAGTTATCTTCATGACACACAATACTATCATAAGCATCTTAATTTACATAATTTTATATACAGGTTGTCTCCAAAATGTATATACACTTTAAATGATTATAAAGTCAGTGTTTATTAATACTGAAAAGGAGTCAAAATTAAGTGAGTTAATATGCTAACGATATGCTAAGTGTTGAAATGTGTACACATTTTTGGGGGATACCTATATTATTGCTCTTATTTCTATTAGCTGGATTCTCAGAAGTGGAGATTGAATACTTAAATAGTATGTGTATTGTTAAATGTTAATATATACAGGAGAATTATTTCAAAAATGCTTCAGCAATCTACTTATTTTACCAACATGAAAATTTAAAGGGAAATGGATAATTACTAGCAAAATAGGAATTATCAAAATTGATTCAAAGGAAAAGTGGAAGAACAATTGCCATAAAACAGATTAAAAAGGAACTACCCCTATGCTATTAAAAAAAGACTGGTAATTTTTATAATTACATAATCTTTAAGAACATTCATGTAGGGCTAACACTATTCAAACTACTCTCAAACATAAAAGGCTTCCTAAGTCACATTTATAAAATTATCTCCAATAGAAAATTCTCATAAGCTAGGCTCACCTTTTCAAACAAGAATAAATGAATGGTCAGTCCATTTACTTATATAACACGGATATATACTAGTATGTTGACTCAGTTGTGTGTAATGTGGGTGTGGGAAAAGTCAGGAGCAGGAGCAAGGTTAAGTATTCCATAATAAGGATTTAGAAGGGGGTATGTGATGGTAAGGTAATTACAGACTTCTGGTTTACAATGTCAAAACAAATACTGTACAACATTTTCCAGATATTGATCATCACATCTTGCACTGTTTTCTTTCCTTCTGGACTGTGTGTTACATGCTTTTGAGTTGGCTCCAACTCCTGGTGACTCTATGAATGAGTAATGTCCACGATGTCCTGTTGCCAACAGCCCTGTAGACTCATGCCTAAGGCTTCTTTTATGGAATAAATCCATCTCATATTTGGTCTTCCTCTTTCCTTGAGGCCTTACAGTTTACCCAGCATTATTATTTTTGCCAAAGAATCCTGCCTTGTCATGATGAACTCAAAGTAGGACAGCTTCATTTTTGTCATTTTTGTCTCCAGTGAAATTTCAGGTTTAATTTGTTCTAGGACCCACTTGTTCACATTCTTCTGGACTCTTTGTAGAGAAGAGTTCTCTGCAGATAAGAAAACCTTTACCTTTAAATAAGCAAATAATTGAGGAAAATCCTTAGCTTACCTTTACTGACATATAACTTTAAATGTAAAATGATACAATGATACATTATCGTTTAATCTGTATCAATGGGAGGATCATGGAGTTATTTTCTCATAAAACATCCCACATCACTAAATTCATGTCTTGCAGCTAATAGCACAATAAGTATTCACACAATTCTGTGAAAGTTTTGCCAACTTATACCTTGCTCCTGATTGCATAAATACTCCTCTTGTGTATTTCTTGAATATTCTTGATAACCTTCATCTTATATAATAAGAGCCTAATTATACTGTGTGTCTGGTCAACCGGTCGGCCATTCAACCAATCAAAGTGTAATATGCTAATGATATGCTAAGGCCACTCAACCACTCGCTGTGACGTGCTCTGACCACCAGGAGGCAGACAGTTGACCTGTCAACCAGTCGCTATGATGTGCACTGACCACCAGAGGGCAGATGCTCCGACCTGTAGGTTAGCTTGCTTCTGGGGTCCAGCTGATCGAGACTGAGCAAGATGGGCTGAACACGCCCTGGAGCCCTCCCGCAGTCCATCCCCAGCTGGCCAACCTCCCACATCTCTCTCCAGCCCTGATCGTGCATCGGTGGGGTCCCTCGACCTGGCCTGTGCCCTCTGGAAATCTGGGATCCCTCGGGGGATGTTGGAGAGCTGGTTTTGGCCTGATCACACAGGCCAAGCCCAGGGGATCCCACTGCTGCACGAATTTGTGCACCGGGCCTCTCATAATAGATAATAGGAACTGTGTGCCCATTTTATTCAAAATTATTATCTTCATGATTTGATACATGTAGCAGTAGTTATATCAAGTGGACATTAGATTTACAGGGTGAAATATCTACATTTTCCATTTAGTCTTTAAATTCCTTAGTAGTTCTTTAACACAATTTAATTTATTTATGTGCTTATCCTATTAAATAAAGAGGGAATATGCAAATTAACCATCAAACAGTCACAAAGATGGCGGTGCCCACAGTGGAGGTGGGGTATCCATAACACAAGTTTGCTGCACCCACAGCAGAGGTTGAGTTCCCGTAACGAGCCTTAAAGAGCTATCAGTAGAGATCTGAGCCTGCGTGGCACTGGGCCAGGGCAGGAGACCTGAGGCTGCACCCCCTGCCCAGTGGGGCTTGACAGGGCACCTCAGGCCACACCCCATGCCCCAGCACCAGGCCGGAGGACCTCAGGCCATGACCCCTAACCCGGTGCCAGGCCAGGGACCTGAGGTTGTGCCCCCTGCCCAGTGGGGCTTGACAGGGGACCTCAAGGTGTGCCCCCTGCCCCAGTGCTAGGCTAGGGGACCTCAGGCTGCTACCCCCACCCCAGGTCAGGGGACCTCAGGCCGTGCCCCCCACCCAGGTGCAAGGGGACCTGAAGCTGTGCCCCCCCCAGTGGGGTTTGATGGGGGACCTGAGGCTGCACCACCACAAGGCAGGACTTGACAGGGGGCCCTGAGGCTGCGCCCCCCACCCGGCAGGGGTTGACAGTGGACCTGAGGCTGCGACCCCTCCTGGCGCCAAGCTGGGTGACCTGAGGTTGTGCCCCCCACCTGGCAAGGCTTGACAGAGGATCCCAGACCATGCCCCCCACCTGGCGGTGCTAGACGAGGGACCTCAAGGCATGCCCCCCTCCCTGGCCAGGGCTGGGCAACTTCAGGGCATGCCCCCTGCCCTGGCACCAGGCCAGGAGACCTCAGGTCACCTCCCCTGCCTGGTTGGGCATGATGGGGAACCTCAGGCCATACCCCCCATCCCAGCATCAGGAAAGGGGACCTGAGGCTGTGCTGGGGGACCTGAGGCTGTGCCCCCCACCCTGCAGGGGCCCTGAAGCTGCACCACCCCACCCAGTGGGGTTTGACCAGGGACCTGAGGCTGCACCTCCTGCCTGGTGCTGGCCAGGGGACCTGAGGCTGCCCGCCCCCCCCAACCCAGCAGGGCTTGACAAGGGTGGGGCCAGCTAGCTCTGGATCTCACCCAATAGGGTGAGGCCGGCTGAGTCTGGGTCTTGTGCAATTTTGAAGCACTGCGGGTGGGTGGGGACTTGACTCTGGGTCCCACCGCATGCCCCAGACTCTGACTTGAGGAAGATTTTCATATACATGTTACTAATTTTCTTTCATCTCTGACACTTCTATTATAAAGGGCAAATAGCAATATTAAAATATTTTCTCTAATTAATCCCCTTTATATGTGCACCACTAGTTTATTTATAAAAAGGTTCTGTTACAGTTAACATATAATATTATATTAGTTTCAGGTGTACAATGTAGATATTTGTCATTTATATAGCTTACAATGTGATCACCACAGTAAGTCAGGTAAAACATCTGTTACCTTACAAAGTTATTATATTATTGACTGTACTTCCTATGCTGTGCATTACATGCCCATCTCTTATTTATTTTATAACTGGAACTATACACCTATTATTCTCTTTCACCTTTTATACCCATTCCTTCACCCCACTTCCTTCTGGCAACCATAAGTTTGTTCTCTGTATCTTTGAGTCTGTTTTATATTTTTGTTAGTTTGTTTTATTTTATTATTTTTAGAATCTACAAGTAAGCAAAACCATAAGGTATTTGTTTTTCTCTGACTTATTTCACTTAGTATAATATCTTCTAGGTACGTCCATATTGCAAATGGTAATATTTCATTCTTTATGTTGAGTATTCCACTGTGATATATATATATCAGTATCCATATTATTATGACCACTTGACGTTTGTAGACAAATTAGCTATAATTTCACACTGAAGTTGCTAGAGGGCCAGACCATTATAAATAGGGAAGCAGGTTGTTTACCACTACAGTAGAAGTGATTTTTTTCTGAAGATATGGGTAAACAATGTGATTTAACAGGCTTTGAACATAAGATATATATACTGAGTGGCCAGATTATTATGACCACCCCATCAGTACTTCGTTGGGCCACCTTTTGCCTTCAATACTGCTGCAGTTCTTCTTGGCATTGACTCCATGAGATGTTGAAAGGTAATGCGAAGAATTTGACACCATGCCTGATGAATAGCACTGTCCAGTTCTGTGAGATTTGATGGTTGTGGAACCAGTTGCCTGATGGCTCTTTTAACTTCGTCCCACAAATGCTCAATTGGATTGAGATCTGGTGATTGTGGAGGCCACCTAAGAAAGGTAAAGTCTCCCTCATGTTCATGAAAGCACTCCTGCACAATACGAGCACCATGGCATGGCACATTGTCTTGTTGGAAGAAGCCATCTCCATTGGGATACACCATCAACATGATAGGATGAACTTGATCAGCAACGATACTTAGGTATGTTGTGCTATTCAAATGTTGTTCCACACGAATCATGCCAGGAAAACATGCCCCAAATCATAACACTGCCCCCACCTGCTTAAAGGGTTGTACTCATGCATGTGGGGTGCATGCTTTCATGCTGTTTCCGCCAAATTCTCACTCTGCCATCTGCATGATGCAACAGGAAACGTGATTCATCAGACCACATGACTTTTATCCAATGCTTGACTGTGCAATCCTTGTGTTCCTGTGCGAATTGGAGACATTTTATCTTGGTAACTTCAGACAGCAAAGGTGTTCAAACAGGACTTCGGCTTCCATATCCTATAGGATGCAGTGTACGGCTAATTTGCCTACAAATGTCAGGTGGTCATAATAATAAATTTCCTATCTAATAATAGAGAAACATGGTAATTAACCGTAACTTCGTTACCCTTCCCATTGGCTAATCAGGGTGATATGCAAGTTAACTGCCAACCAAGATGGCGGCTGGGAGCCAGACAGCTGAAGTGAACAGGAGGCTTGCTTGCTTCAGCGATAGAGGAAGCCAAGGTTCCCCACCTGCCACTGCCGGCCTCTGAGCTTGCACTCTAAGAAACAATGTTGCAATTATAGAACCTAAACAAACCCCAGAAACCTGCTTTCAGCTGTCAGAGCTGGAGCAAGCAGGACTGCAACAGTGTTAGAATTATAGAACCCAAACAAACCCAGATACCTGCTTTCAGCAGCCGAGGTCTTAGAGCTGGAGCTGAGTCTCAGAGCTAAAGCCGGCTCTCAGCTCCAGTGACAGCCATAGAAGGTAAATGAACCCCAAAATAAAAAAATAAATTATAAAAGGAGAGGTTGGGAGCTTCAGTCACCCACCAGCCTGAAAACGGCCCTCAGCCCCTCACCCATACTGGCCAGGCACTTCAGTGGAGACGCCCACCCTGTAGGGGGTGTGATCAGCTGCAAACAGCCATCATCCCCTCATCCAGGCTGGCCAGGCACACAAGCGGGACTCCCACCCTGATCTAGGAAATCCTTCAGGGCAAACCAGTCGGCCCCCACCTGTGTACCAGGCCTCTATCCTATATAGTAAAAGGGTAATATGAAAACTGACCCTAACAGCAGAAAGACTGGGAATGACTGGTCACTATGACACTCACTGACCACCAAGGGGAAGACTCTCAATGCAGGAGCTGCCCTCTGGTGGTCAGGTCGCTCTCAAATGGGAGGAGCTCTGCTCAGCCACAAGCCAGGCTGGTGGCTGCCAGTACAGCGGTCATGGTGGGAGCCTCTCCTGCCTCCTCAGCAGCGCTAAGGATGTCCAACTGCAGTTTAGGCCTGCTCCCTGCTGTCAAGTGGACATCCCCCGAGGGCTGCCGGGCTGCCAGAGGGATGTCTGATTGGCATCTTAGGCCCAATCTGCAGGGGAGCAGGCCTAAGCCAGCAGGTGATCATCCCCTGAGGGGTCCCAGACTGCGAGAAGGCACAGGCCGGGCTGAGGGACTACCTCTCCCCCCCAAGTGCACAAATTTTTGTGCACCGGGCCTCTAGTCCTATCTAATAAAAGACAAAAGGGTAATTAACTGTACCTCTGCTACGCTTCTCATTGGCTAATCAGGGTGATATGCAAATTAACTGTCAACAAAGATGGTGGCTGGCAGCCATGCAGCTGAAACGAACATGAGGCTTGCTTGCTCCAGTGATGGAGGAAGCCAAGGTTCCCAGCCTGCCGCAACCCAACTCTGAGCCCAAAAGCAATAATGTTTCAATTATAGAAGCTAAACAAGCCCCAGATATCTGCTTTCAGCCGGCTTCAGCCTCAGAGCTGGGAGTGCCAGTGACGGCAACAATGTTTCAATTATAGAAGGTAAATAAATCCCAGAATAAAAAAAAAGAAAAAAAAAGGAGAGGCTGGGAGCTTCAGTTGCTGGCCAGCCTAAAAACAGCCATGAGCCCCTCATCCAGGCTGGCCAGGCACCCCAGTGGAGACCCCCAACCTGAAGAGGGTTTGACCATCTTCAAACAGCCATCAGCCCCTCACCCAGGCTGGCCAGGCACCCCAGTGGGACCCCCACCCTGACCTGGGACACCCTTCAGGGCAAACCAGCTGGTCCCCACCCATGAACCAGGCCTCTATCCTATATAATAAAAGGGTAATATGAAAACTGACCCTAATAGCAGAGCGACCAGGAATCACTGGTCACTATGACACACACTGACCACCAGGAGCCAGACACTCAATGCAGGACCTGACCTCTGGTGGTCAGTGTGCTGCCTCTGCTCAGCCACAAGCCAGGCTGATGGCTGCCAGTACAGCGGTGGTGGTGGGAGCCTGTCCTGCCTCCTCAGCAGCACTAAGGATGTCCGACTGCAGCTTAGGCCTGCTCCCCGCTGGCAAGTGGACATCCTTCATGGGCTGCCGGGCTGCCAGAGGGATGTCTGATTGCCATCTTAGGCCCAATCCCCCGGGGAGCAGGCCTAAGCCAGCAGGTGGTCATCCCCTGAGTGGTCCCAGACTGCAATTGGGCACAGGCCGGGTTGAGGGACCCCCTACCCCCGAGTGCAGAAATTTTTGTGCACCGGGCTACTAGTGTATATATATAATCGCACTTCTTTATCCATTTGTCTATACATGGACACCTAGGTTACTTTTATATCTTTTCTATTCTAAATAATTCTTCAATGAACATAAGGGTGCATATAACTTTTTGAATTAGTGCTTCTGTTTTTGTAGGATAAATAGCCAGAAGTGAAATTCTTGGCTCATATTGTAGCTCTTTTTTAAAAGGAATTGGCATACCTTTTTCCATAGTGGTGTCACGAATTTACAATCCCACAGACAGTACACGAGAGTTCTCTTTTCTCCACATCATCACTAACACTTGTTATTTGTTGTCTTTTTTGATAAAACCATTCTTCCAGGTAGGAGGTGATATCTCATCATGGTTTTGATTTGCATTTCCTTGACACTTACTGATATGCATCTTTTCAGATGTTTCTTGATCATGTATATATGTTCTTTGGAAAAATGTCTATTTTATAATTGGATTGTTTGGTTTCTTTGATGTTGAGTTGCATGAATTGAAGGATACAAATTAATATGCAGAAACTGATCACATTTTATATATTAATTAGAGGCCCAGTGCACAAAGTTCCCTAAACCAGCAGTCAGACATCCCTCTCACAATCCAGGACTGCTGGCTCCCAACCGTTCACCTGCCTTCTGGCCTGAGCACCCCTAACCGCTTCTGCCTGCCAGCCTGATCATCCCTTAACCACTCCCCTGCCAGCCCAATCAACACCTAACTGCTCCCCTGCCAGCCTGGTCACCCCCAACTGCCCTCCCCTGCTGGCCCGGTCCCCCCCAACTGCCCTCCCCTGCTGGTCTGGTCATCCCTAACTGCCCTCCCCTGTTGGCCTGATCACCCACAATTGCCTTCTACTGCCAGGCATCTTGTGATGACATGGGGGCAGCCATCTTGTGACCACATCGGCACGACCATCTTGTGACCACACAGTGGCAGCCATCTTGTATGACATGGGGTGGCCATCTTGTGACCACATGGGGCCAGCTATCTTGTGACCACATGGGGATGGCCATCATGTGACCACATGGAGGCACCTATCTTGTGACTAAATAGGTACAGCCATCTTGTGACCACATGGGGTGGCCATCTTGTTACCACATGGGGGCAGCTATCTTGTAACCACATGGGGATGGCATTTTTGTGTTTACATGGGGTCCCATCTTGTGTGAGGGCATGATGGTCAATTTGCATATTACCTTTTTATTATATAGGATGTCATTTGGAAATATCTTCTCCCATTCAGGAGGTTGTCTTTTCATTTTGTTGAAGGTTTCCTTTTGCTTTGTAGAAACATTTTACTACGATGTCATGCCATTTGTTCATCTTTGCTTTTGCTGCCATTGGCTAAGAAGACATCAAAAAACATATTTGTGAGACCAATGTCAAAGTATTGATAACCTATATTTTCTTCTAGGAGTAGTTTTATAGTTCCAGGCCTTACATTTAAGTCCTTAAACCATTTGAGTTCATTTTTATATATGGTGTAAGGGAGTGGTCCAGTTTCATTTTTTTCTAATGTATCTGTCAAGTTTTCCCAGCAGCACTTATTGAAAAAATTGTCCTGATAATTTATTAATATATAAAATTTAATCAGTTTCTGCCTATAAATTTGTATCCTTCAAATTAATTGAATTCATTTATTAGTTCTAATTGTTTTTGGGTGGAGTCCTTAGTGTTTTCTATATATAACTAGAGGCCTGGTGCATGGGATTCATGCACTGGTGGGGGGTGTAGCCTGTGGGTATTGGCCTTCTGTGGAAGCAGCCACTCATCTCAGTCAGTCAAGCGGCTGTGGACCTGCCCTCTGAGCAGCTGCTCTTGCTGTGGGAGCACCACTCATCTCAGTCAGCTGAGCAGCACTCCCACGGTGGAAGCACACTGACCATCAGGAGGCAGCTCCTGCATTGAGCGTCTGCCCCCTGATGGTCAGTGCACATCATAGTGACTGGTCGACCGGTCGTTCTGATCGTTCCGCCATTCAGTTGCTGGGTTTTTATTATATAAGCTATGTCACTTGCAAATAGTGACTTTATTTCTTTCTTTCTAATCTGGCTAAAAGTTTATCAATTTTGTTTATCTTTTCAAAGAAACAGCTGTCTATTTCATTTATCTTTTCTATTTTTTAATGTATTTTATTTGTTTATTTCCACTCTGATCTTTATCATTTCTTATACTTAGTTTTGGTTTTATTTATTGTTTTTTCTAGATCTTTTGAGTTTAAAGACTGTTTATTTCAGATATGTTGGTTTGTTTGTAGAGATAGGCCCCTATTAAACTGCTTTTGCTGCATCCCATATATTTTTGGACATTGTGTTTCATTTGAATTTGTCTCAGGTAGTTTTTAATTTTCTCTTTTACTCATTAGTTTTTCAGCAGCATGTCAATATTAGTATACTTGATGTTTTATGAGAAGTCCCTTACATTATTATTTTGTTTATTTTTTTCAATTTCTTTTTTCTTTTTGCTGTTCTGACTGTGTGATTTCTACTATTCTCTCTTCCAAGTCACTAATTCATTCTTATGTATTGTCTAATCTATTCTTTATTCCTCCACAGTGTTCCTGTATTCTTCTGCCAATTTCAGTGTGCATCCTTATAAGAATTACTTTAAATTATTTACTAGGCAAATTATTTATATCTGCTTAATTCGTGTGTTTTTATCTGTGCTTTCTAAAATTGTTATTTCATTTGGAACATATTTCTTATTTTCCTCAGTTCGTTTGATTTTCTGTTGTGTTTTTTTTTCTATGAATTAGATAAAGCAATTACCTCTCCTGAACTTAACGGATAATCTTTGTGTAGGAGAGGCCTCTGTGTAGGCTGTGTTTGTCAAATGTATTTGGAGGCTGAGTGGATCTGAAGTGGTTATGTGAGGTGCTAGGTGTGCCCTGAAGGGACAGCTGGCTGGACCTGGGGCAGGTGTGGGTTGGGATTTCCATGAATTTGTGATTCTTGGGACATCCTGGAAGGCCAGATTACTGAGGTTGTAGCATATTCTGGCCAAGGTGACCAGGGTCACACTGTGGTGGCCTTGCAGGTTGGATAGAGCATTGGGACTGAGGTCCCACTTGCACCAGGTGGAGGGACAATGTAAAGAATAACATTCACTGACACCTCTAATCTCAGTAAATTCTCAAAGATCCCAGATAGTTTTCATGGTTCCCCACCCTTCTCTATGTGGTATCTCTTGTTTGCTGTGCAGAAGCTATTCAATCAGCCCTCAGTTGTTCTCAAGAGGAATTACTCTATATCTAGATACATATTTAGATTGCTGGTAGGAGAGGGTAAGTTTAAGATCTTCCTATGTTGCCATCTTGAACTGACCTCAGCCATGATTTTAAATACACTCTAAAGATAAGATTCCTTCAGTATAGAATGTTTTTCTTTTTTTGGGAGGTGGACTGTCATAACAGAAATAGTAATAACTTTATAAAAAGTTATGGTTCTTCCTACCATTATTTTACTAAAATTATACATTTATTTTCTTATTTTCAAATTAATTTCTGTGTAATATTAGAGAGCCTAAAAAACAAGACTAGAATCTGATAACATAAAAATTTGCAGAAACTGAAAAGTTCAAAATAAGCTAATCCATTTAATCTGAAGAGGAAATACACATTCTAATTACTTTGCTTTTTCTTTAATGAATCATCAGTAATGCCTACTTTTTGAAGCATAGTATAATAAAAATAATTATTCATTAACTTGGAGATATACCTAAGCTCTAGCACATTTCCATTAGAAATTAAGTCCACTTTTGAATATTTAAATTTAGAGTGAAGAGATAAACCTACAACAAAATTTTAAAGGTTATAAGAAATTCTGAGATTGTTACTATTAACTCAGGTATTCTCTGTTACTCCAATTCTTTTCCCTTATTTCATTTCATAATATATTTGTCTTAATATTATGCTTTGGCTATTGAAATATTCTCAACACTGATTTTCTACTAAGACTAAAAGCCATTCACTAATAATGAGGAGACATTTCTCTTGGTTAATTTATTTACCTATTTGTGGCTCCAATAATATTGAAACGACTTTTACAATGTTTGGATATGTTATTCATCAACTTAAGTGAACTATTTGTTTCAATTTGATTGCTAGACATTTTGTATTTGCTTCAACTCTTTCCCTTCCCTGCAATGACATTTTTTTACATATCTGTTTCAAGATGATATCCAACTTGTATGACATTTGATATCTGATGGTATTGAGAGACATTTTAAAGTCCATTTGTATTTCATTCATTTACTTAAATAAAATGTATTTATTGAGGGTCCCGTATGTGTCAGTCAATTATTTTGGCTCTGGGAATGGAATGTTAAAAAGACTGACATGGTCCCTGATATACATAATAGTCCTTACATTATAGAAGTGAAAATATCATAGACAAATAATAAATTAATTAATTAACATTTGTGACAGGATCCATATAGGAAATAAACTGGGTGATGTGATAGCAGTTAATAGTGGATCACAGACTAGGGCAGCCTATATTAAAATAAAAGGTGTCTTTTTAAAAAAAATACATTTTCATTGATTTTAGAGAGGAAAGGAGAGGGATAGAAACATCAATGATGAGAGAGAATCATTGATAGGCTGCCTCCTGCATACCCCCTACTTGGGATCAAGCCCGCAACCCAGGCATGTGCCCTTGGCCAGAATCGAACCTGGGACCCTTCACTCCACAGGCCGACACTCTATCCAGTAAGCCAAACCAGCTAGGGCTAAAAGGAGTCTTAATAAATATTCTCAAGTGGACATATGTTTTAGAAACTTATAATATTTATGATGTTAGATGTATCAAGAAATTATTTCATCAAATGAGGTCCTTAGGTTCCAGATAATAAGTAGTTTCAGCTTCTCAGAATAGCAGCTGACTGAGAAAGGATGCGATCATATTGGAAATAATGTTTAAAATTGATTATGTTTTGAGTATAATTTACTAGCCTTGGAAATTATAAGTCAAACATTAAATACGGTACTTTTACTAGACTTGTCCACAAACTGAGTCCTTAAAAATGTTGTTGAGAAGGTAAAAGAAAATAATAATTTTATGAATAATTGCAATAAGTTAGTAGAAATAAAAATATTTAAAATAATTATGTGTACTTATTCATATTCATAGGTGCCCTTTTTAAATTTTATTTTTAATTACAGTTTGCATTCAACACTTTTTGTAATAGTTTCAGTTGTATAGCACAGCAAAGAGATATTCTTACAGAAACAATGTGTTCCTGGCACAATAAATAGTTATAACAATATTGTTAACTATATTCTGTATGCAATACCTTACATTTCCATGAGTATTTTGTAGCTGCCAATCAGTACTTCTTAATCTACACTAATAAAAGTCAAACATGCAAATTGACTGTACCTTCGCTATGCCTTAAGCCATGCCCACTAGCCAATCAGAGCAACTATATGCAAATTAAACCAACCAAGATGGCGGCTGGCAGCCATAGAACTGGAGCAGCAGGAGGCTTGGTTGCCCCAATGGTGGAGGAAGCCAAGCTTCGCAGCTGCCACGGACAGGTCTGAGCTTCACTCAAAGCAACAAATTTTCAATTATAGAAGGTAAATAAACCCCAGATACCTGCTTTCAGCCAGCTGTGGCCACAGAGCTGGAGCAAGCAGGAGGCTTCCCTCCTGCCTGCCCTGGCCAGCTCTGAGCTCCTCCCAATGCTACAAAGTTTCAATTATAGAAGGTAAATAAATCCCAGAATAAAAAAAAAGAAAAAAAAGAGAGAGCTTCTGTCGCCGGCGGGTTGGGGGGCTTGGCCAGCCTGAAAATGGCCCTCAGCCCCTCACCCAGACTAGCCAGGCACCCCACTGGGGAACCCCCACTCTAAAGGAGGTGTGGCCAGCCGGCAAACAGCCATCAGTACCTCACCCAGGCTGACCAAACCTCCATGGGGTGAGGGTCCCCACTGGGGGGGGGGCTTGACCAGCCTGCAAACAGCCATCAGCTCCTAAATCAGGCTGGTCAGTCACCCCAGTGGGGACACCCCTCCTGAAGGGGGTGTGCCCAGCCTGAAAACAGCTGTCAGCTCCTCACCTAGGCTGGCCAAGCACTCCAGTGGGGACCCTCACTCAATGGGGGCATGGCCGTCCTGCAAACCACCACAGGCCCCTCACCCAGGCCACCCCACACCCCAAGAAAACCCCCACCCTGATCTGGGACACCCTTCAGGAAAAACCAACCAGCCCCCACCCATACACCAGGCCTCTATCAACACTAAAAAAAGGAAAAGATGCTAATTGACTGTACCTTTGCTACGCCCACCAGCCAATCAGAAAAGTATGCAAATTAACCCAACAAAGATGGCCGTTAAATTTGCATACTGCAGGTGGGGCGGGCAGCGCCAGATGCTGCCTGCAGGATCCGGGCCACAGATCAGAGACCAGGGAGGTGGGGCGGGTGGTGCCAGAAGCCACCCGTGGCATCTGGGCTGCAGATCAGGAACCAGGGAGGCGGGGCAGGCAGCCCCAGATGCCACCCGGGGAAGGTGGAGTGGGCGATTGACCCGGCCATAAGCCTGAGACCTGGGCAGGGGTGGAGCCAGTGATCACACAGGGCTGGGAGTCCCCTGCCCAGGTCTAAAGTTCCTAGGCCTGGGCATGGGTAGAACCTGCTATCTGAGCAGGCTGGGGGTCCCCTGCCCAGGCTTAAGGCCCCAGCCAGAGGTCTTAGGCCAGGGAAGGTGATATAATTTATATGCATGTATGAATATCTTGTGGATATAGACAATAGTGTGGTGAAGGCCTGGGGTGGGGCAGGAACCAGCTAGAGGGAGCAAAGGCGGAAAATGGAGGACATCTGTAATACTCTCAACAACAAAAAGAATTTCTTTTAATATATTTTTTATTGATTAAGATATTACATATGTGTCCCTGTCCCCACATCACCCTCCACCACGCCCTCTCATGTCCTCACCGCCCCCCCCCCCCCGTTGTCCGTGTCCATTGGTTAGGCCTCTATGCCTGCATGTAAGTCCTTTGGTTGCTCTTTCCCCCTTACCCCCACCCTCCCCTACCCTCCCTCCAAAGCCTGACAGTCCAATCAATGCCTCTCTGTCTCTGGATCAGTCCTTGTTCATCAGTTTATGTTGTTCCTTATATTCCACAAATGAGTGAGTTCATGTGGTATTTATCTGCTCTCCAGTTCCATCCATGTTGTGACAAATGGTAAGAGTTCCTTTTTCTTCTTCCTCTTCTTAAAAAATACCTTTCAGCATTTCATATAATGCTGGTTTGGTGGTGATGAACTCCTTTAGCTTTTTCTTATCCGTGAAGCTCTTTATCTGACCTTCTATTCTGAATGATAGCTTTGCTGGATAAAGTAATCTTCGTTGCAGGTTCTTGCTATTCATCACTTTGAATATTTCTTGCCACTCTCTTCTGGCCTGCATGGTTTCTGTTGAGAAATCAGCTGACAGTCGTATGGGTACTCCCTTGTAGGTAACTGACTGCCTTTCTCTTGCTGCTTTTAAGACTCTCTCTTTGTCTTTTGCTCTTGGCATTTTAATTATGATGTGTCTTGGTGTGGTCCTCTTTGGATTCCTTTTGGTTGGGGTTCTCTGTGCTTCCTGGACTTGTAAGTCTATTTCTTTCACCAGGTAGGGGAAGTTTTCTGTCATTATTTCTTCAAATAGGTTTTCAATATCTTGCCCTCTCTCTTCTTCTGGTACCCCTATAATTCTGATGTTGGTACCCTTGAAGTTGTCCCAGAGGCTCCTTACACTATCTTCATATTTTTGGAATCTCTTTTCTTTTTTCTTTTTCAGTTGGGTATTTTTTGTTTCTTTCTATTTCAAATCTTTGACTTGATTCTTGGGATCCTCTTGTCTGCTGTTGGATCTCTGTAAATTATTCTTTATTTCAGTCAGTGTATGCTTAATTTCTAGTTGGTCCTTTTTCATGTCCTCCATGGTCTCACTATACTTATTGAGGGACTCATTAAATTTATCGGCGGTTTCCATAAAATTCTTGAAAAACCTTATAAACGTGGCCTTGAACTCTATATCCAATCATTTGCTTTCCTCCATTTCTGCTATTCGTGACCTGTTTCTCTGTCTCCGCATTTTGGCTGCTTCCCTGTGTTGATAGAGAGGCTTTGTGTGCTAGGTGCCCTGTAGGGCCCAGTGGCTCAGCCTCCCCAGTTAACCGAGGTGGACACTCTTGGTGCACCCCCTTGTGGGCTTTGTGCACAGTCTTGTTGTAGCTATGCCTTGGTTGCTGTAGGATCACTGGGAGGAATTGACCTCCCAGCCAATTGGCAGTGAGAATCAGCTGTGTCTGCAGTGGGAGAACTTCTGTGCTGGATCTCTAGGGTGGTGCTAATCTACCATTTGCCTGAGGCTATCCGGCAAATGGCTCTGCACAGGGCTTGAGCGGGGCGGGTCCCCGGGGATCTACAGGGCGGGCGGAGCGAGCAGTTATGGCTGCTCTCAGGTCCATCCCTAGGGACTCTGCCTCACAGAGTCCCAGCAACTGCTGCAAACCTCGGAGAGAAAGCTGCCCCCGAGTTCCGACCAAGGCCAGACCGTCCCACTTCTGCCATTTGAGTCTGAGTCCTAGAGACTCGTCCGGATCTGGAGCTCAGAGTCTGAAGCTCCCTCCCGATTGTAAACAACAACTGCGCCCTCCGCGCCGCCAGCCCGCTCCACGCGCACTCCGCACCTGAGAATTTCATTTCAGCACTGCGCCTCCTCTGAGTCTGGGTATGATATTCTCTTTACTCCTTGTTGTAGAATTTCCACTCAGCCAGCCCTCCTGTGGTTCTGGATGGTGTCTGTTCCGTGTTTCAGGCGTAATTTGAATTGGTTGTTCGAAGCAGCAATCTCTGGCGTTAACCTATGCTGCCATCTTGATTCTCCTCCTCCAAATCACAAAAAGAATTTTTTAGAAATACACTACTAAAAACACTTAAATGCCAACAAATTGAATAACTTAGACATAACAAATAAATTCCTAGAAACAATCTACCAAGACTAAATAGTGAAAAAAAAAGAAAAGAAAATCTGACCAGACCAATAATGAATAAGGATATTGAATCACAAATCAAAAATCTCTCAACAAGAATAGCTCAGAACCAGATGATTTCACAGTAAAGTCTACTAAATATTTAAAAAGAGTTAATAAAAGAATTCTTCTCAAACTCTTCCAAAACATTGAAGAGCAGGGACAATCTGAAATTCACTTTATGCGGTTAGTATGACTCTGATACCAAAACAACATAATACAGTAGAAGAAAAGAAAACTATAGACCAAAATCCTTGGTGAGAATAAATGTGAATTTTTAAAAAAAATACTAGCAAACCGAATTCAACAGCACATTGAAAGGATTATACAGCATGATAAAATGGAATTTATTCCTGGGGTACAAGGGTAGTTTAATATATTATTAAATGTGATGCACCAAATTAATTGAATGGAAGATAAAAATCATATGATCATCTCTGTAGATGAAGGAAAGTTATTGAACAACCTTCAACATCCTTTTTTGATATACTCTAACATCAAGGTGGGTATAAAAGTAACATAGTCCAACATAATAAAGGCCATATTTGACTGCATACAATTGACATAATATCCCATGATTAAAGATTGAACACTTTTCATCTAAGGCCAACATCAAGACAAAGATGCTCCATCTGCAATGCCTATTAAACATAGTATAGTGGGGCCTTGACTTACGAGTATCCCGACTAACGAGTTTTTTGAGATACGATCTGTCTCTTGGCCGATTTTTTGCTTTGAGTTGCGAGCTAAAATTTGGGTTACGAGCCAGCTTCAGATACCCCACTGCTAGTTGGTGCAGCGAAAGTCACAGTGAATGCCACAACATCAGCCCAGCATCACGTGTCTCACTCGTTCACTTTAAGATTTGACATATGAGTAATTTGAGTTACGAGCTCCATCACGGAACAAATTAAACTCGTAAGGCAAGGCCCCACTGTACTGGAAGTCCTACCCAAACAATTAGGCAAGAAAAATATATAAAAGGGATCAAAATGGAAATAAATAAATTAAATTATCTGTTTGCAGATGATATGATCTTTTTTTTAAAGATATGTTTTTATTAATTTTAGAGAAAGTGGAAAGGAGAGGAAGAGAAAGAGAAACACTGATGAGACATAAACATGGATTGGCTGCCTCCTGAATTACCCCTACAGGAGACTGAGCCCACAACCCAAGCATGTGCTCTGACTGGGAATCTAAGCAGTGACCTCTCAGTGTATGAGATGACACTCAACCAACTGAGCCACCCCGGCCAGGGTGACATAATCTTTTACAGAGAGAAAATCCTAAAATATCTACCTCAAACTGATAGATCTAATAATAAAGTTGCAGGATACAAAATCTATATACAAATACCAGTTTTGCTTTTATACACTAACAATGAATATTGGAAAGAGAAGTTAAGAAAACAACCCCATTTACTATAGTATCAAAAATGGGAATAAATATAACTAAAACATTGAAGGAAACACAGATTAAAAATATTGAAGAAGACACAAAGAAATGGAAACATAGTCAGTGTTCATGTACAGGAAGAATTAATATTGTTGAAATGTCAATAATAACCAAAACAACCTACAGAATCAATGCAATCCCTATCAAAATTACAATGTCACGTTTTACATAAATAGAAAAATGAAATCCTAAAATTTGTATGGATCCACAAAAGATTCCAAATACCTAAAGCAATCCTGAGAAAGAAAAAGCTGGAGGAAATATACTTCTTGGTGTCAAAGTATATCACAAAGATATATTCATCAAACAGTAAGACACTGGCATAAAATATATAAATTAATTGAACAGAAACACATGCTCAGAAATAAACTCATTCATATATGTTAACTGATATTTTCTAAGGCAGCCAAACATACTCAATGGAAAATATTATCCTATATAATAAAGAGGTGATATGCAAATTGACCATCACTCCAAAACACAAGATGGCCACCCCCATGTGTACACAAGATGTCCACCACAAGATGGCCAGCAGGGCAGGGCAGTTGTGGGCAATAAGGCCTGCAGGGGAGGGCAGTTGGGGTCCCAGATTGGAGAGGGTGTAGGCTGGACTGAGGCACACTCCCCAGTGCATGAATTTTGTGCACTGGGCCTCTAGTCTTCAATAAATGGTGCAAGGAAAACTGAATAATCACATGAAAATAATGAAATTAGACCCCTATGTTGTTACACAACTCACAGAAATCAGTAGGAAATAAATTAAAACTTAATTATAAGATCTGAAAACATAAAGCTCCTAGAAAAAAAATAGAATAAAAGCTCCTTGACCTATGTCTTGGCAATAATATTTTGGATATGACACAAAAAAAGCACAAAAAGTAGAAGCAATAATGAAAAAGTGGTACTACATCAAAATAAAAAGTTTCTGCATAGCAAAGGAAAAATATCTGCAGAATAAAGAGGCAACCTAAAGAAAGGGATAAAATATCTGCAAACTATATATCTAATATGGGCTTAATATCCATAATATGTAAAGAACTTATAAAACACAATAGCAATAAAACAAATAATCTGATTACAAAAGCGTCATGGGGCATGAATAAACATTTTCTCAAAGAAGATATACAGGTACATGAAAAGATGTTCACCATCTAATCATTAGATACATACAAATCAAAACTACAATGAATTATCTCATACCTATTAGAATGGTTCAAAAAAGACAAGAGAAAGCAAATGTTGGTGATAATGTGCAGAAAAGTGAATAATTATAAATTGGTACATCCATTATAGAAAATAGTACAGAAATCCTCAAAAAATTAAAAATAGAACTACCATATGATTCAGTAACTTTTCTTTGGGTATATATCTAAAGAAATTGAAATCAGGATCTTATAGAGCTATCTGTGCTCTCATGTTCATTGCAGTATATTCACAAAGTCGAGACATGGAAACAACTGACAACCTGAGTGTCCATTAATAGATAAATGGATAAAGAAAATTATGTCTATCTCTATCTCTATCTCTATCTCTATCTCTATCTCTATCTCTATCTCTATCTCTATCTCTATCTATCTCTATCTCTATCTCTATCTCTATCTCTATCTATCTCTATTTCTATCTCTATCTGTATCTCTATCTCTATCTACATTCTATCTATCTAAGTCATCCATCAAAATGCAGGAAATCCTGCCATTTTCAATGGCATGGATTGAACTCGAGGGCACTATGTTAAGTGAAATAAGTTGAAGAAAGACAAATACCATATAATCTCACACGTGGAACCTAAAAAATCTGAACTCATTGAAACAGAGAAGAATTGTGGTTGCCAAGTGCTGAAGCATGGGGCAAATGAGGTTGGTCAAAGGGTCCAAACTTCCAGTTATAAAATAAATGATTTCTGGAAATTGAATGTAGTGACTAGTGTTATCAATATTCTATTGCAAATTTGAAAGTTGTTGAGAGTAGATCTTAAATCAAGGATCCTCAAACTACGGCCCACGGGCCACATGCAAATACAAATATTGTATTTGTTCCTGTTTTGTTTTTTTACTTCAAAATAAGATCTGTGCAGTGTGCATAGGAATTTGTTCATAGTTGTTGTTTTTTAAACTATATCCGGCCCTTCAACGGTCTGAGGGACAGTGAACTGGCCCCCTGTTTAAAAAGCTTGAGGACCCCTGTCTTAAATGTTCTCACCACAGTAATTATGTGAGGTGATGAAGGTGCTAATTAATCTTACTGTGGTAATCATTTTGTGATATATACATCCATAAAATAATCACATTATATGCCTTATATACATACTCAATGTCATATGTCAATTATATGTCAATAAAGCTGGGGGGAGGCATATCACTGCTAATCTCTATCCACCAAATTAGTACTGATGGATGTGGACACCCACCTAGATCCAGGTTAGGTTTGCCGTAAATCTGTGAGCACTACAATCAATAGTTAGATGCTCTTGCAAGGGACACTCAGTAGCTGAGACATCCCCCATTCTTGACCTCATTCCTATACTCAAAGTAAAAATTTAGAAATCAAATCAAGAAGCACTATGTCAACAAGTTAACAGTCATTATTTCAGTTTGGATAATAGATTGTTGATGATTTGACTGTTCTTTCCTTGCTTTTCCCTATTTCTGACTTTTCTAAAATGAATGCATGTTATTTTAAAAGAAAAATAGTATTTGATAAAAATTTAACAATCATTTTTTGATAAGTCAGTAAACAAACAAAAATTTAGAGAACTGCTGGGAGTCGGTCCATCCTTGCTGCTTGACACAGTCACTGCAGGGAAGAAACATCTGCACAGCATATGTTTCAAGGGACCTGGCGTATATGGCATACTGTTCTTAATATGTTTGCTCACCTTCTTGGCGCTATGTGGTCACCTCTCCGAGAAAGGTTGTTTCCCCTGATAGGGATTTTTCCCTGAAGTTAGGGAGGGAATAAAACCCCTTAACTAAGTGCCAGGCAGGTAATTAATCACTTTAACTACGAACAATCATGCTTAAGCTACATAATCTTTACTCCCTGGAATGGAGATAAGAAACGCCCTAACCTTTGGAATAGAGATTGATAGGATTGGAATCAACTGGTATAAATACAGATTCAACAAGACAACAGGATACAGAACTTAGACACAGAACCTAGACACAGAACATGGCAAAAGATCCTGGACAGAAACTGGCAACAGAATCTAGAGACAGAACCTAGCGAGAGAACATGGCAAAAGATCCTGGACAGAACCTGGCTACAGAACTTGGCTGGAGAAACTAGACATAACCTGGCTGAAGAACCTGGCCACAGAACCTGGCTACAGAACCTGGATAGAACATGGCTACGGAACCTGGCTGGAGAACTTGGAGAACCTAGCTGGAGAACCTAGCAAGAGAACATGGACACAGAACCTGGCTGGAAATCCTAACCAGAACTTCACTGGAGATCCTGACTAGAACTTGGCTAGAGATCCTGGCTAGGCTGCTGATCAACTAAACACTGTCTCTGTGTAATTCCTTCTTCGCCGACTCCGTCCACACCTTTAGGGACCCCTGGACTTGCTGGGTTTGGACCCCAGCAGAGAACCAGACAACACCATGGTAGTTATCAGAGGGAAGAGGAATGGGTGGCAGTAAAGGGTAAAGGGGTTCAAATATATGGTGACAGAAGATGATTTGACTCTGGGTGATGGGTACATGATGCAACATACAGATCATGTATCATAGAATTGTACACTTGAAACCTATATAATCTTATTAACAACTTTCACCACAATGAATTTAATTAAAATTTTATAAAAGCTTAGCAAAAATGTATCATAAGAGAAATACCTCAATTTGATAAAATACATTTATACAAAACCTACATCTAATACATTTAATCATTTCAGCTGAGATTTGATGGGGGAAATTGATACACACTATTCCCACCTCTATTCAGTGTTATACTAGTAGTCCTATTTAGTATACCATGACAGGGAAAAGAAGCCATGCAGTAAGTATTAAAAAAGAAAAATAGTATCTTCATGTTTGTAAATATACAGAAATTCTGAAATAGTACACACACTGAATATTAGTCTTAATAAGGAAATATTTTATACTAGGGTCCCAGTGCAGGAATTCATGGGCTGTGAGATGCAGTGGGCACAAAGGCGGGTCTCTGCCCCTCCTGCTGGGCTCCAGGTCCCCTGTCTGCCAGCAGCTCCGCCCCCACTGCCACCACTCCCATGCAATGATGGTGCAGGCCCCACTCGCACCTGCTGACTTCTCAGAACAATTGGGGCAGGCACCAGCAGCCTGTGCAAGCAGGGCCGGTGCTATCAGAGGGTGCAAGCGGATGCTGCTACCCCAATTGCCCCTCAGGAGCAGGGAGGTGGAGAAGCCCTCAGGGGTGATCAGGACCAGCACTGGGCACTGGCAGTAGGTGCAAGCAGTGGCTCCAGTGTTGGTTGTGGGTGCAAGCTAGGCTGGTGCCAGCAGCAGGTGTGAGTGGCAGCTGCAGGCCCCAATTGTCTCTCAGGAGCACTGGGAGGTGGAGAAGCCCTGAGGGGTGATTTGGGTCAGCAGCTGCAGCTCACACCTGCTGACAGCTCCAGTGATTAAAGCCTGCGCTAGGTGCCAGCAGAGAGTGCCAGCTCCAGCGCCAGCAGCAGGTGCAAGTACTGGATGGGAATGTGGCGTGTGGGAGCAAAGAATTTTCAGTAACTACCAGAGGCTCACCCTGATGATAGCGACCAGTGCCCCACCTTGGTCTGGCACTCCTGCTCATCTGCTTCACCATCCTGCTGCATCTGACGCCTGCTATGTTCGGAGTGTTCCCCTTGGTGGTCAGCACACGTCATAGCCACCGGTTCTTCAGTTCTTTCCCATTCAGTCTTTTTGCATATTAGGGATATATCATACAAAATAAAAATACAAAATTTCATTTCATTTTTGCACACATAAAAACATAACAGAAAATGAAGTTATAAAATGGTGGAGATTATATCATCAAATACCCAGAAGTCTAAATCTAATGATATGCAAAACATCTAGAATTATAACATACTAGAGGCCCGGTGCACAAAAATTTGTGCACTCAGCGGGGAGGGGGGTCCCTCAGCCCGGCCTGTGCCCTCTCGCAGTCTGGCACCCCTCGGGAGATAATGACCTGCTGGCTTAGGCCTGCTCCTGGGTGGCAGAGGGCAGGCCCAATCCCTAGGTGCAGACCCTGGTCGGGCTCAGAGCAGGGCCGATTGGGGAGTTGGGGCGCCGCCCCCTGTCATGCACAGAGCAGGGCGATCGGGAGGTTGTGATGCCTCCCTCAGTCACGCTCAGGGTAGGGCCGATTAGGGGGTTGGGGCACTGTCCCCTGTCACACTCAAGGCAGGGTCGATGGGGAGGTTGCAGTGCCACCCCCTGTCACGCACAGAGCAGGGCCAATCAGGGGGGTTGGGGCTCTGCACCCTGTCACGCACAGAGTAGGGCCAATCAGGGGGTTGGGGCGCCGCCACTCTCACGCTCAGGGCAGGGCCAATGGGGAGGTTATGGCTCTACCCCATCACACAGAGCAGGGCCCGTGGCGGGGGGGGGGGGGTGGTGGTGGTTGGGGCACTGCACCCTGTCACACACAGAGCTGCAGGGCTCTCAGGGGGTTGGGGAGCTCCCCCATATCAGGCACAGAGAAGGGCTGATCAGAGGGTTGGGGCACCTTCCCCTGTCATGAACAAAGCAGGGTGGAGAGGGAGGCTGTGGCCCTGCACCCTGTCATACACAGAGCCGCAGGGCGATCAGGGGGTTTGGGCGCTGCTCCCTGTCATGCTGATCCCGATGCCGGGAGGCCTTGGGGCTCTGCTGATCCCGGTGCTGGGAGGCATATTACCCTTTTACTATATAGGGTAGAGGCCTGGTGCATGGGTGGGTGCCAGCTGGTTTGTCCTGAAGGGTGTCCTGGATCAGGGGGGGTCCCCACTGGGGTGCCTGGCCAACCTGGGTGAGGGGATGATGGCTGTTTGCATCTGGTCACATACCCTTCAGGGTGGGCGTCCCCACTGCCTGGCCAGTCTGGGTGAGGGGCTGAGGGCTGTTTTCAGGCTGGGGGTGACTGAAGCTCCCAACTGCTCCTTTTTTTCTTTTTTCTTTTTTTTTATTCTGGGTCAGATTTAGCTTTGAGGCTTGGCTCCAGCTCTTAGGCCTCCGCTGCTGAAAGTAGGTCTCTGGCCTTTGCTTACAATGTTGTGATCCTGCTGGCTGAAGCCTGGTGGACTAAAGCTGGTTTCTGGGGTTTTGTTTAGCTTCTATATTTGTTACAATGTTTCTTAAACTGCAGGCCAGAGGCCTGCAGCAGCAGGAGGGGAATGTTGGAGTCCGCCATCAATGAAGCAAGCAAGCCTCATGTTAGTTTCAAGCTGCCTGGCTGCCGGCCGCCATCTTGGCTGGCAGTTAATTTGCATATCACCCTGATTAGCCAATGGGAAGGGTAGCAGTCGTACACCAATTACCATGTTTCTCTTTTATTAGATAGGATTGTATGTGATTTGTATGTCAATAAGGCTGTTATAAAGAAACAAAAGTAGTGCAACCAAGATTATGTATATAGTTTTTTTAAATATATATTTTTTACTGTTGATGGTGTTACAGATATCTCCCATTCCCTCCCACCTTTTATGAAGAATATTCAGCCCTAGCTGGTTTAGCTCAGTGGATAGACATTGACCTGCAGACTGAAGGGCCCCAGGTTTGATTCAGGTCAAGGGCACATGCCCAGGTGGCAGGCTCAATCCCTGTAGGGGGCATGCAGGAGGCAGCCGATCAATGATTCTCTCTCATCATTGATGTTTCTATCTTTCTCTCCCTCTCGCTTCCTCTCTGAAATCAATAAAAATATATTTAAAAAGAAAAGAATATTCAGACTTGACCACTAAGTAGAGAGTGGAATTCTTTTTTCTTTGCATCTCATTTACCTGAGAGGAGATTTTTGCTACATTTATCTATATGCACTCTCAGTCCACCCTTAGGGAGGTGGAGTGACTCTTATGATTAGCAAATGTAAGAATGATAACTGAGCATATCAGCTTAGATTAGACTAAAACGTGACCCTGCTCATGGAAAAAACTAGTTATTTCCTACCACTTAATGTCATCATACATAAAAATGATTCTGTTTTAGTAGATGTATCATCTTTCTAACATTAAGTCCTCTTTCAGTAGTGGCACTTGACCACAGGTATAATTCATGTCTTCCAAGGTAACTTCTATCAGTAATAAAAAATTTTGTCCTAGTCTGCTTATTCTTTTTAAAATTAGATTTTTTTTTTAAAAAAATATATTTTATTGATTTTTTTCAGAGAGGAAGGGAGAGAGATAGAGAGTTAGAAACATCGATGAGAGAGAAACACCGATCAGCTGCCTCCTGCACATCTCTTACTGGGGATGTGCCCACAACCCAGGTACATGCCCTTGACCGGAATCGAACCTGGGACCTTTCAGTCCGCAGGCCGATGCTCTATCCACTGAGCCAAACCGGTTTCGACTAGAATTTTTTTTTTATTTAGGCAGGGATTAAGGTTGTTACTAATTGGAATTAAACATATACTGGGATAAATGTAGGAAATATATCAATGTAACAAATGCATTAAATGTATTAAATGTATAACTGTATAAAATGTACAGTTAAAGAGACTCATTCAATTTATAATTACTTTATACTCCAGTAATTAATGAAAAGTAGATGCTCAATATTTGATAGCACTGATAAAATAACCAGAGAAAAAATTAAGAACTTATTTATGCATAGAACTTTGAGAAATATTTCAACTATTATCAATATCTAGAAATCCAAACTCAATATATAGAGCATTAAAACTTACAACTAAATAGCATTTCAAGCACTGTTTTCTAATAGTTTATGGAAATGAATAACTTTTTAAAAGTGATCAAGTTGATGGACCAATCAGAGTAAGACAAGTGTCATGTGATGTTACTTATATGTGGAATCTAATGAACAAAATAAACTAATAAAGTGGAGACAGTCTCATGGATACAGAGAACAGACTAATAGATGTCAGAGGGTGCCATAGACCAATTCCAGAATGTCATAATTTCAAGAGTTTCATCAAAAGGTTGATGAGACTTGGGGACTCAACAGGGTTGAATCACACATGTAGTCACCTGTTGGGAATGGCTAAAGGAATTTCCCCAAACCTGAATAGGAAATTGAATGTGGCTGCCAGACAGCTAAAAGGCATCTTAATCTACATGTTATTGCCTCCTACTGGCCAAACACCTGAACAGCCGTAGGCTATTCCCCAAACTGACAATGTTTTGTACCCTTTGAAACCTTACCCTTTGAAGTGTATTATCTCCACCTTGCCTTAGGACAAATTGTGTTAATAAAAGCAAGGGTCCTAGACAAGGAGGTAGTCTTCAGTTCCTTTAGCTGAAGGTCCTCTGACCTCCAATGCCTTTCAAAATTATATCTTGTCTCTGGACTCTTTATTAGTCCCTAGATTCCTATGTCATCTGCGCACAGCCTTTTCCAGATTCCTGAACGCTTCTTTTTTAAAATATATTTTACTGATTTTTTACAGAGAGGAAGGGAGAGGGATAGAGAGTTAGAAACATCAATGAGAGAGAAACATCGATCAGCTGCCTCCTGCACACTCCCTACTGAGGATGTGCCTGCAACCAAGGTACATGCCTTTGACGGGAATCGAACCTGGGACCCTTGAGTCTGCAAGCTGACGCTCTATCCACTGAGCCAAACCAGTTAGGGCATTGAACCCTTCTTGATGCTGGGACAAGAACCCCAGCAAGAGGGGAGGGGTTTGGGGCCTGTGTGAAAATGGTGAAGCAATTAAGTAAAGAAAGAAAAAAAAAAAAAAAACCATAGGCACAGACAGTGGTATGGTGATTGTCAGAGGGAAGGGGAGTGGAGGAGATAAAAGTGAATAAAGAGGAGATAAATGGTGATAGAGACTTGACTTGGGGTAATAATCACACCATATAATAAACAGATGATGTATTATAGAATTATATACCAATATAACCCCAATAAATTCAATTGAAAATAAATAATGTAAATAAGCAAATAAACTAGGAAGCTGATTTGACATCTGATTCTATAATCAAATAACAAAAAAATATTGGTCTTCAATTAATCTGGGCTGAAGGAAGAAAGTTGAGCACAAGGGTCAGAGAGTGATTCGATTTGTTAAAAGTACAAAGCAACAAAAATCCAATAGGATTGTGAAAGTGTTTCTTGAAACACAGAGTTAAATTTGCAGATTCATAATTATTAATATCAAGAAATATATTATAGGGATTTGTACACAGAGGCCAACAGGACAGCAAGGAGGGAGGGAGTGTGACAGAGTAAAGGAGTGAGAAGTTAATGTGCGGACCTGTGTGGTGGGTGTATGTGTGGATCACTAAGGGACGAAATATATCTCAAGAGTCCCAGGGACTGCAGACTGGGCTCTCCTAGATGGGGAGCCCATGCTACCACTGCGGTCATTCCCAGGCTGGTGCAGCTTTAGCGTGTAACACACACCACCTTGTTGAGGGAGCAATAGAGGCCAGTAGTGCTGCCACACCAATATCCAGACCGACATCGGACACCAACCTTGGACCTGTGCAAGGGAGCCACTTGCCAGCCCTAACCCCTGTGGAACCACTACCATGCCCCAGGCAGTGTACAACATGGTACTGCACCCCAGGTCCCAGCCATCTGCAGTGAGCACACAGTGGAGAGACCTCCTGAGCTGCACCTCCTTGCTGGAGCCCAAACGCAGTGTCCCAGGATCCTGGGCTTCAGGTCCCCATGTTGTGAGTGCAAGCCAGGGTACACCACACTTCACTCTATCCCTGGTCCCAGTACAGAGTCGCAGCCCAGTGCATGCCTCACCCCCATCACAGACAGAGCTTTCGGGACTGCGCCAACTCCAATACCTGGGATAGAGAGAGCCGTCGCCCAGCACAATGGTGAGACCTGGTGTGCCCAGCCACAGGTCACTGGGCCGCACTGTAAATGTGCTGCCAGAGGGACCTAGGGCACCATCCTGCCTTGGGTCTGGGGCTGCACAAGGAGTCCCAGAGGAACTGTACACACACACCCCAACCTCAAGAATCTTAAAGGACAACTGAGGGACCAGAACCATGGGAAAAGGGGGTACAACTCAGAGCAGAGGCAATAAATGTGTGAAACTTAAGGCAGACCATGCCACTAAGCTAGCAAGTCCTGGATCATTGGACCACAAGGGTCTTTAACCCCTCAGACCTCAAGCAGGAAGCCCAGGGCTGGAAAGAGACAGCAAAAATGGAGGGAAAAAGAAACAACCCCAAAGGAATGAAAAGGAAGGATTACCAGGAAAAGAACTAAATGAAATGTAGGCAAGTAATATGTCAGAGAAAGAATTCACAGTAAGGGCCATAAACTTCCTAAACCTGCTGTATGAGAAGATCAACAACATATGTAAGAATAAAGAGGAAATGAAAAATGACTACAAAAATGACTACAATAAAAATAGCTACAATAAGGAACACAATGGAAGGTTTCAACAATAGACTAAAAGAAACAGAAGACAGAATCAGTGAGTTAGAAGACAGGGTAGAAAAACACCCAATGAGAACAGCAATTGGAGAAAAAATTAGAAAGCAGGAAGAGAGCTAAAGAAAGTTTTGGGACAACATGAAATGAAGCAACATCCATATAATAAGGGTGCGAGGAGGACAAAAAGAGGAACAATAATTAGAAAACCTATTTGAAGTAATAATGACAGAAAAGTTTCCTGATTTGGGGAAGAAAATAGTCACACAAGCACAGAAAGTGTCCAACATGATGAACCTAAAAAGACACACACCAAGACACATCATAATTACAATGGCAAATGTTAATGACAAAGAGAGAATAAGAAAGTTACATACGAGGTATCACCTATTAGGTTATTAAATGATTTATCAACAGAAACACATCAGGCCAGAAAGGAATGGAAGGAAGTATACAAAGTGATGTAAAGCAAGGGACTGAATCCAAAAATACTCTATCCAACAAGGGTATCATTCAAAATTGTGGGGGAAATCAGGAGCTTCACAGGCAAAAATAGCTAAGGGAGTTTATTACTACTAAGCCAGCAATGCAAGAAATGCTAAAGAGACTGTTGTAAAAAGAAGAAATAGAAAGGGAAGAAGAAACACAGGCATAAAGAACAAAAATGGTTAAAAACAAGTACTTATTAATAATAACTTTAAAAGTAAATGGATTAAATGCTTCAATCAAAATACATCAGTTGGCTGAATTGATAAGAAAACATGACCCATATATATGCTGTTTACAAGAGACCAAACTGAGAACAGAGATCCCTCACAGACTGAAAATGAAGAGATGGGAAAAATGTTTTCAGACAAATGGAAATGAAAAAAAAAAGCTTGAGTAGCAATACTTATATCTGGCAAAATAGACCTCAAAGTGAAGACCACACCAAGAGATAAGGAAGGCCACTTCATAATACTAAAGGGGTCAATACAACAAGAATATATAACTCTGGTAAACATATGTGCCCTAATACAGGAGCATCAAAATATATAAAAAAAACTACTGGAAGATATCAATGGTGAGATCCACAGCAATACAATAATAACTGGGGATTTTAACACCTCATTTACATCACTGGATAAATATTCTAGACAAAAAATCAAAAAAGAAACATCAATCCTAAACTACTCACTAGATCAGATGGAACTAATTGACATCTTCAGAACATTTCACCCCAAAACTACAGAATATACATTCATCTCAAGTGCATACGGGACATTTTCAAAGATAGACCACATATTGGGACACAGGCAAACTCATCAAATTCAAGAAGATTGAAATCATACCAATCATCTTCTCAGATTACAATGGCAAAAATTAGAAATCAATGAAATGGACGTATTACTGGAAAAATACAATCTTCCAAAACTCAATTAGAAAAATGTTTTAAAAAATCTGAATAGGCTGATAACTATGAAGGAAATTAAAGCAATGAATAAAAAACAAAAACAAAAACCAAACAAAAAAACTTCCAGCAAACAAAAGCCTTGGACTGGACAGCTTCACAGGGGAGTTTTATCAAGCATCCCAAGAAGAACTAAAACCTACCCTCCTCAGACTATTCCAAAAAATTCAAGTGGAAGGAACACTTCCAAACTCTTTCTATGAAGCCAGCATTACCCTAATCTAAAAATCAGATAAAGACACTAAAAAGAAAGAGAATTACAGGCCAATATCCCTGATGAACATATATGCTAAAATCCTCAACAAAATTCTAGCAAAGTGGATCCAACATTACATCAGAAAGATCATACACTATGATCAAGTGGGATTTATTCTGGGGATGCAAGGATGGTACAATATCCACAAGTCAATAAACGGGATACATCATATAAACAAATTGAGAAACAAAAATCACATAATCATAAGAATTGATGCAAAAAAAGCAATGTGAGTGTACATAATGCTGGAAAATTATACTCTGGAAAATTGTTGAAATGGTAAATTTCTATACACCAATAATGAACTTACAGAAAGAGAGACTAAAAGAGCAATCCCATTTACTATCACACCAAAAAATTTAAGATACCTAGGAATAAACTTGACTAAGGAGATAAAAAAACCTATATGCGGAAAACTACAGGACACTGAAAATGGAGATAGAAGAAGACATAAACAGATGGAAAAACATACCGTGTTCATGGATTGGTAGATCAACATCATCAAGATGTCCATACTACCCAAAGCAATGTATAGATTCAATGCACTCTACATTAAAATACCAATGGCATATTTCACAGACCTAGATCGAACTATCCAAAAAATTTATCTGGAATAAAAAAAGACCCCAAATAGCTGCAGCAATCCTGAGAAAGATGAACAAAGTAGGAGGGACTTCAATGCCAGATATCAAGCTGTATTACAAAGACACTGGTCTCAAAACTGCCTGGTACTGGCACAAGAACAGACATATAGATGAATGAAACAGAACAGAGAATCCAGAAATTGACCCAAACCATTATGCTCAATTAATATTTGACAAAGGAGGCAAGGACATACAATGGAATCAAGACAGCCTTTTAAATAAATGGTGTTGGGAAAATTGGACAGATACATGCAAAAAAAATGAAACTAGATCACCAACTTATACCATACACAAACATAAACTCAAAATGAATAAAGGACTTAAACATGAAACCATAAAAATACTAGAGGAATTCACAGGCGGCAAAATCTCAGACATATCCTGAAGCAATTTCTTCACTGATGCAGCTCCTAGGGCAATGGAAACTAAAGAGAAAATAAACAAAGGGGACTACATCAAAATAAAAAGTTCTTGCACAGCAAAAGAAACTGTCAACAAAACAAGAAAGGCCACTGCATGAGAGAACATATTTGCCAATGTTATCTCCACCAAGGGTTTAGTGTCCAATATTTACAAGGAACTCATAGAACTTAACAAAAGGAAGATAAACAACCCAATAAAAAAAATGGGCAATGGACCTAAATAGATACTTTTCAAAAGAAGACATAAGGAAGGTCAAGAGACATATGAAAACATGCTCAAAGTCACTAATCATCCAAGAAATGCAAGTCAAAACGAAATGCGGTACCATCTCACATCTGTGAGAATGACTATCATCAACAAATCAACAAAGGCAAGTGCTGGAGAGGATGTGAAGAAAAAGGAACCCTAGTGCACTGCTGGTGGAATGCAGACTGGTGCAGCCACTGTGGAGAACAGTATGGAGTTTCCTCAAAAAACTTAAAATGGGACTCCCATTTGACCCAGTGATCCCACTTCTAGGAATATACCCTGAGAAACTAGAAACACCAATCAGAAAGGATATATGCACTCTTATGTTCCTAGCAACACAATTTACCATAACTAAGATTTGGAAACAGCCTAAGTGCCCATCAGTAGATGAGTGGATTAAAAAACTGTGCTACATCTACACAATGGAATACTGTGCTGCGGTAAAATAGAAGGAATTCTTACCATTTTTAGACTTTTGTATGAGCCCCTATTCCAAAAGGTGGCAGCTTATTCACATTGTGGCAAAGACACCTACATGAGCAACATAACTGGGTAAAGTCAGGGCCAAACCGGGCCATTTCCTCATCCAGTCTTTCTGAGGTGCGTGGACAGAACCAAGTCTTAGCTCTTTGCAGGACACTTCCGGAGTTATTTTAAGCCTAAAGGACAGTAGTCTGTCTCCATTCTTGTTCTTTGGAATTTTTTTCATCATTGGATAAAAGGATAGGTACATTGGGGCAATCCTCTGGAGATACAATATTCCAGTTGCACCCATGTGATGACAACAGTGCCCCTCAGAGGGAGGTAGCCGACAGATGGGGAGCAGGGAATTCTGAAAATCAAAGCGATGACAGAGCTGCTAAGCCTTTCCTTCACTCATCTGACACCACTCCTCAGGTGGCCTGCAGGCCAAACATCTGCTGGACCTTTATCACTTGATGTCCTGGCAGGCTGCCCTGGGCCCTGCTAGGTGGTGTGCAGGGCCTCCTGGGCCCAGGGGTGTCACCCCCTCCCCTCAGCCACTCCGGGTACAGCTCCTGCACATGGGCACTGGTCTCCGGGGGCCCATCAGGATGGCAGCATAGATGTCTTCCATCTGCCGCAGCAGTGCCCTATCTGAATGCCAGTCCTCTTCCTGACCCGGACCCCTGCTACTTAGGCATCCCCAGTGCAGACCAGGACCTCCACAAAGTGTCAAGGGAAATTGTCCCTCCACAGCTTCAGGACCACTTCTGGATGTTCTGAAAGCCGTAAGCAGCCTCAAAGCATAGTAGAACCTCTCCGTCCCTTTCAAGGGTGACCTCCTGGAAGTCTTTGTTCCTCAGGGTGCAGTAAGTGAGCACCCCCATGTCCTCATTGAACAGCTCCTTGGCCATGTGCCTGAAGATATGCTCCAGGTACTCGTCGGAGCTGGCACCCTCATGAAGTCTCACCTCCTCCTCCTTCATGTCTCCAAACAGAGTGTCCATGGCAGCATCACTCGAGGCGAGGTCACTTTGCTCCATTATCTGGACAATTTCACCTGAGGTTAACACTCAGTCAGCGCCCTGGGAACTATGTAAAGCAGTGGGGACACCTTCTCCAGTTTCTTGTCATAACACAGGGCCACAATGACATGGAAAATCTTGTCTGGGGACAGGTTCTGCTGTCTGGAGAAGTAATCCTTCACCCATGATCTGCTGGGGAGACTTGGCTGTGCAGAGGTGGGGGGTTATGGGGTGACCCAGCACACTCTCTGCATATCAGTCCCAGCCAAGGCAGGCGGAGGTCAGTATGAGTAGCCAGAGCTCTTCCTCACAGTGCTGGCAGTACCAACACACACATTCCTTCTTACTCTCCAGGATGCTGAAGTCCACAGCTATCTTCATGTCAAAGACAGTGCACCCCAAGGCTTTTGAAGAAGATGTAGAGCCTTCCAGATGCATCAGTGACACTGAGGCTGAATTTAGCAGCAAAATAAGGCAGAGACACACAGACATTTCCTGCACTTTGTGCTATGAGGTATCACATTTCTTATTAAGGTTCAGAACACAGAAGTCCTTGGTGGTCTGTTGAGAAACTTGGACTCCTTTCTCTGTGGTCACATAACTGTCACATGCCAGGCAGTCACTCAGAAATATCTTGGTATCAGCCAACTTATGAAATTCTCCCTTCTCTCCGTTCTCCTGAGCCAGACTCCGGACGTTGACTGCAGCATTCTCTTGGTCATCGGTTCTTGTTTTTTTTTTTTTTTTTACTGCATTCCTTCTGTGTGCAGTGATCACACTTCATCTGGAGCGGGGCAAGTGGGGCCAGCTTGAGTGACCTGGAAAAAGCACAGGGAGAGCAATCAGTCACCGCTGGTCGCCTCGGGCGCTGCTGGCAGTATCCTTTCTTTCTTGTAGAGTGTCTAGGTAGGGGAAGGGGCCGCAGTGCCCGAGGCTGAGTTCCAGAAGGCCCACAGCGTTGTTGGGATCTTGCCAGAGGCGCTGGTCCATTGGTGCCTGGTCTTTCCTCTGGAGATTGAACCTACAAAGACTACTAAGGAAGCCAGTCCCCAGTTCTGTCCTGCCTTCACCACCTATTGATTGGAGACTGAGGGCCAGGAGTAGGGACCAAGAGGCCTGCCTTCTAGCTGCTCGCCAGTTCCCAGGCCACTCACTCACTCCAGTTCCCTATTAACTATCCCCTGATCAATGGGAGCCTGTGGGCCAAGGGAGGGACCAAGCGGTCTGCCTTCCACCTTCCCACTCAAAATGTTGCTGCTGCCACGGATTCATTGGAGCCTGAGGGGCCCCGGTTCACCCTTAGCCATCCCCTGATCAATGGAGCCTGAGGGCCCGGGGATGGACTAGTCATCCGTTCAGTCATTATGGACCCTGAGTTTTTATATATTAGGATAATGAACAACATAAGCTGATAAACAAAAACAGATTCAGAGACAGAGAAGCATCAACCAGACCATCAAAACTCAGAGGGAAGGTAGGGAAGGGTGGGGGTAAGGGAGAGAGAACAACCAAAGGACTTGTATGCATGCATATAAGCCTAACCAATGGACACAGACACCAGGAGGGCGGGGTGAGGGCATGAGTGGGGGGTGGGGGGCAATGGAGTGATAAGGACCCATATGTAATACCTTAATCAATAAAGAAAAAAAAGGAAAAAAAAACAGACATAAATAAGAATAGAGAATTTTGGGAATTAGTTATATCAATAATCTGTACTATGTTGTACTTTTTTTTGTAAATGTAAAACTTATCCCAAAAATAAAATTTATAAAAAATACAAAAAACCCCCATAGTTTATAATTGAACTATGTGGGGTTAATTTTATGTGTCAACTTGACTGGGTCGTGGAGTGCCCAGATACTTGGTCAAATATTATTCTGATAAGTCTGTGAAAGTTTTTTGGATGAGATCATTTATTTTGTAGTTTAGTAAAGAAAATTGCACTCCCCAATGGGGTAGGCCTTATTCAATCCCTTGAAGGTCTGAATAGAACAAAAGGCCCAACTTTCTGCAGGTAAGAGGGAATCCTTCCTGCTTGACTGCCTTAAGGTTGGTTTATTCTAACATTCAAAGTGGAGCTGAAATATTGACTCTTCTTTAATCTTGAACCCACCAGCTTTCAGACTAGAATAATACCATCAGCTGTCTTGGTTCTTAGGGCTGCAGCTTCATACTAGAAGTACATCACTGTAACTCCTGTGTCTCCAGCTTTCTGACTGCAGATCATGGGACTTGTCAGTTTCCATAATCATGTGAACCAATTTCTTATCATCTACCATCTATCTCTCTATAAACTATCTATCATCTATTTATCTAAAGGGTGTCCCAAAAATGTATGCACACACCTTGAATAATTATAAAGGCAGTGTTTATTAAAACACATTTCATTTTCAAAATTGAGCTACCAAGACTATATATATATTATATATATATATATATAATATATATAGTCTATTTTCTCTGGAGAAATCTAATTAATGCACTGGAATATGAGTTAGAAAAAATAAAAATTACATCAGAGAGTCAAAGAGATGGGAAATATAAAAGAAAATTAAAGGGACATGAATAATAAGCAGATTTCATTTACATCTAATCAGAGTTCTAAAGAGAAGAGAAAGAATGGAAAAAGGACTATATTTGCATGAATATAGCTGACTTTTTCCAGATCTTTGAAAAGAATCTCACCCATATTCTACAAGCCCAATGAATTCACATTTATATAACATGGTAAAAAGTAGAACATCAAAGATGTAATAGCAGCCAGATTCATTATCTTCAAGGGAACAATATGTGTACTGTCTGCCAATTATTCAACAACAATAGAAGCCAATGACAATGATAGGGCATTTTTGTGATTTGAAAAACATAATTTTCAGTCAGACAAGAACTAAGTGAGTTTATTTCAGCCACTCTTAATTATAGGAAATTACAAAGAATAGATTTCAGGCATAAGAAAAGCAACCCCAGATTGAGTATGTGACATTTGAGAAAGATTTAAGAGTAAATGATATGAATATGTGGATATAATTAAAATATACTAATTATATCAAAATTAATGTATTGTGGAGTTGCAAAAACAAAATTGAAATGGAACTATAATAACCTGTGGCAGTAGGTAAATGGAGTTAAAGTGTCCTAAATTTCTTGTATACTCTTAAAAGAGGGAACAGATATTTACTAATTATACTAGTTGACACTGCAAGTTTAAATTTCTAGGCAATCACTAAAGGAATAGAAATAGAATATGAAAATGCCTAAACTAGAAGAAAAAGCAAATGAAATATTAAAAATAATCAAAATATCTGAAAGTTCAGAAAGAAAAAAATGGAATGGACAAAACAAAGAGCACAAAATAAGATGGTAAACATAAACAAAATATGTTAATAATGTAATTACATCAGAGTTAATAAAAATATTATAAATAAAGACAGGATCAGTTGCAATGCTTATCAGAAGCCATATTAGAGCCTGAGGCAAAATCAATATATTGATGATTTTATCTTTGTTTACAACTTTTATATTTTGTTCAATGTGGGTTTTTTACACTAATTGTGCCTTCTACCATTGCATTAAACATTCTTTATCTTGTTTATTGAGATTCTTGGTATTCTCTTAAATTTTGTGCTAGAGGCCTCCCTCTAATCATGGACCTGCTATAAAATTAATGTCTAGGCAGCGGGATCTCTGTTAAGTCTGCTTAACACTGCTTGCCAACAGAAGCAGCAACATCAGAAGTGAAACCTCTTACTATGTATAAATCGAAATCTTACATCAGTGCATCTATTTGGTTGAATCTAAGTCACATCCAGGGACCTAGTTTAAGGGAATCTTGGATATGTATGTTTTTACTTTCCAGTATATGCAGAACATGAAGGCACACTAGAGGAAAGGTAAAATCAATAATGACTTCCAATTATATTCAAGTATAACACTTAATATGTTACTAGTATTACCTTTCCACACATTTTTATTTTTCCTCCAAAGTCTACCTTGCTTTTTCTCTATAATGTCCTTTGTTTACCATTACGATTTTTTTCATTCAGCAAAAACCTTTTTGTAAAGTGTTTTCCAGTTTATTCTATTATCTCAAATACTGTGGTGCTATTCATTTTGTTTGTGATGTCTGCCAATTTAGTCATTATAGATCATATCTTCTGAACTTTTGAACTATTTAATAGTAAGCTTGTCTTCAGCAAGAAATTTATATACTTTTTTGTGGTAGTCCTGTGCTCTCTGTAATGTCTAAATGTTGCTGTTGCAGGTTGTTTTCCTAGGAAGCGGACTATGAAGCAGAGATTTGCATATAGGGTTTCTTTTTTGGGCATGCTGTCAGGATCAACACTGCAACAGAAGTTTTGACAGATGACTCAGCAGACCCTAAATGGAGTGCTGAAGATTGTTTTATTAGAACAGGAGAGTGTGATCTTTGCACTATCACCTTTCCCAGAAGAGTGTACCTCTGGGCAATTTGACACTTTTAAGCAGAGGTAAAATCTCCACAGAGGGTGACAGCTAAAGGGTGTCTGCCAGAACTCAGTCCACGCAACTGGGGAAAAGAAGTTCTTCACATTTCAGAGGGATATGGGTAAATCCATCAAGGCATTCACCAGTTACTAGAGAGCTTTGCATTTGTTTCTGATAGGTGTGCCCATGGGGGTTTCACATACATATATATTAACCTCAGGATTCCCACACCCATAAGTGATTTAAATTTCAATCCACATATCCACTGGGTACCATAAACATCACTTTTTTATGGAAGATTTTTTTCACCTAGAAATTTTAGACAGAGAAACAAATTTCTTATAGCATCCTTAAACTAATAGGCAAAATCTTCCCAATGTCCTTTCCAGGGGTGGGCAAACTTTTTGACTCAAGGGCCACAATGGGTTCTTAAACTGGACCAGAGGGCCGGAACAAAAGCATGGATGGAGTGTGTGTGTGAACTAATATAAATTCAAAGTAAACATCATTACATAAAAGGGTACGGTCTTTTTTTTTTTTTTTTTTAGTTTTTGAAAGGGTGAGGGCTATGCCCTCCATCTTGCCCCGTCTCCTCCATGTTGGAGCAGCAGCCATGTGCTCAGGAAAGTACTTTCTTCCCGGAAGCCCAGGCCTCTGCTGGCCACGCCAGGAATCTTCTTAAACTAACCAATGACAATCAGGGGACGTACACGCCATGGAGATGACCACATACCCTACTTGCACCTAGCCAATCGGCAGGGCCCACAGTCATCTCCCCTCCTCTCACTCCACCCCCCATTAAAACCCCATTTTTTCCCCACGGGGGTCTCTCGTCTCACCGTTGCGAGGCTGGGAGCCAGACCTGGGTCTGTGGAAATAAAGGACTCTTTGTTTTTGCATCGGACACGGCTGGCTCCCTCACGTGGTCTGTTGGGGATCTTGAAATCTGGGCATAACATTTGGGGGCTTGTCCGGATCCCCAAGACCCTCGAGGGACCCCTGATCTGGAGAGTCTGACTGACCACGGTAGGTGTCTGTGTTGTGTGTTCTGTTCTGTGCGAGCTCGTTTAGGAAATCTGTAAATGCCTGTAATAATGATCTAAGTGGATGCACAGGGGGATCACGGGCAGAGGAGTTGGGGGACACCTCGATCCTCCATCTGAAGGGGTGCAGTTTTGCTTCCGCAGAGTCAAAAGGTCTGTAGGAATCCCTCAATCTGAGACAGGCGGGTCGCTCCCGCTGGTTGTCGCGCAGCCATCGTCTAGCTTTCTGTTTTTGCTTCTATGAAGTTGGAAGCTTGTTTTGGTTTCACTTCCATGGAGTTGGAACACTGTATTCTCGGACCCCTTAGTTGTTTGTGTTTGTGTTTTTTCGGTTTTATTTTGTGGACTTACTGGATGGACGTTATGATGGACTCAGACTGCTCCTTTGGGTATTGTGATTGATCATTTCAAGGAGATTGGAGGAGGCTTTAGAGCTCCCTCAGGAGTTGGAAAGTTGTTAGGAATTGAATGGATTGTTTAAACTCTGAATGAATGTCTGGTGAAAGTGTGTGAATGTGGAGGGAGGGGGCCTGCCTTCTCCCCTCCTTTGTGTGGCTATCTGAGTATGCCTAGTATGAAGTCTAGATGATAGAAGTTAATCTATTAATTGAAAATGCCTTATATTTTATTTGAAATGTATCCTTAAATGTAAAAGTATTGATTTGAAAAATGCTAAGTATTTAATTTGCTACCTAGGATTTAAAGCTCTGAAAGTTTAAGGTCTTTTTTCTTGCCATTAAAAAGTTGAAAGCTACACACTTTTTTAATGGAGGGAGGGGTAGACACGCCCTTCCCCTAGCATTCAGGTAATCCAATTCCCGCCAGGAGCCATCTTTAGGAATGTTAGTTTGCATATCAATGGCTACACCTTTTGCTAGCTGACCTTCCCAGAAAAGGTCAAGTGGCCAAAAGCTGGCTCCTTTGAAATCAGCTTTCCACCAGTAGTCATTTTGTTAATACCTACAAGTTTGCTTCTCAGTTTCCCTAGGCAGAAAAAACATGTTTTAAAGTTCTGCAATATAATGTTGGCCATCTATCTTTTAGGGGTTTTGGTTTGCTCTTCCCTTGCTTATTGTGAGAATGACAAAATCATCTTTTCTGTCAGAGAACAGTTTAGAGAGCCACAATGTTGAGCTGTCCGACTTGGCAGCCTCCATGTTGGCCACATGGCATGCTGTGCCCCTGGGGGCCGCCATCTTGGAAAAGCAAAGGCTCCTCCCTCTGACTTAGCCAATCACAAAAGGAATGTCTGTTCACTGAGGCAGGTTGGGATTTCAGGGGTGGAGTTTTAAGGTGGAGTTTTACTATGGAAATGCAGATGGGGTAGAAAGTGTGCCTGCCTCTCAGATTTATTTAATACTATTTTTAAGAAGATATCTTTAATGCTTAATAAATTAGCAATCACGTTCTTAATATAATTTTAGTGATATGATAGACCAATATTTTGAGCAGTTGGCTTTATAAGGGCCGACAATAAGGCTCGTATTTCTTAAAAGGCTTGTAGATAGAGAATTGAAAAGCTTTTACAAATTCATAAATGCATCCGGAATTTCTGTGCACATGTAAAGGGAAAAGCCCAGTTTAAAAACGAGTGCGCATAGTTTTGAGCTGAACTTGACCTTTTGCTGTGTACAGAATAAAAACCCGAGACTGTTTGGCCTTAAAAATGGCAGAGATGAACCTGACAAAGAAATACAGGCTGGTTTCCCAAGGCAATTTAAAGTAGCTCTTTTGAAATCTCCCGCCCTGAGGCAAGTACCACCAGGAAGTTGATTGTCAAGTTTACATGTGAATAGCTATGAGTTTGCTTCTTGACTTCCCCAGCAGGAAAATTGTGACCATTTTGAAATTTAGCAGCTATGCCAGGATAGCAGTAATCCAATTTCTAAAGTAAAGTACAATTATTTCAGGTAGAAACTGATTTCATACTGATCTTAGAGGGCTCCAGTTCAGTGTTCTGGAGACCCAGGACATGCCTAAGTATAACCTATGTTACCCAAGGACTCTAGATAATGTATTTACCCAAGGCTGTGGTTTAAATTGTATGCTCTCTCTGCTTCTGTACATTGATATGTCCTTATTGCTTAAATATGTATCTTTGTTGTTTAAAATTGTTTAGTGAAATTTCTGTGTCTCTTAAAACAATTTTTGAATGTATTTCTAATCACCTAAAAATTAAGGCTAAGAGTTCTAGCTACCTGGAAAGCATGGCCTTGGTGTGATGGGAGGAAAAAGAAATGTTAAATGGATGGTAGACCAGTGAGCTGGGACTGGTCACTGATGGTGAATTGTGAGAAGGGCTGGACGTGGCCTAACTTCTCCTTCCTTGGTACCCCTGAAACATCAGAGGGTACTTCTGGCCTTGGTTTTCCAATGTGTTTAATCTGTCGATTTTGTTGTTTCGCCGAAATCCTCTTGAAGACATTGAATGGTTCTTTCCTTCCTCTTTAACTTTTGGGGGATTGTGTGAATGGATTACTGATGTAGATTATCAAGGATCTCTAAGGGACTTGTCCTGTATCTGGAAGAATGGCTTCTAGATGGTATTCACTGTCTCTGGGACTTCCAGAGGGAAGTCAAAACTCGGACTGGCTAAGGGTTCGAATCTGTTAAAAAAAGGTAGAAAAGAAGCATTCCTAGGCAGTTTTCTACTGCCTCTGTTCAGGGACTTCTTCTGTATCTCGACACAACTGAAACTGATTTGTTGGTATTTTGTGGTATAAATGTGGAATGCACCTCAAAGTTCTTAATGGGGAATGTATCTAGTTATCGTGTCTATTTAATCTTGATTTCCTTGTTCAATATGAGTACCATTTCTATCTGGATGAGACATAGGTAAAGAGTCCTGTCCTGGGATGTGGGAAAGGGAGGCCCCCACATCTGTTCCTGTCAGGCCCCCATCAGGGGACTTGGGCTATGTTCCTATTGTCTGCTCAAGATCCCAAGACTGTAAAAGTACTTGTTCACTGAAAGGGTGTAAGTGTAAATGTTTATTTGATGTTTGTATGTCTACTTGGGTATAATTATTTGTTCATGTAAGTGTAGAAGTCTGCGGGAAAAAAAGCACACACTTGATTTCTTTAAGGCTGAGTGCTCTGTCCGATAGCAAAGTGCCCTGAGTGGCCACTGGGATTTTTCCCCAAAAACACTTGCTCTCTGTCAGAGGTGGAATCGGCCCGCCTAACTAGTAAACATCTCTGTCTGTTTGTTTGCTGGGAACTTTGATTTGCTATGTGATATTCTGTGCTAGGTTGGGATTTTGGAATTCTGGGGTAGATTTAAAAGGTATTTGTGGCTTTTCTAGTCTGATTGGGACATTTAAGGGTGGGGCTCACAGTTTCTCAGGGCAGAGATTTCATGGGCCCTTCCCCCTGCCTGTTCTGAATTAAATAATACAGGCCAGTGTCATTTGGCTTGCTGGTTAAAGGAAGACAATGGGCCTTAGAATCTGTAAAGGTGGGCGGAAATGAAGCTGGTCAAATGTACTGAAAGGGTTTGGTACCTGTTGCTGCTAGCAAAGGAGGGGCTGATACCCCCTTCTAGCGCACTCCCTTGAAAGAGACCTGGTTGCTGCTCTGCCACAAAGGGAACTGGTAGGAAGGCAAGAAAGCAGAGTGCTGTAACTAATAAACAGGGTTACCTAGAAGCCATCAGGACTTTGAAGTTCTCCAAAAGAGGACGAATCTGACTCGGAGACTGGAGGGGACTGGGTGGCTCTCCTATCATGTTTGGCAGGCCACCCCGTATAAAACCCTTTTCTTTAACTATCTCTTTCCTTGAGAGGGCTCCAGAGGACACACAAGGACATTTAGCCGCGCCTCCACACTATCTACGAGACCAGCCCAACCCCAACTCCTCATCAGCACAAACCAGGAGATTGGGTCTACGTCAGAAGGCACTGCCAGGAGACCCTAGAGCCATGTTGGAAGGGTCCCTACACTGTGGTGCTGACAACCCCCACCGCTCTCAAGGTAGACGGCGTCACGACCTGGGTCCATCACATTCACATCCAGTCAGCGGACCCATCCGTGATCCAGGAAGACTTCGTCACCAAATGGAGCATCGATGGAGATCAACGCAACCCGCTCAAGCTCAAGCTGCAACGTGCTCGGCCTGCCTGATGCTGGTAACATTGCTCGCAATCACTCATGTCACCAGGAGCCCCCACAATACTGTGTAATAGACTTAGATAATGCCTGCATCTTCATGGACATGGCTCCAAAGAGACAAGGACAATTTATAGGATCATATGTTTAGTAGCAAAAGATTTGGCTGCCTGAAGCGGCCATGATGCCAATATTATGTTTCATTGTATTAATATGTTATATTGACCTTTGATTCTTTTGCAGGTTTGAATGTATGTTGGCTGACCTGGAAGGGGACTGTGTGGAATGACCCCCAAAAGTAAAGGGTGTCTAGCTGCCAAGACAGCAGGTGCCCAACTGCGCGGGGAGGGGTGCCCATCGGGTTTTGGTCACTGTTGAGAGACAGTTGACAGTTGGCAGCTTGTGTACTGCTTGCAGGCCTGCATGACCATGCCCATGTCAGGGGTAGTAAGCTGGAAAAGGCCTGTTTAGAATAAAAGGTCTAAGGCATGGTTATGCATAGAAAAAAGTTTAATGCCAACAATTACTGTTTTGTTATAACTCTGAAAAATCCATGAAAAGGAATTGTCAAGGAAAGTCAGAAAATCTTAGAGTAGATCAGTATGTTTTTCTCCTTATGTAATTCCTCCAAAATCTAGCAATGCTAAATAAGTCATGACAATATATTTCTTTGCATACATTCAATAAGACTGGTTCCTAATAGTGGTTTTATTAACGGAAAACTTTGACTGGAGTATCATGTTTTAAAGAGACCTGTATGGACTCTAAAGACTTGAAGCCAGTAATAATGCCACGAAGAAAGCCTGGTATCCTGCTTGGGAACCCTGAAGATGGCTGGCCCTGGATCGTCAGGCCAATGCCCTACCATCACTGGCAGTTGGTAAGAGTAGGAGGGGAGCAGTAAAGATGCTTCTGCGCCCCTGCAGAACCCCCACAACGAGTAGGAGGGCTACTGAGATGGGCCTTAAAGCCTGGAGCGTGGGCTCAGGTGGAGTTGCTACAGGTGAGGGATTCACCTAACTCAGCAGATACTGCAGGCAGGCTTGATGGCAGCTGGACGGCTTGGCTTCCTGGCCTACGGAGCACATTAAAATTCAGCAAAGGTAGTCAGTTACCATTCTTGTTGTGTTTATGCAAACATCAGGACAGTAGATAAATTAATATTCATTTGGCTTTTTAATAGCCATGGAGGAATTTTAAGAAGAAAAATCCTATTGCAATAGAAGTTATTAAAGCTAAAAATGAATTCAGTTGATAATTCTGTGTGCCCAGTACGGGCCTCTAGCAATGGTGGAATAGAAATGCAGTCCATCTCATAATTGAGCCTGAAGTACCAAGACAAAGGGGGGAATGAAAGAGCGAGGGCTATGCCTTCCATCTTGCCCCGTCTCCTCCATGTTGGGGCAGCAGCCATGTGCTCAGGAAAGTACCTTCTTCCCAGAAGCCCAGGCCTCTGCTGGCCATGCCCGGAATCTTCTTAAACTAACCAATGACAATCAGGGGACGTGCATGCCATGGAGATGACCACATACCCAACTTGCACCTAGCCAATCAGCAGGGCCCACAGTCATCTCCCCTCCTCTCACTCCATCCCCCTATTAAAACCCCATTTTTTTCCCATGGGGGTCTCTCGTCTCGCCGTTGCGAGGTTGGGAGACAGACCTGGGTCTGTGGAAATAAAGGACTCTTTGTTTTTGCATCGGACATGGCTGGCTCCCTCGCGTGGTCTGTTGGGGATCTTGAAATCTGGGCATAACAGTTTTATTCATTTCAAACTGGCTGGATCCGTCCCGCAGGCCGTAGTTTGCCCACAGCTGGTCCTTTCATTGAAGAGACAGCCTTTCCCTTCAGTTTTTTATGCTAGTTCAAGTATAATTTACCCCATTATTTTGACCAAAGATCAGATCGCTTATCCCCACATGGATATTAGTTTCCATTCCCTAGGTTTATTTTGTATTCATTAGAATATCTCTATATCACCAGAGTCAGCTAAGCTTGTCTGTCTAAGCTTAGAATATTTTTTGGCTCCTTGGGATTTCCCTTTCTTATGTTTGATCAAATGTATATTTAAACATTTCGGTCATGTTGAATGTAACATCTATACATATTTTTGGAAGTTCTTCATCTTATGTTTTTAATTAATTCTGACACCTATGTAGAGCAATTCAATATTCCTAACTGAATACAACAACATATTTGTATCTAATGGTTTAAAATATTGAGATATTTACAAAGTAGTTTGACCTTGTGAAGGCAGCCTGAGCCCCCCTCCCCCAACTGCATTTTGATGCATAATCCTACTAGCCCCAACTCCCTTTCCACTTGTGTCCTAGCTAGCCTTGAAGAGCCTGTTTATTTGCAGGGGCCATAAACACAGAAGATTAACTGCTACTGCCAGCTAGCCTGGGCAGTTGGCTATAATCTCACTTCCCCCATTCCAACCCACAGGGCTGCAAAGCTCGCAAAAAGTCCGGAAGCCTGGTCCATATTTGGGATACAAAGAAACTAAGGGGATAAAAAGGAAACCCCCCCCTTCCCCCCAATTTAGTGCTCAGGCTTTGGAGACTGACTCCCCTGAGTCACCTCACTAGTGCATCTGCAAACAAAGGGTTTTTCTTGAATCTTCCAAGTTTCCATTGTGTGCTTTCCAGTTGCCTGGTAATTTCTGCAACATAATTTGGTTCCCTGACTGGGAATAATGCAGCCCAGTTACCCCTTTGAGGCACCGCTGTGTGAGAGCAGGCGGGTAGGCCCACTCGACTGAGCCCCCAAGACGAACGGAAAGGTGCCACCAGTGGTTGACTAGGTCCCAGTCTTTGCAGGGCTCGGACAGATTGGGCCACCCCCCTGAGTTCCAGTGGACTCCAAGCAAGATAGGAAAGCCTTTCTGGTACCAGACGTCTGATGGGTAAGTATCCCCAGGAACCAAGAGGCAACTGATCACCACCTAGGCCAGTGATGGCGAACCTATGACACACGTGTCAGAGGTGACACGTGAACTCATTTTTTGGTTGATTTTTCTTTGTTAAATGGCATTTAAATATATAAAATAAATATAAAAAATATTTACAAAGTGAGATTACAACCAACTGCCCAGGTTAGCTGGCGGAACATGTGACAGAGACTGCAGGAAAGTCCCACCAGCTGCCAAGAATTTTTAATCTTGGGGTCCTGCTCTCCCTCTCAGAATGTTAGTCACCAGAAACTCTTAGTTAGTGAGATTTCTGTCTGTGTGTCTGTAATGTAATGTTGGCTTTCTATCTTTTAGGGACTTTAGTTTGCTCTTCCCTGGTTTATAAATATGGGGAAGTAAGCTATACAAACTGGGTTGGGCAACAAGGTTAATGCTTCCATGATAATGGGCAGTTCTTGCATGAGGATGGACCACTGCTGGCCCTGGTAGCTTGGCACTGTCAGCAGGTGTGAGTGACAGCTGTTGGCTTTGAGCACCCTTCAGGGCTTCTGCACCTCCCCTTGCTCCTGAGGGGCGATCAGGGCTGGCAGTTGTCTCTTGCACCCACTGCTGGTGATGGACCAGCTCACACCTGCTGTTGGCACCAGGGTTGCCACTCGCACCCACTGATGGCACTGACCCCGCTCGCACATGCAGCCGGCGCTAGAGCCTCTGCTTGTACCCACTGCCAGCACCAGAGCCGCTGCTTGTACCCGCTGCTGGTGCTGGCCCTGCTCGCACCCTCAACTGGTGCCAGAGCTGCCGCTCGCACCCACTGTTGGCACCTGGCACCGTTCCTGATTGTTCAGCACCATCAGCAGGTGTGAGCAGCAGCTGTGGGTCCCGATCACCCCTGCGGACTTCTCCACTACCCCTGTTCCTGAGGGGTGATAAGGGCAGCAGCCACCACTTGCACCCACTGCTGGTGCCAGCCCCAATTGCTCCACATCATCAGCACATGGGAGCAGGGCTGCCAGCAGACAAGGGACCGGGGCTACAGCAGGAGGGTCCAGGGGAGGTGCAGAGGATGGGCCAAAACCCACCCCTGTGCCCACCACAGCCTCGCAGCCCACAGTTCCTTTCAAGGTGCAAGAATTTGTGCATTGAGCCCATAGTATCTATAATAATAAAAGTGTAATATGCTAATTATACTGGACAGCCAAATGATCTTCTGGATGTCCTTCCGGATGACCTGGATGAAGCCATGGCTGCGAGAGCTGAGCCCCTTGCACAAATTTCATGCATTGGGACTCTAGTTAATAATAAATGTCCAGTTACTCAAGAGGAGATTGACTATGCTCTCTGTTGGAGGAAGAGGCAAATTGTCTTTCTCCCTGTGAAAGTAGAGAAGAGTAAAAGAGAACAAGGGGAGACAGAGAAATAAGATCCCCTTTTCTGCCTTTCCCTCCCTATGTGACCAAGGGGACGATCTGAGGGAACAGCTAAAATGGCAATTTACAATCCCAGCCTCCCCTCAGGAGGAGGGCTGTTCTGATAAGGCTCCAACTGGCCCTTAGGGCTCTGTGCCACCAGAAACCAGCTTTTCTAGATTGCAAAAGGAGTTGGATCAGAAAAAAAAAAAAGAAGACTTAAAACCTCTGCTCGAAGACCCACGTGGCTTAGCTGACCATATAGACCCATTTTGGGGCCCACAAGTATATACATAGACCTGGGTTAATGTGTATCTTAGGAATACTATTCTCAGAAAAAGAGGGGGAGCAGATGGGTCACAGAGAAAAAGGAAGGGACCCATCACTAAGCATTCAGATCCCCAAGAGCACATTCTCAACCCCTTCCCATAGAACAGTTTCTTTACTTAACAGTTTCTTTACTTATCAGAAGCTGAACTCATTATCACCCAAATCTAAGCATGTTATCTTTACCGAAAAATGTGGCAGTTTTGAATCCAAGAAGCTAGAGTTCTGTGTAGCCTGCTCCCTTCTCCCCCTGCCCTTTTATCCAGCCTCATAGACCTATACATAATTTTCCAAAGTCTTTGATAACATAAAGGCTTTAAAAAATTGCTGGTTAAATGATAAACATCTAAATATTTTGAAATAACATGATACTGAAACATTAATTAATCTGAGTTTGCCTCCTCTAAAGAATCTAGAGGATGCAGTTGAATCTGTTAATGAGTAAGTCTCCTTTTTATTTGAAAGCTCTCTTAAAATATGAATGTATTGCAAATCTGAGGAATGTTAATTACATGTCACCTAAAGATTAAGAATTCTACCTAATTGAAAATAACATATGGCTTTAATGTAATAGCGAAAGAATAGGCATGGACATGCATTTTGAAGGAAAAAGAAAGTAAGTTAAAGTTGTAAAAATGTTCATGAAAATTGTATGAATGTTTGTGAAAGTTATAAGAATGTCTGTGAAAGTTATAGAAAGTTTGTAGAAAGAAATGTTAAAAGGAAATTGAATAAATGGCACAGGCCAGTAAGCCAAGACAAGCACAACAGGGAAACTGAGGTAGTAAAACAGCAGTTTGCAAGCATCTAGAAAATCCAGATGCCAAGTAGTTTGGAGCCATCTAGTAAATCCTATCTTTCCTAAACCAAGGATACTTAAGAGTAAATGATTTGCATTTTGCCTCCCTAAACAGAGGTTAAATAGATTATGTCAATGTACTCAGGGAGACTGATACTAGAAACCCAATTAGTGTCATTTACTGTCCACATGCAAGGACAAATCAAATTAGAAAAGAAGCCTTATTTTGGTTATTTCTCTTCTAGTAAAAATGATTATGTTATATTAATCAGGTATTAAAAAGGACATCTTTTAATTATGGGAACTGAAGTTTACTAGCCTATGTTTGTGTCTAATAGACTTTGATATATGATCTTTTGGTAAAATCAAGTTTGACAATCTTTCAAGGGTTTAAATTTTTTAAATATATTTTTATTGATTTCAGAGAGGAAGGGGAGGAAGAGATAGAAACATCAATGATGAGAGAGAATCATTGATCGGCTTCTTCCTTAACACCCCCCACTGGGGATTATGCCTACAACCCCGGCATGTGCCCTTCACTGGAATTGAACCCAGGACCCGTCAGTCTGCAGGCCAATGCTCTATCCACTGAGCAAAACCAGCTAGGGCAAGGGTTTGAATTTCAAGAAACTTTCTCTTGACCTAGAATTGGATTTAGATCATTCTAATAGACTCTGAAATGCCTCAAATGTTTGTTTTCTCTCTCATGAAGGAAAATTTTATATTGAAGGTACATAGGAACCTTTGTCAAATACAGTTATAACTAATGGTAATTGGTTATAATATTATAGAATATTAGGTTTTTCAGAAAGGACAACATCCCATGTTATCTGTATTATAATGAAATCCATAACTGTGTCATTTTAAATTTCTTTCTGTCATTTTGAGACAGTTACTGTTTTGTTATAATGCATTTGGAAAAATGTTACATCTTCTGAGGAGTCCATGGAAAGGACTGGCAAGGAAAATCAGAAGATCTTAAAGCAAGTCAGTGTATTTTTCTCCCTATGCGATCCCTCAGAAATTTGGCAATTCTTAATGAATGAATCATGGCAATGCATTTATTTGCATAAGTACAATAAGACTGGTTTATTGACCAAAAACTTTGACTGGAGTGTCATTTTTAAAAGAGTCATGTCTGGACTCTGAACTTGAAGCCAATAAGAGTGCCATGGAGAAAGCCTGGTATCTTGCTTGGTAGCCCTGAAAATAGATGGTGCTAGAGCGTCAGGCCCATACCCTGCCATTGCTGGTGGTTGGTCAGAGTGGAAGGGGAGCAGCGAGGACACCTCTGCGTCCCTGAGTGACCCCCATGCACTCTAGGCCATGACGAGTAGGAGGGCTGCTGAGGTGGGCCTTCAAGGCTAGAGCGTCAGTCTGCAGGTCAATGCTCTATCCACTGAGCCAAATAAGCTAGGGCAAGGGTTGGAGCTGCTTCAAGTACAGATCTTGGTGAGGAATTCACCTAACCATGAATATATTTCAGGAAGGTCTCACAGCAGCTGAATGGCTTGACTTCTCTGCCCTGAGGGGCACATTGAGACACAACCATGAAATTCCGGCAAAGGCAGTCAGTTACCATTCTTGTTATGTTTACACAAACAATCAGTCAAAATTGAAACTAGACTTATTGCAATAGATAAATTGGTCTTTATTTGGGTCTTTAATAAAAATAAGGGTGATTTTAAGGAGAAATTTTCTATTTCAATAGGGAATTCTTAGAACTGAAATGTTTTATTTTCCCTTCCACCAGATCATTTGTTGTAATTATTGCTGTTCTAATTGCTCAATAATACTAAATTTTATAGCACAGTTTGTCTCCACCAGGTCACAAGCCCACCTCCTTCTGTGCCCAGGCCTCATTGTCCCTCTGACAGAGAGCAAGGATCTCTTGGATCTGAAAGAAACCTTCTCCCCTCCTCAGCATGGAAGCAGTTAAGAGCCCATTGATGCCCACTTTCCCTGAAAGAATTCATAGCCAAGATCCTTGAGGGGATGTGTTAAGCAGTTAGACAGACATTAGTAGAGCAAGGATGATGGGCCAACTGCAGGAGAAATGAATGGGACCTTAAGACGTGCTTCTCACCATGCCAACTGCTTTGAAGCCATAAATGAAGAAACCTGTGTAGACTTCCTCTAAGAAAGCCAACAGGTTTTAAAACAGCTACTGAATATAAAATCAGTAAGCCTTGAAGCTCCAGATGTTACTCCAGACCAGATCTCTGGACTGAAATTATAATCCCTTAGGTGAAGATGAAAATGACTCAAGCTACTGAACACCCTACTCCCTAACTTTGAGTTTTCTACTGAATCCCCAAGGCTGAAAATCAACTTGAAGATCAAGAGGGGGGAATTTGAAGGCAGCCTGAGCTCCACCCCTCCAACCTGCATTTTGATGCATATGCCTGCTAGTCCCAACTCCCTTTCCACTTGTGTCCTAGCTAGTCTTGAAGAGTCTGTTTATCTGCGGGGGCCATAAAAAGCTCCCACAGAAAATTAACTGCTGCTGCCTGCTAGCCTGGGCGGTTGGTTGTAATCTCACTTTCTCCATTCCAACCCACAGGGACTGCAAAATCTGTGAAAAGTCAGGAAGCCTGGTCCATATTTGGGAGACAAAAAAACTAAGGGGATAAAAATGAAAGGTCCCCTTGAATTCGGTGCTTAGGCTTTAGAAACTGACTCCCCTGAGACACTGCACTAGTGCACCTGCAAATAAAGGGTTTTCCCTGAATCTTCCAAGAGCCCATTGTGTGTTTTCCAGTTGCCTGGTAACTTCTGCAACAACCTGATTCAATAAAAAGACCAATTGAGGAGAAAGAAGATGGCGGCGATATAGGCAGACACGTCCCAGATCCTGTCCTGGAGCAAATGGAATGAGCAGCTGAAACTAATAACACCCACTCTGAATTGGCGAAATTGTTCAGCTGGTGAGATGGTTTGCAGCCGGGAAGGGCAGAACTCCCCTGGAAAGGAAAAAAAAAAAAAACAGGGAATTGGGCAGGAAAGTTTGCCAGACCTCTGAGCCCAGAGGGTCGGAGGGAGACCACATGGCAGACAGCCCCGTCCCTTGGGACAGGCAAAGCCCCTGACTGGGGAAAGGAGATCCACGGGATTCCTGGTGCTGCCGGGGGATTTGAGAGCTGGGTTCTGTGATCACGGAGGACTGAGCCTAAAGGGGGCAGCCTGAAGAGCTGACCTGACCATGCAGTGCCTGTAAAAGAAGAGTTTACAGAAACCAAGCCTTCCCCGTTTCCGCGGCCGGCGTTTGTTTGTTTGTTCTCACCGAATCCTGTTCATGGGACATTTCGGATACAGACACTCACCTGTGCTGAAGAGAGGGAGAGGGTGCGGAGGAGTGGAATCTGGGGAGAGACTGAGGAGAGAGGGGGGACCAGGAGAGGTGGCAGCGAATTGAGTGCTGAGACGCCCCTCAGCCCAGGACTGGGGCAGCCATTCTCTCCAAAGAGTGAGACTCATCCTCCCAGCCCCCAGGCAAGGAGCACAGCCACATCCAGATTCCACCCTGAATGAGATCAAGGAGTAAAATAATCTGATCAGCCCCTGGGAGTGAAGAGGGTCTGGCCTATAGAGGGATTTTCAATGCCATATAGCCTCAGAGGCCAAACCCAGAACAGTGCCACCCAGAGGCTGAGCCACAAACTGACTCTTTGCTAAACACAAAATAAGGCAGTCTGGGAAACAAATACGGTCTGCTTTTAAATAAGGACTGTGGTTTGCAGCACAGAGGAACAGTGTATCGCAGGGAAACTCAACACTCTCCTGAATACCTGGCAGGACTAAAGGCGAGCCAGACTGAAGAGTAGAAGAACCGAAGGACCTTCACTACTGCAATTTTTTTTTCTTTTTTCACCTTTTAACTAAGAAACGAATTTTTTTCCCTTTTTTATTTTCTTTCTTCTTCTTCTTTTTTCTTTTCCTCTTTTGCCATCACCTGATTTTACCCTTTAAATTACTACCTTCTTATTTTTAACCAGTATTATTACTGCTACCATTTTACCATCTTTTAAAGCGCCATTTTATTTTCTCTTTATTTTATTTTGGGATTAGTGTTCTCCATTCTATTTTCATCCTTATATTATTGGTTGTTTCTAGTTTGCATCCAACAGGGAGCTGTTGCTGGAATTTGCTGGGATTAGTGGCGGTTCTATAGGAGTATTCTCCTCATATAAAAAGTCTCTTCCCCTCTTCCACTTCATTCTCTCTTTTTGCTCTTTTTTTTTTCTTTTCTTTTCTTGCTTTTATTTTACCCTCTTCTTTTTCCCAATTTCATTTTTGCACTCCTTTTTTTGGTTCATACTTTTCTATTTTCACTTTTATCTTTTTCTTTTCCTTCTTCCTATCCCCTAAATCTCTTAATTCGGGTGGTCGCCTTTATTTGGGGTTATTAACATCGTGAATATATTTGTGTTTAGTGCCTGGTATGTGGTGCCCTGTTGTGTTGTATTTTGTGCCCTTAAATCAACGAAGCAGATCTAAGCAACAGCAACTTCCTGAGCACCATATCCTCTGCTAAGGAACAGCAGCTGCAGGTGAAACCGCCCCCCACCAGCCAGAAGAGCCACCACAGCTGTGAACAGCACCCACCAGTGGAGCTGCTGCTAAATGAAGAGCAGCTGCTACCGCAACCGCCCGAAGAACAACCACAGACCAAGGACTCACTGCCACCCAGGGAGCAGCCACTGAATGACTCAACATCTAGATATGTCAGTGAGATCAAACATGGGTAGACAAAGAAACCCCCAAAGGAAAGAGAAGGAGGACTCTCCATAAAAGCAGCTAAGTAATACAGAGGCATGGAACATGACAGAAAAAGAATTCAGAATAAGGGTCCTAGAGTCCATAAACCGGATGGAGGAAAAAATCGACAACCTCTGCAAGAAGCTAGAAGAAACAGATGAAAAAGTCAACAACTTAAGTAAGACCCAAGAAGAAATGAAGAGTGATATAGCTGCAATAAAAAACACCATTGAAAGTATCAACAGTAGAATCGGAGAAGCGGAGGACCGAATTAGTGAATTAGAAGACAAGGAATCAAAACACACCCAAAATGTACTGCAACTGGAGAAAAAAATTAAAAGACAGGAGGAGAGCCTAAGGGAGCTTTCGGACAACATGAAACGAAACAACATACGAATAATAGGGGTACCAAAAAAACAGAAAGATGAACAAGGATTAGAAAACCTATTCGAAGAAATAATATCAGAAAACTTCCCTGAGGTGGGGAAGAAAAAAGTCACACAAGCCCAGAGAGTCCCAAACAAGGTGAACCCAAAAAGACCTACACCAAGACACATCATAATTACCATGGCAAATGTTCAGGACAAACAGAAAATCTTACAGGCCGCAAGAGAGAGACAGAAAGTCACATACAAGGGATCTCCCATTAGATTATCAAATGATTTCTCTACAGAAATACATCAAGCCTAAAAAGAATGGACGGAAATTTACAAAGTGATGCACAGCAAAGGACTGAATCCAAGAATACTCTATCCAGCAAGTCTGTCATTCAAACTTGAAGGGGAAATAAGAAGCTTCACAGACAAAAAAAGGCTAAGGGAGTTTATCACCACCAAGCCAGCAATGCAAGGAATGCTAAAGGGTCTGGTATAAAAACAAGAAATAAAAATCTCAGAAAGAAAACAGCCACACAAAAAAGAACTGGCTACAAACAAGTACCTTTCAATAATAACTTTCAAAGTAAATGGACTAAATGCTCCAACCAAAAGACATCAAGTGGCTGAATGGATAAAAAAACATGACCCATACATCTGCTGTTTACAAGAAACCCACCTCATTAGAAGGGACTCACACAGACTGAAAGTGAAAGGATGGAAAAATATATTTTGGGCAAATGGAAAGGAAAAGAAAGCTGGGGCAGCAATACTTATATCGGACAAAATAGACCTCAAAGTGAAGGCCATAACAAGAGATAGGGAAGGCCACTTCATAATACTAAAGGGATCAATACAACAAGAAGATATAACCCTGGTAAACATATATGCACCCAATGCAGGAGCACCCAAATTTATGAAAAAAAACTCCTGGAAGATATCAAAGGAGAGATCGACAACAATACAATCATAGTAGGGGACTTTAATACACCACTGACAGCACTGGATAAGTCCTATAGACAAACAATCAGCAAAGATACAGCAATCCTAAATGACTCACTTGATCAGATGGACATATTAGACATCTTCAGAACGCTTCACCCCAAAGCCAGGGAATATACGTTCTTCTCAAGTGCTCATGGGACATATTCAAAAATAGACCACATATTGGGTCACAAGCAAAGTATCCCCAAATTCAAGAAGATTGAAATCATAAAAAGCATCTTTGCAGACCACGATGGCATAATATTAGAAATAAACTACAATAAAAACAACCCAAAATACTCAAACACCTGGAAGCTGAATAGCATGCTATTAAATATTGATTGGGGTACCAATGAGATCAAAGAAGAAATTAAAAACATCCTGGAAACTAATGACAATGAAAACACAACAATCCAAAACCTATGGGACACAATGAAAGCAGTCCTGAGAGGGAAGTTTATAGCTCTACAGGCCTATCTCAAAAAGCAAGAAAAATGTTAGTAAATCATATAACTCTACAACTCAAAGATTTAGAAAGAGAGCAACAAGAAAACCCCAGAGTGAGCAGAAGTAAGGAGAGAATAAGATTAGAGCAGAAATAAATGACATAGAGACCGAAAAAACAATACAGAAAATCAATGAAACCAAGAGCTGGTTCTTTGAAAGGATAAACAAGATTGATAAACCCCTAGCCAGACTCACCAAGAAGCAAAGAGAGAGGATCCAAATAAACAAAATCAGAAACGATAGTCGCGAAATAACAACAGACCCCACAGAAATACAAATGATTGTTAAAAAATACTTTGGACAGCTCTACTCCAACAAACTAGACAACCTGGAGGGCATGGACAAATTCCTAGAAAAATACAACATCCCAAAACTCAATCAGGAAGAATCTAAAATTCTCAACAGGCCAATAACTATGGAAGAAATTGAAGCAGTCATCAAAAAGCTTCCATCAAACAAAAGCCCAGGACCAGACGGCTTCACAGGGGAGTTTTACCAAACATTCAAGGGAGAACTAAAACCTATCCTCCTCAGACTACTACAAAAAATTCAAGAGGAAGGAACACTTCCAAGCTCATTCTATGAAGCCAGCATCACCCTAATACCAAAACCAGGTAAAGACAACACAATGAAAGAGAATTACAGGCCAATATCCCTCCTGAACATAGATGCCAAAATCCTTAACAAAATCTTAGCAAATCGGATCCAGCAATACATCATCACATAAACAAATTGAAAGAAAAAAACCACATGGTCATATCAATTGATGCAGAAAAAGCATTTGACAAAATTCAACACCCATTTTTGATAAAAACTCTCAGTAAGGCGGGAATAGAAGGATCATACCTCAACATAATAAAAGCCATATATGACAGGCCCACAGCCAGCATCATACTAAATGGACAAAAACTAAGACCATTTCCCCTAAGAACAGGAAAAAGCAGGGAAGCCCCCTCTCACCACTCCTGTTCAACATAGTACTGGAAGTGTTAGCCATTGCAATTAGGCAAGAAGAAGAAATAAAAGGCATCCAAATTGGAAAAGAGGAAGTAAAACTGTCCTTATTTGCAGACGACATGATATTATACATACAAAACCCTAGAGACTCCATCAAAAAGCTACTAGACTTCATACATGAATTTGGCAATGTAGCAGGATACAAAATTAACCCCAAGAAATCTGAGGCATTTCTATACACCAATATTGAACTTTCAGAAAGAGAGATTATAAAAACAATCCCGTTTACCATCACACCAAAAAAATTAAGCTACCTAGGAATAAACTTAACTAAAGAGGTAAAAGACCTCTACTCAGAAAACTACAGGACGTTGAAAAAAGATATAGAGGAAGACATAAACAGATGGAAGAACATACCGTGTTCATGGATTGGTAGAATCAACATCATTAAAATGTCCATACTACCCAAAGCAATCTATAAATTCAACGCACTTCCCATTAAAATACCAACGGCATACTTCATAGATCTAGAACGAACTCTCCAAAAATTCATCTGGAATAAAAAAAGACCCCGAATAGCTGCAGCAGTCCTTAAAAAGAACAAAGTAGGTGGGATCTCAATACCAGATATCAAGCTGTATTATAAAGCCACTGTTCTCAAAACTGCCTGGTACTGGCACAAGAATAGGCATATAGATCAATGGAATAGAATAGAGAGCCCAGAAATTGGCTCGAACCAATATGCTCAATTAATATTTGACAAAAGAGGCAACAACATACAATGGAGCCAAGATAGTCTCTTCAATAAATGGTGCTGGGAAAATTGGACAGATATATGCAAGAAAATGAAACTAGACCACCAACTTACACCATATACAAAAATAAGCTCAAAATGGATAAAGGACTTAAATGTACGACAGGAAACCATAAAAATTCTAGAAGAATCCAAAGGCAACAAAATCTCAGACATGTGCCGAAGCAATTTCTTCACTGATACAGGTCCTAGGACACTTGAAACTAAAGAGAAAATGAACAAATGGGACTACATCAAAATAAAAAGCTTCTGCACAGCAAAAGAAACCATCAACAAAACAATGAGAAAACCCACTGTGTGGGAAAACATATTTTCCAATGTCATATCTGATAAGGGCCTAATCTCCAAAATTTATAGGGAACTCACACAACTTAACAAAAGGAAGATAAACAATCCAATCAAAAAATGGGCAAAGGACCTAAATAGACACCTTTCAAAAGAGGACATTTAGAAAGCCAAGAGACATATGAAAACATGCTCAAAGTCACTAATCATCTGAGAGATGCAAATCAAAACAATAATGAGGTACCATCTCACACCTGTCAGACTGGCTATCATCAACAAATCAACAAATGACAAGTGCTGGAGAGGATGTGTAGAAAAAGGAACACTTGTGCACTTCTGGTGGGAATGCAGACTTGTGCAGCCACTATGGAAGACAGTATGGAGTTTCCTCAAAAAACTACAAATGGAACTTCCATTTGACCCTGTGATCCCACTTCTAGGAATATATCCCAAGAAACCAGAAACACCAATCAGAAAGGATATATGCACCCCTATGTTCATAGCAGCACAATTCACCATAGCTAAGATCTGGAAACAGCCTAAGTGCCCATCAGTAGATGAATGGATTAGATAACTGTGGTACATCTACACGATGGAATACTATGCTGCTCTAAAAAGGAAGGAACTCCTACAATTTGCATCAGCATGGATGGAACTGGAGAGCATTATGCTAAGTGAAATAAGCCAGTCAATGAAGGAAAAATACCACATGATCTCACTCATTCATGGATAATTGAGACCATTATAAACTTTTGAACAATAATAGATACAGAGGCAGAGCTGCCTCAAACAGATTGTCAACTTCAGCGGGAAGGCCGGGGAGGGTTGCGGGGCGGGAGGTAGGGGGGTAAGAGATCCACCAAAGGACTTGTATGCATGCATATAAGCATAACCAATGGACATAAGACACTGGGGGATAGGGGAGGCTAGGGGACTGTCTAGGGCGGGGGTAAAAATGGACACATATATAATACCCTTTGTAATAAAAAATAAAATTAAAAAATAATAATAAAAAAATTAAAATAAAAAGACCAATTGTTTTCATTAATGTAAACACACACACACACACACACACACACACACACACACACACACACACACACACAATTGCAAGAGTATTTCCTGGAGCATTACCTAATAAATTTTTTATATTTTTCAGTAATAAAAAATGTCTTTAAGCTATACATTTTTATATTTAGACTCTCCAGTATGGAGTTAAAATGAAAGGACAGTTAAACTTTCAAAGTATCTTCATCTCTCCAAACCAGTTAAATGTTATGTATTCTGGGCATTTGAAACCTAAGCAAAGAACATTGATGGTGAATGTGATTGGGAAATTAGTAATTGGGTTTATATATAACTAGAGGCCTGGTGCACGAATTCGTGCATGGGTGAGGTCTCTCGGCCTGGCTGGCAATTGGGGTTATTTGGGCCATCTTGTCCAGTCCTGATCAGGGTTGATGGGAGCTGGCTGGCCTGAGATGGACTGTAGGAGGGCTCCAGGGCATGTCCATCCCATCTTACCCAGCCCCAATTTGCCAGACTCCAGCAGGAAGCTAACTTACCTATAGGAGCATGTGCCCCCTCGTGGTCAGTGCACATCATAGCAATTGGTCCTGAGGTCGACCGAATGGTCGGAAACTTAACATATTAGACTTTATCTATTATATAAAAAGCCTGTGGTCATCACGCCATCATGCCTTAATGACTGATTAGCAGGAGGCTCCGTGCATGGGGTGGGCCGGACTGCATGCACAGCGAGGTACATGCAGGTGGGCAGGGACTTGACTCTGGAAGACTTGACCAGAGGCATGGGTGGGTTTCTGGGTCCCGCCTGCCATGGCTGTGGTGGCAGCATCCACAGGACTCTTTCTGTGTCCCACCAAGCTGCGGGACTCTGGGTCCTGGGTCTTGCGTGATTTTGCATGCTGGGCCTCTAGTATATATATATTTTTTGATTCTATACCGATTTATTTGTATATATAATTGAGAGTCGATTCTTGTGAGAGTATGAGTTTTAGCCATGATTGATATAACATATACTTAGATAATATGTAAACTTCACAATTTAAGATGAATATTATATACATACCAGTAGCCCGGTGCACAAAATTTGTGCACTCGGGGGGGGGGGTCCCTCAGTTATTAAACATTTTACGGCAAAGCACTGATCACAGTGGTGGTGGTGGTGGTCTTGTCAGAATGTGTTATATTATGCAGATGAAAATCTATTTAAACAGATTTGATGTAGATATTTTCAAAGATGGAAAAATTGTCCCTGTCAACTATTTTAGTTGATTCATATCTTCAGTAATTGTCATCATTGCAAAGTTTTCAGTCCCCATATGGATTGCTGGATATAATAGGTCATGCACTGTCCCTGTCCTTTGTAGTCTTTGTCACCTTAAGGACTCTAGTTTTCCATTTATATGTTTAAGTACCAACCTTACCAGCTTAAAAATGTAAGCTTTTAACACTGCTCTCTCTGTCCCATATCCTTCCGATGAAAAGTGGAGTTGGGTTGCAGCACAGGAGAAAAATTCAGAAGGGGAATATTGAAGTAATGACTACAGTAGGAGAAGAGGGAAACTGTTTCCCTGGCCACAGGCCTGGGGCCCTGGATCACAGGGCTGGTAGCTTCTCTGGGTGGCTGCAGCCTGGGACCTCTGGCGGGTAGCTTGTCCATCTCCTGGGCTGCAACCAGCCCCAGGCACTGGCACCAGGACCAAAGGTGGGGGGCTTCTTCTGTGGGCTTCTTCTTCTGTGCTTCCAGGGAGGGTAGTCAGTTAAGTGTCATGCAAAAATAGGCATCACCAATCACAGAAGCTGGGTGTGGGGCAGGGAAGCGGAAGCCGGGGAAGCTGGCTGAGGCTGCTTCCCTGCCCAGCACCTGGCTTCTGTGATCACCCCTGCACTGGGCTTCTGCGGTCACCCATTGCAGAAGCTGGGTGCAGGGCAGGGAAGCCGTGGTGGGGATGCTGGCAGCAGCTGCTTCCCTGCCCCGCACCCAGCTTTTGCAGTCACGGATCACAGAAGCTGGGTGCAGGGCAGGGAAGCCACAGCCCAGGACGCTGGCCTGACCCGCACCCAGCTTCTGCGATCGCCCCCTCACCTGGCTTCTGTGGTCATCGGTGCGGGGCAGGGAAGCTGTGGCTGGGCGCTGGTGGTGGACGCTTCCCTGACCCGCACCTGACTTCTGTGGTCACTGATCGCAGAAGCCAGGTGCGGGGCAGGGAAGCCGGGGACGCTGGTGGCAGCTGCTTCCCTGCCCCTGCATCCAGCTTCTGCATTGCTCTCTGTGTCTGCCTCCCTGCCCCATCCCCCAGGCTTCTCCAATCACCCACTGGTGGCAGGGCAAAGGTGGCCTCCAGGACCGACCTTTGCCCTGCTCCCTGGCTCTTGCCTGCGCCTGGGTTTCTGATCACTGTCTTCCATCCTTCCCCTTTTGCATTCCTTCATTGTGAGTATGCAAATTAGCCGCCATCTTTGTTGGCGGTTAACTGCCATCTTGGCTGACAGTTAATTTGCATATCTCGCTGATTAGCCAATGAAAAGGGTAGCTGTCGTAAGCCAATTGCCATGTTTCTCTTTTATTAGTGTAGATATATATATATTACTATTATACATATCTTCCATTTGAATGGACTCTATATCAAATAACAATTTATTAGCTGAAAAATATAAAACTACTTAAAATTATACATTCTTTAGTCATTTTTAATTAAAATATATATATTTAATATTGTATGTGTATTTAGGCACTATTTAATTATGGGGCAGAGATGTGTTATATGTGTTTCAGTCATCAAGTTGGCTTTCCCCATACCTCTTCTGATTTTTTTTCTTTGAGAATTTTGTGTTAACAAAAGAAATGTTTATGTAGACAACTAATAAAAATGTGTCCTTATGGTTCATGTTCTTAAATCATTGAAGTCAATGTCTCTCAGCAGTGAAGGCATAAAAAGTGTTAAAACATCATAAATGTTAATGCATATGAATCAAACTGAAAATGCTAAAGACATTTTTTAAGATTCTATAAAATTATATAAAGAATAAAAATTTGGCCCATATCTTGTGAAAAATTAGCTACTTTTTGTGTGATGTTTTTAGCTCTAAGTGTTCATTCTAGAGTAATGAAATAAAGACTAGATTTTCAAAAGGAAAGTATTTTTTCTAAAAGTATGAACAGTTATTTGATTAACAAAGATTATATTCAAGTACTTGGAAATGGTCACTGATAAACACAAAATAGACAATGAATATAGTGGATGTAGTTCTATGGACATCATTAAATTCAATGTACAAAACCTTTTTTCTCCTAGAAACCTTCTCATATTGTATTACTCATGTAAATGGAATAATGATCATTTTTGTAGAAAACTAGGGTATTTTTGATTTCTTCATTTCTTCCCATAGCCAATGTTTAAACAAATGCTAGTGATTATATATCTCCAGCAATTTTCCAAACCTATAGCTTCTTCTTCATTCTTACCACCTTTATATTTGACCTAATGCAATCACTCTATGACAATATTTTACCAACACTAGTGCAATAATTTTCCTCATTGATTTCTCTCTACAATGTGAGATTATTTTTTTTCCCCTTTAAGAATAGGACCTGTGTTTTGGTTATCTTTCACCCCAAATACACTGTCTCACATATAGTAAGCATCCTTTTTTAAAATCGCAGATTTATTAAGATATAACTCACATACCATAAAATTCACTTTATTAATGTTACTGTTCAGTGATTTTTTTAAAGATGTGTATTTTATATATATACTACAGACCCAGTGCCTGAAATTCACGCACTGGGGGTTGTCCCTCAGCCTGGCTTGCACCCTCTCCAATCTGGGAACCCCTGGGATGTCTGACTGCTGGTTTAGGCCCAGTCACAAGCCAGGACCACTCGCCTTCCTGCCTGCTTGATTGCCCCTAACTGCTTCTGGCTGCCAGCCTGATTGCCCCCTAACTGCTCCCCTGCCAGCCTGATCAATTCCTAACTGTTCCCCTGCTGGCCCAATTGCCCCCAACTGCCCTCCCCTGCTGACCTGGTCACCCCTAACTGCACTCCCCTGCCAGCCTGATAGCCCACAATTGCCCTCCCCTGCCAAAACCCGCCTCCTCAGCCAAGACCCACCTTCTCCGTGTGAGGCAGCGGAGATGCCAGGACCGGCCTCCTCCACACCATGCAGAGCTGTGGGACCCCCAGGCCTCATTGCACAGAGCAGCCTCTAGGCCCCACTTCTGCTGTGCACACAGCCATCTTGTGATGGCCATCTTGTGACGGCTATCTTGTGATGATGTGTGGGCATAATGATGCTATTATTAGTATAGATATTTTATTTCAGAGAGGAAGGAAGAGGGAGAGAGAGATAGAAACATCAATGAAGAGAGAGTCATCAATCAGCCACCTCGTGCACAACCCCTACTGGGGATCAAGACCACGATCTGAGCATGTGCCCTGACCTGAAATCAAACTGTGACCTCTTGGTTCATAGGTCAATGCTCACACACTGAGCAAAACCAGCCAGGCAAGTTAATATCTTTTTAAATTTAAAAAACAATAAAAGCTTCAACCAAAGATAGAACAGTTAACTTTCACACAAACACTGGAATTTGCAAAACATTTTAAAAAGGTGACAAAACCAATGTGATTTCACAAACAATAGTTGTGGACAAAAAGGGGCTACATGCTAACCTGACAAGCTCAGGGAAGGCCCGCATGGTGGTCTTGCAAACTCAGAGACCTAAAGTAACCACAAACGATGGTCTGAAATTAAACTTTAACTAAAAGCAGTTATGGTGGGTAGTTATATTATAGGCCACTATCTTCACTGACAAGGTCAGTCTTTACCTTAACTGAGCCTATCTGTCTTTTTGCAGCTATAATAATACTAGAGGCCTGGTGCATGAAATTCATACAGAGGGTGTGTGTGTGTGTGTTCCTCAGCTCAGCCTGCATACTCTCCAATCTGGGACCCCTCAGAGGATGTCCGACTGCCAGTTTAGGCCCAATCCCACCAGTCAATCGGACATCCCTCTCACAATCCAGGACTGCTGACTCCCAACTGCTTGCCTGCCTGCCTACCTGATTGCCCCTAACTGCTTTTTCCTGCCAGCCTGATCACCCCCTAACCCAGTGGTTCTCAACCTTCCTAATGCCATGACCCTTTAATACAGTTCCTCATGTTGTGGTGACCCCCAATTTCATTGTTAGAAATTGAACATAATTAAAGCATAGTGACTAATCACAAAAACAATATGTAATTATATATGTGTTTTCCGATGGTCCTAGGCGACCCCTATGAAAGGGTTGTTCGACCCCCAAAGGGGTCATGAACCACAGGTTGAGAACTGCTGCCTTAACCACTCCCCTGCCAGCCTGATTGATGCCTAACTGCCTTCCCCTGCTGGCCTGGTCACCCCTAACTGCCCTCCCCTGCAGGCCTGGTCATTCCCAAGATGGCCACCACAAGATGGCCATCTTGTGGTGGCCATCTTGTGGTGGCCATCTTGTGTCCACATGGGGGCGGTCATCTTTGACCACATGGGGGCAGTCATCTTGTGTGTTGCAGTGATGATCAATTTGTATATTACCTCTTTATTAGATAGGATACCCTTGAAATGTCTGAGTAACTTGTAACTTCCCTTTTTCTGGACCCTTTGGGGAACAATCTAATGTGCCTGGGCGCCAGGACAGATATCACAAATAACTTCATTGTTATCATGTTAATTGTTCCTGCACCCACATGTGTCTATCATTTTTCTTTTTATACAATCCCAGGGGTTTCCCTGCTTTGTTTTCTCCAGCTTCTCTGGTCTAAACCCCAATGGATTTCATGTAACCTACCTACATCCCTTTCTTTGATTGCACTGTGTAAATATAGGTGTAACCCGCCATTCTCCAGAACATTATCCCAATCCATTGAGATTCTGCTTCCCAGAAATTGTCAACTGATTGGCTCAAATAAACTCACAAAAATTCTTTACAGGTTTGAATGTTTTTATGTTAACATAGTATAGTTTTAATTTTATTTTATTTTTAAATATTTATTGTTGAAAGTATTACATATGTTCTCCTTTTCTCCCATTGATCTCTCCCAGCCTGCCTCCACCCCACCCTAGGCCTTCACTACCGTAGTGTCTGTGTCCATGAGTTATGCATTTATGCATACAAGTTCATTGGTTGATCTCTTCCCTTTCTCCCTCCCTCCCCTGCCTTCCTTCTGATGTTTGACAGTCTGTTGGATGGTTCTATGTCTCTGGATCTATTTTTGTTCATCAGTTCATGTTGTCCATTATATTCCACATATGAGTGAGATCATGTGATATTTATCTTTCTCTAACTGGCTTATTTCACAGATTAGTGGATTAAAAAACTGGTATATCTACAGAATGAAATACTATGCAGCTGTAATAAAGAACTCTTACCATTTGCAACAGCATGGATGGACCTAGTATAGTTTCTTTAACATCATATGTAGGTCCTATAATCAAATTCAAAACCAAGAATATATATTTAATCAACATCGCTTTTATGGAATGACATATCTTTGCATTAAAAACAAAATTTCAATTTACCTGTGAATCTTTAGTTAGAAATTGTCTTAGGAAAAGCTGACAGTGATATACATATGAAGTAAGTATATAAATCAGTGTAGTAGATGAACTGGTTCTTAAGGAATATCAAATTTTGTTATTTTACTTACTATTTTTATTTTTAAAATAATTATTAACCAAATAACAAGGGATAGCATCAAATAAGATGAGGATCAGTAACATCCTTAAAATTTATTTTTAAAATGAGATGTTCTTTATTTTCATCATCTAGAAAAGGAAACCCTAATTCTAGGCATTACATGACCAAGTACCAAATTGAAATCATGATGTATTTTTTTTTTTTTTTTTTATGAGCATTTTTAAAAACTCATCTGACAGTTAATGTGCTATGCTCTTCTGCCTTAAGCCACTTAATATATGAATAAAACTAAGCTTTTACTTTCTAATGAGGTAGAAAGGTATTTATTATCTGTTCATCAACAGTCTCAGGAATTTAAAGGCACTGAAAATTGCTCATTTTTATCCATTCCAGTGAGCTTTTATGAAAGCAGAATTTAGTAAGCTGTTTTCAAATCTACTGAAAAATAAAATTGATTGATATAAAATTATACTAATAAAAATATATATAACCAATTTTTATAACCATTTAAAGGCAGAATAATTGAATTCATTAGAATTAGACTATTAGAATACTTTACCTTAAATTCTTGCAGGACCATCAGCACCAGTATTGCTCATGTTAAATAGATTTTTTTACTTAATTATTTGAGTGGAAGTCATAGACTTTTGTTTGGCCATTCATTTTTGTAAGTGAACAATAACATTTAAACATTGAGAAGTTTGCTTGATATTTGCTCAACTTTTCTCCATTTACTAACAAAAGAATATAGATAAATTTAAGCTTTAAGTTGGTGTATTTTCCATATTGTTAAAAATGTATTGCATTCAATTGTTTCAAATATGCTAACCAGATTTATTCAAAAGTATTTGTTGAAAATCTACTCAGTTCTAGGCAGTAATCTTGGAACTCGGGATACATATAGTTTGGTGAATAAATTACACAATGTCTGCCATCATAGAGTATATATTATAGAGGAGGAGCAGGATGGATATTTTCTCTCTTTCCAGATTCAAACTCTTTGTTTTTTTTCAGCATGTTCTATGCTTCAGAAGGTGTGTTCTATGGTCAAAGTAGCAAGCTTCTTTACTCTTTGTCTTCTGACTAGTTTTTGCCAGTGGGGATGTAGGTTGATATGTATAGGATCACAATTGGAAAAAAAATTTGATTAATTTATTTCTCTAGTTCTTTCCCTGTCGTTTCATATACAGGTAAGCTGTGTCCTTCTACCAAAGATCATGAAGGTTATAACTCAAGTATACACTGTCCATGTAGATAAGTATATACTCTTCATGTAGATTTCCAATACATGTTTTTGTAATCACTCTCTCTCTTTGCCCCTGCAGGCCAAGGGGTGCAATTTCTCCCCATTGTTGCTATCCATGGGATATTGCACTATCCCGTTATTTGCTCTAAACCCTTGTCACACTCTGTTACTAATCCCATTATTAAAATCTCAGAATATTTGTTTTGAGTGTTCCATCTTTTTCATGTCTGAACATTTACTAATACAGGATGATGAACAATAAGGATATATATATATATATATATATATATATATATATATATATATATATAGAGAGAGAGAGAGAGAGAGAGAGAGAGAGAGAGAGAGATTCCTCAAAAAATTAAAAATGGAACTCCCATTCCACCCAGTAATCCCACTTCTGAGAATATATCCCAAGAAACCAGAAACACCAATCAGAAAGGACATATGCACCCCTATGTTCATAGCAGCATAATTTACAATAGCTAAGATTTAGAAACAGCCTAAGTTCCCATCAGCAGATGAGTGGATTAAAAAAATGGGTGTAACTCAGTGGTTGAGCATTGACCCAGGAACCAAGAGGTCACCAGTTGATTCCCAGTCAGAGCATATGCCTGGATTGTAGGCTCGATCCTCAATGGGGGGCGTGCAGGAGGCAGCCACTCTATGATTCTCTCTCATCATTGATGTTTCTATCTCTCTCTCCCTCTCCCTTCCTCCTTGAAATCAATAAAAAAAATATTTAAAAAACACCTGTGGTACATCTACACAATGGAACACTATGCTGCTATAAAAAAGAAGGAACTTTTACCATTTGCAACAGCATGAATGGACCTGGAGAGCATTATGCTAAGTGAAATAAGCCAGTCGGAGAAAAATAAAAATCACATGATCTCACTCATTTGTGGGCTATAATGAACAACACAAACTGGCGAACAAAAATAGATCCAGAGACTAAGAAACACTGATCAGACGTCCAACCTCAGAGAGAAGATGGGGAGGGGAGGATAAGAGATCAACCAAAGGACTTGTATGCATGCATATTAGCATAACCAACGGACATGGAGACTGGGTGGTGGGGGCTTGTCCTGGGGAGTGAGAGTGGCAGGGGGAGGGTCAATCGGGGAAAAAGGAGACATATATAATACTTTAAACAGTAAAAAAATAAGGTTTATACATAACACATATTTATATTATATATATGAACTAAGTCTAAGTACTAATTTTAACTATGTTAAATTCTATGAAGAAAAATACAGCAAATAATGTATGGTAAGAAATAGTTTCTGACCAGAGCAATTTTGAATTTAGTAATCAAGAAAAATCCCTGCTAAGGAAATGATTTTGAGCAGAAACCTGAGAAGAGGGAGGAAGTGAATCACACAAGAATCTGGAAGAAGAGCTTTGTAGATAGAGTGACCTTCAAAAACAAATTTCTGGAGTTGGGAACAATCTTAGTGTGTTAGAGGTATTGGAAGAAGCGCATTGTGCTTAGAGCTGAATGAGTCAGTGATAGAATGGTGAAAGGTAAGAATTGTTTAACCTAAATTATATTTTTTAAAAAAAATTACTCTGGATTCTATGCAGTTTAAAGGGAGCAAGATTAAAAGAGAAAGCAAGGAGTCCATCAAAAGAGGGTATAATAGTAGTCCAGAGAAGCGATAATAATAGATATCATGAGAAAATATAATGTATATTTTCCACGTAGACCTGACAGGAAATGCTAATGTAGGGTACAAAGGAATGAGGGAGTCATGAATTAGTTAAACTTATTAATTTGTATCAAAGCATTAGAGTTTGCATCAACTCTCTTAAGATGCTTTGATTGTCACTCTAGTTATTATCTCCCCCAAAATATAGTGTTTCAGATACTTCAAGGTAAAGGATTTCACTATGAAAATGTGAATCACTCTCCTTTCTATAAAATCATATTTTTACTTTTGAAGACTAAGAAAAAAGCTTTACAAAGGAGTATGTGATTGGAGAATTTTCCTTCTTGTTAGTCTTAAATAGCATTATTCCAGATTTTCTTTTTATTCAAGTTCTAGATTTCATTCTACTTAACATAAATACAAACAGTGAAACCTACCTGAATTTTGTTTTTGAATAAGGCCCTTGAATAGAAATGTCTTGATGTTGATGCATGTATGTCCTCATTTTTTTATATAAAAAAGACTTTGTGAGCAGCATTTGTTTTTTTTTGTTTGTTTGTTTGTTTGTTTTTTGAACTCTATATCCAGTAGTTTGCTTTCCTCCATTTCTTTCATTTGTGACATGTTTTATTGTCTCCCCTGCTGCATTTTGGCTGCTTCCCTGTGTTGACAGAGTGGCTTTGTGTACTAGGTGTCCTATAGGGTGGCTCAACCTCCCTAATTACCTGAGGTGGACACTCTTGGTGCACCCTTTTGTGGGCTGTGTGCACAGTCTTGTTATAGTTAAGCCTTGATCACTGTTGGTATCACTGGGGGGAATTGACCATCAGGCTAATTGGCTGTGCGGACCAGCTGTGTCTACAATGGGAGAACTGCTGTGCTGGAGACAACCCTATGGGGCAGGACTTGCTTCAGTGGGGCTTTGGTGCTCACTGAGTCTGCCCCTTGAATGTGTCTCTTATGGATTTGAAGAGTTTTAATCTGGTATGGTCTCACTCTGACCACTGGGTACACTGGCTCTTGGATCTCCGAGGAGATGCAAAGTCAGCCACTGCCTGGGGCCGCCCAGCAGGAGTTACAGAGACATCTGCAGATTCCTCCTCTTTGTTTGGGGTTTGGAAGTGCCCAGATGAGGGCCAGCTGTGTAGTAATGCAGGGTGCTGTCAAACTGTAGGCCTTCTTTTGGAAGCTCTGGGGCTCTCTGACCCAGCTGCAGTTTGTTAGGTTTTAGGTGGTGAGAGCATAGGCCATTCATATGCAAAAGCTGCTGTGCACAGCTTGGGTGGGGTTGTAAATTGGGTGGGGCAGGGTCTCAGGGAATCACCAGTGTGGAGTAAACAGCAGTGGCTGCCAGTCAGCCCTGCATTGTAGAGGTCCCCCCATGGTTCCTGCATCTCCGCGTTCTGCACCCTTGCAGGAACAATGATGGCTGCAAGCACCTCTGAGAGAAAGCCGCCCTTGTGTTCCTGCCCAATGCCAAACAGTCCAGTTTCTCCCCGTATGAGTCTGGGTCCCCAGAGTCTCACCTGGAACTGGAGTTCAGAGCAATCAGGGGCTTGTATCTCCATCCAGATTGAAAAAGAGAACAGTGCACCCAGTTGCCAGCCCGTTTTGCACGCACCTCCATACCTCTGCACTTCCGCACCTCCTACTAGTCTCAAATGTGCTTTTCTCTTTCCTTCTTGCTGTAGAACTTCCACTCAGCCAGCCTTCCCATGGTTCTGGATGATATCCTTTTTGTCTTTTAGTTGTAGCGTTGATGTGGTTGTGCGAGGTAGCAAGTACAGGTGTGTACCATGTTGCCATCTTGGTTCCTCCCCAGAGAGGAGTTTTTAACATGGGTTATTTGTTTTTGTTACTGTTGAGTTGTATGAGTCTCTTGTGTATTTAAGATATTAATCCCCATTGAATATATGGTTACAAGTATTTTCTTCCATTTAATAAACTGCCTTTTCATCTTGTTAATGGTTCCTTTTGATGTGTAGAGGCATTTTAGTTTGAAAAGAAAGCATGTGCCATTAATTTCTGACACACTGGAATCTGTTCCCTTTCTCTCAACCTATTTTCTGTTCATATCCATTTTTAAAAGCTTTGCTTCAGGATAGTCTCATTAAGCTGCACAAACTCTGAGGGAAGAAGACAACACGGGCAGAATTTCAAATAACACCTTACTGTTAACCTTGAAGTGGCCAGTCGATGCCATTCATTAGGACCTGCTCATGGGAATTCTGCCCTGGAAACAGTCAGCGGGGAGGAAACAGTTCCTGCGCTCCAGGATCGTATCCCTTAGTTGCTGAAGATAAAATATATTCTCAGAAGCAACTGCTTACCAAGCCTAAGTGTTAACATAAGCCTCGACTCGTTCCCTATCCTCCCTCCAGCATCCAGTTAATCATAACGTCTCTAATATTCTAATTTCTCACCCTGCAGCCACCAGTGCATAATCATGCCAACAGTATTCTCACTTGCTCTGCTGGCTCTGGTCTTCTCTCTCTCTCTTTTTTTTTTTTTTTTTTTAGAGGTCTTAGGTTAGAGTTTTTTCTTTTTTTAAAATTTTTTATTACAAAGGGTATTACATATGTGTCCATTTCCCCCCCCTCCGCCCTAGACAGTCCCCTAGCCTCCCCTATCCCCCAGTGTCTTATGTCCATTGGTTATGCTTATATGCATGCATACAAGTCCTTTGGTTGATCTCTTACCCCCCTACCTCCCGCCCCCCAACCCTCCCCCGCCTTCCCGCTGCAGTTTGACAATCTGTTTGAGGCAGCTCTGCCTCTGTATCTATTATTGTTCAAAAGTTTATAATGGTCTCAATTATCCATGAATAAGTGAGATCATGTGGTATTTTTCCTTCATTGACTGGCTTATTTCACTTAGCATAATGCTCTCCAGTTCCATCCATGCCGTTGCAAATGGTAAGAGTTCCTTCCTTTTTAGAGCAGCGTAGTATAGCATTTGTTTTTAATTATTTGATTACCTCATCCAAACATTCAACAAGTAACTATTGAATGTTTTTATATGGACCTTACAATTATTATAGTTGTCATAGCCCAAAACAAAACCACCAGCAACATCAACAAACACAAACAAAGAGGTAAGAGACAGGAGAGGCTACAGTGGTCGGCAAACTGTGGGTCGTGAACCACATGAGGCTCTTTGGCCCATTGAATGTGGCCACGAAGTTTCAATCGCATTGTACATGCACGCCTTAACGTGGTATTTTGTGGAAGAGCCACACTCAAGGGGCCGCAGTTTGCTGACCACTGGGCTAGAGGAATGGAACAGTGTGATTCCAGCACCCCCTACATCATTTTAAATCATAGAGTTTTACTTTTACCTGCATGTTTAAGTTTCTCTGTAAACTTTCACTTGAAGAAAGTGTTCCAATGCTGAATCCAGGTTTCATTTTGCTTTACATTTATAATTAAAGTATATAATTCATATAAATTCATAAGCTATATGTAATTCATATGAAGCACATATTGGTTATGAAATTAGCCATATATTATAAAATTCATAGAATTTCAAAAAAATTTGTTTATAATCCACTGAAAATGGTTTTGGGGGACAATCTGTCCACTTTCACTGCAGAAAACTCACCCTGATTTAGTCTCTTAGCAACTTTGAAGTATAAAGCACAGTATTCTTGACTATAATCATTATACCATGCATATCTCCAAACTTATCCATCTTCTAACTGCAATTTCATATCCTTTTAGCAACATCTCCACCATTCCCCCAAAAGCCCAGCCTCTGCTAACCACCATTCTACTCTCAGTTTCTCAAGTTTGGCTTTTTAAAATTCCATATATAAGTGATAGCATGAAATAATTTTCTTTCTCTGTCTGACTTAACTCACTAAGCATAATACCCTCAGATTCCATACATGTTTTCACAAATGGCAAAATTGTCTTATTTCTCATGGCTGAATGACATTTCATTTTATATAACACATTTTCTTTATCCATCCATTCACTGATAGACACTTAGATTGTTGCCATAACTGGGCTATTTAGAATAATGCTACACTAAACATGAGTACATATATATTTTTGATATCCTGATTTCATTTTATTTTTATATATACCCATCAGTGGGATTGCTGGGTCATTAGAGTAGTACTATTGTTAATTTTTTTTAAGGAATCTCCATACTGTTTTCCATAATGGCTATGCCAATTTGCATTTCCAAGAGTGAACAAGACTTCCTGTTCTTCCAAATCCTTGACAGAATTTTTTCTCTCTTGTCTATTTGATAATAGCTACTCTTATAGGTGTGAGGTGGTATCTTACTGGGGTTTTGGTTTGCATTTCCCTAATGATTAGTGATGTTAAGCATTTTTTGTGTGTACCTATTGGTGATTTGGATATTTCTTTGGAAAAATGACTATGAGTTCTTCTGTCTAAAATTTAATCAACATTTTTTTGGTATTTTTGTTATGGATTTTTATGAGTTATTTATACATTTTGGATATTGACCCCTTTTTTATATATGGCTTACAAATATTTTCTTATAATTTGTAGGTTGCTTTTTCATTTTGTTGATTGTGCAGAAGATTTTTATTTTGATTTCATCTCACTTATTGCTTCATGCTTTTGATGCTTGTGTTTTTGTTGTTTATATCTAAAAAGTCATTGCCAAGACCAATGTCAGTGAGCTTCTTCCCTATATTTTCCTCTGTAAAATTTATGGTTTCACATCTTATGTTTAAGTCTTAATCCATTTCCAGTTAATTTTTGTTATTTTTATAAGATAGAAGACTGATTTCATTCTTCTTCATGAGCTCATTAAGTTTTCCCAGAACCCTGTCAAAATAAGTTGACCCAGCAATCCCACTTCTGGGAATATATCCTAAGAATTCTGAAATGCCAATTCAAAGGAATATTTCGTATTCCTATGTTCATAGCAGTGTTGTTTATAATAACCACAATCTGGAAAAAGCCCAAATGCTCATCAGTACATAAATAGATAAACAATCTGTGGTACATTTACACAATGGAACACTCTGCAGCCATAATAAAGAAGGAAACCTTACCTTTTGTGACAGCATGAATAGACCTGGAGATTACTATGCTGAGTGAAATAAGCCAGTCAGAGAAAGACAAATGCCATACCATCTCACTTATATGTGAAATCTAATGAAAAAAAAAATAAACTGATGAAACAAAATGGAAACAGAGGCATGGATACATGGAATAGACTGACAGCTCTCAGATGGGAGGGAGAAGGGGAGGAAGGACTAGATAAAGGGATCAGCCAAAGAACATCCTATATAATAAAAGCCTAATATGCTAAGTGTCCTGTCATCTGGTCATTTGTTCAACCAATCAAAGTGTAATCCTATATAATAAAAGGCTAATGCAAATCTACCAACCTGCAGAACAACCAGTCACTATGATGCTCACTGACCACTAGGGGGAAGACGCTTGATGCAGGAACTGCCCCTTGGTGGTGAGTGTGCTCCCACAGAGGGAGTGCTGCTCAGCCAGAAGCCGGGCTCATGGCTGGCAAGCACAGCAGCAGTGGTGGAAGCCTCTCCCACCTCTGTGGTAGCACTAAGAATGTCCCACAGGGAGCGGGACTAAGCCATCAGTTGGACATCCCCAGAGGGCTCCCGGAGTGCAAGAGGGAGCAGGCTAGGATGAGGAACCCTGCCCCCACCCCCTTCCAGTGCACGAATGTTGTGGGCCAGGTCTCTAGTATGCTAATAATATGCTAAGGCCTCTCAACTGCTCACTATGATATGCACTGACCATCAGGGGGCAGATGCTCTGAGTGATAGGTTAGCTTGCTGCTTGGGTCTGGCAGATGGGGACTGAGCCAGACAGGCATGACATGCCCTGGAGCTCTCCTGCAGTCCCTTCCCAGCTGGCCAACCTCCTGCATTCCTCCCTGGCCCCGATTGTGCACTGGTGGGGTCCCTTGGCCTGGCCTGCACCTCCTCGCAATCCGGGACCCTTCAGGGGATGTCGGAGAGCTGGTTTCAGCCTGATCCCCAAGGCCAGGCCAAGGGACCCCACTGGTGCTCCTGCACCATATTTCTAGTATATGTATAACCCATAGTCATAGACAACAGTGTGGTGAAGGCCAGAGGAAAGGCAGGCAAGGGCTGGGTGGAGGTCGGCAAAGGGGGGAGGGGGAAGATAATGGAGACATCTGTTATAGTGTTAAAAATAAAAATAAATTTAAAAATAAAATGTTTAGCTCAGCTAAAAAATTATTGGTAGACCCTATATGCAGTTTATGAGCTCTATATTCTTTTCTAATAATGGTCTATTTGTTTACTTTTATGTCCGTATATAATGATTTAATTACTATCACTTTATAGTATAGTTTAAATTCAAGTAGTCTGATGCCTCCAGCTTTATCTTTTTTTTTTCTTATGATTTCTTTGGCTATTCAGAATCTTTTGTGGTTTCATATAGATTTTAGGACTGTTTTTTCTATTTCTGTGAAAAAAGCAATTAGAATTTTAATAGGGATTTGATTGAATCTACATATGGCAATGTGGAATATGGATATTTTAACAATAGTAAGTCTTACCATATAGGAACATGAGATATCTTTCCATTTATTTGGGTTTTCTTCTATTCTTTTAAAAGGGTTTTATAGTTTTTGTTGGACAGAGCTTTCAATTCCTTGGTTAAATTTATTTTAATTATTTTGGAAGCTATTGTAAGTGGGAATTGTTTTATTTATTTCTTTTCTGCTTATTTCCTTGTTAGTGTATAGAGATGCAATTAATTTCTTTGTGTTGATTTTATATACTGCTTTAGTGAATTCATTTATTAGTTCCAACAGTCTCATTGGTTGACTCTTTAGGGTTACTTTTATATAAGAATATACCATCTGCAAAAAAAAATGACAATTTTACTCCTACGTTTCTAATATGATGACTTTTATTTTCTATCTTGCCTGATGACTCTATGTAAGACTTACCATCCTACCTAATAATAGACAAACAGGGTAATTAACCATACCTCAGCTATGCTTCCCATTGGCTAATCAGCAGGGTATGCAAATTAACTGCCAACAAAGATGGGGGCTGGCAGCCACGCAGCTGAAGTGAACATGAGGCTTGCTTGCCCCAGTGATGGAGGAAGCCAAGTTTCCCTGCCTGACGTGGCCCAGCTCTGAGCTCTGGAAGCATCAACGTTTCAATTATAGAAGCTAAACAAACCCCAGATACCTGCTTTCAGCCAGCTGGGGCCTCAGAGCTTAGAGCGCCAGTGTTGGCAACAGAGTTTCATTATAGAAGCTAAACAAACCTAGATACTTGCTTTCAGCCAGCCATGGCCTCAGGTCTGGAGCTGGCTCTCAGCTCCAGTGACAGCTATAGAAGGTAAATAAATCCCAGGATAAAGAAAAACGAAAAAAAGAAGAGGCTGGGCGCTTCAGTTGCCCACCAGCCTGAAAACAGCCCTCAGCCCCTCACCCAGGCTGGCCAGGGACCCCAGCGGAGACCACCACCCTCATATGGGATACGCTTCAGGACAAACCAGCCGGCCCCCACCAGTGCACCAGGCCTCTATCCTATATATTAAAAGGGTAATATACAAACTGACCCTAATAGCAGAATGACTGGGAATGACTGGTCACTATGACACACACTGACCACCAGGGGGCAGACGCTCAATGCAGGAGCTGCCCTCTGGTGGTCAGTGCGCTCTCACAGTGGGGAGCTCTGCTCAGCCACAAGCCAGGCTGATGGCTGACAGTACAGCAGTGGTGGTGGAAGCCTCTCCTGCCTCCTCAGCAGCACTAAGGATGTCTGACTGCAGCTTAGATCTGTTCCCGGCTGGCAAGTGGACATTCCCCGAGGGCTGCTGGGCTTCCAGAGGGATGTCTGACTGACAGCTTAGGCCTAATTCCCTGGGGAGCAGGCCTAAGCCAGCAAGTGGTCACCCTCGAGGGGTCCCAGACTGCGAGAGGGCACAGGCTGGGCTGAGGGACCCCCTACCCCCGAGTGCACAAATTTTTGTGCACCAGGCCTCTAGTGTTTATTAAGAGTGTTGACAGTGAGCACTCTTGTCGTGTTCTTGATGTTAAAGGAAAAGCTTTCAACCTTTCACTGTTCAGTATGATGTTACTTCTGGTTTTGTTGTATATAGTCTTTGTTATATTGAGGTATGTTTTCTATGCCTAATTTGTTGAAAGTTATTATCATGACAGGATGTTGTTTTATAAAAAGCTTTTTTCTGCATCAATTGAGCTGATTATATTTCTTTTTTCCTGCATTCTATTAGGGTGGTGTACCACATTTATTGATTTTTTTTTATCTTGAACTACCTTTGAATCTCATAAATGAACTATTTTGATGATTGTGTATGATCCTTTTTTTTAAATATATTTTATTGATTTTTCACAGAGAGGAAGGGAGAGAGATAGAGAGTTGGAAACATCGATGAGAGAGAAACATCGACCAGCCGCCTCCCGCACATCTCCCACTGGGGACGTGCCCGCAATCCAGGTACATGCCCCTGACCGGAATCGAACCCGGGACCCCTCAGTCCGCAGGCCAACGCTCCATCCATTGAGCCAAACCGGTGTCGGCTGTGTATGATCCTTTTAATGTGTTGTTGAATTAAGTTTGCTAATATCTTTTTTATTGCTTAAAGTATTACAAAGGGTATTACATATGTGTCCTTTTTTCTCCCCGCCCTTGACAGTCCCTTAGCTTCCCCTACTCCCCAGTGTCTTATGTCCATTGGTTATGCTTATATGCATGCATACAAGCCCTTCAGTTGATCTCTTACCCCCCTACCTCCTGCCCCCCAACCCTCCCTGGCCTTCCTGCTGCAGCTTGACAATCTGTTTGAGGCAGCTCTGCCTCTGTATCTATTATTGTTCAAAAGTTTATAATGGTCTCTATTATCCATGAGTGAGTGAGATCATGTGGTATTTTTCCTTCAATGACTGGCTTATTTCACGTAGCATAATGCTCTCCAGATCCATCCATTGCAAATGGTAAGAGTTCCTTCCTTTTCACAGCAGCATAGTATTCCATCGTGTAGATGTACCACAGTTTTCTAATCCACTCATCTACTGATGGGCACTTAGGTTGTTTCCAGATCTTAGCTATGGTGAATTGTGCTGCTATGAACATAGGGGTGCATATATCCTTTCTGATTGGTGTTTCTTGTTTCTTAGGATATATTCCTAGAAGTGGGATCACAGGGTCAAATGGGAGTTCCATTTTCAGTTTTTTGAGGAAACTCCATACTGTCTTCCATAGTGGCTGCACCAGTCTGCATTTCCACCAGCAGTGCATGAGTGTTCCTTTTTCTCCACATCCTCTCCAGCACTTGTCGTTTGTTGATTTGTTGATGATAGCCAGTCTGACAGGTGTGAGATGGTACCTCATTGTTCTTTTGATTTGCATCTCTTGGATGATAGTGACTTTGAGCACGTTTTCATATGTCTCTTGGCTTTTTGAATGTCCTCTTTTGAAATGTGTCTATTTAGGTCCCTTGCCCATTTTTTGATTGGATTGTTTATCTTCCTTTTGTTAAGTTGTATGAGTTCCCTATAAATTTTGGAGATTAGGCCCTTATCAGATATGACATTGGCAAATATATTTTCCCACACAGTGGGTTTTCTCATTGTTTTGTTGATGGTTTCTTTTGCTGTGCAGAAGCTTTTTATTTTGATGTAGTCCCATTTGTTCATTTTCTCTTTAGTTTCAAGTGCCCTAGGAGCTGTATCAGTGAAGAAATTGCTTCGGCATATGTCTGAGATTTTGTTGCCTTTGGATTCTTCTAGAATTTTTATGGTTTCCTGTCGTACATTTAAGTCCTTTATCCATTTTGAGTTTATTTTTGTGTATGGTGTAAGTTGGTGGTGTAGTTTCATTTTCTTGCATATATCTGTCCAATTTTCCCAACACCATTTATTGAAGAGACTATCTTGGCTCCATTGTATGTTCTTGTCTCCTTTGTCAAATATTAATTGAGCATATTGGTTCGGGCTGATTTCTGGGCTCTCTATTCTATTCCATTGATCTATATGTCTGTTCTTGTGCCAGTACCAGACAGTTTTGAGAACAGTGGCTTTGTAATACAGCTTGATATCTGGTATTGAGATCCCACCTACTTTGTTCTTTTTCAGGATTGCTGCAGCTATTCGGGGTCTTTTTTAATTCCAGATGAATTTTTTAAGATCATTCTAGGTCTGTGAAGCATGCCGTTGGTATTTTAATGGGAAGTGCGTTGAATTTATAGATTGCTTTGGGTAGTATGGACATTTTAATGATGTTGATTCTACCAATCCATGAACACGGTATGTTCTTCCATCTGTTTATGTCTTCCTCTACCTCTTTTTTCAACGTCCTGTAGTTTTCTGAGTAGAGGTCTTTTACCTCTTTAGTTAAGTTTATTCCTAGGTAGCTTAATTTTTTTGGTGCGATGGTAAATGGGATTGTCTTTATAATCTCTCTTTCTGAAAGTTCACTATTGGTGTACAGAAATGCCTCAGATTTCTTGGGGTTAATTTTGTATCCTGCTACATTGCCAAATTCATGTATTAAGTCTAGTAGCTTTTTGATGGAGTCTCTAGGGTTTTGTATGTATAATATGATGTCGTCTGCAAATAAGGACAGTTTTACTTCTTCTTTTCCAATTTGGATGCCTTTTATTTCTTCTTCTTGCAAATTGCAATGGCTAACACTTCCAGTACTATGTTGAACAAGGGTGTTGAGAGTGGGCATCCCTGTCATGTTCCTGTTCTTAGGGGAAATGGTGTTAGTTTTTGTCCATTGAGTATGATATTGGCTGTGGGCCTGTCATATATGGCTTTTATTGTGTTGAGGTATGATCCTTCTACTCCTGCCTTACTGAGAGTTTTTATCAAAAATAGGTGTTGAATTTTGTCAAATGTTTTTTCTGCATCAATTGATATGACCATGTGGTTTTATTCTTTCAATTTGGTTATGTGATGTAACACATTTATTGATTTGCGGATATTGTACCATCCTTGCATCCCTGGGATAAATCCTACTTGGTCATTGTGTATGATCTTTCTGATGTACTGCTGGATCCGATTTGCTAAGATTTTGTTGAGGATTTTGGCATCTATGTTCATGAGGGATATTGGCCTGTAATTCTCTTTCATTGTGTTGTCTTTACCTGGTTTTGGTATTAGGGTGATGCTGGCTTCATAGAATGAGCTTGGAAGTGTTCCTTCCTCTTGAATTTTTTTAGTAGTCTGAGGAGGATAGGTTTTAGTTCTTCCTTGAATGTTTGGTAAAACTCCCCTGTGAAGCCGTCTGGTCCTGGGCTTTTGTTTGATGGAAGCTTTTTGATGACTGCTTCAATTTCTTCCATAGTTGTTGGCCTGTTGAGATTTTTAGATTCTTCCTGATTGAGTTTTGGAATGTTGCATGTTTCTAGGAATTTGTCCATTTCCTCCAGGTTTTTTGGTTGTTGGAGTAGAGCTGTCCGTAGTATTTTTTAAAAATCATTTCTCTTTCTGTGGGGTCTGTTGTTATTTCCCCTCTATCATTTCTGATTTTGTTTATTTTAGTCCTCTCTCTTTGCTTCTTGGTGAGTCTGGCTAGAGGTTTGTCAATCTTGTTTATCCTTTCAAAGAACCAGCACTTGGTTTCATTGATTTTCTGTATTTTTTTTTTGGTCTCTATGTCATTTATTTCTGCTCTAATCTTTATTATCTCCTTCCTTCTGCTCACTCTGGGGTTTTTTTGTTGCTGTCTTTCTAATTCTTTGAGTTGTGGAGTTAGATGATTTACTACCATTTTTTCTTGTTTTTTGAGATAAGCCTGTAGAGCTATAAACTTCCCTCTCAGGACTTCTTCCATTGTGTCCCATAGGTTTTGGATTGTTATGTTTTCATTGTCATTAGTTTCCAGGATGTTTTTAATTTCTTCTTTGATCTCATTGGTAACCCAATCAATATTTAATAACATGCTATTCAGCTTCCAGGTGTTTGAGTATTTTGGGTTGTTTTTATTGTAGTTCATTTCTAATATTATGCCATAGTGGTCTGAGTAGATGCTTTTTCTGATTTCAATCTTCTTGAATTTGGGATACTTTGCTTGTGACCCAATATATGGTCTATTTTTGAATATGTCTTATGAGCACGTGAGTAGAATGTATATTCCGTGGCTTTGGGGTTAAGTGCTCTGAAGATGTCTATGAAGTCCATCTTATCTAGTCAGTGATTTAGGATTGCTGTTTCATTGCTGATTGTTTTTCTAGAGGGCTTATCCAGTGCTGTCAGTGGTGTATTAAAGTCCCCTACTATGATTGTATTATTGTCAATCTCTCCTTTGATATCTTCCAGGATTTTTTTTATGAATTTGGGTGCTCCTGCATTGGTGCATATATGTTTACCAGGGTTATGTCTTCTTGTTGTATTAATCCCTTTAGTCTTATGAAGTGTTCTTCCTTATCTCTTGTTATGGCCTTCACTTTGAGGTCTATTTTGTCTGATATAAATATTGCTACCCTAGCTCTCTTTTCCTTTCCATTTGCCTGAAAGACCTTTTTCCATCCTTTCACTTTTAGTCTGTGTGAGTCCCATCTAATGAGGTGGGTCTCTTGTAGACAGCAGATGTATGGGTCATGTTTTTTTATCCATTCAGCCACTTGATGTCTTTTGGTTGAAGCATTTAGTCCATTTACTTTGAAAGTTATTATTGAAAGGTACTTGTTTGTAGCCAGTTCTTTTTTTGTGTGGCTGTTTTCTTTCTGAGCTTTTTATTTCTTCTTTTTATACCAGACCCTTTAGCATTCCTTGCATTGCTGGCTTGGTAGTGATAAAGTCCCTTAGTATTTTTTTGTCTGTGAAGCTTCTTATTTCCCCTTCAAGTTTGAATGATAGCCTTGCTGGATAGAGTATTCTTGGATTCAGTCCTTTGCTTTGCATCACTTTGCAAATTTCCATCCATTCTTTTCTGGCCTGATGTGTTTCTGTTGAGAAATCATTTTATAATCTAATGGGAGATCCCTTGTATGTAACTTTCTGTCTCTCTCTTGCAGCCTGTAAGATTCTCTCTTTGTTCTGAACATTTGCCATGGTAATTATGATGTGTCTTGGTGTGGGTATTTTCAGGTTCACCTTGTTTGGGACTCTCTGGGCTTGTGTGACTTTTTTCTTCCCCACCTCAGGGATGTTTTCTGATATTATTTCTTTGAATAGGTTTTCTAATCCTTGTTCATCTTTCTGTTGTTCTTGCACCCCTATTATTCTTATATTGTTTCATTTCATGTTGTTCCAAAGCTCCCTTAGGCTCTCCTCCTGTCTTTTCATTTTTTTCTCCAGTTGCAGTACATTTTGGGTGTGTTTTGCCTCCTTGTCTTCTAATTCACTAATTTGGTCCTCCGCTTCTCCTAGTCTACTGTTGATACTTTCAATGGTGTTTTTTATTGCAGCTCTATCACTCTTTGTTTCTTCTTCGTTCTTACTTAAGTTGTTGATTTTTTCATCTGTTTCTTCTAACTTCTTGCAGAAGTTGTTGATTTTTTCCTCCATTCAGATTATGCACTCTAGGACGCTTATTCTGAATTCTTTTTCTGTCATGTTGCATGCCTCTGTATTACTTAGCTGCTTTTCTGGCGAGTCCTCCTTCTCTTTCCTTGTGGGTTTCTTTGTCTACCCATCTTTGATCTCACTGACATATCTAGATTTTGAGTCATTCAGTGGCTGTTCCCTGGGTGGCAGTGGCTCTTTGGGTTGTGGTTGCTCCTTGGGTGGTTGCGGTAGCAGCTGCTCCTCAGTTGGCAGCAGCTCCTCTGGTGGGTGCTGTTCACAGCTGTGGTGGCTCTTCTGGCTGGTGGTGGGAGGCTTCACATACAGCTGCTGTTCCTCAGACAGAGGGTGTGGTGCTCAGGAGGCTGCTGTTGCTTGGATCTGCTGCCTTGATTTAAAGGCACAAAATACAACACAACGAGGCACCATGTACCAGGCCCTTATATACAGGATCAGTTCTGCCAGGTATTCAGGAGAATGTTGAATTTCCCTGCGATCCACTCTTCCTCCGTGTTGTAAACCACAGTCCTGATTTTAAAGCAGGCCACATTTGTGTCCCAGACTGCCTTAATTTGTATTTAGCTAAGAGTCAGTTTGTGGCTCAGCCTCTGAGTGGCAGTGTTTTTGGGTTGGCCTCTGAGGCTATAGGGCCTCTCCCTCCAGTAGCTTGGGTTTATCATCTCTATTGCACTTAAAACTGGTTTGGGGAAGTCCACTGCCCAGTGTTGGTTCCTTAATAGTTACCCACTCTGTGTTGTTGCTGGGATTCTGCTAATATTTTGTTGAGAATTTTTACCTCTATATTCATCAGAAATGTTGGCATATATTTTTCTTGTAGTGCTCTTATCTGGTTTTGGTATCTGGATAATTCTGCCCTTGTAAAATGAGTCTGGGAGTATTTTCTTTAATTTTTTTGAAATTGAGAAGAATTGTTAATTCTTTAAATGTTTGGTAGAATTCAACAGTAAAATTGTGTGCTATTGAGCTGTTCTGTGTTGGGAAGTTTTTTCCTTACTACTTATAAGTCTGGTCATATTTTTTATATATTATAATTCAGTCTTATAAGGTTGTATGTTTTAAGAATTTGCTTCTTGTAGTTTATCCAATTTGTTGGCAGTTTTACCTTTCCTTATGTAGATTTTAATTTATTTTTATAATTATTTTTTTCATTTACAGTTTACATTAAATATTATTTTGTATTAGTTTCATGTTTATAGCATGTTAGTTGGACAATAATATACTTTACATGATACTCCCCCTAGCAATTTGTTGGCATTTAATTGTTTATAGTTCTTTCTAAAGTTTCTATGTATTTTTGAATTATCAATTGTAATGTTGCTTCTTTCATTTTTTTATTTTATTTATTTTAGTCTCTCTTTTTGTTAGTATAGAATCTAATTGATTTGTAAATGTTTATTGTTTTCAAAACACAAAGTCTTAGTTTTTTTTCTGCTGTTTTTCAGATTTTTATTTTATTATTTCCATTCTATTTTTTTAAAATATGTTTTTATTGAGGAGAGAGAGAGAGAGAGAGAGAGAGAGAGAGAGAGAGAGAGATGGATAGAGAACTAGAAATATCAACTAGGGAGAAACATCATCAATCAGCTGCCTCCTGCACCCTACTGGGAATTGAGCCCACAACCTAGGAAACGTGACCTTTTGGTTCTTAGGCTGACACTCAACCACTGAGCAACACTAGCAGGGCATCACTATTTTTATTTCCTTTCTTCTGATCACATTGTACTTAGTTGGTTCTTCTTTCTCAGTTCTTGAGATGTAGTTAAGTTGTTCCTTTGAGATATTTTTATCTTAATAGATGCATTTATCACTATAAACATACCTCTAAGAACTACTTTGGCAGCAACCCCATTGATTTTGATGTCTTGTGTTTTCATTTTCATTTGTTTTGTGATTTTTTAAATTTTATTTTTTATTTCTTCTTTGACTCATTGGTTGTTTAAGAGTGTGTTTTTTAGTCTTCACGTTTGTCAACTTTCTAACTTTCCTCTTGTTTATTTCTAGTTTCATATAATTGTGGTCAGAAAAGATATCTGGGGAAATTTTAATCTTCTAAATTTTCCAGTACTTGTTTTGTGGCTTATCATATGATCTGTCCTGAACAATCTTCCATGTGTACTTGAGAAGAATATATATTGGATTGAATGTTCTATATATGTCAGTTAGGTTCATTTGACTTATAATATGGTCAAGTAAACATTTCCTTATTGTTCTTCTATCTAGATGATCTATCTATTGTTGACAATAGGGTATTGATGTCCCCTACAATTATTTTTTTAATTCTTTTATTGCTTAAAGTATTACCAAGAGTATTACATATGTCTCCTTTTTTCTTTTCTCTTCTTGACCTTCCCCTAGCTTCCCATACCCCCCAGTATCTTGTGTCCATTGGTTATGTTTATATGCATGCATACAAGTCCTTCGGTTGATCTCTTACCCACCCCCCGCCCCAACCCTCCCTGGCCTTCCCGCTGTAGTTTGACAGTCTGTTCAATGTCCCCTACAATTATTGAATAGTTTTCTAACCATCAATATTAATGGACCTCATAAACTTGTTTGAGTGAATGTATACAAGAGAAAAAGTATATATTTTTCCATTCATATATCCATAGAAAGTAAATAAGCAAACTCAAAGATGGTGTTAATGGGTTGCATGTTCAAAAGGGAAAGCCTTAAAGAAAACTAAAGGGAGATTATCATTTAACTCAGTATACTTGTTCAGAGAGGGTGAGTATAGTAAGTTGGAGGGGGCAGAATTGACTTCAGGGTTGTAAGCATTGCTCTATTTCTTGACCTGAGTATTACTTACATGAGTTTTGCTTTATGGCAAATCATTTGACTGAATATTTTACTTTTTCACATTCATATTCCTGTGTACTATATATTATTATATAAAAATGGGAACTGGAGAGCATTATGGTAAGTGAAATAAGCCAGCCAGAGAAAGATAAATATCACATGATCTCACTCATTTATGGAATATAATGAACAACATAAACTGATGAACAAAAACAGATTCAGAGACAGAGAAGCATCGATCAGACCATCAAACCTCAGAGGGAAGGTAGGGAGAGTGGGGGTAAGGGGAAGAGATCAACCAAAGGACTTATATGCAAGCATATAGACCTAACCAATTGACACAGACAACAGGGGGGTGAGGGCATGAGAAGGGGGGGATGGGGGTAATGTGGGGATAAGGACACATATGTAATAACTCAATCAATGAAGAAATAAAAAATAAAAATAAAAATGGAAGGAAACCCAACTTAATTCTACCTGTTTTTGAAAGATGAGAATGCAAATAACGTTATGATTGTTTGCATAGCAAAAAGATAGTTTAGCAAGTTTTGAAAATAATGAAATTAACATATTTTCAAAATATATTATCGGTGTCTCAAAACCTAGATTTTTTTTTCTTAAGCATATCTGCAAATGTCTGAGGGCATGTTTAGCTGTTACAATTACCAGTGTTGCTGGCATTTATTACCTGGGGTCAAATATATAAACATTATCCAGTATGTAGAATAGTGTGACTTATCAAATAGTATGCTCTTTTAGAAACATTGCAAGTTAAGGAAAAGTGTTTGTCAAACATGTTTCATGGGTTACATATAGTCAGATGTATTCCAAATTTTTATATAAAACATATGTATATAGCTATATATATACATATGTATTCTCTCTATAAAATATACAAAGGATTAATCTGTTCTTTTGCACTATTTAGCCCATACCACTCAATGAACTAGTTTTATTCATTGATTGATGTTTTTTTTACAGAGAATTGTATTAGTTATAGGTAGCTGTGGCCTATATAAATTTGTGTCCCTGAAGATTGTCTTTTAAAATTCTGGTTTTGTTTCTTCATTTTAGTCCAGGCTAAGTTTTATGTTATTTTTTTCTTCACATTCTAATACTGCAAGTAATTTTCAAAAGGTTATAGTTTCACAAATTACACAATAATATGACTATGCTCTTCAGTATGGAAAAGTAGATTCCTAAAACAACCTTACTTTCTTAACCATTCTAACATTTCAATATACATGGGAACTCTTAATTCTCTTCAACTAAATTATAGTAAGCTAAAAACATTAGTGTTATTTTTAAGCCCTCTTAAATAATTATTTACAAATCTTATTGAAATTTATATGATTTTCTATTCTTCAGATTTATTATGACTGCTTTCTGACATTTTAAAGGTTCCTTAATGACAATGCTTTTAAATTTGTTTGAATTTTGTGGCTATTTCATTTAAATTTTTTTCTAAATGTTACTTAATATTATAACTACATTACTTTGGTTACTAATTTATTATGCTAAAACATGACTATATATACTTTACATTATTGCATAAAAGTGATTGCTCCACATTTATTACCAATTAAAATTCCATATTCATTATTAAATTTTAACAAATGCAAAATTAGATGGCTTAAGAAATACATCTGATAAATACAACCTACCTAGAAATAATCATATCTTTATACCTTACAGGAAAAATAAAGTTAAATACATCACAGAAAAATATATGGAAGATGAGGAAAGCTATTAATCAAGAGAATATATTTAATAAACAATTATTGAGTCAGTTCCTGATTCAATGGCTTTCTTTCCTTAACATGTGATTTTACTCTGATTCCCATCAGCTAAAATTTCACCAGCTTTTAAATTATATTCATTTAAATAAAAGTGCAATGAATGTCTCCTATATGATTAACATAAAGGGAGATATGCATATATTATAGAACACAGTATGAGTTTGAGGAATTGACACATGAGTGTTTCATAGGAAATTTTTGGCCAAAGATAATTGGAGTGTCCCATGTATTTTCCAGACTTTAAATTAATTAATAGATTATTTTATAATGAAGATTTGATATAATTCAAAGGGAAAAAAATCTCACCATCAAGTGACCAAGAAACCATGGTAAATCCTAATAAATTATTGCTTAATATTATTTTAAATGAAATATAAAAGTTATAGTCATATATTTCAGTATGTTTTTTCAGATTTCTTTTTTCACAAAAGAGGTCACTTTTTGGTGCCTTCTTTTAGAAAATGTATTAGGAATAACCCTGGTTTCTTGTCTACTTGTATTATACCTATAAACAGTGAAAAATACCTAAGTAGGAGAGAATAAATTAATAACAGATTTATTTAATATCAAACTTCATACATGAAACCTGGTCACTGCTTCCTAAGGAGCAAAATAAAGTGTGCCTTTTTAATATTTGAGATGATTTACACTGATGACATATAATCACAATACTGACAGTTGATCTTCTACATTATTTAATGGAAATATTATAAGCATGCATAATATCCATGATGTAGGACAAAATACAAAGACTTGGCAGCATACCTCATGCCATGTTTTCTTTTTATTATCACATAAATTATTTCTTAAAAAAGGTCCAACATAAGATTTGCTGTACTAGAATTTCCAACTAGAATCTCTGGATCAAGATCATCTGTTTTAAAAATAAAGAAAATTTTTGTTCATCAGTTTATGTTGTTCATTGTATTCCACAAATGAATTAGATCATGTGATATTTATCTTTCTCGGACTGGCTTATTTCACTTAGCATAATGCTCTCCAAGTCTACCCATGCTGTTGTGAATGGTAAGAGTTTTTTTTTCTTTTTTTACAGCTGCATAGTATTCCATTGGGTAGATGTACTACAATCAATGGGGCAAATGAGACATATGCAATATTTTAAACAATAAAGAAAAAATAAAGGAAAACTATCACACAACAGATGGCCAAGAGTTTCGTGCCACGAGGCACAACTTTTCAAGGATTCTCAGCATGGTCAGATTATATTTCATTAATTCAGAAGATATTTTCTGAGAACATACTATGTTACAGCAATATTCTAGACACAGATGTTATAGTGACAATATAAAATAACATTGCCACAATTTTTATGCATCTTTTGGTTGCAAAATTCATGGGCATATAAATGTAGTACAGATTATAAGTGGCTATATATTTTCTGGATTAGTCCACCATAAATAACAGATTTCTCCTGCAATGAATTTGATGTCAGGAAAATATCTACTCCTATTATCTTCTACTATCCTATTGCTTCTGGAAGATCTAAGATTTCAAACTCTGCAGCAGTTTACTTTTTGTTTCTTTTTATTATCTGAAATCTTTATTGCTGAAAGTATTACATATGTTCTATTTATTTTCTCCCACTGACCCCTTATACCCCCCCACCACCCCAGGTCTCCAGCACCCTATAGCATATGTCCATGGATTATGCCTATATGCATACAAGTTCTTCGGTTGATCTCTTCCCACACAAAAACCCAGTCCTGACTTCCCTCTGAGATTGGACAGTTTGTTCCATGCTTCTGTCTCTGAATCTAATTTGTTCAAAGGTTTATTTTGTTCATTAGATTCCACATATGAGTGAGATCATGTGATACTTGTCTTTTTCTGCCTGGTTTATTTTGCTTAGCATAGTACCCTACAGATCTCTCCATGCTCTCAAGTGTAAGAAATCCTTCTTTTTTACTGATGCATAGTATTCCAAGGTGTAAATGCACCACAACTTTTTGTAGACTCATTTAATGATGGGCACTTGGGCTCGTTTCAGATCTTAGCTATTATAAATTGTGCTTCTATGAACATAAGGGTGCATGCATTCTTTTTGATTGGTATTTCAGGTTTCTTAGGATTTTTTCCAAGAAGTGGGATCACTAGATCAAATTGCAGTTTCATATTTATTTTTTTGAGGAAATTACATACTGTTTTTTATAATGACTGCATGAGTCTGCATTTCCACCAGCAGTGTACTAGGGTTCCCTTTTCTCCACCTCTTTGCCAGCACTTATCATTTGTTGATTTGTTGATGATAGTCATTCTGAAAGGTGCCAGCTGAGACCTCCCTGTCATTTTAATTTGCATCTCTCTGATGATCAGTGACTTTGAGCATTTTTAAAAATGTCTCTTGACTTTCTGTATGCCCACTTTGGAGAAGTATCTGTTTAGGTCCTTTGCCAATTTTTTAATTGGATTGTTTGTCTTCCTTTTGTTAAGTTGTATGAGTTCTTTCTATATTTTGGTTACTAACTCTCTATCAGCTATATCATTGCCCATACAGTGGGCTCCCTTTTCATTTTGCTGATGGTTCCTTTTGTATGCAGAACCTTTTTTATTTTAATGTAGTCCCATTTATTTTCTCCATAGTTTTCATTCCCCAGGAGATGTATTTGTAAGCATATTGCAACAAAAGATGTCTGAGATTTTGCTGCCTATGGTTTCCAGGACTTTTATGGGTTCACATCTTACATTTAAGTTTTTTATCCATTTAGAGGTTTTTGTTTGTTTGTTTGTTTGGATTTTTTTTGGTGTAAGTTGGTAGTCTAGTCTCATTTATTGGCATGCATCTGTCCAATTCTCCCAACATCATTTATTGAGGAGATTGTTTTGACTCTATTGTATGTTTTTGCCTCCTTTGTCAAACATTAATTGAGAGTAATGGCTTGGAACAATTTCTAGGGTCTCTGTTCTAGTACATTTATCTATATGTCTGTTTTTGTGCCAATATGAGGCTGTTTGGATTACAGTGGCTTTGTAGTATTAACTTGATATCTTGTTATCAATGTGATCCCTCCAACTTTGTTCTTCTTTCTCAAGATTGTTGTGCCTACTCAGGGCCTCTTTCAGTTCCATATACATTTTTGGAGTGTTTGTTCTAGATCTCTGAAATATGCCATTGGTAATTTAATAGGAATTGCATTTAATCTACAGATTTATTTGGATATTATGGAAATTTTAATGATGTTAATTCTACCAATCCATGATCATGGCATATTCTTCCTCTTGTTTATATCTTGCTCTATTTTTTCAACATCCTGTAGTTTTCTGAGTAAAAGTCTTTTACCTTCTTGGTTAAGTTTATTCCTGGGTATCTTAATTATTTTGCTGTTACTATGCTAAATGAGATTGTTTGTTTAGTTTCTCTTTCTGTGAATTCATTATTAGTGTACAAAAATGTCATAGTTTTCTGGGTGTTAATTTTGTATCTTGCTACATTGCCAAATTCCTTTATGAAATCTAGTTTTTTTGGTGAAGTCTTTAGGGTTTTCTATGTAAAATATCATGGCATTTGCAAATAATGACACTTTTACTTCCTCTTTTGCAATTTGGATGCCTTTTATGTTTTCTTTTTTTGTTGGATAGCTGTGGCTAGGACTTACAGTACTATGTTGGACAAGAATTTTGTTAAACAAGAGTAGTTCCTTTTCTGAAGGGAAATGCTTTAAGTTTTTCTCATTATGATGTTTGCTGGAGGTTTGTCATATATGGCCTTTATTATGTTGAGGTATGACCTCTCTATTCCTACTTTGCTGGGCGTTTATATAAAATATGTGTGCTGGATTTTGTCAAAATCTTTTTCTGCATGTATTGATATAGTCATATGATTTTTGTCTTCCAATTTTTTTATGTGATATATCATGTTTATTGATTTGTGAATGTTGTACCAGCGTTGCATCTCTGCAATAAATTTCATTTGGTCATGGTATATGATCTTTTTAAAATATTGCTGGATGCAATTTGCTAATATTTTCTTTAGGATTTTAGCATCTATATTCATCATATATTCATCTATATTCATCTATATTCATCATATATAAATGCTTGATATTGGCCTGTTATTTTCTTTCTTTATAGTATCTTTATCTGGTTTTGGAATAAGAATAATGAAGGCCTCATAAAAAAGAGCTTGGAAGAATAACTTCCATTTGGATTTTTTGTAATATTTTGAGGAGGATAGGTGTTAGTTCTTCTTTGAAATTTTGGAAAAACGTCCTTGTGAAGCTGTCCAATCCATGGCTTTAGTTTGCTGGTAATTTTCTTACTTCTACCTCAATTTTATCAGTTGTTATCAGTATATTCAGGTCTCTGATTCTTCCTGATTGTCTTTTGGAAGGTTGTATTTTTCTAGGAATTTTTTTTTTTATTTTGTCTAGTTTGTCCAGCTAGTTGGTGTATAGTTGCTCATAGTATTTTCTGATAATTCCTTATATCTATATGATGTCAGTTGTTATTTCACTGCTTTCATTTCTGATTTTATTTTTTATTTCTTTATTGATTGAGCTTTTACAAATGTGTCCTTATACCCACATTACCTCCCCATTCCCACTCTCATGCCCTCACTCCCCTGTTTGTGTCCATTGCTTAGGCCTATATGCTTTCATATAAGTCCTTTGGTTGATCTCTCCCTTTTACCCCCACCCTCCTCTGCCTTAACTCTGATGTTTGAAGGCTAATCAATGCTTCTCTGTCTCTGGATCTATTTTTGTTCATCAGTTTATGTTGTTCATTATATTCCATAAATGAGTGAGATCATGTGATGTTTATCTTTCTCTGACTGGCTTATTTCACTTAGCATAATGCTCTCCAGTTCCATCCATGCCTTTGCAAATGGTAAGAACTCCTTCTTTTTTAAGGCAGTGTAGTATTCCATCGTGTAGATGTACAACAGTTTTTTAATCCACTCATCTATTGACGGGCACTTAGGCTGTTTCCAAATCTTAGCTATGATGAATTGTGCTGCTATGAAAATAAGGGTGCATATATCCTTTCTAATTGGTGTTTCTAGTTTCTTGGGATATATTCCTAGAAGTGGGATCACTGGCTCAAATGGGAGTTCCATTTTCAGTTTTTTGAGGAAACTCCATACTGTTCTCCACAGCGGCTGCACCAGATTGCATTCCCACCAGCAGTGCACAAGTGTTCCTTTTTCTCCACATCCTCTCCAGCACTTGTCGTTTGTTGATTTTTTATTATTATTTTTTAAATTAAATCTTTATTGTTCAGATTATTACAGTTGTTCCTCTTTTTCGCCCCCATAGCTCCCCTCCACCGGTTCCCATCCTGCCCTCTGCCCTGATCTCCCCCCCACTGTTCACATCCATAGGTGTACAATTTTTGTCCAGGCTCTTCCTGCACCCCCCACACCCCTTTACCCACGAGATAAGTCAGTCCACTCCCTTTCTATGCCCCTGATTCTATTATATTTACCAGTTTATTCTGTTCATCAGATTATTTATTCACTTGACTTTTAGATTCACTTGATTTTTAGATTCACTTGTTGATAGATGTGTATTTGTTGTTCATAATTTGTATCTTTACCTTTTTCTTCTTCTCCCTCTTCTTAAAGTATACCTTTCAGCATTTCATATAGTACTGGTTTGGTGGTGATGAACTCTTTTAGCTTTTTCTTATCTGTGAAGCTCTTTACGTGACCTTCAATTCTGAATGATAGCTTTGCTGGGTAAAGTAATCTTGGTTGTAGGTTCTTGGTATTCATCACTTTGAATATTTCTTGCCAGTCCCTTCTGGCCTGCATACTTTCTGATGAGAAATCAGGTAATAGTCGTATGGGTACTCCCTTGTAGGTAACTGACTGTTTTCTCTTGCTGCTTTTCAGATTCTCTCTTTGTCTTTTGCTCTTGGCATTTAAATGATGGTGTATCTTTGTGTGGTCCTCTTTGGATTTTTTTTTGTTGTTGTTTGGAGTTCTCTGCACTTCCTGGACTGGTAAGTCTGTTTTTTCACCAGGTAGGAGAAGTTTTCTCTCATTATTTCTTCAAATTGGTTTTCAATATCTTGCTCTCTCTCTTCTTCTGGCACCCCTATAATTAGGATGTTGGTACACTTGAAGTTGCCCCAGAGGCTCCTTACACTATCTTCATATTTTTGGATTCTTTTTTCTTTTCTTTTATTTTTCTGGTTGGGTGTTTTTTGCTTGTTCGTATTTCAAATCTTTGACTTGATTCTTGCGATCCTCTAGTCTGTTGTTGGAACTCTGTATAATATTCTTTATTTCAGTCAGTGTATGCTTAATTTCTAGTTGGTCCTTTTTCATAACCTCGAGGGTCTCACTATATTTCTTGAAGGTCTCACTAAATTTATCGGCGGTTTCTAGAAAATGCTTGAAAAACCTTATAAGTGTGGTTTTGAACTCTATACCCAGTATTTTGCTTTCCTCCAGTTCTGTCATTTGTGACCTGTTTCTTCGTCTCTACATTTTTTATGCTTTCCTGTGTTGATAGAGTGACTTTCTATGCTAGGTGTCCTATAGGGCCCAGTGGCTAAACCTCCCCAATTACCTGAGGTGGACACTCTTGGTGCACTCCTTTGTGGGCTTTGTGCACAGTGTTGTTATAGTCTTGTTGTAGTTAAGCCTTGATTGTTGTAGGTATCACTGGGAGGAATTGACCTCCAGGCCAGTTGTCTGTGATAATCAGCTGTGTCTGCAGTGGGAAAACCTCTGTGCTGGAGACACCTTTATGGGGCAAGACTTGCTTCAGTGGGGTTTTGGTGCTCGCTGAGTCTGCCCCCTGAGTGTGTCCCTTATGGATCTGAGGAGTTGTAACTCTGATCACTGGGTACACTGGCTCTTGGATCTCTAAGGAGGTGCTAATTTAGCCTCTGCCTGAGTCTACCCAGCAGAAGCTATGGAGAGATCTGCAGATTCCTCTTCTTTGTTTGGGGTTTGGAGGTGCCCAGATGATGCCCAGCTGTGAAGCAATGCAAGCTGCTGTGGGGCCTTTGTCCTTCTTTTGGAAGTTCTGGGTCTCTCTGACCCAGCTGCAGTTTGTTAGGTAATTTTCAGATTGCAAAGGGTCAGGCCTTTCATATGCAAAAGCCTCTGCTAGCAGCTTGGGTGGGGCAGGGTCTCAGGGGATCAACAGGGTGGTGCAAGCAGCTATGGCTGCTCCTTAGTCCTACCCTAAGAGGCCTCGAATCTCAGTATCCCGGTAATCGTTGCAAGCACCTCTGAGAGAAAGCCACCCTCGGGTTCTGACCGATGCCAGACAGTCCAGTTTCCCCCCTTATGAGTCTGGGTCCCCAGAGACTCACCTGGAACTGGAGTTCAGAGCAGTCGGGAGTTTGAGACTCCCTCCTGATTGAAAAAGACAACTGTCTCCTCAGTTGCCAGCCCTTTCCATGTGCGCCTCCATACCTCTGCACTTCACTTCCGCACCTCCTCTGAGACTCAGTGTGCTTTTCTCTTTCCTTCTAGTTGTAGAATTTCCACTCAGCTAGCCTTCCTGTGGTTCTGGATGATGTCCGTTTTGTCTTTCACTTTTATTTTTGAAGTTGTTCTGCGAGGCAGCAATTTTCCTTGTTTACCTATGTGGCCATCTTGGTTTCAATCTGTTGATATGTTGATGGTAGCCATTCTGACACCTGTCATTGTCATTTTGATCTGCATCTCTCGGATGATTAGTGACTTTGAGAATGTTTTCTTATATATTTGGCCTTCTGTCTTCTTTCAAAAAGTATCTATTTAGGTCCCTTGCCCATTTTTTGATTGGGTTCTTTTTCTTCCTTTTGTTAAGTTGTATGAGTTCCCTGTAAATGTTGGAGATTAAATCCTTATCAGTGATAACATTTGCAAATATGTTCTCCCATGTAGTGGGCTTTCTTGTTGTTTTTTTGATGGTTCCCTTTGCTGTGAAAAAGCTTTTTATTTTGATGTAGTCCCATTTGTTTATTTTTTCTTTAGTTTCCACTGCCGTAGGAGCAGTATCAGTGAAGAAATTGCTTTGGCATATGTCTGAGATTTTGCTGCCTGTGGATTCCTCTAGTATTTTTTATGATTTCCCATCTTATGTTTAAGTCCTTTATCTATTTTGAGTTTATTTTTGTGTGTGGTGTAAGTTGGTTGTCTAGTTTCATTTTTCGCATGTATCTGTCCAATTTTCCCAACACCATTTATTAAAGAGGCTGTCTTGACTGCATTGTATGTTCATGCCTCCTTTGTTGAATATTAATTGAGCATATTGGTTTGGGTCAATTTCTGGGTTCTCTATTGTATTCCATTTATCTGTATGTCTGTTCTTGTGCCAGTACCAGGCTGTTTTGAGAACAGTGGTTTTGTTATACAGCTTGATATCTGGTATTGAGATCCCACCTACTTTGTTCTTCTTTCTCAGGATTTCTGCAGCCTATCTGGGGTCTTTTTTATTCCAGATGAATTTTTGGAAAGTTTATTCTAGGTCTGTGAAATATGCCATTGGTATTTTAATGGGGAGTGCATTGAATCTATAGATTGCTTTGGATAGTATGGACATCTTAATGATGTTGATTCTACCAATCCATGAACAAGGTATGTTTTTCCATCCGTTTCTGTCTTCCTTTATCTCCTGTTTCAGTGTCCTTAAAGAGGCAAAATAACAACAGACCCCACAGAAATACAAAGGATTGTTAAAAAAATACTATGGACAACTCTATTCTAACAAAAGAGACAAGCTGGAGGAAATAGATAAATTCCTAGAAAAACACAACCTTCCAAATCTCAATCAGGAAGATTCTAAAAATCTCAATAGCCTGATAATTATGGAAGAAATTGAAGCAGTCATCAAAAAGCTTCCAGCAAACAAAACCCGGTGCCAGATAGCTTCACAGGGGAGTTTTATCAAACATTTAAGGAAGAACTAAAACCTATCCTCCTCATACTATTCAAAAAAATTCGAATGGAAGGAACACTTCCAAGCTCATTCTATGAAGCCAGCATTACCCTAATACAAAAACCAGATAAAGACAACACAATAAAAGAGAACTACAGGCCAATATCCCCCATCAACATAGATGCCAAAATCCTCAAAAAAATTCTAGCAAATCGGATCCAGCAGTACATCAGAAAGATTATACACCATGACCTAGTAGGATTTATCCCAGGGATGCAAGGATGGTACAATATCCGCAAATCAATAAATGTGATACATCACATAAACAAACTGAGATATAAAATCACATCGCCCCATTTCTGATTTTAATTATTTGGGTCCTCTCTCTTTGTTTCTTGGTGATTCTGGCTAAAGGTTCATCTATCATTTTTATCTTGGTTTCATTGATTTTTTTTGTCTCTATGTCATTTATTTCTGTTCTAATCTTTATTATAATCTTAATTCTACTTACTCTGGGATTTTCTTGTTGATCTCTTAGGAATTCTGTCTGTCATAAGGTTAATTAGTTCGTTTTTATTTCTTCTTTTTTCTTTTTCTTTTTTTTTTTTTTTTTTGAGGTAGGCCTGTAATGCCTACTTCATCCCTCTCAGGACTTCTTTTGCTGTGTCCCAGAGATTTGGGGTTGTTGTGTATTCATTTTCATTTGTTTTCAGAAAGTTTTTAATTTCTTTCCTGATCTCTTTGGTAACCCATTCATTGTTTAATAACATGTTATTTAGCCTCCATGCATTTAAATTTTTTTTTTAGATTTTCTTTTATTTGTTTTATTTTTTAAGGTATTACAAATAGTAGTACATATGTCTCCTTTTTTTCCCCTATGGCCTCCCCTCGGCCTCCCCTACCCCAGCACTTGCCCTCACCCCCCAGTGTCTTGTGTCTGTTGTGTGTGCTTATATACATGCATGCAAGTCCTTCTGTTGATCTCTTACGCCTCCACAACCCTCCCCTACCTTCTCGCTGTAATTTGACAGTCTGTTCAATGCTTCTTTGCCTCTATTTTCGATCAACAGTTTATAATGTTCTTTATTATCCATAAATGAGTGAGATCATGTGGTATTTATCTTTCACTGACTGTCTTATGTTTGTTTTCTTTTTTACTGTATTGGATTTCTAATTTCATCCCAATATGATCTGAGAAGATGCTTGATATAATTTCAATCATCTTGAATTTGAAGAGACTTGTTTTGTGTCCTAACATGTGGTCTATCATTGAGAATGACTTATGTGCACTTGAGAAGAGCGTATATTTTGCAGCTTTGGGGTGAAACGTTCTATAAATGTCAATTAAAACCATATAATCCAATGTGTCAGTTAGAGTCACTGGTTCCTTGTTGTTTTTTTGTCTGGAAGATCGAGCCAGGGCAGTCAGTGGGGTGTTAGACCCCCCTATTATGAAAGTATTGCTGTTGATTTTTCCCGTAAAGTCCTCCAGGTGATTTTTTATATATTTAGATGTCACTATATTTGATGAATGTATGTTTACCAAGGTTATATCTAGTTGTTGGAGTAATCTGCTTAGTATTATGTAGTGCCATTTGTTGTCTCTTGTGATGGCCTTCATTTGGAAGTCTATTTTCTCAGATATGATTATTGCCACACCAGCTTTTTTTTCCCTTTCCACTTGCATGAAAATTTTTTCCATCCCTTCACTCCCATCCTGTGTGTCTTTTCTTCTGAGATGGGTCTCTTATAAACAGTTATATTTGGTCATGTTTTCTTATCCATTCAGCTATCCTATGTCTTTTGATTGATGCATTTAACCAATTTATATTGAAGTTTTTTTTGGTAGGTACTTGTTTATTGCCATTTGGATTCTGTACGCTATGTTTCTCTTTCTCTCATTTCTCCTCATTAAAGCAATCTTTTAGCATTTCTTTTTCTCTTAATTAAGGTACTAGATAGGTGTCCTTATCACCTCATTGTCCCCCAACCCCCCCCCCCCCACACTCATACCCTCACTCCCCCCTGTTGTCTGTGCCCATTGGTTAGGCTTATATGCATGCATACAAGTCCTTTGGTTGATCTCTCCTCCTTACCCCCATCCTCCCCAACATTCCTTCTGAAGTTTGACAGTCTGACAGATGCTTCTCTGTCTCTGGATCTACTTTTGTTACTCAGTTTATGTCGTTCATTATATTCCATAAATGTGTGAGATCATGTGATATTTCTCTTTCTCTGACTGTCTTATTTCACTTAGCATAATGCTCTCCAGTTCAATCCAGCTGTTGCAAATGGTAAGAATTCCTTCTTTTTTACTGCAGCATAGTATTCCATTGTGTAGATGTACCAGTTTTTTAATCCACTCATATGCTGATGGGCACTTAGGCTGTTTCCAAATCTTAGCTATGGTGAATTGTGCTACTATGAACATAAGGGTGCTTATATCCTTTCTAAATGGTGTTTCTAGTTTCTTGGAATATATTCCTAGAAGTGGGATCACTGGGTCAAATGGAAGTTCCATTTTTAGTTTTAGTGTTTGTTTTTTTAATATATTTTACTGATTTTTTTACAGAGAGGAGGAGAGAGGGAGACAGAGTTAGAAACATAGATGAGAGAGACACATTGATCAGCTGCCTCCTGCACACATCCTACTGGGGATGTGCCCGCAACCAAGGTACATGCCCTTGACCGGAATCTAACCTAGGACCTTTCAGTCCACAGGCCGATGCTCTATCCACTGAGCCAAACCGGTTAGGGCCCATTTTTATATTTTTTTTGAGGATCCTCCATACTGTTCTCCACAGTGGCTGCACCAGATTGCCTTCCCACCAGCAGTGCACAAGGGTTCCTTTTCCTCCACATCCTGGCCAGCACTTGTCATTTGTTGATTTGTTGATGATAAACATTCTGGCAGTTGTGAGATGGTATCTCATTGTTGTATTGATTTGAATCTCTCAGATGATTAGTGACTTTGAGCATGTTTTCATATGTCTTTTGGACTTTTTCTGTCTTCTTTCGGAAAGTATCTATTTAGGTCCCTTGCCCACTTTTTCATTGGGTTGTTTATCTTCCTTTTGTAAAGTTGTATGCGTTCCCTGTAAATGTTGAAGATTAAACCCTTGTCGGTAATAACATTGGCAAATATGTTCTCCCATGCACTGGGCTTTCTTGTTGTTTTGTTGATGGTTTCTTTTGCTGTGAAAAAGCTTTTTATTTTGATATAGCCCCATTTGTTTATTTTCTCTTTAGTTTCCATTGTTCTAGGATCTGTATTGGTGAAGAAATTACTTGGGCATATGTCTGATATTTTGCTGCCTGTGGATTCCTCTAATATTTTTATGGTTTCCTGTCTTATATTTAATTCCTTTATCCATTTTGAGTTTATTTTTGTGTATAGTATAAGTTGGTGGTCTAATTTCACTTTTTTGCATGTATCTGTCCAATTTTATCAACACCGTTTATTGAAGAAACTGTCTTGACTCCATTGTATGTTCTTGCCTCCTTTGTCAAATATTAATTGAGCATAGTGTTTTGAGTTGATTTCTGGGTTCTCTATTCTATTCCATTGATCTATATGTCTGTTCTTGTGCCAGTACCAAGCTGTTTTAAGAAGAGTGGCCTTGTAATACAGTTGATATGTGGTATTGAGATCCCATCTACTTTGTTCTTCTTTCTCAGGATTGATGCAGCTATTTGGGGTCATTTTTCTTCCGGATGAATTTTTGGAGAGTTCTATCTAGGTCTGTGAAATATGCCATTGGTATTTTAATAAGGACTGCATTGAATCTATAGATTCTTTTGGATAGTATGCACATTTTAATGATGTTGATTCTACCAATCCATGAAGACGGTATGTTCTTCCATCTCTTTATGTCTTCCTCTACCGCTTTTATTCAGTGTCCTGTAGTTTTCTGAGTACTTCCTCAGTTAATTTTATTCCACAGTATCTTAATTTTTTTGGTGCAATGGTGAATAGGATTGATTTTTATTCTCTCTTCCTATATCACTATTGGTGTATAGAAATACTATAGATTTCTTGGCATTAATTTCTGCTACATTGTCAAACTCATTTATGAAGTCTAAAAATTTTTTGATGGAGTCTTTATGGTGTTCTCTGTACAGAATTATGTTACCAGCAAATAAGGACAGTTTTACTTCTTCTTTTCCAATTTGAATGGCTTTTATTTCTTCTTCTTGTCTGATCGCTATGGCTAGCATTTCCAGTAATATGTGAAACAGGAGTGGTGAGAGTGGGCATCCCTGTCTTGTTCCTGTTCTTAGGGGAAATGGTTTTAGTTTTTGCCCATTGAGTATAATGTTGGCTGAGGGTTTGTTATATATGGCTTTTATTATGTTGAGGTATGATCCTTCTATTTCCACCTTCCTTTGAGTTTTTTTATCAAAAAGTGTGCTTGGATTTTGTCAAATGCTTTTTCTGCATCAGTTGACATCACTATGTGACTTTTATCTCTCAATTTGTTTATGTGATGTATCACATTTATTGATTTGTGGGCCTTGTACCATCCCTGCATCCCCAGGATAAATCCTAGTTGTTCATGGTATATAATCTTTTTGAAGTAATGCTGGATCCGATTTGTTAGAATTTTGTTGAGGTTTTTGGCATCTATGTTCATGAGGGATATTGGCCTGTAATTCTCTTTCATTGTGTTGTCTTTATCTGGTTTTGGTATTAGTGTAAAGCTGGTTTCATAAAATGATCTTAGATGTCTTCCTTCCTCGTGAATTTTTTGGAATATTCTGAGGAGGATAGGTTTTAGTTCTTCCTTAAATGTTTGGTAAAACTCCCCTGTGAAGCTCTGTGGCCCCTGGCTTTTGTTTGCTGGAAGCATTTTGATGACTGCTTCAATTTCTTCCATAGTTATTGGCCTATTGAGATTTTTAGAATCTTCCTGATTGAGTTTTGGAAGGTTGTATTTTTCTAGGAATATTTCCATTTCCTCCATGTTGTCTAGTTTGTTGGAATAGAGTGGTTCATAGTATTTTTTAACAATCCTTTGAATTTATGTGGGGTCTGTTGTTATTTTGACTCTTTCATTTCTGATTGTGTTTATTTGGGTCCTCTCTCTTTGCTTCTTGGTGAGCCTGGCTAGAGGTTCATCAATCTTATTTATCCTTTCAAAGAACCAGCTCTTGGTTTCATTGATCTTTTTTGTTTGTTTGTTTGTTTTGTTTTATTTTGTTTTGGTCTTTACTTCATTTGTTTCTACTCTGGTCTTTATTATATCCTTCCTTTTGCTCACTCTGGGCTTTTCTTATTGTTCTCTTTTAAATTGTTTAAGTTGTAGAGTTAGACACTTTACTGACATTTTTCTTGTTTTTTTGAGGTAGGCCTGTAGAGCTATGAAATTCCCATTCGGGAATGCTTTCATTATGTACCATAGATTTTGGATTGTTCTGTTTTCATTGTCATTCATTTCCAGGATGTTTTTAATTTCTTCGTTGATCTCTTTGGTAACCCAATCATTGTTTAATGGCATTTTATTCAGCTTCCAAGTGTTCAAATTTTTTGGTCGTTTTTATTGTCATTCATTTCTAATATTATGTCATTGTGGTCTTTAGAAGATGCTTGATATGATTTCAGCCTTCTTGAATTTAGAAAGACTTTGCTTGTGACCCAATATGTTGTCTATCTTTGAATATGTCCAATGTGCACTTGAGAACACCGTATATTCTGTGGCTTTGGTGTGAAATGTTCTGAAGATGTCAATTAAGTCCACCTTATCTAGTGAGTCATTTAGGATTGCTGTTTCTTTGCTGATATTTTTGTCTAGAGGATTCATCCAGTTATGTCAGTGGAGTAGTAAATTCCCCTACTATGATTATATTTTTGTCAATCTCTCCCTTGATATCTATGTATTTGAGTGCTCCTGCATTGGGTGCATATATGTTTATAAGGGTTATATCCTCTTGTAGTATTGATCCCTTTAGTATTATAAATTGACCTTCCTTATCTCTTGTTATGGCCTTCACTTTGAGATCTATTTTGTCTGATATAAGTATTGCTACCCCAGCTTTTTACTCATTTTCATTTGCCTGAAAGATATTTTTCCATCCCTTCACTTTCAGTCTGTGTGAATCCCTTGTTCTAAGGTGGGTCTCTTGTACACAGCATATTTATGGGTCATGTTTTTTTATCCATTCAACCACTCAATGTCTTTTGATTGGAGAATTTAGTACATTTATATTTAAACTTATTATTGATAGGTATTTGTTTGTAGCCATTTTTATTTTTTGTTCCTATGTTCCATCTTCTCTTCTTATTTCTTCTTTTTATACCAGTCCCTTTAGCATTTCTTGCATTGATGGCTTGGCAGTTATAAACTCCCTTAGCCTTTCTTTGTCTGTGAAGCTCCTTATTTCCACTTCAATTTTAAATGATAACCTTGGTGGATAGAGTATTCTTGGATTCAGTCCCTTGCTTTTCATCACTTTGTAAATTTCCTTCCATTCTTTTCTGGCCTTATGTGTTTCTGTTGAGAAATCATTTGATAATCTAATGGGAGATCCCTTGTAGGTAACTTTCTGTCACTCTATTACAGCCTTTAAGAGTCTCTCTTTGTCCTGAACATTTGCCTTCATAATTATGAAGTGACTTGGTGTGAGTCTTTTCGGGTTCATCTTGTTTGGGCCTCTCTGTGCTTGTATGACTTTTTTCTTCCCCACATCAGGGAAGTTTTCTGATATTATTTCTTCAAATAGGTTTTCTAACCCTTGTTTCTTTTCCTGTTGTACTGGCACCCCTACTAATCTATGTTGCTTCATTTCATATTGTCCCAAAGCTCCCTTAAGTTCTTCTCCTGTCTTTAAATTTTTTTTTCTCCAATTTCAGTTCAGTTTGGGTGTGAGAGCACAAATGATACCAAAGAGAGAAAAAAGGTATGAAAGAAAAGAAAAAGAAGAAAAAGGAAGAAAAAAATCTATCTCTATCTATCTATCTATCTATCTATCTATCTATCTATCTATCTATCTATCTTTCTACCTATCTATCTTAGAGCCCTGTTGCACGAAAAGATTCATGCAATAGGCCTTCCCTTCCCCTGGCTGCCGGCACCAGTTTTCCTCCAGCACCCAGGACCCAGGCATTTGCTTTGGCTGGAGCTGCCTTCAAGCCTTCGCTGCTCCAGCCAGAGCCACCTTCAAGCCTTCACTGCTCCAGCCAGAGCTGCCTTCAGTCCTCGCTCTGCTGCTTCAGGCTTACTTATGCAAATTAACAGCCAGCTTTGTTGGTGGTTAATTTGCATATCACTCTGATTAGCCAATGGGAGGCATAGCAAAGGTATGGTCAATTACCATGTTTGTCTATTATTAGATAGGATATATGGAGAAAAGACCAGGGAACAAACAGATAAACCAATACATACAAACACAAAATTCCCAGTAAAGAGGGTGGGGGCAGAATCTTATATACAGTAAGAAAGTAAAGTTAAGCTTTGGATGGATATGGGGAGGACCTCAGTTTAGCATAGAGGAAGTAAAAAGAGGATGTGTGGATAAGAAGAAAGAGAAAGAAAAAAAAATAATAAAATAAAAATTTATTTAAAAAATAGGATAAAAAAAAAAATAAAATAGAATGATGAAAAAACAATATGAAAAAAAAAAGAAAAGAAAGAAAAAAAACAAAAAAAGGAAAATAAAGAAAAAAGATAATAAAATAAAATAAAAATAAAAATGAAAAAGTGAAGTGTTTTGGTTTTTTTTGGCTGGCTTAAGATCCCACTCTTCTGTACTCTCTGTGGTTTCTCAGTTTCCTATTGCTGGGACTAAAGGGCTCTCTTTAGGCCAGCCCCTGTGGACTGTCAGGGACAATTCAGATTTTTTTTATCTTTTGTACCACTCAGGGCATAGTCTGGATGTGGCTGTATTGATTGCCTGCAGACTGCAGTGAGGGGCTGTCTTTTCAGCAGAAAATGGCTACCTAGGTCCTGCGAGTCAAGTATGACTCAGAGCCAGACTCGCAGACACCTCTTCTGAGCCCTCTCCTCACCCCGGCCTCTCCCCAGAATCCACAAGTACACACCTCCTACTGCACCTCATCCATGAGTGAGTGTCCATATCTGAAAGCTCTTATGAATTAGGTTCAGTGAAGAAAAACAAAGACCACAAAGAGGGCAAAGAGCTGTGCCTCTGCAAGCCCCTATCCTAGCAGAACCATGCGGTCTGGGCAACCACCCTTAATGCACCCTCTGGGCTCAGTCTGTCATGACTGTGGACCCAGATCTAGAATACCCTGTCATTAGCAGTCCTGCAGACCTCCTTTGCACAGTTAGATGCTGTGCCTGACCCAAGGAACGTGGCCTCAGTGCCATCTCATTTTCCACTGACCCACTGGGCTTGGAGGTCTCAGAGTTCTCCCCAGCCTAGATCCTTGATTTTACCATTCTCCAGGTGTCCTATGCTCTTTCCAACTGAGAATTCTCTCACCAGCTGTATCTACTTCACCAATTCAGGATGGATGTTATTCAATTTAGTTGTTCGTTCTATCTGCTCTGGGAAAACTTTTGGGACAAGTCCATATACTCCGCTGCCATTTTGTCTCCCTCCTCTTTAGGATTTCTTGCAGTGCTGGTTTGGTAGTGACAAGCTCCTTTAGCCTTTTTTTTGTCTGTGAATTTCTTTATTTCCCCTTTCAATTTTGAATGATAGCGTTACTCAATATAGTAATCTTGGCTTCAGATCCTTGTTTTTCATTACCTTGATACTTCATGACATTCCCTTGTGGCCTGTAGATTTTCTGATGGAAAATCAGCTGACAGTCTTATGGGAGATCCTTTGTAGGTAACAAATTGCCTTCTTTTTTTTTTTACAAATTGCCTTTTTATTGCTGCCTTTAAGATTCTCCTTTTGTCTTTAATTTTAAATTCTCTCTTTGTCATAATCATTTTTATTATGATGTGTCTGTGTTTGTGCCTGTTTGGGTTCTTCTTATGTCGGACTCTCTGTACCTCCTAAACTTGTTTGAATTTTTCCTTCACAGATTAGGGAAGTTTTCTGCCATTATTTCTTCAAACATATTCTCTATAACTTGTTCATTTCTTCTCCTTCTAGCACTCCTATTATGTGAATATTGTTGCCTTTCATGTTGTCCCCCAGCTCCCTTAAGATGTCCTGTTTTTTATTAGTTTTTCCTTTTTGGTTTATCTGATTGAGTGCTTTTTTATACCCTGTCTTCTAATACTTTGTTCTTTCTTGCCATACTTCCTTTTGAAGCTAATTATTGAATTTATCTATGCCCTTGTATGAGGTTATTCATATTTCTCAGTTATATTCTGAAGCTCTGTGAATACTCCCTCTGTGGTAGGTAGAATTTTAATATGACCTCATGGTCACCACTTGTTGTGTGCAACCCCTGTATTATCCCTTTCCCTTGAATGTGAGTGGGTTTGATCTAATCAGGTACACCCTTTTATATTTTATTTTTCAATTTATCTTTATGTTGAAAATATAACTAATGTCCTCTTTTTTCTCATTGACCCCATTCACCCTGCCCTCGTCTCCCACCCCAGGCCTTCAAAACACTAATGTCTATATCCATGTGTTATGCATATATGCATATCAGTTTTTTGGTTAGTTTTCCCTCCAACACCACCTTAAAGGAGAATCTACATATAGACACATGGGGCAGACTGACTAATCTCAGAGGGAAGGTGAAAGGAGGGGGATCAGATGAGATTAACCCAATAATTTATATGTATACTAGAGGCCTGGTGCACAGATTTGTGCACCAGTGGGGTCCCTCAGCCTGGCCTGTTGAGATTGGGCTGAAACAGGCTCTCCAACATTCCCGGAAGGGTCCCAGATTGCAATAGCATGCAGGCAAGGCTGAGGAACCCAAACAGTGCACGATCAGGGCCAGGGAGGGACCATGGCTGGGTTTCAGGGGAGGTTGGCCAGCCAGGGAGGGACTGCTGGAGGACTCCAGGGTGTGTCTGGCCCATCTTGCCCAGTCCCGATTGGCTAGACCCCAGCAGCAAGCTAACCTACTGGTCAGAGCATCTTCCACCTAGTGATCAGTGCATATCATAACAACTGACCAAACAGTAGAATGGTCAGACACTTAGCATATTAGGCTTTTATCATATAGGATATGCATAACCCATGGACACAGACATTAGGGTGGTGAAGGTCTGGGTGGGGCAGGTGAGGGGTGGAGATGGTCAATAGAGGGGATTGGGGACATCTGAATTTCTCTCAACAATAAAGATAAATTTAAAAAAATAGAGTCTAGAAGTCCAGAAAAGAAGAAGTGAAAGAGATTTTAAGCTCTCATTTTGGCCCAGAAGGAGTAGACTACCATATTCTAGAGAGAGCCACATAACATGAAATGACAGATATTACCTAGGAGCTCAGAGTAGCCCCAGATTTTAGCCAGCAAGAAACTAAAGAGTTCAGTTCTACAGCTACAAGTAACTTATTTTTTGCAAATAACCAAATAAACGTGGAATAACACTCTAAGTACCATAAGTAAGCACACCCTAGTTTATATCTTGATTGCAACCTTTTGAAAGCCTGAGCAAAGGACTCAGTCTCTCACAATGTCTAGACTTTGACATAATAAGTAGTTGTTTTAAACAACTAAATTTGTGGTAATGTATTACACAGCAATAGAAAAATTTCTCTCTCCCATACCAAACTCTGGTTCCTGGTATCCTGGTTTGGGTAGATATGAAGTCTTCCTAATTTCTCTAGGGTGGATGTTAGATGAATGTAGACATTTTGAGTAAGTGTTGTGGGCTGAATTATATACCTTCAAAATCCATGAGCAAATAAAACAAAACAGAAACTAATTCATAGATACAGAGAACAAACTGATGTTTGCCAAAGGGGAAGAGAGTTAGGGGTGAAAGAGATGAAAGGGAATATAATATATAAACTTCCAGTTATAAAATAAACTAGAGGCCCGGGGCACAAAAAATTGTGCACTCGGGGGTGGGGGGGCCTCAGCCCAGCCTGTGCCCTCTCCCAGTCTGGGACCCCTCGGGGGATGACCACCTGCTGTCTTAGGCCTGCTCCCCAGGGGATTGGGCCTAAGCTGGCAGTCAGATATGCCCCTGGCAGCCCGACATGCCTCTGGCAGCCCGGGAACCCTTGGGGGCGCCCACTTGCGAGCGGGGAGCAGGCCTAAGCTGCAGTCAGACATCCTTAGTGCTTACCGAGGAGGTGGGAAAGGCTCCCGCCACCATCGTTGTACTGGCATCCATCAGCCTGGCTTGTGGATGAGCAGAGCTCCCCCTGTGGGAGCACACTGACTACCAGGGGGCAGCTCCTGCATTAAGCATCTGCCCCCAGGTGGTCAGTGTGTGTCATAGTGACCAGTCATTCCCAGTGGTTGTGCTGTTTGGGTCAATTTGCATATTACCCTTTTATTATATAGGAAAAAGGCCTGGTGCACAGGTGGGGGGCTGATGGATATGTCCTGAAGGGTGTCCCGGATGAAGGTGCGGGTCCCCGGTGGGGTGCCTGGTAAGCCTGGGTGAGGGGCTTATGGTTGTTTGCAGGCTGGGCACAGCCCCTTCAGTGTAGGGGTCCCCTCTGGGGCGCCTGACTAGGCTGGGTGAGGGGCTGATGGCTGTTTGCAGGCTGGCTACAGCCCCCAGCCACCCAAGCTCCCAGTTGAGGATGGCTGGAAGCAGGTATCTGGGATTTAATTATCTTCTATAATTGAAACTTTGTTGCCTTGAGTGGAGGCCACAGCCTGCCAGGGCAGATGGGTAGCTTGGCATCCTCCATTGCTGGGGCAACCAAGCCTCCTGCTTGCTCCAACTCCATTGCTGCTGGCTGCCATCTTGGTTGGGTTAATTTGCATATAGTCTCTCGGATTGGCTGGCGGGTGTGGCTTGGGGCATAGCAGAGGTGCGGTCAATTTGCATGTTTCTCATTTATTAGATTAGACTAGAACCCCGGTGCACAAAAATTTGTGCACTTGGGGGGAAGTGGGGTGTCCCTCAGCCCGGCCTGTGCCCTCTCGCAGTCTGGGACCCCTTGGGAGATAATGACCTGCTGGCTTAGGCCTGCTCCCGGCTGGCAGAGGGCAGGCCCAATCCCTAGGTGCAGCCCCTGGTCGGGCTCAGAGCAGGGCCGATTGGGGAGTTGGTGCGCCGCCCCCTGTCATGCACAGAGTAGGGCGGATTGGGAGGTTGTGATGCCTCCCTCAGTCACGCTCAGAGTAGGGCCGATTGGGGGGTTGGGGCACTGTCCCCTGTCACACTCAAGGCAGGGTTGATGGGGAGGTTGCAGCGCCACCCCCTGTCACGCACAGAGCAGGGCCCATCAGGGAGTTGGGGAGCTCCCCCCGTCACGCACAGAGCAGGGCTGATCCCAGTGCTGGGAAGCCTATTACCCTTTTACTATATAGGATAGAGGCCTGGTGCACATGTGGGGGCCAGCTGGTTTGCCCTGAAGGGTGTCCTGGATCAGGGTGGGGGCCCCACTGGGGTGCCTGGCCAGCCTGGGTGAGGGGCTGAGGGCTGTTTTCAGGCTGGCGGGTGACTGAAGCTCCCAAATGCTCCTTTTTTTCTTTTTATTTTTTAATCTGGGCCAGCTTTAGCTCTGAGCCTGCTGAAAGCAGGTATCTGGTTTGTGTGGGTTCTATAATTGAAACACTGTATCAAGTCCAGCTCTGAGATCCCGGCTGGCTGAAAGCAGGTTTCTGGGGTTTTGTTTAGCTTCTATATTTGTAACAATGTTTCAAACTGCAAGCTCAGAGGCCGGCAAGGCAGGCAGGGAACGTTGGTTTCCTCCATCACTGAAGCAAGTAAGCCTCATGTTAGCTTTAAGCTGCCTGGCTGCCAGCCGCCATCTTGGCTGGCAGTTAATTTGCATATTGCCCTGATTAGCCAATGGGAAGGGTAGCGGACATATAGCTAATTACCATGTTTCTCTTTTATTAGATAGGACTAGAGGCCCAGTGCACAAAATTAGTGCACGTGGTGTCCCCTCAGCCCACCCTGCACCCTCTAATCTGGGACCCCTTGGGGTATTTCCAACTGCCGGTTTAAGTCTGATCCCTAGGATTGGGTCTAAACTGGCAGTTAAACATTCCTATCATAATCCTGGGCTGGTGGCTCCTAATCACACACCTGCCTGCTTGTTTGGTTGTCCCTAACTACCCCCCCCCCTGCTTGCCTGATTGCACCTCACTGCCTCTGTGTGCTGGCCTGATTGCCCATAACTGCCCCTCCTGCTGGCCTGGTCACCCCTAACTGCCCCTTCTGTGGGTCAGGTTCCCCCCAACTGCTCCTCCCTGCCTCCCTGGTCTCTCCTAATTGCCCTTCCCTTCTGGCCTGGTCACCACGTACTGCCCCCCCTGCTGTCCTGTTTGCCCCCAAGTGTTCCCCTCTGCCAGCCTGGTCAATCCTAACTGTCCCCTTGCTGGCTTGGCCACCCCTCATGGCCCCCCTGCCAGCCTGGTCACCCCATGCAGCCTGCTTGTTCAGTCATTTGGTCATCCCTCACAAACTCACCTGCCAGCCTGGTCATAGGCAGCCATCTTGTGAGGGCATGAGGGTTATTTTGCATATTACCTTTTTATTATATGGGATAAGTCATAGGTAACATAGTCAATGATATAATAATGACTTTGTATACTAACAGACATATTTGTGATGATCACATTGTAAGATATATAAATGCAAAATCACTACAACAACCAGGACCTGAATGCCTAATACTCAAGTAAAAAAAACAACCACTATATTCCAGCTGATTCCTTAGAATGTAGGGCCAAATGTCTGTCTTTTGGGAACACTGCACTATACATATTGAATTCTTGTACTGATACATGATAAAATAAATATTTATTCTCCTTTGACTACAAAAGGAAGGATCACATTTGCTGCAGAGTCATATAATGCAGGAAAACTCTATCTACTACTTCCTGTTTGTTAGTAAAAATCTTTCCTTAACTGGAGTTTGAGAAATTGTAACCTTTGCCTCTCCTTGGCTTAACTCTCTTCTCTGTGTATTATTGCATATTATCAGTTCAGGAGTTATTGATACAACTTAATTGTGTACTATTTTGAGTTCTGCTTTTTTGAGTTTTGTGGATGTGTAATTTATCCTGGTTTGGATTTTGTACAGGGGTGTACTAATAATAGAAAAGTCTGGTATTCAGTTTTAAAATGTTGTTCATATTAAGGTTTCTAAATTCCAAAACATTATACAAAATTACCATCAGGTTTTATTTACAGCATGCTTTAGGCACATAAGAATGAGATGAATAATTGTTTAAAATTAAGTATAGTTCATATAATATGAGGAAAGAATGTACAAAGGACTTCATAATAGATTTAATGTATGCAAAGGGTTAAGATAGCTTTTTATAGCAGTAAAATATAAATTCATTTTATAACAGTTGTTGGAAACTTCAAATTTATATGGTAAAAAAAACCAATGATCCACAAGCTTAACATTACTCATTCATTTGTTATTTATATTAACTTTTAAAAATATTTGGATCAATTACATTATGAATTCAGACATTTATTGTTTATTTATATTGAACTCTTATTAAATGTAAGGTTTGGTACTGGTCTCATTTCTAGTAGGACTCTTTTTCTACTTTTTTTACTAAGTTCCCCCCCTTTTTAAAATTTATTTAATTTATTTTTAAATATTTTTTTTCTTTTTTGTTGAATTCATTGGGATAAAACTGTTTAACAAAATTATACAGGTTTCTGGTGCACAATTCCACAACACATTATTGTACACTGTATTGTGTGTTTACCACCCCAAGTCAAGTCTCTATCCATCACCATTTATCCCCCTTTACCCTCCTCCACCTCTTCCTTCCCACTTCCCTTTAGCAATTACCTCATTTATGACCTAGCAATTCCACCTATGAGAATTTATCTGAAGAAACCCGAAACACCAATTTTAAACAACATATGCACTCCTATGTTCATTGCTCTTTACTTTTATACCTGGGGCCCAGAGCACAAATTCGTGCACACTGAAAGGAACTGTGGGCCATGAGGCTGAGGTGGGTAGAAGGGCAGGTCTTGGCCCATCCTCTGCACCACCACTCAGCCCCTCCCACCATAGCCCCCATTTCCTTGTCTACCAGCAGTCCTGCTCCCGCCATTGCTATTCCCACGTGCTGATGACACTGGACCCACTCACACCCGCTGATGGTGCAGAGTGATAGGGGCTGGTGCCAGCAGCAGTTGCAAGCAGGTCCAGCTCCATCAGCAGGTGCGAGTGGTGGCTGCTGCCCCGATCATCCCCCAGGAACAGGGGGAGGTGGAGAAGCCCTCAGGGGTGACCAGGGCTGGCAGCCACCTCTCGCACCCACTGACAATGCTGAGTGATCAGGCTTAGCACAAGGCACTGGAAGCAGGTGCGAGCAGAGACCTTAGTGCTGGCTGCATGTGCGAGTGGGTCCAGCACCAGTATTGGGTGCGAGCGGCGACTCTGATGCTGGCAGGAGTTGCGAGTTGGTCCATTGCCAGCAGTGGGTACAAGAGGTGGCTGCCAGCCCTGATTGCCCCTCAGGAACAGGGGGAGGTGGAGAAGCAAGAGGGGCAGGCAATAGGCACTGGCAGCCACTGTTTGCACCTGCTAATGATGCTGAATAATCAGAACTGGCACCGGGTGTGATCAGCGGGTTCGAGCAGCAGCTCTGGCACTGGCAGCAGGTGCAAGTGCTGAATGGGACCGCGGCGTGAGGGAGCAAAGAATTTTCAGTAACCACTAGAGGCTCACCCTGATGACAGCCACCAGTGTCCTGCCTTGGTCTGGTGCCCCCACTCACTTGCTCTACCATCCTGCCGTAGCTGATGCCCACCATGTTCTGCACTTTGCCGCTTGCTGCTGATGCCCGCCATGTTCTGTACATGCCCCCTGTTGGTCAGTGCGCATCATAGCGACTGGTTATTAGGGTATTCTGCCGTTTGATCTATTTACATATTAGCTTTTTATTATATAAGATTACTCAAGTATTTTTCACTTTAAAAAATACACTAAAATTATTTCCAAACTTTAAAAAAAATTATGTGAGGCTATAATTTGGTATCATTCCCTCGAGTGCTTCAGCACTACACTTTCTTTTTTTTTTAATATATTTTATTGATTTTTCACAGAGAGGAAGGGAGAGAGATAGAGAGTTAGAAACATCGATGAGAGAGATACATCAATCAGCTGCCTCCTGCACATCTCCTACTGGGGATGTGCCCGCAACCCAGGTGCATGCCCTTGACTGGAATCGAACCTGGGACCTTTCAGTCCACAGGCCAATGCTCTATCCACTGAGCCAAACCGGTTTCGGCAAGCACTATACTTTCTTGAGAAGAGCAGCAGCTGGAGGTAAGTAGACCACTTCCTTTGAGCTATGCTAGCATCTGATTTCTGGGCTTTTAGCATATGTACTGGAATGAGACATTTCATTAAGTACTTCTAACTTTACATTTTGTACAATCTTATCTGTGGGCTTTCTTTTCTATATAGTGCATGCAAAGATCTTAAGGAGTGAAAATTTGCAAGATAAAGGGGTTTGAAATATGTAAAATCAGTGTAATGATTAGATATACTAAATCCCATCTGAAACCAAACCAATACATTTTACATTAGACATTCCCTTGGCTAATAATATGCAGAAAGAAAGGCCTGATTTTATCTGATTAACATTCCAAATTTTGGTGTTCAAATTGCACCAATATCTGTTCATCAAAATGACAGCTTATTCTGGCTTCAAAGGAAGGTTATTGAGTCATGCTTTGAAAACTGAACATTTTCTTATCTGCCAAACGACTAGAAATTAAGAAGCTCTAGCTATGATTATTCTGTATCATGAAACAATTTGAATAGGTCATGCATTCAATATTCACACATATAGGCACACATATTTAGATGATCATCATATACAGTTACCATTTCAAAATAGTGGTCTTGTATCAGGATAATGCATTAAAATTTAACATATGATGTTAAACTATCAGGCTATACCAATGCACAAGATATAATAAAGAAGTCATCTTTGAAAGATATTATGGAAAATGTAAATCTTGAGAGTCAAGATGATGGCTGGCAGGACAGCAGTAAAGATAAGTATGTTAATGAGGGAGTAAAGTGGGAGTGTGTGGACATGTGGTGGTGGTGGTGTGTGTGTGTGTGTGTGTGTGTGTGTGTGTGTGTGTGTGTGTGACAGTTAGATCCTTCAGAACTTCTGGGGGCTGGTAGACTGGGTTCTCCTAGACAGAGAGCCCCTGCTACTGCTGCAATCACTCCCAAGGCAGATAGCTCTGACACAGAAACCATGTCACCTTGAAGGGGAGAGCTGCTGTGACAGGGAGCCCAACATCACCAACCAGACTGGCCTGTGGCACCATCCAGGACCCTATTGCCACTCCAGCCAAAGATCTGCTGCCTTACGTATGGACCCACAGACACCACAACTCCAGCCTCCTTGGCCACAGGCTCCTGTGAACACCTGAAAAACACTCTCCTCCACCCAACCTACTGCATCAACTCTTGGCCTTGTGTGTCCTGGGGACTGGGTCCATTGGAGAGGCTGGGACTGTGTAACCCACTGCCATGCCCTCTGCTTCAACCCAGGGCATGCTGTGTCCCAGAGATTGGCCCTTCCTGGGATTCTCAAAGAGCACAACCCTCCTGCATAGCCCATTACTACAGCCATAGGCCTTGCACAATTTGGTGCCGAGAACCTTCAGTAATAGCAAAGAAGGGGACACAAAGCAACAACCCCAAAAGGAAAGAAAAAGAGGAGGCACCAGAAAGGGTAATAAATGAAACAGAGGCATGTGATATGTCAGAAAAAATTCAGAATAAAAGTCATACTTTTTCTAAACTAGCTGGATGAGAAAATCAAAATATGTAAGATTCAAGAATAAATAAAGAATGATATAAATACAATAAAAACACAATGGAAGGTTTCAACAGTAGACTAGAAGAAGCTGAGGACTGAACTACTGAATTAGAAGACAGGGCAAAATAAACATCCAATCTGAACAACAACAGAAGAAAAATAATTAGAAACCAGGAGGAAAGCCTATGGGAACTTTGGGACAACATGAACCTAAGTAACATACTTATAATAGGGGTGTCAGAAATGCAAAAAGAGGAACAAGGATAAGAAAGCATATTTGAAGAAATAATCACAGAAAATTTCCCTGATTTGGGGAAGAAAAAAGTCACACAAGCACAGAGAGTATCTAACAAGATGAACCCCAAAACCCAAACCAAGACAACTCATGAATACAATGGTAAACATTAAAGACAAAGAGAGAATCTTAATGACTGCAAGAGAGACACAGAGAGTTACCTACAGGGATCACCCATTAGATTATCAAATGATTTCTTAACAGAAACACATAAGGCCCTAAGGGAATGCAATGATGTATACAAAGTGATGCAAAGAGGGGACTGAGTCCAAGAATACTCTATCCAGCAAGGTTATCATTCAAAATTGAAGGGAAAATAAGGAGCTTTGCAGAAAAAAAAGGCTAAGGAAGTTTATCACCACCAAACCAGCAATGCAAGAATTGCTAAAGGGTCTGCTATAAAAAGAAGACATAGGAAGGGAGGAAGGAGCACAGGCATAAAGAATAAGAATGGTAACAAACAAGTACCTATCAATAATAACATTAAATGTAAATGGATTAAATGCCCCAATCAAAAGACATAGGGTAGCTGAATGGATAATAATACATGACCAATATGTCTCCTGTCTACAAGATAACTACTTAAGAACAAAAGACTCACACAAACTGATAGTGGAGGGATGGGGAAAAAATCAGGCAAATGGAAATGAACAAAAGGTGCGGTAGCAATATATCTGACAAATTAGACCTCAAAGCGAAGAAGGCGGGGGAGGGGATATTTAGCGATCAGAAAAAGGACTTGTATGCATGCATGTTAGGCTCCCCTGCCTTCTCCCTGAGGTTGGACAGTCTGCTCAGTGTCATCTTGTCTCTGGATCCACTTTTATTCATCAGTTTATGTTGATCATTATGTCCCACATAGGAGTGAGTTCATGTGATGTTTATCTTTCTCCAACTGGCTTATTTCACTTAGCACAATGCTCTACAGTTCCATTCATGCTGTTGCATGACCAATGGACACAGACCCTGGGGTGGTGGGGGCTTGCCCTTGGGGATGGGTGTGGCCAGGGGAAGTGTTAATCAGGGAAGAAAGGAGACATGTAATGCTGTAAACAATAAAAAAATACTGGATTGCTATCCAGATAGGTTAGATATGTTCAGACACTAAAAGTGAATGAGACAATACCTGATATTTATTTATTTATTTATTTATTTATTTATTTATTTATTTATTTATTTATATAATGCATTTTATTGATTTTTAACAGAGAGGAAGGGAGAGAGACAGAGAGCCAGAAACATCGATGAGAGGGAAACATCGATCAGCTGCTGCCTGCACATCTACTGGGGATGTGCTTGCAACCCAGGTACATGCCCTTGACAGGAATCAAACCTGGGACCTTTCAGTCCACAGGCCGACGCTCTATCCACTGAGCCAAACTGGTTTTGGCAATACCTGATATTTAAAAAAAATATTCTGAAATATTTGATATGTCTTGAGTATTAATAAAACTTACACTATTAAAAACAAATAACCCATCATTTACATAAAATTATTTTAGCTTTAATTTCCTATTGAGAGTGGCATTTCATATTGAGTATACTTATAAATATAGACAAAATTGAGATAAATATCTGTTTTATAATATAGGACATTATATTCATGTATTAAAAAATAGTACAATAGGCCTTGGCCAGTTGGTTAGAGCATCATCCCAGAACACCAAAGTTGTAGGTATGATGTCTGGTTCTCTGGTCAGGGCACATACAAGAAGCAACCAATGAATGCATAAATAAGTGGAAAAATAAATTGATCTCTCCCTCTCTCCCTTCCTCTCTCTCTACATCAGTCAATTAAAAAAGCACAAAAGATGATGGATTTTTATGTTCTGTATTCATAAATTAAACTAGGAAAATAAAAATGATTTTTTGTTCATGATTTAATACTAGAAGTTTGTTGCACGAAGATCTCCGCAATAGGCCTTCCTTCCCTTGGCTGCTGGCACTGGTTTTCCTCCAGCACCCAGGACCCAGGCCTTTGGTTCAGCCACAGTGGAGAAGTCAAGCCTCTTCAGTCTTCAGTCTTCAGTCTTCACTCCAGCCCGAGCCTTCAGTCTGTGTATGCAAATTAACCACCATCTTTGTTGGGTTAATTTGCATAGTCGCTCTGATTGGCTGGTGGGCGTAGCAGAGTAACACCAATTTTCTTGTTTCTCTTTTATTAGTGTAGATTATATAGTGTAAATGTGTTCATTCATATAGTGATGTGGATTTTCAAATAGGAATATGCAAGCCTATTGTTCCCTAAATAAAAACAAAACGTGCTCCAAAATATTTCATTATGAAAATGCAGAAGTTAGTACTACATTCTCTGCCTTTAGTGAGAAATGTTATATGAATAGATGATGAAATAAAAATAATCATTCTTACTTTGTCACTTTTTGATTACAACTTTGATCCTTCAATTTTCCTCTGGTGTTCTATTTCTATGAATATTTCATTCTTTAACAAAATTGCTTAAACATGTGCTTATCCCTGTAGATATATTTACTCTTCCTGGGTAACTCAATAACAAAGATGAAAGAAGATGGGGAAAAGTAAACACAATTTGGATTGATATTAGCAAATGCTTATTTCAGTTTGATTTTCCTGGATCCTTGATTTAGTAAAATTTTGCACTTGTACAAAGTAAATTGATGCTCTTTCCCCACTGTTAAAATTTTTATTTAAAATAATATTTAATTTTCTAATATAAATCGCTTGCTTCCAAAAAATTTAGAAGATATGGGTATTATAATATTAAAAAATGTGAAAAATCTGAGATTTTATCCTATTTGTAAGATGACAAGTTAACTGGTCCATCTCATTGATGCTGGCATAAGATGTAACACTTAAATCAGAGCCAAAATATAGTTTACTATTCACAGTAATAACTGTAGTCAGAGTATTAGAAATTATACCAGGTTCCTGAACCCCAGTTCACACAGGGTACTGAGAAGAGGGCCAGGTGATAGCTGCACCTGCTGTGGGTTCTCTTACTAGAGAGATATCTCAAGCATAAGACATTCAAACCTTTATAATGGTAAGTAATCCTTCTTTACCAGCATCATTTTTGTCTTTTGGAGAGAAATATTTTAATTATGTTTATGGAGGAAAATGTCCTTTCATTCCATATAGAGACACTATCACTATTTTCCATGGTCCCTTACTATGCAAACATCTTTAAAAAGAGATCTGGAAAAAAATTAGTCAGTTCTTCTACTTACATAATATGAATAAATATGACAGACGAATGAAGAATTGTTTTCTAGGAATATCTACTACTCATTGGTGTATTACCTTGACTTCTTAAGGATTTTCCCAGGCATATGCCACTTTATTAGGCACAGAGAAAAATATATCTAACAGAGACTGGGATCATATCCAAATAATTTGTTTCATATAACATTTAATCAAGGCAACTATCCACAGGACTCCAAGATGTATAATGGGACCAAAATGAAATATTGACTTGAACCATACTTGCCAGCATCCTGGACTTAGTTTCTTGAACAGATATTATTAACTAACACGATGTAGCTTAGAATGTAAGATGGCTTTCTCCTTATGTTTTATAATTGGTAATATGATTAGATCAGAGAAATTAATCCAGGGATTGCAGGTTGCATTAAAAAATTGCACACATGCCACCTGGGTCTATGGAAAATATGAAGTTTATGACAATTTTGCCATCCATAATCATCCTAGCCCAGTGGTCGGCAAACTCATTAGTCAACAGAGCCAAATATCAACAGTACAATGATTGAAATTTCTTTTGAGAGCCAAATTTTTTAAACTATATAGGTAGGTACTTTAAATGCAACTTTATTTTTTTTTAAATATATTTTATTGATTTTTTACAGAGAGGAAGGGAGAGAGACAGAGAGCTAGAAACATCGATGAGAGAGGAACATCGATCAGCTGCCTCCTGCACATCTCCCACTGGGGATGTGCCCGCAACCCAGGCACATGCCCTTGACCGGAATCGAACCTGGGACCCCTCAGTCCACAGGCCGATGCTCTATCCACTGAGCCAAACCGGTTTCGGCTAAATGCAACTTTAAATTCACGGTTTTCATCTTCCGTTTTTCTTTGCTTCTTCTTTGTAGTCATCTCAAACAGGGCACCTAAAAAAAAAATGTTTCATTTTATAATAATAAAGCTACCAACACAAAATAATTATAATTCTTAAATTGATGACAAAAATACCTGTAGGATTTGCAGCTGGTTGGAAAAATACAGGTAACTTTATGCTTCGAGTAGATAGTTTTGTCACCTGCTTGCGATTTGTGGACGCGACTAGCGATAACCACTGCACGACGAGACTGCTGACTGACTGACTGACTGGCTCACTCAACTTGTGCATGAATCACGCCCCTCTACCCTGCACTGCATATCTTGCGGCCCGCCTGCGCCACATCTCCTGTCGCCTGACCAACCAACATCCCCACGTCTTCTAATGCCACTTCTTCAAAATAGACTCACCTAGGTCGAAAACCGACTTCTGTGCATGGGCCACGAAGTTTCAATCGCAGTGTATGTGCCCACCCGCACGTGGTATTTTGTGGAAGAGCCACACTCAAGGGGCCAAAGAGCCGCATGTGGCTTGTGAGCCATGGTTTGCCGACCACTGCCCTAGCCAATAAGTTGAGGCTGGCCTAAATGCTTCCAAAAGCTGAGCTACTGTTATGGACCATTTCAGATAAGGCAAGGAATAAATTATGTAACATTATTTTCCAATTTGATTATTTTTATTGTAGGTATATCTGCCTGTAGGTGAGTTTACTAGCCTTATGGGAAGCTTCAATGTCTACCTAAGGTTATACCCATTTTTTAAGAGAGTTCTACAATTATATGAAGCTTATGTAATCTACTGGAGATATGACATTAACATGATTTTTTAAATATGTTTTTTTTAATGTGGATAATATTACAGATATCTCCCATTATCCCTCACTTTACCCCCTCCTCCAAGCCTCTTCCCATCTCTGCACAGGTCTTCACTACCCTATTGCCCATATCCATGGGCTATGCCTATCTATACTAATAAAAGGGTAATATGCTAATTAGACTGGGTCGACCAGACATCTTTCGTTTATCTGGTCCTCCTTCCGGACAAAGCCACAGTGGTGGGTGCTGAGGCAGAGGTGGTTAGGGGCAATCAGGCTGGCAGGGGGAGAAGTTAGGGGCTATCAGGCTGGTAGAGGAGGGCAGTTAGGGGCGTTCAGGCCAGCAGGGGAGGGCGGTTAGGGGCAATCAGGCAGGCAGGCAGAGGCAGTTAGGAGCCAGCAGCCCCAGATTGTAAGAGGGATGTCCATAGAGATCGACCCTAAACCAGCAGTCAGACATCCCCCAAGGGGTCCCAGATTGGAGAGGGTGCGGGCCAGGCTGAGGGACCCCCCCCCCCATGCAAGAATTTCATGCACGGGGCCTCTAGTAAGTATATAGGTTCTTTGGTTTAGCTTTTCTTGTTTCCCAATCCCACACTGACGTATGTCAGTCTGTTCCATGCCTCCCTGCTTCAGATCTTATTTTGTTGGTCAATTCATTTTGTTCATTAGATTCCACAAATAAGTGAGATCATGAGATATTTGTTTTTCCTAACTGGCTTATTTCACTTAGCATAATATTTTCCAGGTCTATCCATGCTGTCCAAAGGGTAAGAGATGCTTCTTTTTTACACCAAATAGTATTCCATAGTGTAAATGTTCCAAAGCTTTTTTATTCATCTACTAATAGGACCTTGGGCTATTTCCAAATCTTAGCTATTATAAATAGCACTGCTATGAACAAAGGGGTGCATATATTCTTTCTGACTTGTGTTTTGGGAATTTTTAGGATATATTCCCAAAAGTGAGATCACTGGGTCAAAAGAAGTTCCATTTTTAATTTTTTGAGGAACTCCATACTATTTTCCATAGTGGCTGCAACAATCTGCATTCCCACTAGCAATGAACTAGTGTTCCCTTTTCTCCACATCCTCACCAGCACTTGTTTGTTTATTTATTTTTTTTATGATAGCCATTCTGACAGGAGTGAGGTGATATCAATTGTGGTTTTAACTTGCATTTCTCTGATTATTAGTGACTTTGAGCATTTTTTCATATGTCTCTTGGCTATTTGTGTGTTGTCTTTGGAGAAATGTCTATTCAGGTCTTCTGCCAATTTTTAAATTGGATTGCTTCTCTTTTTTTAGTTGGGTTATATGAGTGTTTTATATATTTTGGATATTAACCCCTTGTCAGATGTATTATTGGCAAATATGTTCTCCCATACAGTGGGTTCCCATTTCAATTTTATGGAGGTTACTTTTGTTGTGCATAAGGATTCTATTTTGATGTATTACAATTTATTTTCTCTTTAGTTTCCTTTGCCTTAGGACTGTGGTAGGCAAACTGCGTCCTCCGAGCCACATGCGGCTCTTTGGCCCCTTGAGTGTGGCTCTTCTTAAGCCTTAGGAGTATCATAATTAAGTTAATAACAATGTACCTACCTATATAGTTTAAGTTTAAAAAAATTTGGCTCTCAAAAGAAATTTTTATCGTTGTACAGTTGATATTTGGCTCTGTTGACTAATGAGTTTGCTGATCACTGCCTTAGGAGATGTATCTGTAAACATATTGCTACATGAGATGTCTGAGATTTTACTGTCTATGTTTTCTTCTAGGATTTTTATCATTTCATGCATTACATTTAAGTAGTTTCTCCATCTTGAGTTTATTCTTTTGTATGGTGTAAGTTGGTGGTCTAGTTTCATCTTTTTGCATGTGTCTATCCAGTTTTACCAGTATCATTTGTTGAAGAGGTTATCTTTACTCCATTGTATGTTCTTGCCTCCTTTATCAAATATTAATTTCCCATAATAGTGTGGGTCAATTTCTGGGGTCTCTGAGCCATTGGTCTATATGTCTGTTTCTGTGCCAGTACCAGGCTGTTTTGGTTATAATAGATTTGTAGTATAGTTTGATAGCTGGCATTGTGATCCCTTCTACTTAGTTCTTCTTTATCAAGATTGCTGCAGCTATTCGAGGTCTTTTATGGTCCCATATAAGTTTTTGGAGTATTTCTTCTAACTGTGTGAAGTATGCCATTGGTATTTAATAGGGATTGAGTTGAATCTATAGATTGCTTTGAGTAGTATAGACATTTTAATGGTGTTAATTCTTCCAATCCATGAACATGGTATATGCTTCCATTTGTTCCTATCTTCCTCTATTTCTTTTTTCAATGTCATATAGTTTTCCCCAGATAGGACTTTTACCTCCTTGGTTAAGTTTATTCCTAGTTATCTTATTTTTTGCTGTTGTGTTGCAATGATAAATAGGATTGCTTTTTTAGTTTCTCTTTCTGAGAGTTCATTATTGGTGTACAAAAATGCCATTAATTTGTAGATGTTGATTTTATATCCTGCTATGTTGCTGAATTCCTTTATGAAGTCTAGTAGTTTCCAGGTGGAGTCTTTAGGCTTTTTGATGTACAATATCATGTCATCTGTAAATAATGACAGTTTTACTTTATCCTTTCCAATATGTATGCCTTTTATATCTTCTTTTTGTCTGATTTCTGTGGCTGGGACTCCCAGTACCATGTTGAATAAGAGTGGTGAAAGCCAACAACCTTGTCTTATTACTGTTCTTAAGGGAAATGCTTTTAGATTTTGCTTATTGAATATCATGTTAGCTGTAAGCTTGTTGTATATGGCCTTTATTATGTTGGTGTACTATATCTCTATTCCCACTTTACTGACACTTTTTATCAAAAAAGGGTGTTGGATTTTGTCAAATGCTTTTTCTGCATCTATTGATATATCATGTGGTTTTTGTCTTTCAATTTGTTTATGTGATGTACACATTTATTGATTTGTGAATATTGTACCAACCTTGCAACCCTGGAATAAATCCCACTTGATCATGGTGTATGATCTTTTTAATATATTGCTGCATCCAATTTGATAATATTTTGTTGCAGATGTTAGCATCTGTGTTCATCAGAGATTTTGGCCTCTAATTTTCTTTCTTTGCAGTGTATTTATCTAGATTTGTAATTAGGATAATGTTAGCTTTGTAAAAAGAGCTTGGCAGTGTTCCTTCCTCTTAAATTTTTTGAAATAGTTTGAGGAGGATATGTGTTAGTTCTTCTTTGAATGTTTGGTAAATAAAATTCACCTGTAAATTCATCCAGTCTTGGGCTTTGTTTGCTGGAAGTTTTTAAATTACTGTTTCAATTTCATCAGTCGTCATTGGCCTACTCAGGTTTTCTGAGTCTTCCTGTTTGAGATTTGGAATATTGTAGGTTTCTAGGAATTTGTCCATTTGACCCAGGTTGTCCAGTTTCTTGGCATATAGTTGTTCATAGTATTTTTTAATAACCCTTTGTGTCCATTGTTACATTTCTTCTTTCATTTCTTATTTTAATTATTTGTGTTATCTCTCTTTGTTTCTTGATGAGTCTGACTAGAGGTTCATCAATCTTGTTTATATTTTCAAAGAACCAGTTCTTGGATTTATTGATGTTTTGTACTTTCTGTTTAGTGTTTATGTCATTTATTTCCACTCTCATTTTTGCTATTTCCTTCCTTCTACTTTCTCAGGCTTTTCTTGCTGTTCTCTTTCTAGTTCATATAGTTGTAGGGTTACTTTATTCGTCCTATTTCTTGTTTCTTGAGGTAGGTTTGTAGTGCTATGACTTCCTTCTCAGGATTGCTTTTGCTGTGTCCCATAGGTTTTGGGTGGTTGTGTGTTCATTTTCATTTGTTCTCAAGATGTTTTTAATTTTCTTCTTGATTTCATTGGTATCCTAATCATTTCTTAATAAAATGCTATTTAATCTCATTGTATTTGAGTGTTTTGGGGTTTTGTTGTCGTTGTTGTACTTGGTTTTTAACTTTATGCCTTTGTGATTTGAGAAGATGCTTGGTATTTTATCGATATTCTTGAATTTGTATAGACTTGTTTTGTGCCCTACCATGTGGTCTGTCTTTGAGAATGTTCCTTGTGCACTTGAGAAGAATGTATATTCTTTTGCTTTGGGGTGATGTTCTGTACATTTCGGTTAGATCCATTTGACCTTGTGTGTCTTTTAAGGCCTCTTTTTCCTTGTGACTTTGAACACATCTGCAGCTGTTACTCTCTGGTAGATAGTACCCTGCTGCTTTTCATGGCCAGATGTTATGTGGGTACCCTCCTCAGGTTTGGTGCTCTCTTCTGGGGAGCCAGCTTGGGGATTATTTTCCAAAGTTCTAAATGGCAATCCCCACGGCTGAGATATCTATCCAGGACTTCAGTTACTATCCGTTGGTGCCCAGCCAGCCCTTTTGCACCTCGGCCCCTCATACCAGTCAATATGCTGTCTCCACTTTTGGCCCTTGGGTGTCAGGGTTCTCTCCTGTGAGTTTTCTGTTGATTATTCGGGAAGTTTTTCTGTATTTTAGTTGTAATACAAGTTTGTTCTTGGGACTATGTCCATGTAGCATCCACTTACTCTGTCACCACTTTTAATCTCTGAGGCCATGTTTTCTTACCCATTCAGTCACCCCATGTCTTCTGAATGGAGCATTTAATCCATTTACATTTAAGGTTATTATTGTTAGGTATTTATTTATTACCATTTTTATTTTCTTTATGGCTATGATAATCTATCCCTTTCTTCTTCTTAGAGCATATTCTTTAAAAGTTCTTGAATTGCTGGTTTGGTGTTAATGTACTCCTTGAACCTTTTTTTGTCTGGAAAGCTTTTTATTTCACCTTTAATTTTAACTGATAATATCACTGGATACAGTGGTCTTGGATTTAGGCCCTTGCTTTTCATTACTTTGAGTATTTTATGCCACTTCCTTATGGCCTGAAGTGATTCTATTGAGAAGTCAGCTGATACTCTAATGGGATCTCCTTTGTATGTAATTTTCTGTCTCTCTCTTGCTGCCTTTAAGATTCTTTGTCTTTAACATTTCCCATTTTAATTATTATGTGATAGGTATTAATCTCTTTGTGTTCATTTTGATTGGCACTCTCAGTACTTCCTGAACTTGTGTGATATTTCCCTTCACCAGGTTGGGGAAGTTTTCTGTCATTATTTCTTTAAACAGGTTCTCTATTCCTTGCTCTACCTCTTTCCCTTCTTCTATTCCTATAATACTGATGTTTTTACATTTCATATTTTCCCAGAACTCTCATAAGCTATTATCCTGATTTTTAATTATTTTTCTATTTGCTGCTCTAATTGGGTGTTTATTTTTACCTTGTCTTACAAATGGCTGATTTGGTCCTCTGCTTTATCCAATCTACTTTAATCTCTTCCAGTGTGTTCTTCATATCAGACATATCATTCTTCATTTCTGTCTGGTTCTTGTTAATGGCCTCTATTCCTCCCCGCCTCATGCTGTTGTAATTTGCACTAAGTTCCTTAAGCATCTTTATAATCATTTCTTTGAACTCTATATCTGATAGGTTGCTTGCCTCCATCTCATTAATTATTTTTCTGGAGATTTCTTTTCTCTCATGTAAGGGTTTTTTCTTTGTCTCCCCATCTTATCTGTCTCTTTGTATTTGCTTCTATGTATTAGATAAAACTGCTATGCCCTCCAGTCTTTGTATGATGGCATTATGTAGAAAGTGTCTTGAGGGTTCCAGTGGTGTAGTGTCTTTCTTCACCTAAGCTGGATGCTCTAGGAATGTCCCTTGTTTGCATTATTTGGGCTCTCCTGTTGTAATTGGGACTTGATTGTTGATGTCCCATTTGTGGGAAGGATTTCCCCTCCAACTTGCTACCATGGAGATACAACCCCAATGTCATCGTACCAGCTGTCTAGTGGTCCTAGAAGTCTTATCCCAGAGGCTGAATTGCCTTCAGTCTCACACCTTTGTTAACCCTGTTCTGAGCTGTGTCTCCTTCCCCCACAGAGCTGTTCCCACAGGTGTCAGCTGCAGGTGCTAGGGGTCCTGCTGGCTTTCCCCTTGATAAGCAGTCTGGGATGGCATCTGTGGTGGGGACCCAAACTGTTGTTTCTGACTAATTAGGTCTGACAAAGACTCAAAGCCTCCAGAGAACTGCCTCTGCCTGCATAAGATTGGATTGAATCTGGAGCAGCCCTGAACACGTCCACAGGTAGAATGAGAGGTTTTCCAACAAGGTGGGACAATTGCTTCTGGGTGGAGGTCAATTATTTATCTCAGTTTCTTAATGGGCCTCAGAAACTCCACTGGGTGGGTCAAGGGAATTTCAAATAGGTGGGTCAACTGCCTTCCCCCCAGGCAAATACAGCAAGATAGCAAAAGTTTGCTAGAGAAAGATGACACCCACAGCATGAGGAAATCACTCAGCACAGGGAACTGGGGTGTCTGCCTTCTGAGTTCTAACCCCAGAGACCCCAACCCTGGCTTATGTTTATACAGCTTCCCTCTTCTATAGCCCAAGGTAAGTGGCTGCACTCAAAACTGGCCATCTCTTGCTGGTATACAAAAACCCTGCTGTTTTTCACAGTCAGATGTATATGGGCACCTTTCTCAGTTATTGTGCTCGCTGCTGGGGGACCCAGCTTAGGAATTACATCTAAGACTTTTCATGTGGTCTCCATTTTCCATCTTTGGTTATCAGAGTTCTCTCCAGCTAATCTTCAGTTGATTTTTCAGGGTGGTTCTTCTGTATTTTAGTAATTCTCGTTTGGTCCTGGGAGCATGTCTGTGAGCTTCCACTTACTCCACCACCATTTTTAATCTAACCCATATGATGGTTTCTTATGATAACTTTTATGAAAAAAATCCTGTGTTTTCAAAATAGATGGGATATTTAATTTCCATGAAAGTGATACAGTTATAGGAGGGCAAATAGTACCCTGTACAGAAAGTGCTGTTTATAACTGTTGAGACTCCCACATGGAAACTATATCCATTCAGGGTCCAGGTTAACACTCTCTCTAAGGTAGCCTTCTAGCCAATGGTAGTTCTTGGATTACCAAGTTAAGTTCAATTAATTAATTCTAGTTCTTTTTTTCAGTTACTGCAGACTGTGAAATCAGTTTAATTTATCTTGTTTTAGCCTGCAACCAGTCATGTGGCATTCACCTGTCCCATGCAATGAGTGAGTGACAGCTAAGGAAATAATGATAAAAAGTATACTTGTAGGTGTTCAAAGATGGTTTGCTTGGGAAATGTAGAAGCTGGAGCCATCCTCTATGTTTCCAATAGATTTTATGGCAAATTGTGGCTCTTATTCAAACATTGAAATATATAATGCTTCTAAAAATTTGAAAGTGCCATGCCACATAATTTTTCTTTATCCTATAGCAATTCTGAAAGATAACGATTATTACTCTGCCTCACTGCTTTGTCACTCAATGGGTGTGTTTCCTTCTCTAGTCAAAAGATTAAGTTGTAAGGGTGACTTGCTGTCTTTCCATTGACACAAAATTGTTGTGCCACATGCAAGTAGCTATAACTGCATTGTTTTTCCAAACTTCTTCCATTAACGGCTATGCCTTTCAACTGGAATTGCCATGTGCAGTAGGGACAAGGGCACTTTTATTATTTTCTTTATTTTATTTAATAATGTTTCCCATCACTGTTTTCCATGTCCATGAGTTCTTTTTTGTTTGTTATGTTTTGCTTTATTTTTGTTCATTTCCTGCACTAAACCCCCAGCACATCCCCAACTCACCAGAATTGTCTGCCTGTTCTATATCTATGGGTCTATATCTGTTTTGAATTGTAGTCCAGTTTCTTCATTAAATGCCACATATGAGTGAAATCATATGTACTTATTCTCTAACTAACTTTTTTCACTCAGCATAATGTTCCTCAGGGCCTTCAATGCTGTTGATTAGGGTAAATTTCTCTTCCTTTTATAGATGAATAGTATTCTACTGTGTAATTTTTTTTTAATTATTTTATTGCTTAAAGTATTACAAAGAATATTACATATATCTCCTTTTTTTCCCCGCCCTTGACAATCCCCTGGCCTCCCCTACCCCCCAGTGTCTTATGTCCATTGGTTATGCTTATATGCATGCATACAAGTCCTTTGGTTGATCTCTTACCCTCCCCTCCTGCCCCCTTACCCTCCCGGGCCTTCCCGCTGTAGTTTGACAGTCTGTTCGAGGCTGCTCTGCCTCTGTGTCTATTTTTGTTCATAAGTTTATAATGATCTTTATTATCCATAAATGAGTGAGATCATGTGGTATTTTTACTTCATTGATTGGCTTATTTCACTTAGCATAATGCTCTCCAGTTCCATCCATGCTGTGGAAAATGGTGAGAATTCCTTCTCTTTTATAGCAGCATAGTATTCCATCTTGTAGATGTACCACAGTTTTCTAATCCATTCATCTGCTGATGGGCACTTAGGCTGTTTCCAGATCCTAGCTATGGTGAATTGTGCTGCTATGAACATAGGGGTGCATATATACTTTCTGATTAGTGTTTCTGGTTTCTTGGGATATATTCCTGGAAGTGGGATCACAGGGTCAAATGGGAGTTCCATTTGTAGTTTTTTGAGGAAAGTCCATACTGTCTTCCATAGTGGCTGCACCAGTCTGCATTCCCACCAGCAGTGCACAAGTGTTCCTTTTTCTCCACATCCCCTCCAGCACTTGTCGTTTGTGGATTTGTTGATGATAGCCATTCTGACAGGTGTGAGATGGTACCTCATTGTTGTTTTGACTTGCATTTCTAGGATGATTAGTGACTTTGAGCATGTTTTCATATGTCTCTTGGCTTTCTGAATGTCCTCTTTTGAAAGGTGTCTGCTTAGGTTCTTTGCCCATTTTTTTTTTTATTGGATTGTTTATCTTCCTTTTGCTAAGTTGAAAGATTTCCCTATAAATGTTGGAGATTAAACCCTCATCGGTGATAACATTGGCAAATAAGTTCTCCCATGCAGTGGGCTTACTTGTTGTTTGGTTGATGGTCTCTTTTGCTGTGCAGAAGCTTTTTATTTTGATGTAGTCCCATTTGTTTATTTTCTCTTTAGTTTCCAATGCCCTAGGAGCTGTATCGGTGAAGAAATTGCTTCGGCATATGTCTGAGATTTTGTTGCCTTTGGATTCTTCAAGTATTTTGATGGTTTCCCATCGTACATTTAAGTCCTTTATCCATTTTGAGTTTATTTTTGTGTATGGTTTAAGTTGGTGGTCTAGTTTCATTTTCTTGTATGTATCTGTCAAATTTTCCCAACACCATTTATTGAAGAGACTATCTTGACTCCATTGTATGTTCTTGCCTCCTTTGTCAAATATTAATTGAGCATATTGGTTCGGGTCGATTTCTGGGCTCTCCATTCAATTCCATTGCTCTATATGTCTGTTCTTGTGCCAGTACCAGGCAGTTTTGAGAACAGTGGCTTTATAATAGAGCTTGATATCTGGTATTGAGATCCCACCTACTTTGTTCTTTCTCAGTATCGCTGCAGTTAATCATTTTTTTTTTTTTTATTCCAGATGAATTTTTGGAGAGTTCGTTCAAGGTCTGTGAAATATGCTGTTGATATTTTAATGGGAAGTGCGTTGAATTTGTAGATTGTAATAGGTAGTATGGACATTTTAATAATGTTGATTCTACCAATCCAAGAACATGGTATGTTCTTCCATCTGTTTATGTCTTCCTCTATCTCTTTTTTTCAATGTCCTGTAGTTTTCTGAGTAGAGGTCTTTTACCTCTTTAGTTAAGTTTATTCCTAGGTAGCTTAATTTTTTTGGTGCGATGGTAAATGGGATTTTTTTTTTTAGTCTCTCTTTCTGTAAGTTCACTATTGGTGTATAGAAATGCCATAGATTTCTTGGCGTTACATTTGTATCCTGCTACATTGCTAAATTCATGTATTAAGTCTAATAGTTTTATGATGGAGTGTTTAGGGTTTTGTATGTATAATATGATGTCGTCTGCAAATAAGGACAGTTTTACTTCCTCTTTTCCAATTCGGATGCCTTTTATTTCTTCTTCTTGCCTAATTGCAATGGCTAATACTTTCAGTACTATGTTGAACAGGAGTGGTGAGAGTGGGCATCCCTGTCTTGTTCCTGTTCTTGGGGGAAATGGTGTTAGTTTTTGACAATTGAGTATGATGTTAGCTCTGGGTTTGTCATATATGGCTTTTATTATGTTGGGGTATGATCCTTCTATTCCCACCTTGCTCAGAGTTTTTATCAAGAAAGGGTGTTGGATTTTGTCAAATGCTGTTTCTGCATCAATTGATATGACTATGTTTTTTTTTTCTTTCAATTTGTTTACGTGGTGCATCACGTTTATTGATTTGTGGATATTGTGCCATCCTTGCATCCCTGGGATAAATCCTACTTGGTCATGGTGTATGATCTTTCTGATGTATTGCTGGATCCGATTTGCTAAGATTTTGGTGAGGATTTTGGCATCTATGTTCATGAGGGATATTGGCCTGTAATTCTCTTTCATTGTGTTGTCTTTCCCTGGTTTTGGTATTAGGGTGATGCTGGCTTCATTGAATGAGTTTGGAAGTGTTCCTTCCTCTTGAATTTTTTTGTAGTAGTCTGAGGAAGATAGGTTTTAGTTCTTCCTTGAATGTTTGGTAAAACTCCCCAGTGAAGCTGTCTGGTCCTGGGCTTTTGTTTGCTGGAAGTTTTTAGAAGACTGCTTCAATTTCCTCCATTGTTATTGGCCTACTGAGATTTTTAGATTCTTCCTGATTGAGTTTTGGAAGGTTTTACTTTTTGAGGTATATGTCCATTTCCACCAGGTTGTCTAGTTTGTTGGAATAGAGTTTTTCATAGTATTTTTAAACAATCCTTTGTATTTCTGTGGGGTCTGTTGTTATTTCACCTCTATCATTTCTGATTTTGTGTATTTGGGTCCTCTGTCTTTGCTTCTTGGTGAGCCTGGCTAGAGTTTCACCAATCTTGTTTATCCTTTCAAAGAACCAGCTCTTGGTTTCATTGATTTTATGTATTGTTTTTTTGGTCTCTATGTCATTTATTTCTGCTCTAATCTTTATTATCTCCTTCTGCTCACTCTGGGCTTTTCTTGTTGCTCTCTCTCTAGTTCTTTGAGATGTAGAGTTAGGTGATTTACTATCATTTTTTCTTGTTTTTTTTGAGATAGGCCTGTAGAGCTATAAACTTCCCTCTGAGGACTCCTTTCATTCTGTCCCATAGATTTTAGATTGTTGTGTTTTCATTGTCTTTAGTTTTCAGGATGTTTTTAATTTCTTCTTTGATCTCATTGGTAACCCAATCAATATTTAATAACATGCTATTCAGCTTCCAAGTGTTTGAGTATTTTGAGTTGTTTTTTATTGTAATTTATTTCTAATATTATGCCCTTGTGGTCTGAGAAGATGCTTGGTATGATTTTAATCTTCTTGAAATTGGGGAGACTTTGTTTGTGATCCAATATGTGGTCTATTTTTTAATATGTCCCATGAGCACTTGAGAAGAACGTATATCCCATGGCTTTGGGGTGAAGTGTTCTGAAGATGTCAATTTAGGTCATCTGATCTGGTGAGTCATTTAGGATTGCTGTTTCTTTGCCGATTTTTTGTCTAGAGGATTTATCCAGTGATGTCAGTGGTGTATTAAATTCCCCTACTACGATTGTATTGTTGTGAATCTCTCCCTTGATATCTTCCAGGAGATTTTTTATGTATTTGGGTGATCCTTCATTGGGTGCATATATGTTTATCAGGGTTATATCTTCTTGTTGTATTGATCCCTTTAGTATTATAAAGTGGCTTTCCTTATCTCTTGTTATGGCCTTCACTTTGAGGTCTTTTTTATCTGATATAAGTATTGCTACCCCAGCTTTCTTTTCATTTCCATTTGCCTGAAAGGTATTTTTCCATTCCTTCACTTTCAGTTGGTGTGAGTCCCTTATTCTGAGGTCGGTTTCTTGTAGACAGCAAATATATGGGTCATCATTTTCTATCCATTCAGCCACTCGATGTCTTTTGGTTGGACCATTAATCCATGTACGTTTAAAGTTATTATTGAAAGGTACTCGTTTGTAGACATTTCTATTTTTTGTGGCTGTTTTCTTTCTGAGCTTTCTTCTTCTTACACCAGTCCCTTTAGCATTTCTTGCATTGCTGGCTCTGGCTTGGTGGTGATAAACTGCCTTAGCCTTTTTTTTTGTCTGTGAAGCTTCTTATTTCCCCTTCAATTTTGAATGATAGCCTTGCTGGCTAGAGTATTCTTGGATTCAGTCCTTTGCTTTGCATCACTTTGTAAATTTCTGTCCATTCTTTTCTGGCCTGATGTGTTTCTGTTGAGAAATCATGTGATATTCTAATGGGAGATCCTTTGTATGTAACTTTCCGTCTCTCTCTTGCAGCTTTTATAAGATTCTCTCTTTGTCCTGAACATTTGCCATGGTAATTATGATGTGTCTTGGTGTGGGTCTTTTCGAGTTCACCTTGTTTGGGACTCTCTGTGCTTGTGTGACTTTTTTCTTCCCCACCTCAGGGAAGTTTTCTCATATTATTTCTTCAAATAGGTTTTCTAATTCTTGTTCCTCTTTCTGTTGTTCTGGCACCCCTATATTCGTATGTTGCTTCTTGTCCCATAGCTCCCTTAGGCTCTCCTCCTGTCTTTTATTATTTTTCTCCAATTGCAGTTCAGTTTGGGTGTGATTTGATTCCCTGTCTTCTAATTCACTAATTCGGTCCTCCACTTCTCCTAGTCTGCTGTTGAAACTTTCAATGGTGTTTTTTATTGCAGCTATATCACTCTTCATTTCTTCTTGGTTCTTATGTAATATATTGATTTTTTTTTTCATCTGTTTCTTTTTGATTCTTACATAAGTTGTTGATTTTTTTCATTCATTTCTTCTTGCTTCTTGCATAAGTTGTTGATTTTTTCCTCATCCAGTTTATGCATTCTAGGACCCTTAATCTGAATTATTTTTTTGTCATGCTGAATGCCTCTGTTTCACTTAGCTGCTTTTCTGGCGAGTCTTCCTTTTCTTTCCTTTGTCTACCCATGTTTGATCTCACTGACATAGCTAGATACTGGGTCATTCAGTGGCTTCTGGGGCTGTGGTTGCTCCTTGGGTGGTTGTGGGAGCAGCTCCTCCTCAGTTGGCAACAGCTCCTCTGGTGGGTGCTGTTCACAGTTGTGGTGGCTCCTCTGACTAGTGGGGGGAGGCTTCACACAGCTGTTGTTCCTCACACAGAGGGTGTGTTGATCACGAGGCTGCTGTTCCTTTTTGGGGGCAAGCTACACATTTAGCTGCTGCTCCTTGAACTGGGGCAGACTGCTCATGTGGCTGCTCATCCTTCGATGAGGGCTGGCTGTACGCTGCTGTTGTTCTTCTGATGTGGTGGGCTGCTTGTGGGGCTACTGCTCCTACGACTTGGACAGGTTGATTGTAAGACTGTTGCTCCTTGGATGTGGGTGGGCTGCTTGCAAGGCTGCTGCTCTTTGGATGGGAGTGAGCTGCACGCGTGGCTGCTCCTCCTCGGACAGGGAAGTGCCACTCACCTGGCTGCTGCTCCTCGGACAGGTGCAGGCTGTTGTGGCTCTGCTCCTCGAACCGGTGCATGCTGTGCAGGACTGCTGCTCCTCGGACTGGGGTGGGCTGCTGCTGCTCCTCAAATAGGGTTGGGCCACTCGCAGAACTGCTGCTCCTCTTATTGGGCAGGCTGCTCGTGCTGCTGTTGCTGCTTGGACGAGAGCAAGATGCTTGTGCAGCTGCTGCTCCTCAGACTAGTGCAGGGTGTGCACAGCTGCTGCTTCTCAGATGGGGGCCGACTGCACAGGGCTGCCACTCCCCAGACGTAGGAAGACTGCTCGTGCAGCTGCTGCTCCTCGAATAGGTTAGATTGCTCACATGGTTGTTCCTCCTTGGACGGGGAAGCGGGCCGCTCACACAACTGCTGCTCCTTGGATGGGGCAGGCCTCATGAGGCTGCTGTTCTTAGGCTCGAGGCAGGCTGCTCATGGGGCTGATGCTCCCTGGACAAGAGCGTGCCGCTCACGTGTCTGCTGCTCACGTGGTTGAAAAAATAATGTGAAAAGAAGTATGAAATAAAGGAACAAACAAAAAAAAGAGAACAAAGAAAAAAGCAAAAAAAAAAGCTAACAAAATAATAATAAAAGAGTAAAAATGAAAAATTGAAATGTCATTCCTTTGGCTGGCTTAAGATCCCAGTTTTCTGGAATTTCTTTCTCTACTGTGTAAATTTACCAAAGCTGTTTTAGCTACTCATCTACTGATGGGTACTTGGGCTGCTTCTAAATCATGACTATTGTAAATAATGTTGTAATGAACATAGGAGCACATTTAATCTTTTGAATTAGTGTTTTGGGTTTCTTCAGATTAATTTACATTTTTACTTTTTTGAAGAAACGCCATACTATTTCCACAGCATGGAGGCACTGCACCAATTTCCTTGCCACCAACAGAACACGTGTTCCCTTTTCTCCACAGCCTGGCTAGTGCTTGTTTGTTGATTTATTGATGGTAGCCATTCTATCAGGTGTGAAATGGTATCTCATTGTGGTTTTAACTTGAATTTCTCTGATGATTAGTGACATTAAGTATCTTTTCGTACATCCATTGGCCATCTGTATGTCCTCTTTGAAGAAGTGTCTATTCAGGTACTTTTTACATTCTTAAAATTGGATTGTTTGTATTTTTTGTTAAGTTTTATAAATCTTTATACATTTCCGGTATTAACCCCTTATAAGATGTATTGGTGAATATGTTCTCCCTATAAGTGGCTTGTCTTTTCACTTTGTTGGTGATTTCCTTTACTATGAAAAAAAAATAGTTTGATATAGTCCCATTTGTTTAATTATTTGTCTGTTTCCCTTGCCGTAGGAGATACATCAGAAAGAAATACGGCTATGAAAACTAGACCACCAGCTTACACCATACAGAAGAATAAACTCAAGATGGATAAAAGACTTAAACGTAAAGCATGATGTCATAAAAACCTTATAGGAGAAGATAGACCATAAAATCTCAGACAACTCACATAGCAATATGTTTATGGATACATGTCCTAAAACAAAGGAAACTAAGGAGGAAATAAAATGGGACTACAGGAAAATAAAAAGCTACTACACAGCAACAGAAACCACCATCAAAATGAAAAGGGAACCCCCTGTATGGGAGAACATACTTGCTAATGATACATCTGACAAGGGGTTGATATCCAAAATATATAAAGCACTCTTTTAACTCAGCAAAAGGAAGAAAAACAATCCAATTAAAAATGGGCAGAAGATCTGAATAGGCACTCCTCCAAAGAGGACATAAAAATGGCCAAGAGACATGAAAAAAAATGCTCAAAATCACTAATCATCAGATAAATGCAAATTAAAGCCACAATGAGATATCACCTCATACCTGTCAGAATGGTTATCATAAAAAAATCAACAAACCACAAGTGCTGCTGAAGATGTGGAGAAAAGGGAACACTAATTTACTGCTGGTTGGAATGAAGACTGGTGCAGCCAGTATTGAAAAATTGTAGAGTTTCCTCAAAAAATTAAAAATGGAACTTCCTTTGATTCAGTGATCCAGCTTCTGGGAATATATCCTAAAAACGCAAAACTCTAATCAGAAGGAATATATGCACCCCTATGTTCATAGCAGCATTAATTAAAATAGTTAAGATTTGGAAACAGCCCAAGTGCCCATCAGTAGATGAATGAATAAAAAAGCTATGGGGGAGGGAGAGAGAAGATGGCAGCTAGCAGAACAGCAGTGATGGAGAGACTGAGGGAGTGAAAGGGAAGTGCGTGGACATGTGGTGTGTGTGTGTGTGTGTGTGTGTGTGTGTGTGTGTGTGTGTGTGTGTAAGGGACAGTTCAATCCTGCAAGACTTGGGGCCTGGTGGACTGGGCTCTCTTGGATGGGAAGCCCCTGCTTCCACTGCGGGCACTCTTAAACAGCTGGTCTGGCACAGAAACCAGGCCATCTTGAAGGGAAGGGCTGCTGTGACTAGGAGCCCAGCCTCACCACCACCCAGACTGGCCTCAGACAAAAACTGAGACCCTACAGCCAATCTGGACAAAGATCTGCTACCACAGCTGCAGACTCACAGATATCGACACCAACCATACTAGTCTCAGGCTACTGTGAGTCCTGAAGTGTGTTCCCCTCCCATCTACCTGCCCTGGCAACACAGGTCTCATGCATCCCAAGCCAGCCCCCTGACTGTCGGTATGTGTGGACCCCACCTGGACCACTGTGGCCACATCTCCTGGGCACCCAAGCCGGCCCCCTGACTGTTGGCAAAACTGGGTACCTGGACCCTACAACAACAGCAGAAATGGGGAGACAAAAAAACAACCCCCAAGGAAGAGAAAAGAAAAGAAAAGAAAAGAAGGAATACCTCCCACCACCACCACCAAAAAAGAGGAACTAATTGAAATGGAGGAATTCAATATATCAGGAAAAGAATTCAGAGTAATGGTCATACAATTCACAAACCAGATAAATGAGAAAATCAACAAACTATGTTAGAACCAAGAAGAAATCAAAAGTGATATAGCTACAATAAAGAACACGATAGAAGACTTCAACAGTAGACTAAGAGAAGTGGAGGACCAAATTAGTGAGCTGGAAGATAGGGCAGAGAAACAAGCCCAATCTTAACAGCAATTGGAGAAAAAAAATTAAGAAGCGGGGGAGAACCTAAGGTAGCTTTGGGACAAAATGAAATAAAGTAAAATATGTATAATAAGGTTTACAGAAGGACAAGAAGAGCAGCAAGGATTAGAGAACATATTTAAAGAAATAATGAGAGAAAACTTCCTTGATATAGGGAGAAAAAAGTCACCCAAGTACAGAGAGTCCCAAACTAGACAAAGGCCCCCCCCCCCTTATTGGATTATCAAATGATTTCTCAACAGAAACACATCATTCCATAGGGGAATGGAATGAAGTATACAATGTAATTCAAAGTGAGGGACTAAATCCAAGAATACTTTATTCACCAAGGCTATCATTCAAAATTGAAGGGGGAATAAGGAGCATTGCAGACAAAAAAATAAATAAATAAAAGGCTAAGGGACTTTATCACTACCAAGCTAGCAATGAAAGAAATGCTAAAGGGACTGCTATAAAAAGAATAAAAAATAAGGGAAGAAGGAACACAGGCACAAAAAATATAAATGGCTACAAACAAGTACCTATCAATAATAACTTTAAATGTAAACAGACTAAATGCTCCAATCAAAAGGCATCAAGTGACTGAATGGATAAGAAAACATGATCCATATATATGTTGTCTACAGGAGACCCACCTCTGAAAAAGGGACTCACACAGATTGAAAATAGAGGGATGGGAAAATATATTTCAAGCAAATAGAAATGAAAAAAAATTTAAAAAAAGCTGAAATAACAATACTGGGATCTGAAAAAATAGACCTCAAAGTGAAAGCCATAAGAAGAGATAAGGAAGGCCACTTCATAATACTAAAGGGATCAATACAACAAGAGCATATAACTCTGGTAAACATTTATGCACCCAATGCAGGAGCACCCGAATACATAAAACAAACAAACAAACAAAAAAAACTTCTAGAAGATATCAAGGAGAGGTTGACAGCAATATGATCATAGTAGGGGACTTTAATACACCACTGACATCACTGGATAAATCCTCTAGAGAAAAAAACAGCAAAAAAGAGAAATCCTAAATGACTCATTAGATCAGATGGACTTCATTGACATCTTCAGAACATTTCACTGCAAAGCTACAGAATATACATTCTTCTCAAGTGCACATGGGACATTTTCAAAGGTATACCACATTTTGGGTAACAGGCAAAGTATCTCCAAATTCAAGAAGATTAAATCATATCAAGCACCTTCTTAGACAAAAATGGCATAATATTAGATATCAACTACAATAAAAAACAATAAAAAATTCAAACACTTGGAGGCTGAATAGCATGCTATTAAACAATGCTTGGGTTACTAATGCTCAAAGTCACTAATCATCTGAGAGATCCAAATCAAAACAACAATAAGGCACGATCTCACACCTGTCAGAATGGATATCATCAACAGATCAACAAATGACAAGTGCTGTCAAGGATGAGGAGAAAAAGGAACCCTCTTGCACTGCTGGTGGGACTACAGACTGGTGAAACCACTGTGGAAAACATTATGGCATTTTCTCAAAAAGTTAGAAATGTAACTTCCATTTAACCCAGTAATTCCATTTCTACGAATATATCCCAAAAAAACAGAAACACCGATCAGAAAGGATATATGCACCCCTATGTTAATAGCAGCACAATTTACAATAGCTAAGATTTGGAAACAGCCTAAGTGTCCATCAGCAGATAAGTGAATAAGAAGACTGTGGTACATCTACACAGTGGAATATTACGCTGCCGAAAAAAAGAAGGAATTCTTACCATTTGCAACAACATGGATGGAACTGGGGAGCATTATGCTAAGCAAAATAAGCCAGTTGGAGAAAGATAAATATCACATGATCTCACTCATAAGTTGATGAACAAGAATAGATCCAGAGACAAATGGTAGGGGAGGGGGTATTAAAGAGCAACCAAAGGACTTGTATGCATGCATAATAGCATAACCAATGGACACAGGCATTGGGGCAGTGGGGGCTTGCCCATGGTGTGAATGGTAGGGGGGTCAATTGGGGTAAAAGAAGACATATGTAAAACTTTAGACAATAAAAAAAGAAAAAGAAAAAAAAATTAAGTATTTGAAAAAACCCCCAGCCAACTCTATTCAAATTGGGTCTGTGCCTGGGGATGTCTTTCACTAATTTGCTGAAATTGTTCTGAGCTATTGAATAATCAAAGGTGAAACCTTAAGATCTACTCGGGTATTTTCTGAGAATGCTTCTTGACTGGGTCTGTGTCTCAGTCTTTCAATTTCCCTTATAGATGACTCCTTTTAAATGTCTTAATTTCCCATGGAGTCTCATTCTAACTTCTTTTTTGGATTTAGATCTGCTACTGTGTATTTCTACATTGTAATCTCTTGTACTATGTCTATGTGAGTATCTAGTGCTCCTTAAGCTTTCTTGAGTGGGAACTGAATCTTCTTTCCACCTAAGATATGAGTTAGACAAGACAGGAATTAGTCCTTTAGGCAATCCTTCAAAAGTTAGAATGTTGTACATAATGTCTACTCTGTTCCCTTAGGTTTAAATGAGAGAATTAGGGCATGGGTTACTATCTCCTTTAGAACACACTGCACCAGCCTAGTAAATAGGTGGGATAAGTGTGATTAAAAATGTCATGACATTTCCAAAGGTTTTAATGCAGCGGTTCTCAACCTGTGTGTCTGAACAATGAAAATATATCCTGCATATCAGATATTTCCATTACGATTCATAACAGTAGCAAAATTACAGTTATGAAGTAGCAATGAAAATAATTTTATGGTTGGGGGTCATCACAACATGAGGAAATGTATTAAAGGGTCGCAGCATTAGGAAGGTTGGCTTTCTTTTTATTGGGTACCAGTTTGTTGCAGTAAGACTTTACCTATTTTCTACAACTCCTATAAAGTTATTTTATCTGGTTTCTGTTTTTTTTTTTGTTGTTGTTTGTTTGTTTGTTTAGGTATTTTTATTTTTGTGTGTGTTCTTTTGTTTGTTTGTTTGTTTCTATGGGGACTAAGGGCTTAGAGCTTCCTGCTCCACCATTTTGCTGATGTCACTTCTATAATCAACATCTTTACTTAAAACAATGGTGTTGTGATTAATATAGCATAATTTCAATAATACAGATAAATTGCATTCCAACATATTCCATTTCCACCTCACCTCCTTCTGTACTATTATTGTCACACAAAGTATAGCTTTTATATTATTAGCCCATCAACATTATATGTAGTTGCCTTTATAGTCAGATAGAAGAAAGTGTTACAAACAAAATTATATTTACAAAGTCTTTTATGTTTACCTATGTATTTAACCTTTACTAAACCCTTTTTTTTCTTTTTCTATATGGATTCAAGTCATTCTTTTTTTTAAATATATTTTATTGATTTTTTACAGAGAGGAAGGGAGTGGGATAGAGAGTTAGAAACATCAATGAGAGAGAAACATTGATCAGCTGCCTCCTGCACACCCCCTACTGGGGATGTGCCCACAACTAAGGTACATGCCCTTGATTGGAATCGAACCCAGGACCCTTCAGTCTGCAGGCTGAGGCTCTATTCACTGAGCCAAACCAGTCAGGGCTCAAGTTACTTTTTAGTGTCCTTTCATTTTAACCTGAAGAACTGTTTAATATTTATTGTGGATAGGTTATTAGTGATGATTAACTGGTAATGTCAACCTCTCCTTCATTTTTGAGCTATAGTTTTTGCTGTGTATAATATTCTTGGTTGACAACTTTTTAGCATTTTAAATGTTATCCCATTACTCTCTAGCCTCATATTTTCTGATGTGATATCAACTTTTACTCTTGAAGATCAACTGTCATGATGAGTCATTTTCTTCTCTTGCTATTTTCAAAATTTTATCTTTGAGTTTCAACATTTGACTATGGTGTGTTTAGGTATAGATCTCTTCGAGTTATTTTTGAGCTTGAAAGTTTTTAATTAAATTTGGGTGTGTTTGTTTGTTTTTCCCATTCATTATTTCTTTAAATATTCTTTCTGTTCCTTTCTCTGCTATTGCTCTGGGACACCCATTATGCTAATTTCAGGACGCTTAGTGGTTTTCCATAGGTCTTTTAGGTTCTCTTTATTTTCCTTTCTTTCTCAGATCACATGTCTCAATTGTTCTATCTTCACATTTATTCTTCCTTTCTTCTGAGAACTCACATCTGTTATGGAGCTCCTTCATCATTTTTTTTTTCATTTTTGTTTTAGTACTTTTCAACACCAAGATTTTATTTTCTCTTATGAAAATAATTTATATCTCTATATTGATATTCTTAATATTGATATTTGTTTAACAAGAAATCATTATCATACTTTCATACTCATACTTTCCTATAATTCTTTAGACATGATCTCCTTTGTTACTGTGAGCATCTTTATGAATACCATTTTTTGATGCTTTTGTCTAATACGTTCAACTCAGGGCTTCTTTAAGGATGATTTTTATTCACTGCTTGTTGGTTTGTATATTAGTCATACATTTTTTGTGCGTTTTTATTGATTTTAGAGAAAGAAAAGGAGAGGGATAAACAGATAGAAGCATCAATGAGAAAAAGATATCGATTGGCTGTCTAAACACCCCCTACTGAGGATCAATCCTGCAACCCAGGCATGTGCCCTGACCAGGAATCAAACTGGAGACCTCTTGGTTCATGGTCTGACACTCAACCATTGAGCAAGACTGGCCAGGCTATTAGTCATACATTTTTTTATGCTTCATAATTTTTGTTAAAAACTGGACATTTAAAATAATATAATTTGCCAACTCTGGAAATCACCCCTCAGGTTTTGTTCTTATTGCTTTTTAAATTTTATCACTATTGTTATAATTGTTGGTATTTGCTTCTTTAGTAACTTTCCTGAAGTGTTTTGGCAAAATCTGTATTCCCTGTCATATGTTATACTGAAGCCTCTGCTGTTAACTTAGTGTTCAGTTACTGATTGGAAAAGGGTTTATTTAAATGCCTTCATCCAGTGAGACTTTTTTCTTATGAGAGGTGTGTGTGTGTGTGTGTGTGTGTGTGTGTGTGTGTGTGTGTGTGTGTGTTGTGTGTGTATTGGGCTGTTTACAATTCTTCCTTAGCCTTCTTTTCTAATGAAAGCCTCAAAATCAGCCAGAGTAAACATTAAGGGCTCTTCTGGGTCTTTATTGGGCACGCTACTGCCCTGCACATATATGTGGGATTCTGGATACCAGAAATGTGTCAGAGTTTTCAAATCTCCTGTCTATATCCACTTGGTTTGCCATAACAAAGTACCATAGACTGAATGGCTTATAAGCAACAGAGATTTATCCCTAGTAGTTCTGGGAACTAGAAGTCCAATATTAAGATGCCACCAGATTCAGTGTCTAGGGAGGGCCTGATTCCTGGTTTATTGATGGATGCTGTATCACTGTAATCTCACATGTAGGAAGGAAATGAGGGAGCTCTCTGTTTTTGTTTGTTTGTTTGTTTGTTTTGTTTTAATAATGGTATTAATTCTATTCATGAAGACTTCACCCTCATGACTTAATTACTTCTTAAAGGTCTCACTCACCAAACTGTTACTTCAGACATTAGGATTTAACATAAATATTTTGGGATACAAATATTCAGTCCATAATATTCTTCACCTGGCTCCGCAAAATTCAAGTCCTTCTTACATGAAAAATACATTTATTTCATCCCAATAATTTGAAAGTCTTAACTTGTTTCAGCATCAATTCTAAAGCCTAAAGTCAAAAGCCTCATCTAAATATCACTTATATTAGCTTTGGGTCTGACTCAAGGTACTATTTATCCTGAGGCAAATTGCTTTCCTGCTGTGAACCCGTGTCATCAACATGTGTGCTTGCAAAAATACCATGCTGGGATAAGCATAAAATAGACATTACCATTCCAAAAGGTAAAAATAAGAAAGAAGAAAGAGGTAACAGTTCCCACATAAGTCCAAAAGCAAATGGGGAAATTCCATTAGATCTTAAGACAAGAATGATCCTCTTTGATTCAATGCTTTGCCTTCCAAGCCCACTGATGTGGAGGTCCCACCTTCTGAATACACTAGGGAAGGAGTCCCAACTTCCAGACCCACTGGAGCCGTATTCGTGTCCCCATAGCTTTAACAGACAGGAGTTGGGCCCTCAAAGTCTGGGCCGACCTGCCCTCATGGCTTTGGGTGATCCTGCCCTTGCAGCAACTTTGTGCCTTTGTGCCTTCTTGTCACACCCTTAGTGTTCTCTCCAAAACATGCTTTCTCATTTTTATAATATGGATTGACATGTAGTTTTCCAAATCTTTAAGTTCTGCTTCCTTTTAAATTAGCAATTCATCTTTAAGCAATTTCTATCTTCTCACATTTTATCATAAGCAGTCAGGAGGACCCAAGCTGTTCCTTCAACACTTTGCTTAAAATTTGCTTCAGTTAAATATCTAAGTTCATTGCTCACAAATTCTACACTTCACAAAACATGAAAACAAGTCAGCCAACTTCTTTGGCACATTATAACAAGGATCATCTTTTCTCCAGTTTGTAATAACATGTTCCTCATTTACATCTGAGACCTTATCAGAATGGCCTTTAGTGTCCATATTTCTATCAGCATTCTGTTCAGGATTACTTCGGTATTATTCAAGAAGTTTAAAGCTTTCCTTACAACTCTTCTATTTTATTTCTAAGTCCTCATAAGAATCATCCTTAAAGGTCTGTTAATGAAAATGTAGGTTATTTTCTACCATGCACTTCCAAACTATTACAGCTTCTACCCAGTTCCAGAACAGCTTCCATATTTTTGTTTGTTGCAGAAGTACCCCAATCCTTGGTACAAATTTTCTATCTTAGTTCACTTGGGTTGCTAATCATCTCTCAAAAGGCCCTACCTCCAAATACCTTTAAGAATAATGACTATAAACATGATTGTCTTAAAGCTAAAGTACCAGAGTAATCCTTGTTTTGTTCCACCACAACCTGTTCTCTCTCAGAAAATGACATATTTGTGAGTAGTTCTTTGCTCAATTTCTTCAAAAAGGATCTGTTTTCTTTCATTTTGTAAGCAATGAAAATGAGATCTTTGAAAGACAGCCAATTTAATTAGGTATATTTACTAAAATACCCTGGAAGGATTGTTTGCTTGATGCTTTCACTGAAAATCTAATACAAACAAGCTCTGCACAAGCTTAATTTTCTCTTAATCTGCAAACTTAATCATCAAAATCATCTTCAGTTCAAAACACAGCTTGCCTTGATTTGTGTGCCTGATAAATTATTTTCTTTGCCTAAAAAATCTTATTTGAATTATAGGAGATTTTACTCTAAGTAAACTCTAGGGCAAATAGCAGTATTTGCAATGGTATAGTTCTTTTGTAAATTAAGATGAATGAATTTCAGCTTTATGAAAGTGCATGACCCAAATATCACACACAAAAGGTAATAAAGAAATTATATGAAATCCATTGGTGATAGATTAGAGAGATGGGAGATAGAAGGAGGGTTAGATTAGAGAGGTGGGAGAAAGCATTTCTTGATTTGGAAATTAGAAGCTTCTAAGGAGGAGCAAAGAAACAATATTCTTCCAAAGAAAGATGAAAATGAGAAATTTTAGAGACTGTCTCATAGCTATTCTGAAGTTAATAAATGGCTACAACCCATTTTCTCCCTTTCCTTTCTGAGCATCCTTGTCCAGACTTGTCCTTTCCTCTCCCATCTCCCTTCTCCTTTTGTCTAATCTTACCCTCCTTTGATTGCTAAAGTGATCAGGTAATAAAGAAATTATTCAGCTAACTGGGAGATGCTGTTCATACTTTCCCCAAAGATTATCTCAAATCATACTGTTGTTTGACATATAATTTTTTTCTGTTAATGTTAGGAAGGCAAAATACAATTATAAAGCCACAAAACATGGAGGTAATAGATTCTTTGATATGGTTAAATTAACACATGTGAATTGCATAATGAAATAATTATATCCTTCTGATACTAAAATGTCAAGAGTACCTTTGAAATTAGTGGCTTTCCTGAAAATTTAAAATATGTTCACTGTCTGATTTAGCCTATGGTGTTAGCCTACCATAAAAAGTTATGATAGACTCTGGTTATGAAAATCCAGTAATGCATCTTTAAATGTAGAACTTTAGCAGTAGAAGTGCTGAACTTCCAATATAGAAGTGTGTAAGTATATGGATTTCGTTGATGCTTTTAAAATTTTGCAGTTATGGATTTCTAATTCATTCCTGAGTGTTTCATTAAAAGCAATTCTTCAATAGAAAAATCATAGACATTTTTTTCCTCCCAAGGACTAAAGGGAGAGAAAGATCTACTAATATGAAACTATTTACACCATAGCTCAAGGACTCAAAATACAAGGCATTAAGAGATAAACTAAATCAATTGTTTATAAAATATTCTGTTGCCTCTCATCACCTATATCCATTAATTTGAATCACGAAAGCTTACGGATCTATCTAGTGAGAATTTTGGATTAATTTTTAAGCCTTTAAACTTATAGAGTCTTTAAACTTGAGACTTGGGAAAATCTCCAAATCACAACAAATTTAACAACATTAATGTTCTATTTGTATCAGAATCTTTCTCTCCTGATGTGGTTTTATTTTTCATTAAAGAGATATCATCAAAATTAAACCTATGGATATCATTTCTGGATATGTTTTGATTGTAGATTGCCAATTTCAATAATTAAAAATATTTTATCACAAAATTGTAGAAGTTTTAATATTTAATAGTTTGAATTTTGGGATAAAATCTGTTATAGCACTTATATACAGTTTTAAATTGGTTTTGATATGCATAATCTCATTATTTTAATAGAAAAATATATTGTTGCCAAACTTTTCATTTCTAAACTTTACTAAACTACACATATAATTAAAAGAGAATACTATTCTTAATATTTGATTTTGAGATATCATTTTATCTAAATTTCAATGACATGTTTTAGCTACTATGTGCCAACATTGTAGTCCAGTAACCTTTCCTCTTTGATCAGCATATTAGACATCTACTATTGAACTGGTTATAATTTTGAACTTTAAAATAATGATCACCTAGAACTGTACCCATAGAATGTCATCTAATGTTAGGTAAATTGTCACTGATAATTCAAGTAACAACTCTGCTTTGAAATTTAAGAGAATATCTTTGATAGTCAAATTGATAGTAAATATCTAATCTAATAAAAAAGAAACATGCATATTGACTGCACCTCCTCTATGCCCCAAGCCACACTCACAAGCCATTCAAGAGTGAATATGCAAATTAACCTGAGATGGTGGTGACCATGGAGCTAGAGCTAGAGCGAGCAGGAGGCTTGGGTTGCCCCCGCTCCACTCAAGGCTACAAAGTTTCAATTATAGAAGATAAATAAATCCCAGATACCTGCTTCCAGCCACCTGCTGTGGCCAGCCTGCAAACAGCCCTCAGCCCCTCACCCAGGATGGCCAGGCATCCTAGCAGGGACCCCTACCCTGAAGGGGCTGTGGGAAGCCTGAAAATGGCCCTCAGCTCCTCACCCAGGCTGACTACATCCCATGGGGTGAGGATCCCCACTGGAGGTCTTGGCCAGCCTGCAAACTGCCATCAGCCACTCACCCAGACTGATTTTTTCAATCTGGTTTTACACTTTTCAGGCCCCAACTGTAGAGAATAGACCTAGTTCTACATTAGTCTGTCATTACATTTTTTTTCTCTCTAAAGAGTCCTCGACCTTTTTAAGGTTTTGTGTGAACTTCCTTCTTTCTATCTTCCATAATTTGTTTAAAAAATGTACTGAATTCTGCCATGTGCTAGGTACTAGGTATATGATAGAGAATAAATCAGATTTTCTTTCTTCATGGGGTTTATCACCTAGTAGAGGAATTGCTAAAGTGATCAGTTACTGGTAAATTAACAAAAGAGGAGGGAGGGAACAAACAAAACTGGATATCCATCTAGGCCTAATTAGGTGCGAAAGAAACAGCTTTACAGTCACTCCAGGGAGTAACCAGCATCATTCTGCCAAAAGGACAAAAACACCCATGTGAGCAGAAAAGACAGCTTTTTGGTCACCCCAGAAAGTTCACCTGACTAATGGGGACTGGGGGGTTTGAGGGAGGGAGAAAACAGTGAGTGAATTCTTTTCACATGCACAGTAGAAGCCAAATAACAAAGCAGAAATAGGAGGCATTCACAGTAGGAGCCAAAGGGCTACCATAAGTGAGGGAGGGGCACTGTTCCAGGAAAATTTCAGAAAAAGAGATTGGATAGGGGGAGGGCACAAGCACAAGCCCAGGAAAAGTCAGGAAAGAAATTGGATAGTTTGAAGAAAGTCTGTCCTTTCCTGAACCCAAGGAAATATATGAAAGCTTTGCAAGGGCCTCAGGACAGCTGTTGACCTCTGGCCTGTCTGCAATCTGCCCCCTCAGAGTGTACTATTGCTTTTCCCCTCTAATAAATCTTTCCACTATCACTTAAAATTCTCCTACATGAGTGTCCCTGAAATTCTTTTTCCATGACACCATTGAAGAACCCATTTCCTCTGGAAACATAATTAGATAATAACTAAATACATTTATTCACATTTTATTATTTATAATGACTGCTGAAAGGTATGTTATATTTTTGGATGAAAGGAACCACATGCTAACCTGACAAGCTCTGGGAAGGCCTGCATGGCAGTCTTGCAAACTCAAAGATCTAAAGTAACCACAAAGGATGGTCTGAAATTAAACTTTAACTAAAAGCACTTATGGTGGTAGTCACCTCATAGGCCATTATCTTCACTGACAAGATCAACCTTCACCTTAACTGAGCCTATCTGTCTTTTTGCAGCTATGATAACATACCTTTGAAATGTCTGGGTAACTTGTAGCTTCCCTTTTTCCGGACCCCTTGGGGCACAACCTAATGTGCCTGGGCACCAAGACAGATACCACAAATTCCTTCATTGTTATTATTATAATGTTAATTGTTGACTGTTAATTATCCTGCACCAACCTAAGTATGTGTCTATCATTTTATTTTTTATTCAATCCCAAAGATTTCCCACTTTGCTTTCTCCCACCTCTCTATCACCAATGGATTTCATATAACCCACCTACATCCCCTCTTTTGATTGCAATGTATAAAAACATCCTCCCTCCAGTCTGATTCTTGGGTGTTCTTACATGACTAAGAATCTGGAGATGTCAGACATGCAGGAGCCCCATAGGAAAGCCCCAACTCAACTGTAATTAACTGGCTCCTCTAGGGTGCCACCATAAGGCTTGGTCAGCCCGGGCCCCAAACCCTTCCGGTTTTAGACAGCCAGGAGAGAAACTGAGGACACACTTGACCCACTACATAACATGTCTAGAAAATTTGCTCAGACTACAGATATAAAAAACAAACAAACATGAGAAATTGTGCCTCCAAGCCAGAAGCTCCCAAACCCCAGCCCTCATTTAATACTCCTGACAGGAAGCCTTTACTTGCAAGTGTTTTACAGAAATGGAAAGATTTAACTAGAAAATATCAACTTAGAAATGGCCAAAATACAGTTGTTTTGGGGAACCTACATTAATATTTTGCCTGCAGAAATTAGAAAAATGCTGGCTCTAAAATTAAACTGAATGACTATATGGGAAGATGCCGGGGACCAATCCCAGCATGTCATAATTTCAAGAGTTTCATCAAAAGGCTGATGAGACTTGGGGACTCAACAGGGTTGAGTCACACATGTAGTCACCTGCATCTGGGAATGGCTAAAGGCATTTCCCCAAACCTGAATAGGATGCATTAAACTGATTGCTGGCTGCCAGACAGCTAAAAGGAATCTTAATCTACATGTTATTGCCTCCTCCTGGCCAAACACCTGAACAGCCATAGGCTAATTCCCCCATTCTGACAATGGACTCTGTACCAAAGCCTGACCCTTTGAAGTGTATATCTCTGCCTTGCCTCCGGACAAATTGTGTTAATAAAAAGCATGGGGTCCTGGGGACGCAGAGAACCTAAGACCTTAGACTTAAGGTCTTAGATCTTAGCTCCTTTAGCTAAGCTCCTCTGACCCCCAATGCCTTTCAAAATTGTATTTCATTTCCAGACTTTTTATTAGTCTCTGGATTCCTATGTCATCTATGCACAGCTTTTTCCAGATTCCTGAACCCTTCTTGATGCTGGGACAAGAACTCTGGCAGGAAGCATTTCTTGATTTGGAAATTAGAAGCTTCTAAGGAGGAGCAAAGAAACAATATTCTTCCAAAAAAAAGATGAAAATGAGAAATTTTAGAGACTGTCTCATAACTATTCTGAAGTTAATAAATGGCTACAACCCATTTCCCCCCCCTTCCTTTCTGAGCATCCTTGTCCAGACTTGTCCTTTCCTCTCCCATCTCCCTTCTCCTTCTATCTCCTCTACTACCACTGACTTGAAGGAAAATGACAATAGGAATTCTAACAGCTCCCTTTGGATAAAGCTGATCTCAGCTAGAAAGGAACCAGCTACTGTTCCCGACTTCATTCAGGACCCTGGTGGATTCACAAAACTTGAACTGTTAGAACATGTACTCCTGGCTATTCTGATCTACTCCAATTAACACACATACTGGTTTCTGAGAGCAAGGCAACAGAATCTAATCTAATAAAACAGAAACATGCATATTGACCACACCTCCGCTACGCCCCAAGCCACACCCACCAGCCAAACAGAGCAACTATATGCAAATTAACCCAACCAAGATGGTGGCCAGCAGCCAGGAGTTGGAGCAAGCAGGAGGATTGATTGCCCCAGTGATGGAGGAAGCCAAGCTTCCTGCCTACCCTGGCAGGCTGTGGCCTCTGTTCAAGACAACAAAGTTTCAATTATAGAAGATAAATAAATCCCAGATACCTGTTTCCAGCCAGCCTCCACTGGGAGCTTGGGTGGCTGGGGGGTTTGGCCAGCCTGCAAACAGCCCTCAGCCCCTCACCAAGGCTGGCCAGGCACCCCTGTGGGGACCTCCCCAACCTAAAGGGGCTGTAGCCAGCCTGTAAACAGCCCTCAGCCCCTCACCCAGGCTGGCCAGGCACCCCAGCGGGTGCCTCCAAATAGCCATCAGCCCCTTACACAGGCTGGCCACACCCTTATGGGGTGAGGGTCCCCACTGGGGGGCTTGACCACCCTACAAACAGCCATCAGCCCTTCACCCAGGCTGGCCAGGAACCCAATTGGGGACAACCCAACGTGAAGGGGCTGTGGCCACCCTGCAAACATCCATCAGCCACTCACCCAGGCTAGCCAGGCACCTCAGCAGGACTCCTCTTGCTGAAGGGGGTGTGGCCGGCCTGAAAACAGCCCTCAGCCCCTCACCCAGGCTGGCCAGCGGGAGCCTCACCCTGATCTGGGACACCCTTCAGGGCAAACCAGCCAGCCCCCACCCATGCACCAGGCCGCTATCCTATATAATAAAAGGGTAATATGCAAACTGACCCTAACAGCAGAACTACTGAGAATGACTGGTCACTATGACACACACTGATCACCAGGGGGCAGATGCTCAATGCAGGAGCTGCCCCCTGGTGGTCAGTGTGCTCCCACAAGGGGAGCTCTGCTCAGCCACAAGCCAGGCTGACAGCTGTGAGCACAGTGGTGGTGGTAGGAGCCTCTCCCGCCTCCTCAGCAGTGCTAAGGATGCAGCTTAGGCCTGCTCCGCGCTGGCAAGTGGACATCACCCGAGGGCTCCTGGGCTGCCAGAGGGATGTCTGACTGCCAGCTTAGTCCCAATATCCCAGGGAGCAGGCCTAAGCCAGCAGGTGGTCATCCCCCGAGGTGTCCCAGACTGCTAGAGGGCACAGGCTGGGCTGAGGGACCCCCCAAGTGCACAAATTTTGGTGCACCGGGCCTCTAGTCTTATCTAATAAAAGAGAAACATGCAAATTGACTGTACCTCCGCTACACTCACAAGCCACACCCACAAGCCAATCCTAAGAAATTATGCAAATAAACCGAACCAAGATGGCAATGGCCACAGAGCTGGAGTGAACAGGAGGCTTGGGCTGCCTCTGATGATGGAGAAAGCCAATCTTCTCACCTGCCCTGGCTGGCCCTGAGCTCCACTCAAGGCTACAAAGTTTCAATTACAGAAGATAAATAAATCCCAGATACCTGCTTCCAGCCACTGTGGCCTCCACTCAAGGAGGGTCTGGGAGCCTGGGTTGCCCAGGGCCATGGACAGCCTGAAAACAGCCCTCAGCCTCTCACCCAGGCTGGGCAGGTACCCCAATGGGGACCCTCACCCTGAAGGGGGTGTGGCCAGCCTGTAAACAGCCCTCAGACCCACACTCAGGCTGGCCACACCCTCATGGGGTGAGGGTCCTGCCTGGGGGGCTTGGCTATCCTGAAAACAGCCATCAGCCCCTCACCCAGGCTGGTCAGGCACCCCAGTGGGACCCTCCCATCCTGAAGGGGGTGTGGCCAGCCTAAACACAGCCTTCAGCCCCTCACCCAGGCTGGCCAGGCACCCCAATTGTGACCCCCAACCTGAAAGGGGTGTGACCAGCCTTCAAACATCCATAATCCCCTCACCCAGGCTGGCCACACCCACATTAGCTGAGGGTCCCTGCCTGGTGCTTGGCCAGCCTACAAATGGCCATCAGCCCCTCACCAAGGCTGGCCAGGCACCCCCATAGGACCCCGATTCCTGAAGGGGGTGTGTCCAGCCTGAACACAGCCCTCAGCCCCTCGCCCAGGCTGGTCAGGCACCCCAGCAGGGATGCCCACTGTGAAGGGGACATGGCCAGCTTGAATACAGCCCTCAGCGCCTCACCGAGGTTGGCCACGCCCCTCCAGTGGGGTTCCCTCATACCATGGGTGCATGGCCATCCTGAAAACAACCACAGACCCCTCGCCCAGGCTGCCCCATGCCCCAAGGCACCCCCAATCCTGATCCAGGACACTCTTCAGGGCAAACCAGCTAGCCCCCACCCATGCACCAGGCCTCTATCTATACTAATAAAAGGGTAATATGCTAATTAGACTGGGAGACCTTCCGGACTTTCTTCTGGACAAAGCCATGATGACGGGGCCGAGATAGAGCTGGTTAGAGGCCAAGAGGGGAGGGCAGTTGTGGGTGATCAGGTTGGTTGGGGGAAGGGCTTTTGGGGGTAAGCAGAGCCACAGGGGGCCAGTTGGGGGCAAGCAGGCCATCAATGGGGGTCAGTTGAAGGTGATCAGGATAGTGGGGGGCCAGTTTGGAGTGAGCAGGTCAGCAGGGGGGCAGTTGAGCATGAGCAGGCCAGTGGGGAGGGAAGGTGGGAGTGACCAGGCCAGGAGGGGGGCAGTTGGGAGTGATCAAGCTGGTGGGGGGGGGGCATTTGGAGGCAAGCAGGCAGGCAGCAGGGGGACGTTGGGGGCAAACAGGCCGGCGGGCAGAGTGTTTAGGGGCAATCAGGCAGGAAGGCAGGCAGGTGAGCTGTTAGGAGCCAGCAGTCCCGGATTGTGAGAGGGATGTCCAATTGCTGGTTTAGGCCCAATCCCTATAAACCGGAAATAGGACATCTCTGAGGGGTCCCAGATTAGGGAGGGTGCAGGCCGGGCTGAGGAACACCCCCTCCCCTGTGCACAAATTTTGTGCACCGGGCCACTAGTTACTAAATAAGATCTGTGAAACTGTAGAGGAGTCTTTTGCTGTAAAAAAGCCAAGTCACCATGAGAAACATTGTTTAAAAAAAAAACCTGAAGTGTGATTTACAAAGAGAAAACAGAAGCAAACATAGGGCTGCTCTAGGACTATGAGAGGGTATTTCCTTTCCCCTTCTCCTTACTAATATTTTAGGAGAAATTGAAATTATCTTAAAAGGGGAAGTTACTTAGGCCCTTGTAGATACTGGGGCTTCTTTATCTGTTCTTAACCCTACCTATCTAAGTTTCCCTCTCCCTCAGAATAAAGCTTCTATATAAATGGAAAGGGCATCTAAGCAAATCAATGGCTATTTTAAAATCAGAGCCTGTCCCCTTGCAATTGGGGCATGTTAAGGGGCAACATATTTTACTAGTCAATTCAGTCCATATTCACCTGATAGATAATATAAATCAGTGATGCCCATATGTGTTGCTTTTCTTTCAGAAGGCTAATATCTATTTAGAACTAAATGAAACAGATCCTGAAAAAAGGAAAAATGATTATTTTAAGGGAATCCCTAAGAGGAAACTAATCGTCTGACTGACCAAACATTTGCTAGCCATCTTTTCATTATTAACTTCCATGAGAGTCTGAGAGACCCATGCTACTCAGAATGGCCCAAACAGCCGAGACTTGAAGAGATGTCTAACTCAAGGCTTGCTACACATGCCTTTGTAGATGGAGAACCAGGCCACAGTTAATTATTAATTAATTACTTAAAAAGTAATTTAATTAATTACTTAAAAAGGCTAATCTTTTGCAACATAGCCTGGCCCCACTATTGAAAAGGAAAATGGGGCGGTCGGGGGGGGGGGGAGCTTGCAACTAAGTTCAGTATCTGGTTAAAGCTGTAGTCTTACCTTCCCACTCTGACTGACTTGGCTGGAGCTGCAGAGCCTAACCCCAGGGCCCTGACACAACTGACTTGGGCAGAGCTGTGGAGCATGCCCCCAAGGCCCCACCAAGACTGACGGGTGGAGCTGCAGGGACCCTCAGGGACCCACTACAGGAAGAGATATATAGGTCAGAGCCTCCCCACGAGTTCAGTTCAGTCTTTGGATCCAGAATTCTCCTGGATTAGCAGATCTGCAAAATAAAGGTTAAACTTTCCTTCTTCAGAGTGCTGGCTGATCATTCTCCCACATTTGGTGCATTGGCTGAGAAATATCATATGAGCTGCCTCTTAGGCCACTGCTGACAAGAGAGGACTTGGGAGCCCTCACTTCAGGCTCTGGGACCCAAGGAAGACACACCACCTGCAAATTCGTTGGTTCCTGAACTTTCGGGGTCCTGAGGGACTGTCATGACACCAGGCTCTGGTGGATCCAAAAGAGGCAAGAAACACCTTCCTGGAGGGAGGGAAGTCAAAATCGGACATCTAAAACTGTAAGATTTCCCTGGGGAAACAGGTCCAAGTTCTGGCCTGTCCTATGGGGCAGAAGAGGTAGCTTGCCCCTACCTAGGTAATTATTTACCTCAGGATAGCTCAGTTCATCTAGAGGAATAGCTTCTAGATGGTATTCACCATCTCTGGGACTTCCTTGGAGGAAAGTCAAAACTCGGACTGGCTAAGGTTCCAAGTCTGGCCTCCCTTTGAAAAAGGTAAAAGAGAAGCGTTCCTAGGCAGTTTTTTACTGTCTCTGCTCAGGGACTTGTTCTGTATCTCTGCACAATTGCAACTGATTTGGTGAATGAAATGTGGTGTGCACAGGTATAAAACAGTTTATTTACTAATGTTAGTTTGTTTTTGTTTTGTTTTTAACCTGTGGTGATTCAAAGTTTTTAGTTGGGAATGTTATTTGTCTTTATTGTTTAAATATGTCTCTTTGTTTATTGTTTAAATTGTTTAACTAGTGAAATTTCTGTTTGTGTCTCTTAAAAAATATGACATGTCACCTAAATGTTAAGACTGGCAGTTCTAACTGACTGGAAAGAAAGTATGGCTTTGGTGTAATGGAGGAAGGTAAAGAGAAATGTTGAAAGAAAGTGGAATGGATGACAGGCCAGTAAGGTGGGACAAGTAGAATATGGAAACTGAGTAGAAATCCTGTCTTCACTAAATCAAGGCATCTTGTAAATCCTGTCTTCCCTAAACCAAGGACACTTGGGAGTAAACTATTCGCATTTTGCCTCCCTAAACAGAGGTTAAATAGATTATGTCAATGTACTCAGGGAGACTGATAGCAAAATTCTGATTAGTGTCATTTGCTGTCCACACCCAAGGACAAATGAAATTAGAAAATAAGCCTTATTTTGATTAGTTCTTTTATTTGGGTATTTTTTTAAAGGAGGTAACCTGGTCTCTTCCTGAAACATGAGTAATAGCTCTTTCTCAAACTCTATTGTCTTAGAATGTATGTTAAGGAATTTTAAAAAGAAGGTAGTTTCTAAAGCTGGTTATTTCTGAAAGTTATAAGAATGTGTTAGAGCCAAGATGGCTGCTGACAGGATGGCAGGCTGCAAGGTAGTGTGTGAGTGAGAGAATGAAAGGAGAGTGCATGGACATGCAGGGAATGTCAGTATTTGTAAGTGAGTAACAGCAATATTCCTAGGGACTGTTGGGAATTGGCAGACCAGGCTCCACTGGCTGGGCAGCCTCTACTGCTGCTGAATCTTTCATGGAGCAGGAGGCTCTGCCACAGAGACCACACCATTTTGAAGAGGAGAATGGCTGTGATCTGAAACTCAGCCTTACCTTCAATGAGGGAGGCCTCGGATACATACCGGGAACCTACAACCACAATGCCCAGGAATCAGTTGCCACAGCTGCAAAACCAGGAACACTGGGACTACAGCTTCCTTGGCCACGCGCGACTAAAATGTCTGTCAAGGGGGAGAGAAAGCTGTGCAAATACGCAGACGATCCCTGTGCATTCTCACAGAGCAGATAGAAGGAACAGCTGAATCGAATAACATCCACCTAGAATTGGCAAATTAAACACAGCCGGTGAGGCAATCCATGGATGGAAAGGTCAGATATCACCTAGAGCCATGGTCGGCAAACTGTGGCTCATGAGCCACATGCAGCTCTTTGGCCCCTTGAGTGTGGCTCTTCCTAAGCCTTAGGAGTACCCTAATTAAGTTAACAATGTACCTACCTATATAGTTTAAGTTTAAAAAATTTGGCTCCCCAAAGAAATTTAAATCATTTTACTGTTGATATTTGGCTCTGTTGACTAATGAGTTTGCCGACCACTGACCTAGAGCAGTGTTTCTCAACCTTGGCTGCACATTAGAATCACCAGAAATCAGGATTTTAAAAAGTTTCGCAGGTGATTCTAATGTGCAGCCAAGGTTGAGAACCGCTGATCTAGAGAAAGTAAATGCAGGAGAGAGAGAGAGCTACGAAACCAGACACCCAGAAAGAAGCAAACATGGGGAGACAAAAACAGCCCACATATGAAAGAAAAGAAGATGTGGTAGAAAGGAAGTAAACTAAATGGAGGCAAGCAATATGTCAGAGAAAGAATTCAGAGCAATGGTCATAAGGTCACTGAAAAGAATGGAAGACAAATTCAATAATATGTGTAAGAACCAAAAGGAAATGAAGAAGAACCAAGAAGAAATGAAAAAAATGACATCTCTGCAATAAAGAACTCAATAGAAAGCATCAACAGTAGACTAGAAGAAGTGGAGGACCATATCAGTGAGCTAGAAGACAAGGTAGGGAAAAATACCCAAGCAGAGCAGCATGTAGGAAAAAAAAAAAAAAAAAAAAAAAACAACTTAAAAAACAGGAGGAGAGCGTAATGGAACTTTGGGACAATAGGAAACAAACAAAAAAACAAAAAAACCCCATCCATATAATAGGGGTACCAGAAGGAGAGGAAACTGAGTAAGTAATAGAAAACCTGTTTGATGAAATAATGACAGAAAATTTCCCTGATATCAGGAAGAAAAAACTTACACAAATCCAAAAAGCTCACAGTCCCAAATAAGATGAACCCAAAAGGACTGACACCAAGACACATTATAACTAAATTATAAAACACCAACGACAAAGTAAGAATCTTAAAGGCTGCCAGGGAGAAACAGAATTTTACCTACAAAGGCTCCCCCATCAGACTAGTGACTTATTTCTAAACAGAAACACATCAGGCCAGAAGGGAATGGAATGAAACATACAATATACAAAGTCATGCAAAGCAAGGGTCTGAATCCAAGAATACTGTACCCAGCAAGGCCACCAATAAAAATTGTGGGTGAAGCCTTGGCCAGTTTGGCTCACTGGATAGAGTGTTGGCCTGGGGACTGAAGGGTCTTGGGTTCGATTCTGGTCAAGGGCATTTACCTTGGTTGCAGTCACATCCTCAGTAGGGGGTTTGTAGGAAGCAGCTGATAGATGCTTCTCTCTCATCGATGTTTCTAACTCTCTACCCTTCTCCCTTTCTCTCTGTAAAAAAAAGAAAGAAAACATGACCCATATATCTGCTGTCTACAGAAAACCCACCGCAGAACAAGGGACTCACACCGACTGATGGTAATGGGATGAAAAAAGGTTATTCGGGAAAATGGAATTGAAGAAAAATCTGGGGTATCAATACTTATATCTGATAAATTTGATCTCCAAGTAAAGGCCATAAGAAGAGATAAGGAAGGATACTTCATAATACGAAAGGGAACAACTCAACAAGAAGATATAACTCTGGTGCACCCAAATACAGGAGCACCCAAATATATAAATAAATAAAAAATTCTAGAGGACATCAAGGGAGAGATTGACAGAACTACAGTCATAATAGAGGACTTTAATACCCCACTAACAGCACTGGGCAAACCCTCTAAACAAAAAATCAGCAAAGAAACATCAATCCTAAATGAATCACTAAATCAGATGAAATGGCCCAGATGTTTGGGAGGAGAACCAAGATGGCGGCATAGGTTAACGCTGAAGATTGCTGCCTCGAACAACCAATTCAAATTACACCTAAAAGACGGAACGGACACCATCCAGAACCACAGGAGGGGTGGCTGAGTGGAAATTCTACAACTAGGAGGAAAGAGAATATCATACCCAGACTCAGAGGAGGCACAGTGCTGAAGTCAAATTCTGAGGTGCGGAGTGCGTGCGGAGCGGGCTGGCGGCGGAGGGCGCGGTTGTTGTTTACAATCGGGAGGGAGCTTCAGACTCTGAGCTCCAGAGCCGGGCGAGTCCCTAGGGACCCAGACTCAAACGGGAGAAATGGGACTGTCTGGCTTCAGTCGGAACACGAAGGCAGCTTTCTCTCCGAGGTTTGCAGCGATTGCTGGGACTCGGTGAGGCAGAACCCCTAGGGACGGAACTGAGAGCAGCCATAACTGCTCGCTCCGCCCGCCCTGTAGATCCCCGGGGACCCGCCCCGCCCAAGCCCTGCGCAGAACCATTTGCCGATAGCCTCAGGCAAACGCTAGATTAGCACCGCCCTAGAGATCCAGCACAGAAGCTCTCCCATTGCAGACACAGCGGACTCTCATAGCCAGTTAGCCTGGAGGTCAAATCACCCCAGGTATTCCCAACATCAATCAAGGCTTAACTACAACAAGACTTCGCACAAATACCACTAGGGAGTGCACCAAGAAAAGATAAAAAAATGCGGAGACAAAGAAGCAGGACGGAAATGTCAGAAATGGAAGATATAGAGCTCAAAACCACACTTTTAAGGTCTCTCAAGAACTGTCTAGAAGCTGGCGATAAACTTAGTAAGGCCTTCGAAAAGGCTGGTGAGACCGCCCATAAATGTAGTGAGATCCTCAAGAAATCTAATGAGACCCTCGATGTTGTGATAAAGAACCAACTAGAAATTAAGCATACACTGACTGAAATAAAGAATATTATACAGGCATCCAACAGCAGACCAGAGGAGCACAAGAATCAAGTCAAAGATTCGAGATTCGAAGAAGCAAAAAACACCCAACTGGAAAAGCAAAATGAAAAAAGAATCCGAAAATACGAAGATAGTGTAAGGAGCCTCTGGGACAGCTTCAAGCGTACCAACATCAGAATTATAGGGGTGCCAGAAGATGACAGAGAGCAAGATATTGAAAACATATTTGAAGAAATAATGACAGAAAACTTCCCCCACCTGGTGAAAGAAATAGACTTACAGGTCCAGGAAGCGCAGAGAACCCCAAACAAAAGGAATCCAAAGAGGACCACACCAAGACACATCATAATTAAAATGCCAAGAGCAAAAGACAAAGAGAGAATCCTAAAAGCAGCAAGAGAAAGAAAATCAGTTACCTACAAGGGAGTACCCATACGACTGTCAGCTGATTTCTCAACAGAAACTTTGCAGGCCAGAAGGGAATGGCAAGAAACATTCAAAGTGATGAATACCAAGAACCTACAACCAAGATTACTTTATCCAGCAAAGCTATCATTCAAAATTGAAGGTCAGATAAAGAGCTTCACAGATAAGGAAAAGCTAAAGGAGTTCATTACCACCAAACCAGTATTATATGAAATGCTGAAAGGTATCCTTTAAGAAGAGGAAGAAGAAGAAAAAGGTAAAGATACAAATTATGAACAACAAACATGCATCTATCAACAAGTGAATCTAAGAATCAAGTGAATAAATAATCTGGTGATCATAATAGAATCAAGGACATAGAAAGGGAATGGACTGACTATTCTTGGGGGGGAAAGGGGTGTGGGAGATTCGGGAAGAGACTGGACAAAAATCATGCACCTATGGATGAGGGCATTGGGTGGGGAGTGAGGGCAGAGGGTGGGGTGGGAACTGGGTGGAGGGGAGTTATGTTGGGAAAAAAGAGTAACTAATGTAATAATCTGAACAATAAAGATTTAATTTAAAAAAAAAACAAAAAAAAAACAAAAAGAAAAAAAATAAATAAATAAAAATGGTTTTTTGTGAAAATTGGAAAAATGTGTGCAAAAAATAAAACTAGGCCAACTTCCTACACTATATACCAAAATAAACTCAAAATAGATTAAAGACTTACATGTTGGACTAGAAACCATAGAAATCCTAGAAAAAAATACAGGCAGCAAAATATCAGATATTATTTGTAGCAACAATTTTTCTGATATGTTTCCTTGGGCAAGGGAAATAAAAGAAAAATATAAACAAATGGACTACTTCAAACTAAGAAGTTTTTGCCCAGCAAAGAAAACCATCAACAAAGTGAAAAGATAATCCACTGAATGAAAGAACACATTCACTGATACATATGATAAGGAGTTAATATCCAAAATTTATAAAGAACTTATTAAACTCAATACCAAAAAGCAAACACTTCAATTGAAAAATGGGTAAAGGACCTGAATAGACACTTCTACAAAGAGGACACACAGAGGGCCAATAAATATTTGATAAGGTGCTCAAAGTCACTAATCATCATAGAAATGCAAATTAAAACCACAATAAGATATCACTAAATAAAAAAAAAAAAACAACAAGTGCTGGCAAAGATGTGGAGGAAAGGGAACCCTCATGCACTGCTGGTGGGAATGCAGACTGGTGCAGCCACTGTGGAGAACAGTATGGAGTTTCCTCAAAAAATTAAAAATGGAACTGCCTTAGACCCCACAATTCTATTTTTGGAAATTTATCAGAATAAACACTAAGTTGAAAGAATATATGTACCCCTATATTTATTGTAGCATTATTTACAGTTGCCAAGATTTGGAAGCAGCCCAAGTGCCCAACAGTATATGAGTGGATTAAAAAGTTGTGGTACATTTACACCAAGGAATACTATTGGCCATTAAAAAGATGGAAACATTAACACTTGCAACAGCATGGATCCAACTGGACAGCATCATGCTACGTGAAATAAGACATACATAGAAAGACCAATAATACATTATTTCACTTATTAGAGACCTGTTGCATGAAAAGATTCATGTAATAGACTTTCCCTTCCCCTGGCTGCAGGCACAGGTTTTCCTCTGGCACCTGGGACCCAGGCCTTTGCTGCTCCGGCTGGAGCCACCTTCAAGCCTTCACTGCTCTGGCCAGAGCCACCTTCAAGCCTTCGCTGTCCTGCCTGGCCACCCCAGGCCAGGTCGAACACGGGGTGCCTGGGCAGGCCGGTGGATCACTGCTGCCCCGCCCAGCCACCCCGGGTTGGGTTGCACACAGGATGCCTGGATGGCAGCCAGGCGGGCCAGCCAATCGATGCTGCACCGCCCGGCCGCCTCGGGTCGGGTCACACATGGGACGCCCGCCCCCCTGGGTCACAGATAGCAGGCCCGGATGGTGGTGGGGCAGGTGGGATGGCGCTGTCCCACCCTACTTTCAGTATGCAAATTAGCCGCTATCTTTGTTAGTGGTTAATTTGTATATTGCACTGATTAGCCCATGGGGGCGTAACAAAGGTACGGTCAATTACCATGTTTGTCTATTATTAGATAAGATATGTAGAATCTAATGAACTAATAAACAAAATAAAGACAGACTTATAAATATAGGGCAGGATGATAGCTGTCAGGGGTCTGCATGAGGAAGGGTCAAAAAACTGAGCAAAAAAAAAAAAGAGAGAGAGAGATAAACTTATGGTCAATGACAACAGTATGGTGATTGCTAGAGGGAGGGGGTTTGGTCCATGTAGAAAATGGTATAAAGGGATAAATGGTGATGGACAGAGACTTGACTTGGGATGGCGAACAAACAATACAGGCTACAGAATACATGTTGTTGAATTGTTCATCTGAAGCCTGTATAATTTTGTTAACCAATGTCGCCCAATAAATTCGATAAAAGGGAAAAAACATTTTGCAATATAGCAAAAGTGGTCACAAGATAAGAGTTTATTTCATTATAGTTCTATCTCATGAAATAAGAAAAATTCCCCCAAAACAACCTAACACATATTAGTTAACTAGAAAGATGAATAAGTCAGGAGAAGAAAAGAAATAATAAAATTTGAGCAGAATTAAATAAAGCAAAGAACAAAATGATAATACAAAAATAATGCAACAAAGAGATGTGTTTTTTTAAAGATTAGTAAAATTGACAAACCTTTGGATAGATTAAGGGAAAACTCCCCAAATAAATAATATCTGAAATGAAAGAGGAGAAGTTATGACTGACACCACAGAAATACAAAAGATCAAAGCTAAAGGAGGGGGGAGGCAGGGATGGGTGAAGGGGCAAAGGGTAGGGAAAAGGGGGTCACCAGCAAATATACTAACATTAAAATTTTAAGTAAAGTAAATAAAGTGTACCATTCAGAATCATACAAAAAGGATCATACAAAAATACTTTGAAATGCTATATGCCACCAAATTCAATAACCTAGAAGATATTTACAAGTTTGTTGAAATATGTAACTTTCCTAGACTGAATCATGAAGAACTGAAAAATCTAAATAGACCAATCATCAATGAGAAAATTAAAATGACCATCAAAAACCTTCCCAAAAGTCCAGGGACAGAAGGCTTCACTAGCAAATTCTAGCATTAAAATAAGATTTAATACCATTCCTTGTCAAACTCTTTCAAAAAATTGAAGAAGAAGCAATACTTCCTAACACATTATATGAGGCCGACATTACCCTGACACCAAAACCTGGCAAGGATAACAAAACAAAACAAAACAAAAAAAACAAAACAAAAACCTAAAGACTAATGATGACTACACATGCACAAATCCTTTAAAAATATTGATAAATTGAATACAACTATACATTAAAAATATATCACAATCAAGTGGTTTTCATTCTAAGGGCACAAGGATGGTTCAGCATATGCAAATCATTCAATGTAATACACCGCATTAACAAAATGAAGGATAAAAATCATATGTTCATATCAATAGATGCAGAAAAAGCTTTTAAGATACAGCATTCATTCATGATTAAAACACTCAATAAAATGGGTATAGAAAGAAAGTACCTCAATCTAATAAAGGCCATATCTGACAAACACTCAGCTAATATTCTACTCAATGGTGAAAGACTGAAAGATTTTCTTCTAAGATCAGGAACAAGACAAGGTTGCCCACTTTCACCACTCTTATTCAATATAGTACTGGAGGTTCAAGCCAGAATAATCATGTAAGAAAAATAAATAAAAGGCATCAAAATTTGGAATTAAGAAGTAAAGTTGTCACTGTTTGCAGATGACATGATTCTTTATACAGAAAACCCTAATGATGACACAAGAAATCTATTAGAACAATAAATAAATACAGTGAAATACAAAATCAATGTACAAAAATCTGTTTCATACCTATATATTAAAATAAAATTTCAGAAAAAGAAATAATTTTTGCAATCGCAATGAAAATTATAAAATACCTAGGAATAAACTCACAGGATGTGAAAAAACCTATACAGTGAAAGTATGAGACATTATCAAAAGAAATTGAAGAAGACACAAAGAAATGGAAAACTATTCCATGTTCTTGGATTTGAAAACCAACATTATTAAAATGCCCATATTACCCAAAGCAATGTACAGATTCAATACAATCCCCATCAAAATCCCAATACCATTTTTTAAAGAAAGAGAACAAAACTTTTTTTTTTATTTGAACAAAAAAGACCCTGAATAAGCAAAGCAATCCTGAGAAAAAAAGAACAAAGCTGGAACTATGAAATATCCTGACTTCAAATTATCAAACAATTAACAAAACAGCATGATTTCGAGTTTTTCAGGTATATACACAGGAGAGAGATTGCTGGGTCATGTGGTAGCTCTATTTTTTTAATTTTTTGAGGAATCACCAAACTGCTTTCTATAGTGGTTGTACCTATCTACATTCCCACTAGCAGTGAATGAGGGTTCCCTTTTTTCCACAGCCTCTCCAACACTTGTTGTTGCTTGTTTTGTTGATAATGGCCACTCTAATTGGTGTAAGGTGGTATCTCATTGTAGTTTTAATTAAAACACACATGAAACCTATATGTTCATGTTGACTAATGTAACCTAAATAAATAAATAAATAAATAAATAAATAAATAAAATAGTAAAAAACAAAAATAAATAAATGTCAAAAAATAAAATAAAAAATAAAAGTTCACTTTGATTACCATATGACCAAATACACAAACACACACACACACACAGACACACACACACACACACACACACACAAATGGCATAGCATTGGAATAAAAACAAACAGACAAGGGGAACAGAATTAAGAGCCAAGAAATAGACCCACATGTATATGGGCAAATAATCTTCAACAAAGGAGCCAAAAACATACAATAAAGAAAGGAAGACCTCTTCAATAAATAGTACATAGACTATTGGGAAGCCATATGCCAAAATATTAAATTAGACCGCTGTTTGTTATCAAAAATTAACTCAAAATAGATCAAAGACCTAAATATAAGACCTGAAACAATAAATTACACAGAAGAAAACATAGATGCTAAACTTATGAACCTTGATCTTATAGATGATTTCATGAAATTGACCTTAAAAGCAAGGTAAGGAAAAGCAAAAATAAATTAATGGTACTACGTCAAACTAAGGAACTTCTGCACAGCAAAACAAACAAACACAAAACAACTATCAACAAGACAAAAAGACAACCAAGAGAACAGGATAATATATTTGCAAACAACACTTTCTATAAGGGTTTTATTATTAAAAATGTATTAAGATCTCATACAACTCAACACCAAAGAAACAATCTGATTAAAAATGAGCAGAGGACATGAACAGACACTTATCCCAACAAGATATACTAATGGCCAACTGATATATGAAAAGATGTTCAACTTCACTAGCTATTATGGAAATGCAAATCAAAACTATAGTGAGAAACCACCTCACACCTGTTAACTGACAATTATTCACAAGTGTTGGAGAGATTGTGTGGAAAAATAAATCTCCATTCACTAGTAATGAGAATGTAAACTTGTACAACCACTATGGAGAACAGTGTGGAGGCTTCTAAAAAAATTAAGAATAGAGATATATGCACCCCTATGTTCATAGCAGCACAATTTACAATAGCTAAGATTTGGAAACAGCCTAAGTGCCCATCAGAAGTTGAGTGGATTAGAAAACTGTGGTACATCTACACAATAGAATACTATCCTGCTGTAAAAAGGAAGAAACTCCTATCATTTGCAACAGCATTGATGGACCTGGAGACCATTATGCTAAGTGAAATAAGTTAGTTGGAGAAAGATAAATATCACATGATCTCATTCATTTATGGAGTATAATGAACAACATAAACTGATGAACAAAAACAGATCCAGAGACAGAGAAGTATTGATCAGACTGTCAAACCTCAGAGGGAAGGCAGGGGAGAGTGGAGGGAAAGGGGAGAGATCAACCAAAGACTTTGTATGCATGCATATAAGCATAACCAATGGGCACAGACACGAGGGGGTTGAGGGCATGGGGCTTTGGGGGAGCCATGGGGGGATAAGGACACACATGTAATACCTTAATCAATAAAGAAAATTTAAAAAAAATAAGAATAGAGTTACCATATGACCAAGCAACCCCTCTTCTGAGTATCTATCTCCCCAAAATAGAAAACATTTATTTGCAAAGATATATGTACCCCTATGTTCATTGCAGCATTATTCATGGTGGCTAAGACATTGAGACAACCAAAGTATCCTTCCATAGAGAATTGGATAAAGAAGATGTGGTACATATATTCAATGGAATACTAGTCAATCATAAGAAAAGATGAAATACTACAATTTGCGACAAGATGGATGTATCTTGGAAGTATACAATTACCTCCTGTTCTACTGGCATTAAAAAGAAAATAGAGAGCAATAAAATTATTATTTAAAATCTTTGTAGTGTAGTCATGTTAACTTCTATTGAGCCAAACATATTTTAGTTATGTTCTAAGGTTTTATATTTAAATATAAATAAAATATATATTATAATATCAATATATATCTGGGAACTTTCATAGTACATACCTTAATGAACTATAATTAGATAACTCTAAGGCTTTGCAAAATGACAATTTTTAGTTTTTGTTTGTGTATATATTTTCACTTTTTATGTTTTATGGTGCATATGATTCTCCATGTTTAATAATTTCACCATAGCAAACAGCATCTTCTATGAGAACAAACACATTCCCTAAAATCTTTATTTGCTATCTAAAGCCATTGCTCATCTTTGGTGTCACTAAATAACTTATTTCTATATATAATTTCTTTTTTGGAAAATAAGACTATTTTGAATAGATCACATGAGGATTCAAGGATTCTTCTGTTTATTTCAAGTTGATCCCAAGGCATTGATACAGGATTAAATTATAGTGCCATTATCCCTTTAATTCAACTCAGAAGTCTGAAATTGAATGTTATAAACTTGAAAGAATATATTTGGTATTTCTATGTAAATTTCTCCAGACCCTACTGACAAAATTCCCTGGGAAGTCTATTGAATTTCAAAATGTTCTCAGAGCAGTTTAATCAATCTGACCTCTAGGAGCTTGAATCAATGAGAGGTAGTTAAATAAATATTCATTTTATTATTTTTAAATATATATTTATCGATTTCAGAGAGGGAGAGAGAGAGAGAAACATCAACGATGATAGAATCATTGATCTGTTGCCTCCTGCTAGCTCCCTACTGGGTATCCAGCCTGCTACCAGGGCATGTGCCCTTGACTAGAATCGAACCCAAGACCCTTCAGTCTGAAGGCCGATGCTCAATCCACAGAGCCAAACCAGCTAGGGCAATGAGTATTCATTTTAAAGAACTAAGGTGGGAGTTGCCCCGCGTAACTTATCCAGGCCTACCTATAAAGCCCTGCACATTTGTATTAAGTGTATATCTGGAATCACCTCCACAACTTGTGTTTTATCTCTCATTTATTGTAGCATGAGAAGGTGACTACAAACAAAGATTGTTGCTAGTTTTCTAGGTTTTGGGGATGGTTTGATTAGAAATAGATATATATGTACATATAATTATATGTATTTATATCTTCTTACTGATTATATAATCAGTATATATTGGATTCTCATAATTTCTTTCAAAACCATAGCTTTTGAGATGAAGTATTCTATTATTTCATATCCTATATAATAAAAGCCTAATATGCTAAGTGTCCAGTCATCCAGTCATCCGTTCAACCAATCATCCCAACCCAGTAAATTCTTGAGACAGATGTATCTCAATTTTGTTGATACACTGCACCCGCAATTGACAAGCTCAGTGTTCCAACTGGAAATGCTCACTGAATCCAGGCCTGGGCCTGCAGGGGGCTCTGGGTTTCCAGCATCTCTTCTTCATCCATCCTGCCATAGAAAAAGTCCAATCTTATCTCCAACAAGGCCAGAAATAGGGCCAGTGTCCAGTCTGTATCAGAGCTCAATTCCCAGCTGTGTTCCCGCAAGCTGGCGCTGCTGTACCCAGTACCCAGGCACAGCTTGGAGCCTGCTTGAAGTCCACTTGGCTACTGGCTATTAGGCCCACATGGTTGGTATGGATAGAAAATCCACAAATGAAAGGGGAAAGTGTATGTTCCCTCATTGTCATTTTGATTTGCATTTCTCAGATGATTAGTGACTATGAGCATGTTTTCATATGTCTCTCAGCATTATGCATGTCCTCTTTCAAAAACTGTCTATTTAGGTCTGTTTCCCATTTCTTGACTGGGTTGTTTATCTCCCTTTTGTTAAGTTGTATGTGTTCCCTGTAAATGTTGGAGATTAAACCTTTATCAGAGATATCATTGGCAAATATGTTTTCCCATGCAGTGGGTTATCTTATTGTTTTGTTGATGGTTTCTTATGCTGTGAAGAATCTTTTTATTTTAAAATAGTCCATTTGTTTATTTTCTCTTTAGTTTCCATTGCCCTAGGACAGTGATGGCAAACCTTTTGAGCTCGGCGTGTCAGCATTTTGAAAAACCCTAACTTAACTCTGGTGCCGTGTCACATATAGAAATTTTTTGATGTTTGCAACAATAATAAAACAAAGACTTATATTTTTATATTAATTTTATATATTTAAATGCCATTTAACAAAGAAAAATCAACCAAAAAATGAGTTTGCGTGTCACCTTTGACACGCGTGTCATAGGTTTGCCATCACTGCTCTAGGAGCTGTGTCAGTGAAGAAATTGCTTCGGCATATATCTGAGATTTTGCTACTTGTGGATTCCTCTATTATTTTTATGGTTTCCTATCTTATGTTTAAGTCCTTTATCAATTTTGAGTTTATTTTTGTGTATGGTGTAAGTTGGTGGTCTAGTTTCATTTTTTTGCATGTGTCTGACCAAATTTCTCAGCACCATTTATTGAAGAGACTGTCTTGACTCCATTGTATATTCTTGCCTCCTTTGTCAAATATTAATTGAACATAGTGGTTTGGGTCGATTTCTGGGTTCTCTATTCTATTCCATTGCTCTATATGTTTGTTCTTGTGCCAGTACCAGGCAATTTTGAGAACAGTGGCTTTGTAATACAGCTTGATATCTGGTATTGAGATCAATCCTACTTTGTGCTTATTTCTCAGGATTGCACAGCTATTCAGGTTTTTTTTGTTTGTTTTGTTTGTTTTTTTTGTTTTTTTTTTTTTGTCTGTTTGTTTGTTTTTTATTCCAGATGAATTTTTGGAGGGTTCTTTCTAGGTCTGTGAAATATGCAGTTGGTATTTTAATGGGGAGTGCATTGAATCTATAGATTGCTTTGGGTAGTATGGACATTTTGATGATGTTGATTCTACCAATCCATGAACACAGTATGTTCTTCCATTTGTTTATGTCTTTGTCTATTTCTTTTTTCAATGTCCTGTAGTTTTCTGGGTAGAGGTCTTTTACCTCCTTAGTAAAGTTTACTACTAGGTATCTTAATTTTTTTGGTGCAATGGTAAATGGGATTGTTTTTGTAATTTCTCTTTCTGTAAGTTCACTATTGGCTAATAAAAATGCCATAGATTTCTTGGCATTAATTTTGTATCCTGCTACATGGCCAAATTCATTTATTAGGCCTAATATTTTTTTTATGGAGTCTTTAGGGTTTTCTAAGTACAGTATCATGTCATCTGCGAATAATGACAATTTCACCTTTTCTTTTCCAATTTGGATGCCTTTTATTTCTTCTTGTCTGATCACTTTGGCTAGCACTTCCAGTACTATGTCAAACAGGAGTGGTGAATGTGGGCATCTCTGTATTGTTCCTGTTCTTAAGGGAAATGGTTTTAGTTTTTGCCCATTGAGTATGATGTTAGCTGTATGTTTGTCATATAAGGCTTTTATTATGTTGAGGTATGATCCCTCTATTCCCACTTTGCTGAGAGTTTTTATCAAGAAAGGGTGTTGGACTTTGCCAAATGCCTTTTCTGCATCAATTGATATGATTATATGATTTTTGTCTCTCAACTTGTTTATGTGATGTATCACATATATTGATTTATGGATATTGTACCAGCCTCACATTCCTGGAATAAATCCCACTTGGTCATGGTGTATGCTCTTTCTAATGTAATGCTGGATCCGGTTTGCTAGAATTTTGTTGAGGATTTTAGCATCTATGTTCATCAGGGATATTTTGCCTGTAATCTCTTTCTTTGTGTTGTCTTTATCTGGTTTTGGTATTAGGATAATGCTGGCCTCATAGAAAGAGCTTGGAAATATTCTTTCCTCTTGAATTATTTGGAATAGTCTTAGAAGGATTGGCTTTTTTTCTTCTTTGAATGTTGGGTAAAACTCCCCCGTGAAGCCATCTGGTCCAGGGCTTTTGTTTGCTGGAAGCTTTTTGATTACTTTTTCAATTTCATCAGTAGTTATTGGCCTATTCAGGTTTTTTAATTCTTCCTGATTGAGTTTTGGAAGCTTGTATTTTTCTAGGAATGTGTCCATTTCATCAAGGTTGTTCAGTTTGTTGGAATAGAGTTGTTCGTAGTATTTTTTGACAATCTTTTGTATATCAGTAGGGTCTGTTGTTACTTCACCTCTTTCATTTCTGATTTTGTGTATTTGGGTCCTTTCTCTTTGTTGCTTGGTGAGCCTTGCTAGAGATTCATTAATTTTGTTCATCCTTTCAAAGAAACATCCCTTGATTTCATTGATTTTTTATATTGTTTTTTTTTTTTTTGGTCTCTATGTTGTTTATTTCCGCTCTGGTCTTTATTATTTCCTTCTTTCTGGATACTGTGGGCTTTTCTTGTTGCTCTCTTTCTAACTCTTTGAGTTGTATGGTTAGATCATTTATTACCAGTTTTTCTTTTTTTTTTTTTGAGGTAGGCCTGTAGAGCTATGAACTTCCCTCTCAGGACTGCTTTCATTGTGTCCCATAGATTTTGGATTGTTGTGTTTTCATTGTCATTTGTTTCCAGGATGCTTTCTATTTCTTCTTTGATCTCTCTGGTAACCCAGTCATTGTTTAATAGCATGCTATTTACCTTCCAAGTGTTTGATTTTTTCCATTGTTTTTATTTTAGTTGATTTCTAGTTTTATGCCACTGTGACCTGAGAAGATGCTTGTTATGATTGCTATTCTCTTTAATTTGAAGAGACTTTGCCTGTGTCCTAATATATAGTCTATCTTTGAAAATGTCCCATGTGCACTGGAGAAGAATGTATATTCTGTAGCTTTGGGGTGAAATATTCTGAAGATGTCAATTAATTCCATCTGATCTAGTGAGCCATTTAGGATTGCTGTTTCTTTGCTGATTTTTTGTTTAGAGGATTTATCCAGTGGATTCAGTGGGTATTAAAGTCCCCTACTATGACTGTATTGCTATCAATCTCTCCCTTGATATCCTGCGGAAGTTTTCATATGTATTTGGGTGCTCCAGTATTGGGTGCATATATGTTTACCAGAGTCATATCTTCTTGTTCAATTGCTCCATTTAGTATTATGTAGTGGCCTTCCTTATCTCTTCTTATAGCCTTTACTTTGAGGTCTATTTTATCATATATAAGTATCACAACCCCCGCTTTTTTCTCATTTCCATTTGCCTGAAAAAAATTTTTTCCGTCCCTTCACTCTCAGTCTGTGTGAATCCTTTGTTCTGAGGTGGGTCTCTTGCAGACAGCAAATATATGGGTCATGTTTTCTTATTTTTTTTAATTAAATCTTTATTGTTCAGATTATTACATTTGTTCCTCTTTTTTCCCCCCATAACTCCCCTCTTCCCAGTTCCCGCCCCACCCTCCGCCCTCACTCCCTACCCACTGTCCTCATCCATAGGTGCACGATTTTTGTCCAATCTCTTTCCGCATCTCCCACACCCCTTTCCCCCCCAAGAATAGTCAGTCCATTCCCTTTCTATGTCCTTGATTCTATTATGATCACCAGTTCATTCTGTTCATCAGGTTATTTATCCACTTGATTCTTAGATTCACTTGTTGATAGATGCATGTTTGTTGTTCATAATTTGTATCTTTACCTTTTTCTTCTTCTTCCTCTTCTTAAAGGATACCTTTCAGCATTTCATATAATACTGGTTTGGTGGTGATGAACTCCTTTAGCTTTTCCTTATCTGTGAAGCTCTTTATCTGACCTTCAGTTTTGAATGATAGCTTTGCTGGATAAAGTAATCTTGGTTGTAGGTTCTTGGTATTCATCACTTTGAATATTTCTTGCCATTCCCTTCTGGCCTGCAAAGTTTCTGTTGAGAAATCAGCTGACAGTCGTATGGGTACTCCCTTGTAGGTAACCGAGTTTCTTTCTCTTGCTGCTTTTAAGATTCTCTCTTTGTCTTTTGCTCTTGGCATTTTAATTATGATGTGTCTTGGTGTGGTCCTCTTTGGATTCCTTTTGTTTGGGGTTCTCTGCGCTTCCTGGACCTGTAAGTCTATTTCTTTCACCAGGTGGGGGAAGTTTTCTGTCATTATTTCTTCAAATATGTTTTCACTATCTTGCTCTCTGTCATCTTCTGGCACCCCTATAATTCTGATATTGGTACGCTTGAAGCTGTCCCAGAGGCTCCTTACACTATCTTCGTATTTTCGGATTCTTTTTTCATTTTGCTTTTCCAGTTGGGTGTTTTTTGCTTCTTCGCATCTCGAATCTTTGACTTGATTTTTATGCTCCTCTGGTCTGCTGTTGGGTGTCTGTATAATATTCTTTATTTCAGTCAGTGTATGCTTAATTTCTAGTTGGTTCTTTATCACAACATCGAGGGTCTCATTAGATTTCTTGAGGATCTCACTACATTTATGGGCGGTCTCACCAGCCTTTTCGAAGGCCTTACTAAGTTTATCGCCAGCTTCTAGACAGTTCTTGAGAGACCTTAAAAGTGTGGTTTTGAGCTCTATATCTTCCATTTCTGACATTTCTGTCCTGTTTCTTTGTCTCCGCATTTTTTTTATCTTTTCTTGGTGCACCCCCTAGTGGTATTTGTTTGAAGTCTTGTTGTAGTTAAGCCTTGATTGATGTTGGGAATACCTGGGGTGATTTGACCTCCAGGCTAACTGGCTATGAGAGTCAGCTGTGTCTGCAATGGGAGAGCTTCTGTGCTGGAACTCTCTGGGTCATGTTTTCTTATCCATTCAGCTACCCTGTGTCTTTTGATTGGAGAATTTAATCTATTTACATTTAATGTTATTATTGAGAAGTACTTGTTTGTGGTCATTTTTATTCTTAATGTTTGTGTTTCTTTTTGTCTTTCTGTTTCTTCATTTTACAGCAGTCTCTTTAGCATTTCTTGCATTGCTGGCTTAGTGGTAATAATCTCTCTTAGTTTTTTTTTTGTTTTTGTTTTTTTTTTTTGTCTGTGAAGCTCCTGATTCCACCTTCAATTTTGAATGATAGCCTTGCTGGGTATAGTATTCTTGGATTCATTCTCTTGCTTTGCATCACTTTGTATATTTCATTCCATTCCCTTCTTGCCTGGTGTGTTTCTGTTGAGAAGTCAGCTGATATTCTAATAGGAGATCCCTTGTAGGTAACTTTCTGTCTCTCTCTGGCAGCGTTTAAAATTTTTACTTTGTCGTTGGTGTTTGCCAATTTAATTATGATGTGTCTTGGTGTTGGTCTTTTTGGGTTCATCTTGTTTGGCACTCTACGTGCCTTTTGGACTTGTGTAGTTTTTTTCTTGCCAGTATCAGGGAAGTTTTCTGTCATTATTTCTTCAAACAGGTTTTCTATTCCTTGCTTCTCCTCCTCTCCTTCTAGTACCCCTATTAAGAGAGTGTTGTTTCATCCCAAAGCTCCCTTAGGCTCTCCTCTTGCTTTTTAATTTTTTTATTCCAGTTTCTCCTGTGTTTGTGTGTTTTTTCCTACCTTGTTTTCTGATTCACTGATGCAGTCCTCAGCTTCTTCTAGTCTGATGTTTAAGCCTTCCATTGTGTTCTTTATTGCAGCTATGTCGTTCTTCATTTCCTCTTGGTTCCTTTTCATGTTGGTGACATTCTCATTCAGCTTCTTATAATTCTCATTGAGTTGTGTGTATTTGTCATCCAGCTGTTTGAGCATCCTTATAACCATTACTCTGAATTCTTTCTCTGATAAGTTGCTAGCCTCAATTTCATTTAACACCCTTTCTGGTGATTCATCTTTTTCTTTCCTTTGTGGATTGCTTTTTTGTCTTCCCATGTTTTTCTGTAATGATTTAATTGTAGCTCCAATTGCTTTGCTACCCAGTTTCTTTTGGGTATGGTGCTACTGGTGTGATCTCTCAGGTCTCCTGGGCTTGGTAGTCTAGTATAGCTATCTACTTGAGCTATTTGGGTTCTCTTGATGTAGTCCTGTGAGCTGGAATGACGCAACTGAGGTGTCTAGAAGTCAGCAGCCATGGAGGGGCTGTCCCAATTTTTGCTGTCTTGTGCCCTTGGTTGAAATCACGCGTGCCCAGCGCGGACTCACAGTGGCACCCAGGAACTGTCTGTTGGGGTGGTGGGGCTCAGGAGGCCTGCGTTCTGGAAAGGCATGACTGTGGTGTCCACTGTAGTTGTGGGGTGAGCAGACTCAGCTTTTGCTGCTGCCCTCGTGGTTGGATACACAGGATCCCAGTGGCACCTGTGGTGTGTTTGCCAGCAGGGTGTATTGACACACTCTGAAGGGCCCTGGCACTGAAGTCACTGGATTGCAGTGTCTATGGGCAGGTATTCCCAGATGAGGGAATTCAGTGTTCCTACAGCTCAGCAGTGTACCCTTGTTTGTTTAAGTGCCTGTCCCACAGGGCTTACCAGGGGCCCTGAAGGCTTCCAGTGCAGCAGTGGTCTTGGGAGGCCTGCACACTGAAAAAACATGCAACTGTAGTGTCCAGAGTTCTGCAGCTTGGGATGGGGAAACTCAGTTTTTGCTGATGCACCTGTGGTGAATAGGCGCTAGTTCCTGGTGTTGGCACACAGTAGCACCCGCTTTGAGTTTGCTAGCGCAGGTACACTGACGCACTTTGAAGGGCCCTGGCACTCTTAATTGAGGTGTCTTTGGGCAGGTATCCACGGTAGGTGAATTCAGAATATCTACTGCCCAGGGGAGTGCGTCCCTATTTGTCCAAGATCGGACCCAGCAGAGGCTCACTGCAGCTTCCCAAAGTGCCCTGTGGATAGATGGGCTTAGGGGGAATGAACAACTGTGGCAGTGCCTTTGCCAGGTGCTGAGCTTTGATGCACTCTGAGGGACCCTGGCGCTTAAGTTGCACAGCTGGGTGTGTGGGGCTGTTATTCAAGCAGAGGGAATTCAGAATTTCTACTGGGGGGCAGTGCGCCCGTGTCTGTACAAAATCGCACCCAGGTGGGGCTCACAGTGACTCATAAGGGAAGTCTATGGAGTGGTGTGCCTTGGAGATCTGTGCTCTGGAGAAGCATGAATGCAATGTTGGAGGTCTGCCGCTGGGGAGGGGGAGGCTGCACTTACTGCTGCGGGCACTGTGCTCTTTTGGAGGTGGAGATCCCAGGGTCTGCGAGTCTGTGGGTGGGGCTGCAGGATTTTGGCTGGGGTGGCTGCTGGTTTGCAGGCAGTGTCCAAGGGCTGTCTGGGTGGTGGTGCTGATGAGTTCCTAGAAGAGGTCACTCTCCCCTTTAGATGGCATGGGCTGCGTGCCGAGTCCCATAGTCTGGGGAGTGCCCACAGCGGTGGTAGTCTCTACCTGTCCCAGAGAGCCGGGTCTGCCAGCCTCTACTGTTCCTGCCAGATTTAACTGTCCCTCACTCACTGACACATACAACACACACATCCACACACTCTCTTTTCATCCCCTCACTCACTCACTTCCTATCCCTCACCTCTGTCTGGCCAGCTGCCATCTTCCATCCCTCTTAACTATTTTTGTTTGTTTACTTTCTGAGTACTATTCCATTGTATGAATATAACACACTTTGTTTACTCATTCACCTTTTGAAGGATTTCTTCATTCTTTTCATTTGAATTATGAATGATAATGCCATATATGTTTGCTTTCAGGGATTTTCTGTGAACATAAGTTTTCAATTCACTTGGGTAAATACCTAAAGATGAAATTTCTGGGTCAAGTGATAAGTATAAATTTAAATTTATAAGAACCTGCCAAACTATTTTCAAAGGAAGCTGTATAATTTTACATTGCCACTGCAATAAATTAAAGTTCCTATTGCTGTCCATAGTTGCTATAACTTTGATCTTGTCAGGTTTTTTTTTTCCTTTTTTTTTATTTTACTACTAGAGGCCTGGTGCACAAAATTTGTGCACTTAGGGGGGAGGGCTTCCCCAGACTGGCCTGTGCACTCTTACAGTGCAGGAGCCCCGTGATTGATCTCCCCAAAGAGGTAGGCCCTGTCCACCCATCCTAGGCTCCTGAATGGATTGCTCCAAAGAAGTAGGCCAGAGCAGGGGGTACCACCATTGGCAACGCCTTGCAGAGCTGCCAGGACCTGCCCCCATGGCTTTGCATGGACCCACGGGACCCCTGGTGTCACTGCATGGTGCCTCCACACTGTGCACGTAGTGTCAAGTCCCCACCCACCCATGCCCGCCTCACTGAACACACAGCTCTGCCCACCTGCGCTTGTCCATGACCGCTGAGCACGCAGCCTCCTGGTGATGGATTGTTATGGCATGAGGGCATCACGGCGCGAGGGTGTGATGACCACATAGGCTTTTATTAGTATAGATTCTTTACACTTGTGTAGTGCTACCTCATTATGGTTTTATTTTAATTTATTATTTACTGGTGACTATAATGATATTGAGCATCTTTTAATATGCTTTCATATATGTTCTTTGGTGAAGTATCTGTTCAGATTATTTATCATTTTATATATTGTGTTGTTTAATTGCTTGTTGAATTTTAAGTGTTATTTATTGGATATGTGATTTGTGTTTCTCTTAGTCTGTCTGCTGCCTTTTTTTTTTTACAAGTCCTTTGGTTGATCTCTTACCCCCCTACCTCCCGCCCCCCAATCCTCCACGGCCTTCCCGCTGCAGTTTGGCAATCTGTTTGAGGCAGCTCTGCCTCTGTATCTATTATTGTTCAAAAGTTTATAATGGTCTCAATTATCCATGAATAAGTGAGATCATGTGGTATTTTTCCTTCATTGACTGGCTTATTTCACTTAGCATAATGCTCTCCAGTTCCATCCATGCCGTTGCAAATGGTAAGAGTTCCTTCCTTTTTAGAGCAGCGTAGTATTCCATCGTGTAGATGTACCACAGTTTTCTAATCCATTCATCTACTGATGGGCACTTAGGCTGTTTCCAGATCTTAGCTATGGTGAATTGTGCTGCTATGAACATAGGGGTGCATATATCCTTTCTGATTGGTGTTTCTGTTTTCTTGGGATATATTCCTAGAAGTGGGATCACAGGATCAAATGGGAGTTCCATTTGTAGTTTTTTGAGGAGACTCCATACTGTCTTCCATAGTGGCTGCACCAGTCTGCATTCCCACCAGCAGTGCACAAGTGTTACATATTCTCCACATCCTCTCCAGCACTTGTCGTTTGTTGATTTGTTGATGATAGCCAGTCTGACAGGTGTGAGATGGTACCTCATTGTTGTTCTGATTTGCATCTCTCAGATGATTAGTGACTTTGAGCATGTTTTCATATGTCTCTTGGCTTTCTGAATGTCCTCTTTTGAAAGGTGTCTATTTAGGTCCTTTGCCCATTTTTTGATTGGATTGTTTATCTTCCTTTTGTTAAGTTGTATGAGTTCCCTATCAATTTTGGAGATTAGGCCCTTATCAGATATGAAATTGGCAAATATGTTTTCCCACACAGTGGGTTTTCTCCTTGTTTTGTTGATGGTTTCTTTTGCTGTGCAGAAGCTTTTTATTTTGATGTAGTCAAATTTGTTCATTTTCTCTTTAGTTTCAAGTGTCCTAGGAGCTGTATCAGTGAAGAAATTGCTTTGGCATATGTCTGAGATTTTGTTGCCTTTGGATTCTTCTAGAATTTTTATGGTTTCCTGTCGTACATTTAAGTCCTTTATCCATTTTGAGTTTATTTTTGTGTATGGTGTAAGTTGGTGGTCTAGTTTCATTTTCTTGCATATATCTTTCCAATTTTCCCAGCACCATTTATTGAAGAGACTATCTTGGCTCCATTGTGTGTTCTTGCCTCCTTTGTCAAATATTAATTGAGCATATTGGTTTGGGCCAATTTCTGGGCTCTCTATTCTATTCCATTGATCTATATGCCTATTCTTGTGCCAGTACCAGGCAGTTTTGAAAACAGTGGCTTTGTAATACATCTTGATATCTGGTATTGAGATCCCACCTTCTTTGTTCTTTTTTAGGATTGCTGCAGCTATTTGGGGTCTTTTTTTATTCCAGATGAATTTTTGGAGAGTTCGTTCTAGATCTATGAAGTATGCCATTGGTATTTTAATGGGAAGTGCATTGAATTTATAGATTGCTTTGGGTAGTATGGACATTTTAATGATGTTGATTCTACCAATCCATGAACACGGTATGTTCTTCCATCTGTTTATGTCTTCCTCTATCTCTTTTTTCAACGTCCTGTAGTTTTCTGAGTAGAGGTCTTTTACCTCTTTAGTTAAGTTTATTCCTAGGTAGTTTAATTTTTTTGGTGCGATGGTAAATGGGATTGTCTTTATAATCTCTCTTTCTGAAAGTTCACTATTGGTGTACAGAAATTCCTCAGATTCCTTGGGGTTAATTTTGTATCCTGCTACATTGGCAAATTCATGTGTTAAGTCTAGTAGCTTTTTGATGGAGTCTCTAGGGTTTTGTATGTATAATATGATGTCTGCAAATAAGGACAGTTTTACTTCTTTTCCAATTTGGATGCCTTTTATTTCTTCTTCTTGCAAATTGCAATGGCTAACACTTCCAGTACTATGTTGAACAAGAGTGTTGAGAGTGGGCATCCCTGTCATGTTCCTGTTCTTAGGGGAAATGGTGTTAGTTTTTGTCCATTGAGTATGATGCTGGCTGTGGGCCTGTCATATATGGCTTTTATTATGTTGAGGTATGATCCTTCTACTCCCGCCTTAATGAGAGTTTTTATCAAAAATGGTTGTTGAATTTTGTCAAATGCTTTTTCTGCATCAATTGATATGACCATGTGGTTTTTTTTTTCAATTTGTTTATGTGATGTATCACGTTTATTGATTTGCGGATATTGTACCATCCTTGCATCCCAGGGATAAATCCTACTTGGTCATGGTGTTTAATCTTTCTGATGTACTGCTGGATCCGATTTGCTAAGATTGTGTTGAGGATTTTGGCATCTATGTTCATGAGGGATATTGGCCTGTAATTCTCTTTCATTGTGTTATCTTTACCTGGTTTTGGTATTAGGGTGATGCTGGCTTGATAGAATGAGCTTGGAAGTGTTCCTTCCTCTTGAATTTTTTGCAGTAGTCTGAGGAGGATAGGTTTTAGTTCTTCCTTGAATGTTTGGTAAAACTCCCCTGTGAAGCCGTCTGGTCCTGGGCTTTTGTTTGATGGAAGCTTTTTGATGACTGCTTCAATTTCTTCCATAGTTATTGGCCTGTTGAGATTTTTAGATTCTTCCTGATTGAATTTTGGAATGTTGTATTTTTCTAGGAATTTGTCCATTTCCTCCAGGTTGTCTAGTTTGTTGGAGTAGAGCTGTCCAAAGTATTTTTTAACAGTCATTTGTATTTCTGTGGGGTCTGTTGTTATTTCGCCTCTATCGTTTCTGATTTTGTTTATTTGGGTCCTCTCTCTTTGCTTCTTGGTGAGTCTGGCTAGGGGTTTACGAATCTTGTTTATCTTTTCAAAGAGCCAGCTCTTTGTTTCATTGATTTTCTGTATTGTTTTTTTGGTCTCTAAGTCATTTATTTCTGCTCTAATCTTTATTATCTCCTTCCTTCTGCTCACTCTGGGGTTTTCTTGTTGCTCTCTTTCTAAATCTTTGAGTTGTAGAGTTAGATGATTTACTACCATTTTTTCTTGTTTTATGAGATAGGCCTGTAGAGCTATAAACTTCCCTCTCAGGACTGCTTTCATTATGTCCCATAGGTTTTGGATTGTTTTGTTTTCATTGTCATTAGTTTCCAGGATGTTTTTAATTTCTTCTTTGATCCCATTGGTAACCCAATCAATATTTAATAGCATGCTATTCAGCTTCCAGGTTTTTGAGTATTTCGGGTTGTTTTTATTGTAGTTTATTTCTAATATTATGCCATCGTGGTCTGCAAAGATGCTTTTTATGATTTCAATCTTCTTGAATTTGGGGATACTTTGCTTGTGACCCAATATGTGGTCTATTTTTGAATATGCCCCATGAGCACTTGAGAAGAACATATATTCCTTAGCTTTGGGGTGAAGCGTTCTGAAGATGTCTATTAAGTCCATCTGATCAAGTGAGTCATTTAGGATTGCTGTATCTTTGCTGATTGTTTGTCTATAAGACTTATCCAGTGCTGTCAGTGGTGTATTAAAGTCCCCTACTATGATTGTATTATTGTCGACCTCTCCTTTGATATCTTCCAGGAATTTTTTTTATGAATTTGGGTGCTCCTGTATTGGGTGCATATATGTTTACCAGGGTTATATCTTCTTGTTGTATTGATCCCTTTAGTATTATGAAGTGGTCTTCCCTATCTCTTGTTATGGCCTTCACTTTGAGGCCTATTTTGTCCGATATAAGTATTGCTACCCCAACTTTCTTTTCCTTTCCATTTGCCTGAAAGATATTTTTCCATCCTTTCAGTTTCAGTCTGTGTGAGTCCCTTCTAATGAGGTGGGTTTCTTGTAGACAGCAGATGTATTGGTCATGTTTTTTTATCCATTCAGCCACTTGATGTCTTTTGGTTGGAGCATTTAGTCCGTTTACATTTAAAGTTATTATTGAAAGGTACTTGTTTGTAGCCATTTCTCTTTTTGTGTGGCTGTTTTCTTTCTGAGCTTTTTATTTCTTCTTTTTATACCAGACCCTTTAGCATTCTTTGCATTGCTGGCTTGGTGGTGATAAACTCCCTTAGCCTTTTTTTGTCTGTGAAGCTTCTTATTTCCCCTTCATGTTTGAATGATAGCCTTGCTGGATAGAGTATTCTTGGATTCAGTCCTTTGCTTTGCATCACTTTGTAAATTTCTGTCCATTCTTTTCTGGCCTGATGTGTTTCTGTTGAGAAATCATTTGATAATCTAATGGGAGATCCCTTGTATGTGACTTTCTGTCTCTCTCTTGTGGCCTGTAATATTTTCTCTTTGTCCTGAACATTTGCCATGGTAATTATGATGTGTCTTGGTGTGCTTCTTTTCGGGTTCACCTTGTTTGGGACTCTCTGGGCTTGTGTGACTTTTTTCTTCCCCACCTCAGGGAAGTTTTCTGATATTATTTCTTCCAATAGGTTTTCTAATCCTTGTTCATCTTTCTGTTTTTATGGTACCCTATTATTCGTATGTTGTTTCGTTTCATGTTGTCCCAAAGCTCCCTTAGGCTCTCCTCCTGTCTTTTAATTTTTTTCTCCAATTGCAGTACATTTTGGGTGTGTTTTGCTTCCTTGTCTTCTAATTCACTAATTCGGTCCTCCGCTTCTCCTAGTCTACTGTTGATACTTTCAATGGTGTTTTTTATTGCAGCTATATCACTCTTCATTTCTTCTTGGGTCTTACTTAAGTTGTTGACTTTTACATCTCTTTCTTCTAGCTTCTTGTAGAGGTTGTCGATTCTTTCCTCCATCCGGTTTATGCACTCTAGGACCCTTATTCTGAATTCTTTTTCTGTCATGCTGCATGCCTCTGTATTACTTAGCTGCTTTTCTGGAGAGTCCTCCTTCTCTTTCCTTTGGGATTTTCTTTGTCTACCCATGTTTGATCTCACTGACATATCTAGACGTTGAGTCGTTCAGTGGCTGCTCCCTTGGTGGCAGTGAGTCCTTGGTCTGTGGTTGCTCTTCGGGCAGTTGTGGAAGCAGCTGCTCTTCAGTTGACGGCAGCTCCTCTGGTGGGTGGTGTTCACAGCTGTGGTGACTCTTCTGGCTGGTGGGGGGCGGTGTCACGTACAGCTGCTGTTCCTTAGCAGAGGGTATGGTGCTCAGGAGATTGCTGTTGCTTGGATCTGCTGCGTTGATTTAAGGGCACAAAATACAACACAACAAGGCACCACGTACCAGGCCCTAAACACAAATATATTCACAATATTAATAACCCCAAATAAAGGCGACTACCCGAATTAAGAGAATTAGGGGATAAGGCAGAGGGAAAGTAAAAGATAAAAGAGAAAAAAAGAAAAGTATGGACCAAAATAAGGAGTGTAAAAATGAAATTTGGAAAAAGAAGGGGGGAAAATAAAAGCGAGAAAAGGAAAAAAAAAGATAAAAAAAGAGTGAAAATAGAGAATGAAGTGGAAGAGGGGAAGAGACTTTTTATATGATGAGAATACTCCTATAGAACCACCACCAATCCCAGCAAATTCCAGCAACAGCTCCCTGTAGATGGATGCAAACTAGAAACAACCAATAATATAACGATGAAAATAGAATGGAGAACACTAATTCCAAAATAAAATAGAGAGAAAATAAAATGGCACTTTAAAAGATGGTAAAATGGTAGCAGTAATAATACTGGTTAAAAATAAGAAGGTAGTAATTAAAAGGGTAAAACCGGGTGATGGAAAAAGAGGAGAAAAAAAAAGAAGAAAAAAAAGGGAAAAAAATAAAATAAAAAAAAGAAAGAAAAAAAAAATTGGTTTTTTAGTTAAAAGGTGAAAAAAGAATAAAAAAATTGCAGTAGTGAAGGTCCTTCGGTTCTTCTATTCTTCAGTCTGGCTCGCCTTTAGTCCTGCCAGGTATTCAGGAGAGTTTTGATTTTCCCTGCGATACACTGTTCTTCTGTGTTGTAGATCACAGTCCTTATTTTAAAGCAGGCCGGATTTTGTTTCCTAGACTGCCTTATTTTGTGTTTAGCCAAGAGTCAGTTTGTGGCTCAGCCTCTGGGTGGCAGTGTTCTGGGCTTGGCCTCTGAGGCTATGTGGCATTGAAAATCCCTCTATAGGCCAGACCCTGTTAACTCCAGGGTGCTGATCAGATTATTTTAATCCTTGATCTCATTCAGGGTGGAATCTGGGTGTGGTTTTGCTCCTTGCCTGGGGGCTGGGAGGAGGAGTCTCACTCTCTGTAGAGAATGGCTGCCCCAGTCCTGGGCTGAGGGATGTCTCAGCACTCAATTTGCTTCCACCTCTCCTGGCCCCCCTTCTCTCCTCAGTCTCTCCCCAGATTCCCCTCCTCCACACCCTCTCCCTCCGTTCAGCACAGGTGAGTGTCTGTATCCGAAATGTCCCATGAACAGGATTCGGCATGAACAAACAAACAAACGCCGGCCCCGGAAAATGGGGAAGGCTTAGTCCCTGCAAACTCTTCTTTTTCGGGCACTGCATGGTCAGGTCAGCTCTTCAGGCTGCCCCCTTTAGGCTCAGTCCTCCGTGATCACAGAACCCAGTTCTCAAATCCCCCGGCGCCAGGAATCCCGCGGATCGCCTTTCCCCCGTCAGAGGCTGTGCCTGTCCCAAGGGACAGGGCTGTCTGCCACGCGGTCTCCCTCTGACCCTCTGGGCTCAGAGGTCTGGCAAACTTTCCTGCCCAAATCCCTGTTTTTTTTTTTACCTTTCCAGGGGCGTTCTGCCCTTCCTGGCTGCAAACTATCTCACCAGCTGAGCAATTTCGCCAATTCGGGGTGGGTGTTATTAGTTTCAGCTGCTCACTCCATTTGCTCCGGGACACGACCTGGGACACGTCTGCCTATATCACCGCCCTGTCTGCTGCCTTTTCATTCCTCTAAGTGTCCTTTCTGGAGCAAATAATTTTAATTTTTTTAAATCCTAATTTAACTTTTTTTTAAGTGTAATACCTTGAATTTTATTTTTTAGCTTTATTGAGATGTAAGTGCCAAATAATTTTTAATATATTTATGGTGTAAAATGTGATATATATATTATCACACTTATATATTTATATATATATTAGAGGCCCGGTGCACAAAAATTTGTGCACTCAGGTGGGGGGTGGTCCCGCAGCCCAGCCTGTGCCCTCTCACAGTCTGGGACCCCTCAGGAGATGTACTTTTGCTGGCTTAGGCCCGCTCCCTGGAGGATTGGCCCTAAGCTGGCAGTCAGACATCCCTCTGGCAGCCTGAGAGCCCTTGGGGGATGTCCACTTGCCAGGGGGAGCAGGCCTAAGCTGCAGTCAGACATCCTTTGCGCTGCTGAGGAGGCGGGAGAGGCTCCCACCACCACTGATATGCTGGCAACCATCAGCCTGGCTTGTGGCTGAGCAGAGCTCTCCCTGTGGGAGCACACAGACCACCAGGGGGCAGCTCCTGCATTAAGTGTCTGCCCCCTGGTGGTCATTGTGTGAAATAGTGACCAGTCATTCCCAGTAGTTCTGCTGTTGGGGTCAACTTGCATATTACTTTTTTTATTATATAAGACTAGAGGCCCAGTGCACAAAAATTTGTGCACTTGGGGGGGAGGAGGAGGGTCCCTCAGCCTGGCCTGTGCCCTCTTACAGTCTGGGACCCCTCGGGAGATAATGACCTGCTGGCTTAAGCCTGCTCCCACGTGGCAGAGGGCAGGCCTAATCCCTAGGTGCAGCCCTTGGTCGGGCTCAGAGCAGGGCCAACTGGGGAGTTGGGGCGCCGCCCCCTGTTATGCACAGAGCAGGGCGGATTGGGAGGTTGCGATGCCACCCTCAGTCATGCTCAGGGTAGGGCTGATTGGGGGGTTGGGGCACCGCCCCCTGTCACACTCAAGGCAGGGTCGATGGGGAAGTTGCGGTGCCACCCCCTGTCACGCACAGAGCTGGGTCAATCAGGGGGTTGGGGCACTGCCCCCTGTCACCCACAGAGCAGGGCCCATCAGCGGGTTGGGGAGCTCTCCCCGTCACTCACAGAGTAGGGCCGATAGGGGAGTTGGGGCACTGCCCCCTGTCACGCACAGAGTAGGGCCAATAGGGGAGTTGGGGCACTGCCCCCTGTCACGCACAGAGCAGGACCGATCAGGGGGTTGGGGCACTGCCCTCTATCACCCACAGAGCAGGGATAATAGGGAGGTTGTGGCCCCACCCCTGTCACACACAGAGCCACAGGGCGTTCAGGGGATTTGGGTGCTGCCCCTTGTCACACTGATCCCGGTGCTGGGAGGCATATTACCCTTTTACTATATAGGGTAGAGGCCTGGTGCATGGGTGGGGGCTGGCTGGTTTGCCCTGAAGGGTGTCCTGGATCAGGTTGGGGGTCCCCACTGGGGTGCCTGGCCAGCCTGGATGAGGGGATGATGGCTCTTTGCAGCTGGTCACACACCATTCAGGGTGGGGGTCCCCACTGGGGTGCCTGGCCAGTCTGGGTGAGGGGCTGAGGGCTGTTTTCAGGCTGTGACTGAAGCTCCCAACTGCTCCTTTTTTTCATTCTTTTTTTTTTTTTATTCTGGGCCAGCTTTAGCTTGGCTCCAGCTCTGAGGCTTCCGCTCCTGAAAGCAGGTATCTGGTTTGTTTCGGTTCTACAATCGAACTCTGTATCAACTCCAGCTCTGAGATCCCAGCTCCCTGAAAGCTGTTTTCTGGGAGTTTTTTTAGCTTCTATTTGTTACTATGTTTCTTAAACTGCAGGCTGAGAGGCCAGCAAGGCAGGCGGGGAACGTTGGTTTCCTCCAGCACTGAAGCAAACTAGCCTCATGTTCAGTTTAAGCTTCCTGGCTGCCAGCCGCCATCTTGGCTGACAGTTAATTTGCATATCGCCCCTGATTAGCCAATGGGAAGGGTAGTGGTCGTACACCAATTACCATGTTTCTCTTTTATTAGATAAGGATGGGGGCCTGGTGCACGGGTGGGTGCTGGCTAGTTTGTCTTGAAGTGTGTCCCATATCAGGGTTGGGGTCCTACTGGTGAGCCTGGCCAGCTTGGGTGAGGGGCTGAGGGCCGTTTTCAGGTTGGCCACACTCTCTTCATGGTAGGGGTCCCCACTAGGGTGCTTGGTCAGCCTGGGTGAGGGGCTGAGGGCCATTTTCAGGCTGCCGACAGCCCCTTCAGGGTGATGGGGTCCTGCTGGGGTGCCTGGCCAGCCTGGGTGAGGGGCTGAGGGCCATTTTTAGGCTGACCACCCCCCCCCCTTCCCGGAGACCCAAGCTCCCAGCCTCTTCTTTTTTTCTTTTTTCTTAGCGCCTCCTTGAGCAGAGGCCAGGGTGGGCTGGAAGCAGATATCTGGGATTTACTTATCTTCTATAATTGAAACTTTGTAGCCTTGAGCAGAGCCCAGGGTTGGCCAGGGCACGCGGGAAGCTTGGCTTCCTCCATTGCCGGAGGCAACCCAAACCTCCTTCTCGCTCCAGCTCTGTGGCTGCTGCCATCTTAGTTGGGTTAATTTGCATACTCGTTCCTGATTGTCTGGTAGGCTTGGCTTGTGGGTGTAGTGGAGTGGCGGAGTAATGGTTCATTTGCATGTTTCTCTTTTATCAATATATATATATATAGTGTGTGTGTGTGTGTGTGTGTGTGTGTGTGTGTGTGTGTGAAATATTGCCACAGTCAGGTTATTTTACATGCCTATCATATTATATAGTAATCATTTTTATTCATGCTGAGCATAGTTAATAACTAATAACTACTCTCTTATCAACTTTCAAGTATACAAGGTAGGCTGGAGTTACTATTTACTGTGGTCACCATGCTGTACATTAAATTTCCAAAACTTATTCATCCCATATAAGTGAAACTTTGTACCCTTTGACCAACATCTTCCAATTTCCCCAACTCTCACAGCCCTTGGCAGCCATCCTTCTATTCTCTTTTTTTATGAGATTAACATTTTTAGATACTATATATATAAAAGATATAATGCAGCGCATAAGTGTTCCTTTTTGTTCACAGCCTCATCAATACTTGTTATCTCTTTTCTTTTTTTATTCCTTACTGGAATCTATTTTGCCATTAATTTTTAGAGAGAGTGGAAGGAAGGGAGAAGTGGGAGAGAGAGAGAAACATCAAATGGTTGTCCCCCACATCTGCCCCTACTGGGGATATGGATCAAACTTGCAATCAAGGTACATGTCCCTGACTGGGAACTGAACCCAAGACTCTTCAGTCTGTGAGCCAACGCTCTAACCACTGAGAAAACTAGCCATGAATATTTTGTCTTTTAAATGATAGCCTTTCTAATGTGTTTAGTGATATCTCCTTTGGTTTTGATTCAGTTCCCTGAAAATCAGTAATGTTAAGCACTTTTTAATATAGCTTTGGCCATTTGTTTATCTTTTTATATAAATATATTTTTATTGCGAGGCAGGAAGAGAGAGGGATAGAGAGATAGAAACATCAATGAGAGATGAGTTTCAAAGATAGTGATGTAAGTAAACACGGATACTCGCCGCCTCCCACAACCACATCATAATTACAACTAAAAGACAGAACAGCCATCATTCACAACCACCTGAAATCTGGCTGAATGGAAGTCTACAACTAGAGAAGTAAAGAAGAAAGTACATTGAGACTGGTAGGAAGGGCAGAGGTGTGGAATGGGCTGGACCAACACCCATGTGTGTCACTTTTTTTTAATCAGGAGGGATATCTCCACTGCCAGGCCTCCCATGAGGAGCAAGCAGTCCCAGTCCCACACCAGACCCCCAGCCCAGGGATCTAGAGCAGAGAAGATAAGTTCCCCTCACTTTGGACTGTAAAAACCAATGGGGATTGTGCATGGGTGCCCTGCAGGCTGCTGGAGACCTGTATGGTTACTCTTAAATGGCCAGCACACAAACTTGCTTGGACTCAAGAGGACTGGGCTCCAGCACAGAGGTGGCAGCTTTGGGGTATCCAGGGACATATAGGGAGAGGGCAGAGCTAGGCTGTGTGGCATCAATTAAAAACTCAGGGGTGGCTTTCTCTCAGACAAGAGTGCTCACAGGGGTCATTGTTCTTATTCTTGGACCTTCCCTGATACAGGGCTGATTGTCAGCCATATCTGTGTTTCCACCAGCATGACTCCACTGTTCACTCTGCCTTGGTGATTCTCTGAGATCCCTGCCCTACCCAATTAGCACCCCTTCCAAGCTGTTTGCAGCAGCTTTTCCATATGAAAGGCCTGTCTTGACTCAGGTTCCAGACTTTCCAAAAATCTCTCAAACAAATATCAGTTGGCATTAGCATGCCCCATCCTTATTAATAAGAGGCAAAAGCCCCAGGAGTAACTCCAGCCTACCTTGCTTCACATCTGGGCCTTTCCTGGGCACTTCCAAGCACAATACAAGTAGCAGCCTTCAATAGATTGTTCTGTAGCTCCTGATGTAGCTTACTTTGCACCTCCCCAGAGGCTACAGAACCAGTGCACCAAGTGGACAGTTTCAGGCCTTACCAGATTACAACTCTATACATCCATAAGTGACATACTCAAGGGGAAGACTCAGTGAGCACCAAGCCCCACTGAAGCAAGTCCTGCTCCATAGGGGTGTCTTCTGCACAGCAGTTCTTACAATGTAGTCACAGCTGGTCCTCATAGCCAATTGGCCTGGAGGTCAACTCCTCATAGTGATGTCAACAAAAATCAGAACTCAACTATAATAAGACTATGCACACAGCCCACACAGGGGTTCACCTAGAATGTCCAACTCAGGTGACTGGAGAGGCTGAGCCATGGCCCTACAGAACACCTACTACACAAGGCCAATCTACCAATTCCAGGAGACATAGCAGTTCTACCTAATACATAGAAATAAACACAGGGAAGCAACCAAACTGTGTAGATAAAGGAACATGTAACAAATGAAGGAACAGAAGAAATCTCCAGAAAACTAACTAAATTAAATAGAAGCAAACTACTAAATACAGAGTTCAAAACAATGGTTATAAGGTTGCTCAAAAATCTTAATGAGACTTTCAACAGACTTAGTGAGACTTTCAAGGATTTTATTGAGAATTACAAAGACATGAAAAATGACCAGTCAGAAATTTAGCATACACTAAGTGAAATAAAGAATAATTTACAGGGATTCAACAGTAGAGGATTCTGAGAATCAAATAAACAATGTGGAATATGAGGAATTAATAAACCCAATCAGAATAGAAAAAAAAAATCCAAAAATATGAAGATAGTGTAAGGAGTCTTTGAGACAACTTCAAGAGTATCAGCATTCATATTATGGGGGTGACAGAAGGAGAAGAGACAGAAAAGCTATTGAAAACCTATCCTATATAATAAGAAGCTAATATGAAAATCGACCAAACAGCGGAAGGAAAGGGTCGCTATAACCTGCACTGACCACCAGGGGGCAGGCACTCAATGCAGGATCTGCCCTCTAGTCCTCAGTGTGCTCCCACAGGGAGAGCGTTGCTCAGCCAGAAGCTGGGCTCATGGTTGGTGAGCACAGTGACAGTGGTGGGAGCCTCTCCGCCTCCAGAGCAGTGCTAAGGATGTCTGATTGACAGCTTAGGCCTGCTCAGCCATCAGTTGGACATCCTCTGAGGGCTCCCAGACTGTGAGATGGTGCAGGCTGGGTGAGGGACCCCCCAGGGGTACACAGATTTTGTGCACCAGGCTTCTAGTTTTAAGAAATAATGACATAAAACTTCCCCTACTGGGTGAAAAAAAGAAAAATAGACTTACAAGTTCAGGAAGCACAGAGTCCCAAACAAGATGAACCCAAAAAGGCCCTCACCAAGACACATCACAATTAAATGCCAAGGGTTAAAAACAAAGAGAGAATCTTAAAAGCAACAAGAGAAAAGTAGTCAGTTACCTTCAAGGAAGCATCCATATGGCTGTTAGCTGAATTCTCTACAGAAACTCTTCAGGACAGAAGGGACTGGCAAGAAATATTGAAAATGATGAGTAGCAAGGACCTACAACCAAGATTACTCTACTCAGGAAAAATATCATTTAAAATTGAAGGTTAGATAAAGAGCTTTACAGACAAGAACAAAAATAGCTAAAGGAATTCATAACCACCAAACCAGTATTACATGAAATGTGGAAGGGGATTCTTTAAGAAGATAGGTGAAGGAGAAGGAGAAGGAGAAGGAGAAGGAGAAAGAGAAGGAGAAGGAGAAGGAGAAGGAGAAGGAGAAGAAGAAGAAGAAGAAGAAGAAGAAGAAGAAGAAGAAGAAGACCAAAAATATGAACAATAAAATGGCAATAAATACATATCTATCAACAATTGAATGTAAACATAAAAATAAATAAACAAGGTATCTAATGAACAAAATAAACTGATTAATAATATAGAACCAGGGGCATGGAAAAATGGAACAGACTGACAAATCTCAGTGGAAAGTGGGGTGGGGAGCTGGAAGAAATTAACCAAAAACTTTATATGCATAAATGCATTACCTATGGACACAGAGAATAGGGTGGTTAATGCGTGAGGTGGGGTGAGAACCAGGTGGAAGGGAGTAATGGGGGGAAAGGGGATCACCTTTAATACTCACAAATATATATATAGTCTCCTTGGATGAGGATTAACAAAAAAAGAAAGAAAAATTGATAAAAGAGGAGCATCATGGATCAGCTGCCTCCTGAATGCCCCATTTTGGGGATCAAGCCCACAACCTGGGCATTTGGACAAAATTTGGGGTAGTCTAATTAAATAAACTTTTAAAAATCTTTATTGTTGAATTTATTACAGATGTCCCATTTTTTTCCCTATTTTCATTTTTAAATCTGGTTCTTTAATTTTTTGCCATTGAGTTGTTTGAGTCCCTTATAGATTTTGGATATTAACCCCTTATCACATATAAGGCTTACAAATATTTTCTCTCATTCTATAGATTATTACTTTATTACTATTTTTTGCATTTATTGTAGTAATTCTGGGGTACATTTTATGTTTAAATCTCATTGCTAAACGCAAGATAATGAAGATTGTCTCCTGAGCTTTCTTCTAAAATATATTTTTTTCTTTTAGTTTTATTTTACATTTTGGTATATGATATATTTTTAGTTAATTTTTGAATAGCGTATCAACTATATTTTAAAATTTAATTTTTAAAGATCAACTAATTAATCTAACAATATTTCTTGGAAAAACAATATTTTCTCCACACCCAAACTGAACTGCAATTGGAGAAAAAAAATTAAAAGACAAGAGGAGAGAGGAGAAAAAAGATGGTGACTGGCAAGAAGGTAGGGAGGGAGAGAGTGTGAGAGAGTGAGGGAGTTATAGAGGAGTGTGTGGTGTGTGTGTTTTTGAGCTAGGGGCAGTTATATCCTGCAGGTCTTGCAAGGGGATGCTTAGCTGGGCAGTCTTAGACAGCAAAACTCCACTGCCACTGTGGACACTTTGAGGACAACCAGCATGAGCACAGAACTTGAAAAACAGAAATGCTTGAGACTAGGATCCTAGCCTCACCACCACCCAATCTTGTCTCAGACACAAACCAGTAACCTACAGCCACTAGGGACAAAGACCTAAGATCACAGCTGCAACCCCACAGACACCAAGAATCCAGACATCCCATCAGCAGATTTCTGTGAGTCACAGAGCCCACCCCCTCCCCGCAGGCTCACTGCAGCACCATAGGAACTGCTAGACCCACCCTGTGCATGCAGGCCTCCTGCCCACACAGGGCAGCTCCACTACCGGAAATTGTGCCTGGGTGCGCAGACACTGGGAAGCTGTTTTCTTCTGTGCATACTCCTGTGAGCAGACCCCATGCCCACACAGGGCAGCTCCGCTACCTGAATTTGAACCTGGGCACGCAGACACTGGGAATCTGTTTCCTGCAATGTGCAATTGTGCAACTAGACCCCACACCCACACAGGGCAGGAGCGTCACCTGACTTTGATTCTGGGCAAGTGCACATGGAAGTCTGTTTTCCGCAGCTAGGAGTGGACCTCCTGCTAACACAGGGAGGCTGTGAAACCTGGTCCCCAAGCAGATCAGGGACCTTGATTCTCCACCTAGAGGCAGCACTGAACACCAGTGACTTGACTCTGTTTATTTTTGAGCGTTCATGGGATTCCTGACTCACAGTGCACGCATAGTAGGAGCCAGGGACTCCAATTCTTGGTGCATGTGCACACAGGGACCCTGATTCTCACTGCAAGGCTGCACCAAGCGACAGAGACTCTGATACTTGATTCTTGGCATGGGCACAGGAGGACTCTGACTCCTGGTGCGTGCTATGAGACTCTGATTTTTGGCACACACAAGTGGGGTGTCTTTTTCAGCACAATGCATGTGGGATCCCTAAATCTATGTGCACACACAAGGCTGCACTGAGCACTGGTGATTCTGATCTCAGGCAAGTGTGGCTCTCACCAACCCAAAACAGTCACATGCCTAGGTGTCAGAGGTCTTCAGTGACACTTGGGTGGTGTGAAGCTCCCACTGAACATGGCCCAGGCCCCTACAAGGCAGCATTTGAACCTTCTGGTGATAGAATGGGGAGACAACAAAACAATCCCCAGAGGAAAGAAAAACTGGAATCACCAAGAATTGAAATAAGTGAAACAGAGGAATGCAGCATGACAGAAAAAGAATTCAGAGTAATGGTTGTACAGTTCTTACCCTGGATGGATGAGAAAATCAACAACCTATGCAAAAATAAGGAAGAAATGAAAAGTGATATAGCTATAATAAAAAAGACCATGGATGGTTTCAACAGTAGACTAGAAGAAGCACAGGACAGAATTAGTGAGTTAGAAGATAAGGTAGAGAAACAAGCACAATTTGAACAGATAACTGGAGAAAAAAATTAAAAAGGAGGAGAAGAGCATAAGGGAGCTTAGGGACAACATAAAACAAAGTAACATATGTATAATAGGGCTGCCGGAAGGACAAGAAGAGCAGCAAAGATTAGAAAATATATTTGAAGAAATAATGACAAAAAACTTCCCTGATATGGGGGGGGGGGGGTTTACATAAGTACAGAGAGTCCCAAGCAAGATGGATCCCAAAAGACCCACAACAAGACACATCATAATTACAATGGCAAATGTTAATGACAAAGAGAGAATCTTAAAGGTTGCAAGAGAGAGATAGAGTTATCTACAAAGGATTCCTCATCAGATTATCAAATGATTTCTCAACAGAAACCCATCAAGCTAGAAGGGAATGGGAGGAGGTACACAAATTGAAGCAAAGCAAAGGACTGAATCCAAGAAAACTCTATCCAGCAAGACTATAAATCAAAATTGAAAGGGAAATCAGGAGCTTTGCAGACAAAAAATGGCTGGAGGAGTTTATCACTACCAAGCCAGAAATGCAAGAAATGTTAAAGGGAACGCTGTAAAAAGAAGAAATAGAATGGGGGGAAGGAACACAGGCATAAAGTACAGAAATGGCTACAAACAAGTACTTATCAATAATAACATTAAATGTAAATGGATTAAATACTCCAATCAAAAGACATCAATCTAGTGACTGAATGAATGAGAAAACATGACCCCTATATATGCTGTCTACAGGAGACCCACCTCAGAACAAGAGACTCACACCAACTGAATGTGGCAGGATGGAAATATATCTATCAGAAAAATTGAAATGGAAAAGAAAAGCTGGGGTAGAAATACTTATATCTGGCAAAATAGTCTTCATGGTGAAGACCATAACAAGAGACAAGAAAGGCCACTTCATAATTCTAAAGAGATCAATGCAACAAGAGGATATAACTCTGGTAAATATTTATGCACCCAAAGCAGGAGCACTCACATACATAAAAAAAACTTCTGGAAGATATCAGTGGAGAGATTGACAGCAACACAATCATAGTAGGAGACTTTAATCCCCCATTAACATCACTGGATAACTCGTCTAGAAAAAAAAAATTAGCAAAGCAACATCAATCCTAAAAAACTGACTAGATCAGATCGAATTAATCGACATCTTTAGAATATTCTACCCCCAAACTACAGAATATACATTCTTCTCAAGTGCACATGAGACATTTTTAAAAATAGACCACATATTGGGACACAGGCCAAGTCTCTCCAAATTCAAGAGAATTGAAAGCATATCAAGCATCTTCTCAGATCACAATAGCAAAAAAGTAGAAATCAACTACAGTAAAAACAATCACAAAAATTCAAACACTGGGAGGCTGAATAGCATACTATTAAACATGAGTTGATTACCACAGAGATCAAAGAAGAAATAAACAAACACCCTGGAAACAAGTGATAATGAAAACACAAAATCCAAAATCTTTGGGACACAGTGAAAGCATCCTGAGAGTGAAGCTCATAGTGTTACAGGCCTGCCTCAAAAAAACAAGAAAAACTTGTAATAAACCAACTAACTCAGAAACTTGAAGAATTATACAGAGAGCAACAAGAAAATCCCAGAGTGAGCAGAAGGAAGGAGATACTAAATATCAGAGCAGAAATAAATGACATAGAGACAAAAAATACAAAGGATCAATAAAACCAAGAGCTGGTTCTTTGGAAGGATAAACAAGATTGATGAAACTCTAGCCAGACTTACCAAGAAGCAAAAAGAGAGGACCGAAATTTAAAAAAAAAAAAAAACACGCCACAAAACAAAACAAACAAAAAAAAACACAACAAATCAAAAACGAAAGAAGCAAAATAACAACAGATCCCACAGAAATACAAAGGATTGTTAAAAAATACTATGAACAACTCTATTGCAATGAACTAGACATCCTAGAGGAAATGGACATATTCCTAGAAAAATACAACCTCAAAAACTCAATCAGAAAAAATAAAAAAAATCCCAATAGCCTGCTAAATATGGAGGAAATTGAAGCAGTCATTCGATGGCTTCATAGGGGAGTTATACCAAACATTCAAAGAAGAACTAACACCTATCCTCCTCAGACTACTTCAAAAAATGCAAAAACAAGGAAAACTTCCAAGCTTAGTCTATGAAACCAGCATTACCCTAATCCCAAAACCAGATAAAGACAACATGAAGAAAGATTATTACAGGCCAATATCCCTCATGAACTTACATGCTAAAATCCTCAACAAAATTCTAGAAAATTGGATCCAGCATTACCAGAAATATCATACACCATGACCAATTGGGACTTATACCGGGGTTACAAGGATGGTACAATATCCACAAATCAATAAACGTGATACATCACATAAACAAATTGAGAGGTAAAATCACATAGTCATATCAATTGATGCAGAAAAAGCATTTGACAAAATCCAACACCATTTCTTGATAAAAACCCTCAGCAAAGTGGGAAGAGGGAACATACGTCAACATAATAAAAGTCTTATATCAGAAACTTACAGCCAACATCATATTCAATGGGGAAAAACTAAACTCATTAGAACAGAAACAAGACAGGGATGCCCACTTTCACCATTCCTGTTCAATATAGTACTGGAAGTGGTAGCCATAGAGATCAGACAAGAAGAAGAAATAAAAGGCATCCGAATCGGAAAAGAAGAAGTAAAAATGTCCTTATCCGCAAATGATATGATTCTGCACATAGAAAACCATAAAGATTCCATCAAAATTATTAGAATTAATAAACAAATTTGGCAATGTAGCAGGATACAAAAGTAACACCAATAAATCTATGGCATTTCTATACACCAATAGTGAACTTACAGAAAGAGAGACTAAAAAATCAATCCCATTTACCATTGCACCAAAAAATTAAGATATCTAGGAATAAACCTAACTAAGGCAGTAAAAAACCTGTACTCAGAAAACTACAGTTCACAGAAAACAGAGAGAGAGAGAGAGAGAAAGACATAAACAGATAGAAGAACATACCTTGTTCATGGATTGGTAGAATCAACATCATCAAGATGTCCATAGTATCCAAAGCAATCTATACATTCAATGAAATTCTCATTAAAATACCAACAGCATATTTCACAGACCTAGAATGAACTCTCTAAAAAAAATCATCTGAAATAAAAAAAAAAGACCCCGATTACCTGCAGCAATCTTCAGAAAAAAGAACAGAGTAGGAGGGATCTCAAAATCAGATGTCAAGTTCTATTACAAAGCCACTGTTCTCAAAACAGCCTGGTGCTGGCACAAGAACAGAGATAAGGACCAATGGAATACAATAGAGAACCCAGAAATCGACCCAAACCAATATGCTCAATTAATATTTGACAAAGGAGGCAAGAGCATACAATGGAATCAAAACAATCTCTTCAATAAATGATGTTTGAAAAATTGGACAGATACAAACAAATAAATGAAACTAGACCTCCAACTTACACCACACACAAATATAAACTCAAAATGGATAAAGGACTTAAAAGTAAGATGTGAAACCACAAAAATATTAGAGGAATCCACAGGCAGAAAAATCTCAGACATATACCGAAGCAATTTCTTCACAGGTACAGCTCCTTGGGCAATGGAAACTAAAGAGAAAATAAACAAATGGGACTACATCAAAATAAAAAGCTTTTGCACAGCAAAGGAAACCATCAACAATACAACAAGAAATCCCACTGCATGGGAGAACATAGTTGCCAATATTATCACTGATAAGGGTTTAATCTTCAACATTTACAAGGATCTTATACAACTTAACAAAAGGAATATAAAAACCCCATAAAAAATGGGCAATGGACCTAAATAGATACTTTTCAAAACAGGACATAAGGCCAAGAGACATATCAAAACATGCTCAAAGTCACTAATCATACAAGCAATGCAAATCAAAATGACAGTGAGGTACCATCTCACACCTGTCAGTATGGCTACCATCAAGAAATCAATGAATGACAAGTGCTGGGGAGGATTTGGAGAGAAAGGAATCCTCGTGGGAATGCAGACTGGGGCAGCCACTATGGACGACAGTATGGAGTGTCTTCAAAAAAACTAAAAATGGAACTCTCATTTGACCCAGTGATCCCACTTCCAGGAATATATCCCAAGAAACTAGAAACACCAATCAGAAATGATATATGCACCTCTATTTTCATAGCAGCAGCATTTATAATAGGAGGATTTGGAAACAGCCTAAGTGTCCATCAGCAGATGAGTGGACTAATATCCAGTGGTACATCTACACCAAGGAATACTACGCTGCTATAAAAAGGAAGGAACTCCTACCATTCGAAACAGCAAGGATGGACCTGGATAGCCTTATGCTAAGTGAAATAAGCCAGTCAGAGAAAGATAAATATCACATGATCTCACTCATCTGTGGAATATAATGAACAACATAAACTGATGAACAAAAATGGACCAGAGACAGAGAAGTATTGATCAGACTGTCAAACCTCCAAGGGAATGTAGGGGAGGGGAGGGGTAAGAGGGAGAGATCAGCTAAAGGACTAGTATGCATGCATATGAGCATAACCAATGGACACAGACACCAAGGGGAGAGGGCATGATTGTGGGGGTGGAGTGCAAGGCAGGGATAAGGACAAATATGTAATACCTTAATCAATAAAGAAAAAAAATAAGCACAAAAGAAAAAAAACACACAATATTTTCTCTATTGAATTGTTGTTTTATCTTTGTAAAAATAGAAATAAACAGTATTTATATAAACCTTTTTTCTCTATTCTGATCTATTGATGTGTTTATTTATCCTTTTTTTCAGTACCATGCTGTGTTTGAGTGCTGTAGTTTGGAATAAGTTCTAAAACTAGGCAGTGCATTATTTTTTTTTTCATTTTTAAATTGTTTTAGCGTTTTTAGCTCATTGCTTTACTATATATATTTTAAAGTCAGCTTTTAAATATTTGAATGAAAACTTGCTGAAATTTTCACTGGGATTGCATTAAGTAGATACACTGAGTGGCCACATTATTATGACCACCCCATCAGTACTTCATTGGGCCACCTTTTACCTTCAATACCACAGCAGTTCTTCTTGGCATTGACTCCAAGAGATGTTGAAAGGTGAAACGAGGAATCTGACACAATGCCTGATGAATAGCACTGTCCAGTTCTGTGATATTTGATGGTTGTAGAACCTGCTGCCTGATGGCTCTTTTAACTTCGTCCCACAAACGCTCAATTGGATTGAGATCTGGTGATGGTGGGGGCCACCTAAGCAAGTTAAAGTCTCCCTCATGTTCTTAAAACCAGTACTGCACAATACGAGCACCGTGGCATGGCGCATTGTCTTGTTGGAAGAAGCCATCTCCATTGGGATACGCCATCAACATGATAGGATGAACTTGATCAGCAATGACACTTAGGTATATTGTGCTATTCAGATGTTGTTCCACACGAATTAAAGGGCCCAAATAATGCCAGGAAAACATGCCCCAAACCATAATACTGCCCCCACCAGCTTGAAGGGTTGTACTTATACATGTGTGGTGCATGTTTTCATGCACCAAATTCTCACTTTGCCATCTGCATGATGTAACTTGAAAGTCGGACCACATGACTTTTTTTCAATGATTGACTGTCCAATCCTTGTGTTCCTGTGTGAATTGGAGACCTTTTATCTTGGTAACTGCAGACAGCAAAGGTGTTTGAACAGGCCTTCGGCTATCATATCCCATACAATGCAGTGTACGGCTAATTTGCCTACAAATGCCAGGTGGTCATAATAATCTGGCCACTCTCTCTATATATATATATAATCTCCCACATTCAAAGGTTGTTAAATCGCATTGTTTACCCATATCTTCAGAAAAAAATCACTTCTACTGTCGTGGTAAACAACCTGCTTCCCTATTTATAATGGTCTGGCACTCTAGTAACTTCAGAGCGAAATTATAGCTAATTTGCCTACAAACATCAGGTGGTCATAATAATCTGGCCACTCGGTGTATATCAAGTGAGAGGTGACTGGCATCTTAACACTATTGTATTTTCTAATATATCATCATGGAATGTCAGTCCATCTTCATTTACTTAGATATTTTATTTCTTTCACCAGTGCTTTGTAATTTTCAGCATAAGTATGCTGCTCTTATAATTGCCAAGTACTTCTCATTTTTGGTGGTATTCTATAAGGCAGTGGTCGACTCATTAGTCAACAGAGCCAAATATCAACAGTACAACGATTGAAATTTCTTTTGAGAGCCTCATTTTTTAAACTTAAACTATATAAGTAGGTACATTGTTATTAACTTAATTAGGGTACTCCTAATGCTTAGGAAGAGCCACACTCAAGGGGCCAAAGAGCTGCAGTTCGCCAACCATGGCTATAAGGTATCATTTTTTAAAATTGCAGTTATTCATTACTAATATATAGTATTATGATTGATTTCTATGTATTTACTTTGTATCCTCTGACCTTGATAAATTCACTTAGAAGTTCCTAAAATGTTTTGTATATTTTCTACATTAACCACAATGTCTTCAGCAAATGGAGGCAGTTTTGTTTCTTTCTTTATACTTTGTATCATTTTTATTTCTTCATCTTGCCATATTTCACTGGCTAAGACTTCCCATATAGTGCTACATAGTTGTAGTGAGGTAATTTTTGTTTTGTTCAGTCCTACATAATAATATGTTCAGTCCTACATAATAATATGAAAATTGACCATCACTCTGACACACAAGATGGCTGCCACAAGATGGCCAGCGGGGTAGGGCAGTTGGGGGCAATCGGGCCTGCAGGGGAGGGCAATTAGAGGCGGCCAGGCCTGCAGGGGAGGGCAGTTGGGGGCAACCAGGCCTGCAAGGGAAGGCAGTTTGGGGTAACTAAGCCAGCAAGGGAAGGCAGTTAGGGGTGATCAGGCCTATAGGGGAAGGCAGTTGTGGGTGACCAGGCCAGCAGGGGAGGGAAGTTGGGGGCCATCGGACAAGCAGGGGAGGGCAGTTGGGGGGGGATCAGGCCTTCAGGGGAGGACAATTAGAGGTGACCAGGCTGGCAGAGGAGGGCATTTGTGGGTGACCAGGCCTGCAGGGGAGGGCAGTTGGGAGGGACCAGGCCTGCAGGGGAAGGCAGTTTGGGGGTGACTGGGCTGACAGGAAAGGGTAGTTGGGGATAACCGGGCTGGCAGGGGAGGGAAGCTTGGGATAACCAGGCCTGCAGGGGAGGACAGTTAGGGGTGACCAGGCTTGAAGGGGAGGACAGTTAGGGGTGACCATGACCAGGCCAGCAGGGGAGGACAGTTAGGGGTGAGCAGGCCGGCAGGGAAGGGCAGTTAGGGGCAATCAGGCCAGCAGGGGAGCAGTTAGCCCTCAATCAGGCTGGCAGGGGAGTAGTTAGGTGGTGGTCAGGCTGGCAGGCAGAAGCAGTTAGGGGCAATCAGGCAGGTAGGCGGGCAAGCAGTTGGGAGCCAGCAGTCCCAGATTGTGAGAGGGATGTCCAACTGCCCATTTAGGCCCAGTCTCAGGATTGGGCCTAAATCGTCAGTCGGACATCCCCCGAGTGGTCCCAGATTGGAAAGGGTGCAGGCTGGGCTGTGGGAAACTCCCCCCAATTCATGAATTTTGTGCACAAGGCCTCTAGTATATTATAGGAATAGTAGCCATTCTCTCACCTTTAAGTATGATGTTAGCCACAGGTATTTTAAATGTTATTTAATCGGTTAAGAAAGTTCTTTTATTATTGCATTTAATTTTATATGAAAGCTTCATCTATATAAACTTGCATCTGCTCTCACATTAAATGACAATATGTTTTAACATTTCTTTTAATTTGGAAGAAACATTTCTGTGATTAACAGTTTCCATACACCATTAAGATAATCTATTTAATAATAAGGCATCTGCTATACTTTAGCACCAGTAACAAAAACAATTTTGCATATAATTCCTGTTTAGAAAGTGATAATTTAGGATTAAGGCTTAATACTCTTCCTTATAGTTTATTACATTTAATTTTAAATCTTCAGTCTAGGTACATATTACTTCAGATACATTTCATTTAGCAATATATTTAACTTTTATGTATGTAATTTTATGGTATATTTTTATTATAACTTGTTGAAACAGTTATATATTGGTATTTGATCAGAGAATATTAGAAATAGAGATAAAAAAAGACCTATTGGGTCTGCCCCATTCTACTGTGATATGCATATACTTCTCAGCAACTCCTGTTTCATCAACATAAAACTGTTGTTGGGCCTGTTTATCTCTGCAGAAAAAATGCCAGAAGGTCTTCTCTTATTTAAACATTTATGTTTTCTTATTAGCTATTTCTCTACATCATGCTTTTATATTTGGGAAGTCAATTAAAAAGAATGATTCATTCCTTAGCAAACTTTATTTTCAAAATAATTCTCTATACATGTGTCATTCTAATTTATCATCATATCAAAAAGTTATCTTCTCTCTTACATGCTTATATTATTACTTGAGCGTTTAGAAAAAATCCTAAACAGAAACAATCTCCACAGATAGGTTCATAATAGAATAAGGAAGAGCAATGAATGAGGCAAGAAATGTACATATGCGTCAGCCCTGGGTATCTGAAACAGGAATGATATTGCACAAACTGACTTAGAACCTTTAAATCATCTCAAGGTGAGTCCATCCTTATGAAATGTTTGCTATGTGAAGCCAGCTCAGAGGAAGAAATAAGTTCAAAATTAAGAATAAATGGCTGAGACATAGAAGCACCGAACAGACTGTCCAACCTATGAGGAAAGGCGGGGAAGGGGGCAAGAGATCAACCAACGGACTTGTATGCATGTATATGAGCATAACCAATGGACACAGACAGTAGGGGGTGAGGGCATGTGCTGTGGGTGGTACTGGTCAAGGAGAGGGCAATGGGGGCAAAAGGAGATTCATGTAAGACTTTAAACAATAAAAATTTAAATTAAAAAAGAATAAATGGCTGAGTAAGAAGAATAAATCTACCAACAATGAGTAAATCAATCTATATTTCTAGAATGTGGTCAGGTGAGTTTAACAATATCTATCTACATAGACTGACAAACTGCAGATGGATCTCCTAGTAGGAACTTTTCACATGAATGAAGACAAATAATAAGAATCAGACATGTATATCTTTTATCCAGTTTACCATAGGGCTACTGACAAAACTTGACCAAGATCATTTCTATCTGCTTGTCTGTAACTTCATAATGGACATATGGCTTAATTAATCAGTTAGTTATAATGTTTAAATCCACAAAATAAAACAAAGTTTTATTTTATTTATATCCATGATGTATAAAAGCATTCAAGATTCTCTTTGTGGTCGTTACTCTTTTTAAATTAATTGTGACTTAAATAATTAACAAGCAAATTAAGGAGAGATAGCCAGTTATATGAAAGAATTTCCTCACCACTCCCTATGCTACAAGTCTACCATGTGAATGAAGATAATCTGAGGATGCTTAAAATACCTCCCAATTCTTCTTTATACTTCAACCTTTTTCCTGTTTAACAATACAATGTTAAACATGTATTGTATATAAATATGCATATATATACATATACATGTACCATATACAAATATATACCTACAAACAAACATACATACTTTTTATTTAGTGCAAACCTTATATATTCTTTTCATTTTAACCAGTACAAAATATCCATGCATAATCTTAAAATCCCACTTGTAACACTTCGGTTTAGTTGTACAATTTTTTATATAGGGAAAATTATACTTTCTGAAAAAACAATAACAACAACAAACAAACTTGTTGGTTGCCAATGAATTGTTTCAGCTCAGAAAGCAAAACCAAAATGAATGAATCTCTAAAACAGCGGTCACCAACCAGTTGTCTGCAGACCACTGGTGGTCCATGAGGTCCAAAAGGTTGGCGACTGCTGCTATAAAGAAAGAAAATTATAGGCAAGTGTCCCTGATGAACATAGATGTAAAAAGCCTTGTCAAAATATTAGAAAACAGAATGTAGTAAAACATTGAAAAGATCACACAACTTGATCAAGTGGAATTTATTCTAGGAATGGAAGGTTGGTTCAATATTCGCAAATCAATTAATATGATACACAATGTAAACAAAATAAAGAATAAAAGTCAGAAGATTGTATCAATAGATGCAGAGAAAGCATTTGACAAAATCAAACATCCATTTATAATAAAAAAGAAAAAAAACTCTCAGCAAAATGTGGATAGAAGGAACATACCTACACACAATGAACATATATGACAAACACACAGATAACATCATATTGAATAGTGAAAAGCTGAAAGGTTTTTAAAATAAGAAACAAGACACTTTCACCACTATCATTAAAAATATTGGAATTCCTAGCCACAGCAATCAGACAAGGAAATAAAATAAAAGGTATCCAAATTAGAAAGGCAAAATAAAACCCTAAATATTATACCAAAAACTATTTAAACTAATAAATTAATTCAATTAAGTTTCAGGATACAAAAGTAATATTCAGATATCTGTTGCATCTCCGTATACCATTAACAAACTATCAGAAAGATAAATTAAGGAAGCAATCCCTTTTACCACTGCATCAAAAATAATAAAATACCTAAGAATAAATTTAACTCAGGAGTTAAAATATCTGTACTCAAAAAACTATAATACAAGAAAGAAATTGATGAAGATACAAATGAATTTAAGAACATAGCGTGCTCATGGACAGAAAAAAAAAATTAACACCATTAAAATACCCATAGTACCGAAAACAATTTATAGTTTCAATGCAATCCTTATCAAAATAACAATGGGATTTTTTCACAGAAATAGAATAAATAGTCCTAAAATGTATATGGAACCACAAAAGACCTCAAATAGCCAAAGCAATCATAAGAGTGAAGAAAATTAGAGGTTATAACACTATCTGCTATAGAACTATGCTACAAGGCTGGTAATCAAAACAGCATGATACTGGCATAAAAACAGGCACATAGATCAATGGAACTAAATAGAAAGCCCAGAAATATACCCATGCCTATATAGTCAGTCTATGACAAAAAGGCAAGAATATAGATTCAAACATAAGTAGGTTTACAGTTGTTTGTATTGGAAAATAATACAATTATCAATAAATAATAAATCAAGAATAAACACTGTGTTTTGTGTATTCAAACTGTAAAACTACTTTTGCCCCACCCTGTATACAATGAGGTAAAGGCAGTCTCCTCAATAATCAGTGCTGGGAAACCTGGATTATGCATTCAAAAATTGACTAGAGTCAATTGGTCTAGTCACTAGACCAATTTCTTATACCATATACAAAGTGTTAGGTCTGATCAAATAATTGAATCAATAACCCCTCCCCTGGATACTGTCCTTTAGGCCACTTCACAATGAACATTCCACTTGCTTACACCACATTCCACTTGCTAAGACAATTAATAATTCTCTCTCATCATTGATGTTTCTATCTCTCCCTCTCCCTCTCCCTTCCTGTCTGAGATCAATAAATAAATAAATAAATAAATAAATAAATAAATAAATATATATATTAAATGTGCAGAGTACCTGAATAAACATTTATTCAAAGAAGACATTCAGATGACCAATTCTATAAATAAAGAGGTAATATGCAAATTAACCCTCACGCCCTCATAAGATGGCTGCCTGCCACCAGGCCGGCACGGGGGTTAGTGAGGGACAACCAAACAACTGAACAGCAGACTGCATGGGGCAACCATGGCTGGTGGGGGGTGCAGTTGGGGGTGACCAAGCTAGCAGTTGGGGGTGACCAGGCTGCAGAGGGGGGCAGTTGGGGGTGACTAGACCAGCAGGGGTGGAAGTAAGAGGCGACCAGGCCAGTGGGAGGGGGCAGTTAAGGGTGGCCAGGCAGGTGGGGGGTGCAGTGGGGGGCAATTAGACTGGCAGGGGGAAGTTGGGGGCAACCAGGCTGGTGGGGTGGGGCAGTTAGGGGTGACCATGCCAGCAGGGGGGACCAGTTAGGGGCGACCGGCATAGCAGAAGGGGGCAGTTGGGGGCGATTAGGCTGGTGGGAGGGCAGTGAGGGATGACTAGGCTGGTGGGGGGGCAGTGAGGGGTGATTAGGCCAGTGGGGGTCAGTTGGGGGTGATCAGACTGGCAGGCTAAGGCAGTTAGGGGCAATCAGGCCAGCAGGTGGAGGTGGTTAGGGGCGATCAGGCAGGCAGGCAAGTAGTTAGGAGCCAGTGGTCCCGGATTGTGAGAGGGATGTCCAACTGCGGGATCTGGCCTAAAATTTCAGTCAGACATCCCTCAAGGGGTCCCGGATTGGAAAGAGTGCAGGCTGGTCTGAAGGACCTCCCCCCAACACCGTGCAAGGATTTTGTGCACCGGGCCTCTAGTAGACATATAAAAAATGCTAAGCATCACTAATCAGATAAATGCAAATTAAAGCCTCAATAAAATTTAACCTCACATCTGTCAGAGGGGTTATCACTTATAAATCAACAAACAAGTATTGGTGAGCATGTGGAGAAAAGGGGATCCTTGTGCACTGTTGGTGGAATTTTAAATTGGTGCAAAGGCTATGAAAATAGTATGGATGTTCCTCAAAAATTAAAAGCAAAACTACTATGTGACCCAGTAATCCCACTTCTAGGTATTTATCCAAAGAAATCCAAGGGTGGGTGGGAGAGATTAACTGGGGAATTTATATGTGTATATGCATAGCCAATGGACACAGACAATAGTGCAGCAAAGGCTTGGGAGGGTTGGGTACTGGGAGGAGGGTGTCAATGGGGGGGGGGACAAAGCAGACATTTGTAATACTATCAATAATAAATATAAATTACAAAAATTAAATTAAAATGTGAAAAAAAACAGAATAAACAGTTTGAAATAATTAAAATATACTTCTAAATTTTGGATCAAATAATAAAAAACAATGGAAACATGTTAAATAATTTGAAGTTCTAAAGTCTTTGAAATGCAGAGAGAAGCATCTCTCTCCTCCCTGGCACAACATTGAAATGCAGATTAGGGACAAACCGTCCAACAGAATTAATAGTAGGCATCAGTTCATCCCTGGGGAAAGGTTTTCTGCTACAAGGACAGAAAATAAGCCATAAATTAGAGAAAAGATTTGGAACTATATCAGTAATAGATTAAACAAAGCATCTATACAAATTCTGTGTTATTTGAGTAAACATGACCCAGGGTGATTAAAATGTTCCTGTATTTGGTTAAACAGTTAATATCCATCACAAGAAATAGGGCATACTTTTGTTTGAGGACCTAATTTTTTTTTTCCTTTGAAAATAGTCTTTAATTCACATTGATAATTAAAGTTAAAGTGCGTCTCAGTTGGTTGAAAGTCATCCCATACATCAAAAAGTTACCAGGTTAGGATGTTTCTCTCCCTCTCCATTCTTTTTTCTCGAAAAAAAAAAAAAACACACAAAAAACAAACAAACAAACAAATAAAAAACAACGTTCTTTCTAAGTGTATATTTGAGTTTGGGAAAATCTCACCAACTTTAATATATTATGAATTTTATAATAATTCATCTTTTAAAGCCACTTAGTGTTGACTGATAAAATGTCAAAGTACAATTCTGCAAAAGCAATCTTATAGTGATCTAATGCTATAGGATCTTTTTGTTGTTTTATGCAAATTATTGGTTATAAAGAATCTAAAGGATATTTTCACGAATATAGCTAGACCAGGTTTTTATTCTAATGGTTCTTTGATAATTATATTGAAACAATATAATCTAGATGTAAGAAAATTTTTGTCTATTTTTTATAGCTAGATGAGGAATGGGGTAGCATTCAGGGTGCCATACATCCAGAGACTCTAATCCCACAGATATTCTTAGTCATTGCATTAAGTGACATCAGTAGAAGTTTTATATTATTGATTATTTTATACTTAAAAACAATATCTCTTTCTTTGTGGGGTCTGATCCAAAGATTTTAATATAGTACATATAGATAAGTGCCTGATAATTTCCATTTATCACAAATTCCAAATTATGCTGTTAATGCTTGTCCGGGAACCACATATTGGGAGTCACTATTCTAAAAACAGTTGCCATTTGGAGCTAAACACTTTCCTCAGGGTTTAAGAGGGGATAGTACCTAATATACCACCAATAATCACTAATCTAAAACACTCTTTTCTCAGTTTTTACAAGAAAAAAAAGAAAGGGAGAAAGAAATAGAGAGTTATTTTATCAATAGCCTTTGTCAAATGTCAATAATTACTTAGAATTAATTCAATTCTCACTCAGACATCTGGAGAACTCCACAGAGCCAGCATTTATTTGTTTGTTTGTTTAATTTGACTGTTGGCAGTATTACAGATGTATCCCAATTCTTCCCCCTTCTCTCCCTCCTCTTCAGCCTCCACCCCACCCCAGGCCTTCATGATCTCACTTATAAGTGAAATCTAATGAACATAATAAACTGATGAACAAAGTAAGTCCAGAGGAATGGAGGCATGGAACAGACTGACAAATCTCAGAGGGGAGGGAGGTAGACAGGAAGAGATTAACCAAAGAACTTATATACTTAAATGCATACCCCATAGATACAGACAAGAATGTGGTGAACAGATGCAGTATTTTTATGCCTACCAAAAACAGGATATTGCTGACTAGTATTACACACATAAGCAGTGACATTCCACAGAGAAATTGTTGCAAACATACCAGTTGTCACAACCCTCTAACTCAACAAAGTAAATAAAAGTATATTTTATCACTGTTAAAAAATGACAATATAACACATCTTTCCTTTTTTTCCATTTTCTCTAAAAATAATTTATTTTAACCTTACTCAAACACAGCATTTTTTTAATTTTATTTTATGTAGTTTCTTTGATTTTTTCTGGTGAAATTTTGAAATGTAAAATTTTGCAACAGTTACAAATGTTAAAGCTATTTACTTAATGTCTACTGCAAACATTTTTCAAAGTGAACATAATGAAAAATACAATCAAGATATTATTTTCATACTAGAAGCCCTATACATAAAATTTGTGCCAGGGGCTCGGCCCTAGCAGCACGCTCTTCGACTGGAAGGTTGTCTGCAATATCGTCCTGATGATCGTTCTGCCAACCAGTCTAATTAGCATATTAGCTCTTTATTATATAGGACTAGAGGCCCGGTGCACAAAAATTTGTGCACCAGGGGGCCGGGGGGGAGGGAGGTCCCTCAGCCAGGCCTGTGCCCTCTCACAGTCTGGTACCCCTTGGGGGATGACCATCTGCTGGCTGAGGCCTATTCCCCAGGGGATTGGACCTACGCTGGCAATCAGACATCCCTCTGGCAGCCCGGCAGCCCTCGAGGGATGTCCACTTGAGAGCGGGGAGCTGACCTAAGCTGCAGTCGGACATCCTTAGCGCTGCTGAAGAGGCAGGAGAGGCTCTCACCACCACCGCTGTACTGGCAGCCATTAGCCTGACTTGTGGCTGAGCAGAGCTCCTCCATGTGGAAACTGACTGACCACCAGAGGGCAGCTTCTGCATTGAGCGTCTGCCCCCTGGTGGTCAGTGTGTGTCATAGTGACCAGTCATTCCCAGTCTTTCTGCTGTTAGGGTCAGTTTGCATATTACCCTTTTACTATATAGGATAGAGGCCTAGTGCACAGGTGGGGGCTGGCTGGTTTGCCCTGAATGGTGTCCCAGATCAGGGTGGTGGTCCCCACTGGGGTGCCTGGCCAAGCTGGATGAGGGGCTGATGGCTGTTTTCAGGCTACCCGCACACCCTTCACGATGGGGGTCCCCACTGGGGTGCCTGGCCAGCCTGGATGAGGGGCTGAGGGCTATTTTCAGGCGGGCCAAGCCTGCAACTGAAGCTCCAGTCTCTCCTTTTTTTCTTTTTTTTATTCTGGGATTTATTTACCTTCTATAATTGCAACACTGTTGCGGCTCCAGCTCCAAGGCCGGCTGGCTGAAAGCAGGTATCTGGGGTTTTTTTAGCTTCTATAATTGCAACATTGTTGTATCCAGAGCTCAGAGCAGAACTGCAGCAGGTGGGGAACCTTGGTTTCCTCCATTACTGGACCAAGCAAGCCTCCTGTTCACTTCAGCTGCCTGGCTGCCGGCTGCCATATTTGTTGGTAGTTAATTTGCATATCACCCCGATTAGCCAATGGGAAGCACAGTGGTGGTATGGTTAATTACCATTTTGTCTATTATTAGATAGGATTATTTTGAATTTCAACTAATGGACACTTTTTAAAAAATATATATTTTTTTATTGATTAAGATATTACATATGTGTCCTTATCCCCATCTTACCCCCTCTCCACCTGATCATGCCCTCATCCCCCTGTTGTTCCTGTCGATTGGTTAGGCCTATATGCTTGGATATAAGTCCTTTGGTTGATCTCTCCCCTTAACCCACCATCCCCTACCTTCCCTCCAAGGCCCGGCAATCCAATCAATTCATCTCTGTCGCTGGATCTGTCCTTGTTCATCAGTTTATGTTGTTTATTATATTCCACAAATGAGTGATATCATGTGGTATTTATCCTTCTCTGACTGGATTATTTCACTTAGCATAATGCTCTCCAGTTCCATCCATGCTGTGGAAAATGGTAAGAATTCCTTCTTTATTATAGCAGCATAGCATTCCATTGTGTAGATGTACCACAGTTTTCTAATCCATTCATCTGTTGATGGGCACTTAGGCTTTTTCCAAATCTTAGCTATGGTAAATTGTGCTGCTATGAACATAGGGATGCATATATACTTTCTGATGGTGTTTCTGGTTTCTTGGGATATATTCCTAGAAGTGGGATCACTGGGTCAAATGGGAGTTCCATTTTAAACTTTTTGAGGAAATTCCATACTGTCTTCCATAGTGGCTGCACCAGTCTGCATTCCCACCAGCAGTGCACGAGGGTTCCTATTTCTCTGCATCCTCTCCAGCACTTGTGGTTGTGGATTGTTGATGATAGCCATTCTGACAGGTGTGAAGTGGTACGTAATTGTTGTTTTGATTTGCATCTCTCAGATGATTAGTGACTTTGAGCATGTTTTCATATGTCTCTTGCCTTTCTGAACGTCCTCTTTTGAAAGGTGTCTATTTAGGTCCTTTGCCCATTTTTTTATTGGACTGTTTATCTTCCTTTTGTTAAGTTTCAAGATTTCCCTATAAATGCTGGAGATTAAACCCTTATCGGTGATAACATTGGCAAGTATGTTCTCCCATGTAGTGGGTCTTCTTGTTGTTTTGTTGATAGTTTCTTTTGCTGTGCAAAAGCTTTTTATTTTGATGTAGTCCCATTTGTTTATTTTCTCTTTAGTTTCCAATGCCCTAGTAGCTATATCAGTGAAGAAATTGCTTCGGCATATGTCTGAGGTTATGTTGCCTTTGGATTCCTCTAGTATTTTTATGGTTTCCCAACTTACATTTAAGTCTTTTATCCATTTTGAGTTTATTTTTGTGTATGGTGTAAGTTGGTGGTCTAATTTCATCTTTTTACATGTATCTGTCCAATTTTCCCAACACCATTTATTAAAGAGACTGTCTTGATTCCGTTGTATGTTCTTGCCTCCTTTGTCAAATATTAATTGAACATATTGGTTTGGGTCAATTTCAGGGTTCTCTATTCTATTCTATTGATCTATATTCCTGTTCTTGCACCAGTACCAGGCAGTTTTGAGAACAGTAGCTCTGTAATACAGCTTGATACATGGTATTGAGATCCCACCTACTTCATTCTTCTTTCTCAGGATTGCTGTGGCTATTCGGGGTCTTTTTTTATTCCAGATGCATTTTTGGAGAGTTCATTCGAAGTCTGTGATATATGCCATTGGTATTTTAATGTGGAGTGCATTGAATTTATAGATTGCTTTGGGTAGTATGGACATTTAATGATGTTGATTGTACCAATCCATGAACATGGTATGTTCTTCCATCTGTTTATGTCTTCCTCTATCTCAATTTTCAACGTCCTGTAGTTTTCAGCATATACGTCTTTTACCTCCTTAGTTAAGTTTATTCCTAGGTCTCTTAATTTTTTGTGTGCAATGGTAAATGGGATTGTTTTTGTAATCTGTCTTCTGTAAATTCATTGTTGGTGTATAATAAGGCCATTGATTTCTTAGCATTAATTTTGCATCCTGCTACATTGCAAAATTCATTATTAATCCTAATATTTTTTTGATGGAGTCTTTAGGGTTTTCTATGTACAGTATCATGTCATCTGGAAATAGTGACAATTTTACTTATTCTATACCAGTTTGGATACCTTTTATTCTTCTTGTCTGATTGCATTGGCTAGCACCTCCAGTACTATGTTGAATAGGAGTAGTGAAAGCGGACATCCCTGTCTTGTTCCTGTTCTTAAGGGAAATTGTTTTAGTTTTTCCTCATTGAGTATGATGTTGGCTGTAGGTTTTTCATATAAAGCTTTTATTATGTTGAGGTATGATCCTCCTATTCCCACTTTGCTTTCGTGTTTTTATCAAAAAAGGGTGTTGGACTTGGTCAAATGCCTTTTCTGCATCAATTGATATGATTATGTGATTTTTGTATCTCAATTTGTTTAAATGGTGTATCATGTTTATTGATTTGTGGATATTGTACCAGCCTTGCATCCTTGGAATAAATCCCACTTGGTCATTGTGTATGATCTTTCTAATGTAATGCTGGATCCAGTTTGCTAGAATTTTGTTGAGGATTTTAGCATCTATGTTCATCAGGGATATTGACCTTTAATTCTCTTTTTTTGTGGTGTCTTTATCTGGTTTTGGGATTAGGGTAATGCTGGCTTCATGGAAAGAGCTTTGAAGTGTGTTTTCCTCTTGAATTTTTTTGGAATAGTCTGAGAAGGATTGGTTTTAGTTCTTTGAATGTTCGGTAAAACTCCCCTTTGAAGCAATCTGGTCCAGGGCTTTTGTTTGCAGGAAGCATTTTTATTACTGTTTCAATTTTATCAGTAGTTATCGGCCTATTCAGGTTTTTTGATTCTTCCTGGTTGAGTTTTGGCAGCTTGTATTTTTCTAGGAATGTGTCCATTTCATCGAGGTTGTCCAGTTTGTTGGAGTAGAGGTGTTCGTAGTAATTTTTACAATCCTTTGTATGCCAGTGAGATCAGTTGTTATTTAACCGCTTTCATTTCTGATTTTGTTTATTTGGGTCCTCTCTCTTTCTTTCTTGGTGTGCCTGGCAAAAGGTTCATCAGCTCTTGGTTTCATTGATCTTTTATATTGTGGGTTTTTGTTTGTTTGTTTTTTGGCCTCTATGCCATTTATTTCTGCTCTGATCCTTATTATCTCCTTCCTTCTGGATACTGTGGGCTTTTCTTGTTGCTCTCTCTAATTCTTTAAGTTGCAGGGTCAGGTAATTTATTACCAGTTTTTCTTGTTTTTTTGAGGTAAGCTAGTAGAGCTATGAACTTCCCTCTCAGGACTGCTTTCATTGTGTCCCATAGATTTTTGGTTGTTGTGTTTTCACTGTTATTTGTTTCCAGGGTACTTTTTATTTCTTCTTTAATCTCTTTGGTAACCCAGTCATCATTTAATAGCATGCTATTTAGTCTCCAAGTGTTTGTTTCCATTGTTTTTATTGTAGTCGATTTATAGTTTTATGCCACTGTGATCTGAGAAGATCCTTGTTATGATTTCTATCCTCTTGAATTTGAAGAGACTTTGCCTATGCCCTAATATGTGGTCTATCTTTGAAAATGTCCCATGTGCACTGGAGAGGAATGTATATTCTGTTGCTTTGGGATGAAATATTCTGAAGATGTCAATTAAGTGCATCTGATCTAGTGAGTCATTTAGGATTGCTGTTTCGTTGCTTTTTTTTTGTTTAGAGGATTTATCTAGTGATTTCAGTGGGGTATTTAAGCCCCCTACTATGACTGTATTGCTATCGATCTCTCCCTTGATATCTTTCAGAAGTTGTTGTATGTATGTGGGTGTTCCTGTTTTGGGTGCATATATATTTACCAGAGTTATATCCTCTTGTTGAATCAACCCCTTTAGTATTATGTAGTGGCCTTCCTTATCTCTTGTTATGGCCTTTACTTTAAGGTCTATTTTGTCAGATATAAGTATTGCAACCCCAGCTTTTTTCTCATTTACATTTGCCTGAAAAAATTTTTTCCATCCCTTCACTATCAGTCTGTGTGAATCCTTTGTTCTCAGGTGGGTCTCTTGTAGACAGCAGATATATGGGCCGTGTTTTCTTATCCATTTAGCTACCCTATGTCTTTTGATTAGGGCATTTAATCTATTTACATTTAATGTTATTATTGATAAATACTTGTTTGTCTTCATTGTTATTCTTAATATTTGTGTTTCTTCTTTTCTTTCTTTTTCTTCTCTTTACAGCAGTCCCTTTAGCATTACTTGCATTGCTGGCTTGGTGGTAATAAACTCTCTTAGTCCTTTTTTGTCTGTGAAGCTCCTGATTCCACCTTCAATTTTGAATGATAGCCTTGATGGGATTCTGTCCCTTGGTTTGCATCACTTTGTATATTTCATTCCATTCCCTTCTTGCCTGGTGTGTTTCTGTTGAGAAATCCGTCAATATTCTAATGGGAGATCCCTTGTATGAAACTTTCTGTCTTTCTCTGGCAGCTTTTAAGATTCGTATTTTGTTGTCGATGTTTGCCAATTTAATTATGATGTGTATTGGTGTTGGTCTTTTTGGTTCATCTTGTTTGGGACTCTCTGTGCTTCTTGGATTTGCATAGATTTTTCTTGCCCATATTGGGGAAGTTTTCTGTCATTATTTCTCTGAACAGCTTTTCTATTCCTTGCTTCTCTTCATCTCCTTCTGGTACCCCTTTTATGCGGATGTTGTTTCCTTTTGTGTTGTCCCAAAGCTCCCTTAGTCTCTCCTCTTGCTTTTTAATTTTTCTTTCCAGTTGCTGCTGTGTTTGTGTGTTTTTTCCTACCTTGTTTTCTAATTCACTGATGCGGTCCTCAGCCTCTTCTAGTCTACTATTCAATCCTTCCATTGTGTTCTTTATTGCAGCTATGTCGTTCTTCATTTCCTCTTGTTTCCTTTTCATATTGGTTACGTTCTCATTCAGCTCCTTATAATTCTCATTGATTTGTGTGTATTTGTCATCCAGCCGTTTGAGCATTCTTATAACCATTACTCTGAATTCTGTCTCTGATATGTTACTTGCCTCGGTTTCATATAACTCCCTCTCTGATGATTTCTCTTTTTCTTTCCTTTAGGGGTTGCTTTTCTGTCTCCCCATGTTTTGCTCTAACGTTTTAATTGTTTCTGTGTCCTAGGTCTGACTGTTTTGTTATCCCAGTTCTTTTGAGGAGGGTGCTGCTTGTGTGATCACTCAGGTTTCCTGAGCTTGGTAATCTAGCATATCTCCCTCCTTGAGCTGTGTGGGTTTTCTTGATGTAGGCCTGCGAGCTGGAAACATGCACCCGTGGTGTCCAGATGTCAGCAGCTGGGGAAGGGTATGTTCCAATTTTTGCTGTCTTGCATCCTTGGCTAAAATTGCATGTGCCCAGCTGGGGCTCATGGAGGTACCCAGGAGCTGTCTGTCAGGGTGGCAGGGCTCAAGAAGCCTGCACACTGGAAAGGCACAACTGTGGTTTCCAGAATTCTGTAGCTGTAGGGTGGGAAGCCTCAGTTTTTGCTGATGGGCCTGTGGTTGGATACCCATGCTCCCAGTGGTTGCTTACAGGGGCACCCATGGTGTGCTTACCAATGCGGCACCTTGACTCACTCTGAAGGGCCCTGTTGAAGCCAAGGTATCCAGGACGAGAGTATTCAGAATTTTATTGTTGGAGCAGTGCACCCTTGTTAGAATAAGGACATGCCTGAGGCACAGTGAGCTCAGGAGACCTGAGCGTTGGAAAAGCACAACTATAGTGTCCAGAGTTCTGCAGCTGTAGAGTGGGAAGACTCAGTTTTTGCTATTGTGCCTTTGGATGGATACACATGCTCCCAGTGGCAGCTCACAGGGGTACCCGTGGTGCATTTGCGGTATGGTGCTCTGAGGTACGCTAATGGGCCCTGGGACTGAAGTTGTGTGACAGTGTCTATTGGCAGTTATTCAAGAGAGTGAATTCAGAATTTCTGCTGTGGGGCAGTGCACCCCCATTTGCACAATATCACACTCGGCGAGGCTTGCAGTGGCTCCCGAGATCTGCCTGTGGGGTGGTGGGCTCCATGTGCCTGTCTGCTGGAAACTCATGACTCTGGTGGTGCGTTTGCAGCATGTGTGCAGAGCTCTGATGCACCCTAGGGGCCCTGGCATTAAAATTGTGCGACAGTGTCTATTGGAAGTTATTCAGGAGAGTGAATTCAGAATTTCTCCTGTGGGGCAGTGTGCCAGTGTCTGTACAATATTGTGCCAAGTGGGGGGCTCACAGCGGCTACCAAGGGCTGCCTGTGTGGCAGTGGGCTCCAGAGGCTTGCATGCTGCAAACGCGAGAATGTGGTGCCCAGAGGTCTGCTGCTGGGGAGGGGGAGGCTGCACTTACTGCTGTGGAAGCGGTGTTGCTTTGGAGGTGGAGGTCCCAGGGCCTGCGAGCCTGTGGGTGTGGCAGCAGGATTTTGGTTGGAGTGGCTTCTGGATCATGGGCAGTGTCCAAGGCCTGTCTGGGTGGTGGTGTTGATGAGTTCCTAGATGGCCGCTCTCCCCTTCAAGATGACATGGGATCTGTGCGGAGTTCCGCAGTCCGGGGAGTGCCTGCAGTGGTAGTAGTCTCTCCCTGTCTAGGAGAGTCTGGTCTGCCAGGCCCTGGTACTCCTGTTGGATTTAACTGTCCCTCACTCACTCACACACACCACATGCACACACACACTCTCCCTTCTCCCTCTGTTATGCCCAGATTTTAAGATCCCCAATAGACCACCAGGGAGCCAGTCGAGTCCAATGCAAAAGCAAGGAGTCTTTATTCGAGCTAGCTCGGCTCCCCGACCACACTCACCAACGCAGCGGCAAGCGGCAGAGAGAGGCTGAGTTCTGTGGGCTTGGGGTTTTATAGGGGGGTTAGAGTAAGGGGAGGAGAAAGGACTGTGGGCCCTTCCGATTAGCCAGGCGCAAGTCGGTGTCTTGTTACACAGGATGTGGTCATATCTATGGTGTGCTCTTCCCTGGATTGTCATTGGTTAGTTTAAAGAAATCCTGGGTGTGGCTAGCAGAGGCTTGGGCTTCCAGGAAGAAGCTCCTTGCTGAGCACATGGCTGCCCAAAAATGGAGAATCCAGGGTAAGATGGAGGGCGTAGCCCTTACCCTGGGGCAAGATGGAGGGCGTAGCCCTTGCCCTTTCATTCCCCTCTTGTCTTGAGACTTCTGGCTCAATCATGAGACGGACTGCATTTCTATTTCACTGTTGGTAGAGGCCTGTACTGGGCACGCAGAACTATCAACTGAACCACCCCTATACGCTTCTTGACAAATTGGACTAGTCTATTAATAATGCAAGGGCCGAATGTCAACAGCATTAGGAGGATTACAAGGGGTCTGGCGAGGTCCACTGTCCTCCCGAGGGTGATCTGCAGTGGGTGTGTCTGGTTAGAAGTCATATTCCACTCAGGCTCCCTGCTGTCCTGGGCACAGAAGGAGCTGCGCTTGTGATCTGGCAGAGACAAACTATAACAAATGGTCTGGTGGAAGGGAAAGAAAATATTTCAGTTTTAACAACTTAAACACAACAAGAATGGTAACTGACCACCTTCCAGGACAGCTAATACATAGCTATAACAATGTCCCTCAGTGTGGGAGACTGGACACTTGCCAGTTATTCCCAAAGACTACCAAGGACTGTAGACTATCACCAGTCCACAGCCATAGCTACATTTAAACCTGCAAGAGAATTGAAGATTAATATTACTAAACATGAGATATGGTAGGGCTATACAAACATTTTAGGGAGGTGACTAAAGTCTACTCTTGACCTTCCTATATAAGGCAAAATTGTCCTTGTCTCTTTGGAGTTATGTCCATGAAGATGTATACAGTTTTCTGCAGGTCACTGTCAGGGCTGTGCACTGTGGCCAGTTCTTTCTAGTGGCAAACACAGTCTGTCCAATTTCCTTAAAATGTATTCTGGCATGGGAGAAAGTTGTTTTGTTGTACACAGGTAGCTTGACCCCTAGACCACTGGACCTGGACCTCTGCCCAGCAAACTGCAGTCTACAAGTTCAATACACAGCCTCCGGTTCTCCTAACCCAACGAGGTTTCGGCCTTTCTCTGAGTCAGACTCCTCCTTTTCTTGGAGAACTTCAAAGTCCCGATGGCTTCCATGTTCAGGGAGAGTGCCCCTTTGTTAACCCTGCCCATCAGCCACAGCACTCCGCTCTCCTGCCTTTCCACCAGTTCCCTTTGTGGCAGAGCAGCAACCAGGTCTCTTCCATGAGGATTCCAAAAAACAATTGAAAACAGCAAGTCAAACAAAACACAGTCACAGGCAGGGTTAGGAATGATAGGGGGTGGCCTTCCAAACATGATTTCATAGGGAGTAAAGCCCAGGGTGTAAGGGGAGTTCCTTACCCGGTAAAGGGCATATGGTAGGAGAGCCATCCAATCCCCTCCAGTCTCCATGGTTGATTTGGTAAGGGTCTCCTTTAGAGTTCTGTTCATCCTTTCTACCTGCCATGAACTCTGGGGCCTATAAGAATTTCCATTTGCCCCAATAGCCCTGGCTACTACCTGCATTACCTGTGAAATAAAGGCTGGTCCGTTGTCAGATCCTTTCATAACAGGAAAACCATACCTGGGTAAGATGACTTCCAGCAGCTTACCACCAAATGAAAAGTTTGGTTAATACCTTTTGAATAATTACCTATTTCAAGTTAGCCAAATTTAATTAATTTGAAAACTTGACAACTATTTTACTGTCAAATTTAATATTCTAACAATAATTTTAATTTACATCCTTGTGAAGGCTCTGAGCATTCCTGTTGTTAGGCTAGATTTAGACATAGGTCTGTTAGCCAAACCTCTGTTCATCTGGATTCTGATTTCAGCTGGACCAAATCTCTTTTGTTATTTGGTTCCTGAACTGGGCTGGGCATGGGAAGCAAGAAGCAGCCATGGGGACAGGAGACCTTCCTCAGAAGGGGTGAGTGTTCAAGCCCCTGCACAATTGTGGGGGTCAGGATCTGTGCCCCACCTCTGTTGAAACCCAAGTTCTCTCCTACTGGCCCCCTGACTGTGCCTGTCTTAGGTCGCCCCTCCCTGAGGGGTCTTACCTGTCATTGACTACCAGCCATCCTCTGGGCCAAGTAGGGTGATGTGAGGTTCAGTTCTGTCTCCTTGTTAACCTATGTCCCTCTGGCCTCCATGCCCAGCAACTGCCTTTGGATCCCCTCACCTGCTGGCAGAGCCCCAGCATTGATCATAGGGAACCCAGGTTTCTTCTCCAGAGAGGACCCAGCTTACGCCATTGGGCAAGAGACAGATCCATGGTACCAGCTTTTCATGATCTCAGCTTGAATGGAGAGCTCAGATAACAGCTGTAGACAATTGGAATCTTCTTGGCAAAAAAGGTCAAGAGAGGTCAATACAGAATGCTTAAGTGCCTTCCCAGGGGGCCCTCCACAACGTGGAAGGGAATAAATCCTTTTATGTTTTACCTGAAATAATTATTACCATATTACTGCTATCAGTCCCTTTTAAGGACTTTGACATAAGCTACTTAACTTCTGTTTAGGGAGGGAATATATAACCTTTAATTGTCCTTAGTTTAAGGAAAGCAGGGTTTTCTAGATTTACTATTGTCGGCCCTTATAAAGCCAACTGTTCAGAAACATTGGTCTATCATATCACTGAAATTATATTCACACTGTGATTGCTAATTAATTATTAAAAATATCTTTTTAAAAATAGTACGAAATAAATCTGCAAGGCAAGCACACTTTCTGCCCCATCCACATTTCTGTAGTAAAACTTTGTCTTAAAGCTCCACCCCTGAAATTCCATCCTGCCTCAGTGAGCAGACATTCCCTATTGGCTAAATCAGAGGGAGGGGCCTTTTGCTGTTTCAACATGGCAGCCCCCAGGAGCACGGAAAGCAAGTCATGCAGCCCAAAATGGTGGCTGTCTACACTGTTGTTTTTTTGTGTTTTTTTTGACCAAGCAAACCAAAATCCCTAAAAGATAGATGGCCAACATTATATTGCAGACAAACTGAAATCTCATTAGCTGTTTATACCTTTCACAATTATCTTAAAGAATATCAATTAAATTTGAACTGGTTTTTGTCAGACCAATAAGCAAAGGCATTTAGCTACCACAACTACACAATTTTTCCCAATTCAATCCGAACCTTAAACTTTTAGCTGGCAAGTCAAATTTCAGCATTTCTCAATCAGTAACATTTTTAAGAATAAACTTCAAAAATGCAAGACATAATCAACCAACAGATTCAATTCTGTCCTCTAGATTTTTCATGAGGCAAATTAGATTATTGAGCAATTTTTATAATTTGATTTAGTAAACTTTACTTTTTACTTTCAAGTGACTCTGGAAAACCACATTTGAGCCTTGCAAAAACAGGTTCTGGCCTACCTGTTTTTTTCAGATGTAAATTGACCACATTCTTTAAGATTTTGCTACAGGCGAGAGGCGACTATCTCCTTTCTCCTTTAAGAAAAGCTTTCTTAATTAACAAAGGACCAGGTTTTTTTGTTTGTTTGTTTGTATTTTTTTTTTTTTTTTTACCTTGGAACAACCTTTAAAAACTGTTCTTTATTATGGAAGTGCCAATCCTGCTGCTAAAATCTATCCAGAATCTTTTTTCCTTTGGGTAAAATTTGCCATCTTTCTTAGGAAATAATCAGTCTTGGGGTTTTATTTTGTACATTTGTAAAGAGATTCCAGCTCAAAACTCTACCTAATCCGAAATCGGACAATCTGTGCATTAGTTTCAAGCCACTTTTCTCTTTACACATGCACAGAAATCCCAGACGCATTTTTAAATTTTGTAAAACTTTTCAATTACAAGAAGGACTTTAAATTATTTGCTACTACCACCAAGATCTGCACTTGCGGTGGCTCCACCCGGGCCCACGCTCTAGGCTTCAAGGCTCACCACAGCAGCCCTGGAAAATAACACCTGAGGCTGGCAAGCAGGTTTGGCCCAGCCCTTGACTTTAAAACGACCATAATGCTTAAAGAGGTTGTTTGAGTCTGTTCCATAATGTCCATCCAGTAAGTCCACAGAATAAAACAGAAAAACACAGACGCAGACAAACAGAGGGCCCCAAAGAACAGACTTCCAACTCCATGGAAGCAACTAGACGATGGCCTTACGCCAAACCAGCAGGAGCGACCCGCCTCGTCTCAAATCCATGAGAGGAAACCACATCCCTTGTGAGGGGAATACGCATCCCTCCTGGGGAGCGGAATGTCTTCCAACTCTCCCCGCCCATGGTCCTTCAGCAGTGCGTCCACCTAGACTGCTTCAGGCACTACAGAATTTCAGAAGTGAGCTCACACAAGACAGAACATATAACACACAGAACAGAATACACAACAAACAGACACTTACCACAGTCAGTCAGACTCTCCAGATTGGGGGTCCCTCGAGGGTCTTGGGGATCCCAGACTAGCCCCCAAATGTTATGCCCAGATTTCAAGATCCCCAAAAGACCACCAGGGAGCCAGTCGAGTCCAATGCAAAAGCAAGGAGTCTTTATTCGAGCTAGCTCGGCTCCCCGACCACACTCACCAACGCAGCGGCAAGCGGCAGAGAGAGGCTGAGCTCTGTGGGCTTGGGGTTGTATAGGGGGGTTGGAGTAAGGGGAGGAGAAAGGACTGTGGGCCCTTCCAATTGGCCAGGCGCAAGTCAGTGTCTCGTTACACAGGATGTGGTCATATCTATGGTGTGCACTTCCCTGGATTGTCATTGGTTAGTTTAAAGAAATCCTGGGTGTGGCTAGCAGAGGCTTGGGCTTCCAGGAAGAAGCTCCTTGCTGAGCACATGGATGCCCAAAAATGGAGGATCCAGGGTAAGATGGAGGGCGTAGCCCTTACCCTGGGGCAAGATGGAGGGCGTAGCCCTTTCCCTTTTACCTCTCACTCACTCACATCCTCTCCCTCACCTCCATCCTGCCAGCCGCCATCTCCCAACCTCACATATCTCCTTTTTTATTCACTTTCCCTGTCCCACACCTTTATAGCAGAATAATTGACAGATATAAATGTATATATTTAAAGTGTGCAATGTGATAATTTGAAATACATATACATAGAGAAAAGATGACCAAGATCAACATATTAACATATTCATCGCCTCACATGGTTAACTCTATTTTTTGTGTATAGTAAAAGCATTTAAGATCTGTTCTCAGTAAAGTTCAAGTATGTAATATCATATGATTAAGTATAGTCACTATGCTGTATATTAGATAGTCAGAACTTATCAATCTTATAATTGTAAGTTTATACACTTTGACCTACATCTCATCATTCCCCATTTTCTCTAGCCCCTGGAAACCACTATTCTAGTCTTTAATTCTATGAAATCAGTTTTTAAACATTCAACATATAGACAAAAACATTTAGTATTTGTATTTTACTAGTTTATTTCATTTAACAGAATGCCCTCCAGTTTGACTCATGTTTCAAATTGTAAGATTTTCTTTCTATGGCTGACAAATACTCTTTTGTAGAGATATACTCATAGGGTCATTGAAGGAGAAATGCATGAGACCAAAGTGGTGAAGGATTATAAATTTATTAGGTCATCTGGATACCAAATGGGCTGAGCCCCCAAATGGCACCAGCACCCAGACATGGGGAGTCAGAGGTTTTAAAGGACTGTAGGAGGGCTTTTTCTGAGTGAAGAATTCCTTGGGCAGGTCTGGATTCTGGGAAGGTCCTGAGGGGAGAGATGATGGTCTTAGCAAGTGGAATGTGGTTAAAGTGAAAGGGAATGTCTGTGGTGAAGTGGCCTAAAGGTCAATTTCCAGGGGAGGGGGTATTGATTCAATTATTTGATCAAACCTAACATTTATCCTTTCATTTATCCATTCATCTGTCAAGGGACACAAGATATGTTCCCATATCTTGGCCATTGTGAGTAATGCTTCAATGGACATGAGAGTATAGATATCTCTTCCAGATACTGATTTCTTTCCCTTAGACACAAGAGTGGGATTGCTAAATAACACAACATTTCTATTTTTTAATTTTTTGAGGAACCTCAATACTGTTTTTCATAATAGCTATACCAATGTATTTCCACCAACAGTGTAAGAAGGTTTCTCTTTTCTCCCCATTCTCTCTAACACTTATCTCTTGTCTTTTTTATAATAGCCATTCTCAAAGGAGTGAGGTGATAGCTCATCACTAGAGGCCCGGTCCAGAAAATTCATGCATGGGTAAGGTCCCCAGGCCTGGCCAGCAATCGGGGCTGATCAGGGCCTTCTGGCTGCCAGCCGGGGCCTCCCTTCATTCCTTTCCGCCCCCTGGTGGTCAGCACATGTCATAGTGAGCAATCAAACTCCTGGTTGAACTCCAGAGGGGGCACTTTGAATATTAGCATTATATATATATATATATATAGATAGATAGATAGATAGATAGATAGATAGATAGATGATTCTGATTTTCATTTCCCTGATGATTAGTGATGTTGAGCACCTTTTCATGTATTATTGGCTATTTGTATGTATTCTTTGAAAGAAAAACAAATGTCTATTCATATCCTTTGCCCATTTTTAAAACACTTTATTTATTTATTTATTTATTTATTTATTTATTTATTTTTCCTTTTAAGTTACATGATTCACACACCCACACACTGGAGAAACTTGGTCTTGCAAAGGGAAACATTGCGTGAGGGCAAATGACAGCTATCTTTTCCCCAGTTCAAGTTTCTGGTTTCAGAGTGTTGGAGAGAAGATGAGTTTTGAGTTAGTTTTGAGATTGACATTTAACCTATTGAAATAGACTAGAAGTGTTATGGAATGTATAAGATGTTAATATTGGACAGGATAGGGTTAAAATGAATTTGGGGAAATTAAAAAAAAAATTTAATAATTATTCCACTCAAAGGTGACTCTCCTCAATAAGTGATTACATTTATTGTAAAATTATTATTTTGTAGTCAGATTCACATAAAATGTAGTCACATATTATAAAATAATATTATTTTTCTGAATTAAAATGCTTCTTCATATATCTGTCTTCAACCATATAACTAGTATTATGGCTCCTCTCCTTTTTTCACATCTTACTCTCATCTAGAAAGACTCTTTTTTTAAAAAAAAATTTGTTTGTTTTACTGTTGACAGTGTTATAGATGTTCCCCAATTCCCCCCTTTACTCATCCCTGCCCCCCAGGTCTTCACTACACTAGTATCTGTGCCCATTGGTTATGCATATATGTATATGAGTTCTTTGGCTAACCTCTTCCCATATCTCCCTCTCCCCTCTGAGATATGTCAGTTTGTTTCATGCCTCCATGTCTCTGGTCCTATTTTGTTGTCAGTTTATTATGTAGATTAGATTCCACATATGAGTGAGGCCATGTGATGCCTGTCTTTCTCATACAGGCTTATTTCACTCAGCATAATACTCTCTACGTCCTTCCATGCTGTCTCAAAGAGTAAGAGATCCTTCTTTTTTTACAACTGCATACTATTCCATTGTGTAAATGTACTACAGCTTTCTTATACACTCACCTACTAATGGGCACTTGGGCTGTTTCCAGATCTTAGCTTTTGTAAATAGCACAGCTTTGAACATAGGGGTGCATATATTCTTTTTGATTGTTGTTTCAGGTTTCTTAGGATATATGCCTAAAGTGGGATCACTGGGTCAAATGGTAGTTCCATTTTTAACTTTTTCAGTAAGTACTTTACTGTTTTCCATAATGGCTGCACTAATCTGCATTCTTACAAGCAGTGTATAGAGTTCCCTTGTCTCCACAGAAAGACTCTTCTTATATCTCACTCTATTTTTATGATATACCTTATTAATTTCATCTTCATACTTATCTAATATTCATAATATGTCTTTAACGTTGGCATGATGAAGTATGCTAAAGTCTAATTCAAAGATGTAGGGAGGGAGAGGCATGGATTGGGACAAGAAAAAGAGTTGACAAGAAAAGATGAAAATATTCTAGGGAAGAATGAGTACCTTTTCACACTTTGTTTTTTTAAATTTAATTGTCCTAATTCTGTTAACTTATAGAGACATTAAACATCATGGACAGAGAGAGCATATTTTTTTATATAGCCCATTCTTTTCCTCTGATGGGAATTGATATTTATACATCTCTGTAGTCTTGATAATAGTAGTGAAAAGAATAGAAATGAAATAAAGATAAAGTGGAGAAACCAAGATGGCGGCATAGGTAAACACTGGAAATTGCTGCCTTCCACAACCACTTCAAAACTACAACTAAAAGACAAAACAGACATCATCCAGAACAACAGGAAGGCTGGCTGAGTGGAAATTCTACAACTAGAAGGAAAGAGAAAAGCACACTGAGACTCAGAGGGGGTGTGGAAATAAAGTGCAGAGGTACAGAGGTGCACGTGGAAAGAGCTGGCAACTGAGGACACAGTTGTCTTTTTCAATCAGGAGGGAGTCTCAAGCTCCCGAAAGCTCTGACTCCAGTTCTGGGCAAGTCTCTGGGGACCCAGACTCATACAGGGAGAAACTGGACTGTCTGGCAGCAGGAGGAACTTGAGGGCGGCTTTCTCACAGAGGTGCTTGCAGCGATTACTGCGGGGCACTGAGATGGGACACTGAGACCCAGGAGCCTCTTAGGTCAGGGCTGAGGATCAGCCATAGCTGTTTGCTCTGCCCTGTTGATTCCCTGAGACCCTGCCCCACCCAAGCTGCTAGCAGAGGCTTTTGCATATGAATGGGCTGGCTCTTTGAGATCTAAAGTTACCTAACAAACTGCAGCTGGGTCAGAGAGACCCAGAACATCCAAAAGAAGGCCCACGGCCCCACAGCAGCTTGCATTGCTTCACAGCTTAGCCTCATCTGGGCACCTCCAAACCCCAAACAAGGAAGAGGAATCTGCAGATCTCTCCATAGCTCTTCGTAGCTCCTGCTGGGTAGCCTCAGGCAGAGGCTAAATTAGCACCTCCTTAGATATCCAAGAGCCCATGTACCCAGTGGTCAGATTGGGACCATACAGATTACAACTGCTCAGATCCATAAGGGAAACACTCAGGGAGCAGACTCAGTGAGCACCAAAGCCCTACTGAAGCAAGTCTTGCCCCAGAAGGGTGTCTTCAACACAGAAGTTCTCCCACTGTAGACATAGCCGATTCTCACAGACAATTGGCCTGAAGGTCAATTCCTCCCAGTGATACCTACAACAATAAAGGCTTAACTACAACAAGACTGTGCACACAGCCCACAAAGGGGTGCACCAAAAGTGTCCACCTCAGGTAATTGGGGAGGCTGAGCCACTCGGCCCTATAGGACACCTAGCACACAAAGCCACTCTATCAACACAGAGAAGCAGCCAAAATGCAGAGACAAAGAAACAGGTCACAAATGACAGAACTGGAGGAAAGAAAACTACTGGATACAGAGTTCAAAACCACTGTCTTTCAAGAATTTTCTAGAAACCGGTGATAAATTTAGTGAGACCCTTCGAGGTTATGAAAAAGGACCAACTAGAAATTAAGCATACACTGACTGAAATAAAGAATAATATACAGAGATCCAACAGCAGACAAGAGGGTCCCAGGAATCAAGTCAAAGATTTGAAATACGAAGAAGCAAAAAATACCCAACTGGAAAAGCAAAAAGAAAAAATAATCCAAAAGTATGAAGATAATATAAGGAACCTCTGGGACAACTTCAAGCGTACCAACATCCGAATTATAGGGGTGCCAGAAGATGAGAGAGAGCAAGATATTGAAAACCTATTTGAAGAAATAATGACAGAAAACTTCCCCTACCTGGTGAAAGAAACAGACTTACAATTCCAGGAAGTGCAGAGAACCCCAAACCAAAGGAATCCAAAGAGGACCACACCAAGACACATCATAATTAAAATGCCAAGAGCAAAAGACAAAGAGAGAATCTTAAAAGCAGCAAGAGAAAAAAAGTCAGTTACCTACAAGGGAGTACCCATATGATTGTCAGCTGATTTCTTAACAGAAAATATGCAGGCCAGAAGGGAGTGGCAAGAAATATTCAAAGCGATGCATGCCAAGAACCTACAACCAAGATTACTTTACGCAGCAAAGCTATAATTCAGAATTGAAGGTCAGATAAAGAGCTTCACAGATAAAAAAAAAGCTAAAGGAGTTCATCACCACCAAACCAGTATCATATGAAATGCTGAAAGGTATTCTTTAAGAAGAGGAAGAAGAAAAAGGTAAAGATAAAAATTATAAACAACAAATACATATCTATCAAGTGAATCTAAAAATCAAGTGAATAAAAAAATCTGATGAACAGAGTAAACTGTTGAATATAATAGGATCAGGGGCATAGAAAGGGAATGGACTGACAATTCTGGGGGGACAGGAGGGTGGGGGGCCTGGGAAGAAGCTGGACACAAATTGTACACCTATGGATGAGGACAGTGGGTGGGGGGTAAGGGCAGAGGGTGGGGTGGGAATTGGGTGGAGGGGAGCTATGGGGAGAAAAAAGAGGAACAACTGTAATAATCTGAACAGTAAAAGATTTATTTAAAAAACGAAATAAAGATAAAGTGCCAGATTCAAGAGACTTAAAAAGATGAATTGGAAAGCTTTGGCAATTAATGAATATATGGAGTAAAGAAGAAATAGTAAAATTTTGAGGTAGACTTACAAAAATTAGAGATTTACATAAGATTTTTTTAAAGGAGAAAGGTAGCTAAGTATGTTATGTGTATGTCTGAGGAAACTATCAAAATTAAAGTGAAATATCCTGATTCAAGTTTTTCAAGACATCTGGATAGATGTAAAATTTAAAGCAGTGACAACGTCAAATTTATACTGTGTTGTTTACAAATATTTAAGCATATGTGAATTTGAACACAATTGTAGAAATGACATATGATAGTAAGAAGTAGCACAGAGGAAGAAAAAACTATGCAGGAAGTGTAGGGAAGATTTCTCAGAGGATCTGATGCCTGAACTGAAATTTAAAGAATGAAAGAGAATTTCCACTTGGGTAAGGGGATTAAAATATTTCAGAATGAGTGTAGAGACTATGGATAAACAGAGTATATTTAAACTGTTGGAGAGAGCTTATTCGTAACAGAGTCCAAAGAGGGACAGTAGGAGGGGCAGGAGAGATGCCTAGTGAGATAGGCAGGACCAGACCATTTTGTGCTTTTTCCATTATAAGGAACTGGGTCTTGAATTTCTGAAAAGACATTCAATAATCATTGTCTTCAGTTTTGATTACTCTATATTCAGACATTTTCAGCTTCCTGTTTCAGGCCCTTAATCCTTCATACTTGAAGTATTACATTAACCTGATAATCAGTTGTATCTTGTCCAACACCACACCTTCACCAATCAAGCTCTCATAATTCTTCCATGTTTACAAACAGTTGATATCTTCCCTCTAACTAACAAAGAATATCCAAACTCCACAATCTATCTAATTTATTTTCCCTATCTCATATTCAGAGTCTCTATTCAAGCTTTTTTTTCCTAAAAAGATTCTGCACTTTAATATACTTACACCATTCCACATGCTCTCTTCTCTACCTAGACTGAAAATCTCTACTGGTAAACCTCCTGGTTTTTAAAAAATCTTACCTATTCTACAAGTAATATTTTTCTAAAGGCTGATTTCATCTACTAAATGTGATGGTTCTCTCAGATTCATCTGTATTTATTAGCCCCTTCTCTGTGCTGTGGATGTGTTAGATATGCCTCTATACTATCTATTTCAATATTCACACAAATAATTTAGGAAAACATTGATGTTTGTCTTCTACATAATTTAAAACTGCAGATGAGAGTAGTTGAGGTAAACAAACACACCCAATTTCACACAGTTATTAAGTAGCACAGCCCACGTTCAAACCCAAATTTTCTGTTATACCTTGCTATCTTCCTATTTTATAGTTCACCTCTGAATTATGTCTTACATATTCTATAATATATTGGTATTTAAAAATATTTTTATTTGTATCTAATTATTTTTGGTATCTGCCACAATACAAAGCACACTGATTTGTACACATGTTTACAAAATGAATTGTGGAATGAAATCATACATTAACTAATGAAAAAAAATATAACTCTCCAATTTCATATGGCCTTGCTCTTTAATAAGTTAGATATAGGGAATCAGGGACAGAACCAGTAAACATTAAAGTCCTGCCAAGAAGATCAATGCAATTCCCATTTTTCCCTTGGAAATTGTGAAAGTAAATTAAATAATGACTAAGAAGTATCTATAGATTGTCATTTAAATGCTACTATGCACATTTAAGTATTTTTTAAAAAATCATTATTGATATTAAAACTTGTGGGAAATAAGTTATATCTATTTTTAAAAATATATTTTTATTGATTTTTTACAGAGAGAAAGGGAGAGGTATAGAGAGTTAGAAACATCAGTGAGAGCAAAACATTGATCAGCTGCCTCCTGCACACCCCCTACTGGGGATGTGCCTGCAACCAAGGTACATGCCCTTGACCAGAATCGAACCTGGGACCCTTCAGTCCGCAGGCCGATGCTCTATCCACTGAGCCAAACCAGTTAGGGCTAGTTATATCTATTTTGAGAAGTCTTTACTGAGGAAATTAGTTTCATGGCCTAGTAACATGTGGTATAACCTATGAGCCAATATTTAAATAGTCAGGCCCATTTACTGGACACAAGGGTACCACTGATCTAAAGACTACATTTAGTAAGTACAATATTCTTAAAGTTAGTGGCCATTATTTTCTAGAGTTCATAAAATTTCATTTGGCCAATATTCAAGCCTAAGTCTATAAGTGTATGTGCTTGAATATACTGGACCAGGAAATCAGCAAGTCTTCACCAGTTCTTTCCAATTTTGTTCTCCAACCTTTTAAATTAAATGTCCTTTAAGGTTAATTAATTGATTTAGCAAATTAAGACCAAACATCAAGAGACAGATTCAGTATTAGACTAAAATAATTCTGAAACAGTTAAAGTGTTTGTTTGACTTTCAGAGATAGTTAAAACAGCTACTAAAAACGTTTAAAATAGCTAGAAAAGAAATCTTCATATTTAAATGCTATGGGAAAGAGATTTATCATTATTTTATGTATGATACACCTCATTCTTTTCAATGTTAAACATGCTCCTTTATTTCATGCTCCAAAGGCTTATATATAATATGATGTTTTTCCACAGTTGTCAGGAATGTAATATTAGTCTTTTTACTTTTTAGCTCTCAGGATATGTTTGAAGATCATTGAATTGTATATAAAATTTAATTGTTTTTCTCCCAATTGGAGAATAGATAAAAGTTACAGCAGCATACCTAACCTATGGGTTCTGACCTATATTTCTTACTTGATGGGGCATAAAATATTTTGTAATATGTCCTTCAAACTCAGTATGTGATTAGAAATGATATTATGAAAAGTGCTCTGAGTGGTACATTTTGTTGAACTCTTATTCATAAGTTAACATTCATCACAGAGGTCAAAAGAGTAAATGGGTGGGAAAGATTGAATTATGAGTCTAAATGGTTGAATAGTAGAACTAGAATAGAAGAGAAATAATGGACTAATAAAATGGAATGTGAGGATATATTAAAAGTAGAAGTTAAAAGTTTGGATGAAGTTCTTTGATCTAGTTCAAGTCACTTAAAACTTCTGAACCTCAGTCTGCTCATCTGTGGGGATAATTATTGTATCACAAATAATTGGACATTAAATGAGAGTGCTGTGAAGGGCTTTTGCACTAGGATTAAAAAATAACAAGAGCATATCTTCTTTTTAACTTTTAAAATGTTGTATATATGGTGTACTTAAAAACTTTTTATATCAACATACTCTGTTATGAACAAGTAAATTTAAATAGCTCCTTTATATATTTTCCTTAAGCCTGTATTTCAATAACTAGAGGGCTGATCCATGGATTTGTGCACCAGTGGGGTCCCTCATCCTGGCCTTCAGGGATCAGGCTGAAACTGGCTCTCTGACATCCCCCAAGGGGTCCCGGATTGCGAGAGGGCAGTTCTCAAGTGATGCACCCCAGAATTGGACTCCCTTCTCTCTGGTCCTGGGTGCATCACCAGAGAACCATAGCTGCCAAGTCACCAGAGCTCTGCAGCTCCTGTGTTGAGCGTCTGTCCCCTGGTGATCAGTGTGCATCATAGCTACCAGTTGGCTGGTCGAACAGTTAGCCGGCCGGCTGGTCACTTAGGCTTTAATGTATATAGATATAGTTACTTCTATAAATACTAGCTTACACATTACATATGTCATCCTTCATAAATGTAAATATTGGTAACATCTCAAAGTGGTTTTCTGAATATTAAATAAGGTAGTCAAGGTTAAATGGCTAAAGACAGTATCAGGCACAATATAAAAACTCATTAATTATTAACTATTATTAATACTTTCTATTTTAAGTTGATGTGAATTATTTTAATTAAACTCTAGGTCATACTTTTCTTTGAAAATACATTTAAATTGATAATATTTTAAAATAGAATAATAGTAACTTAATAAGATATTTTCTTGTGACTTTTTCTAAAATTGTACTATGTGGGTTGTAAACCATTATAGCAAATAAAGAAGTGAGAAAGTTGAAAGTTATAAGTTTAATGAGGTTTTCTTTTTTATCACACTATATTTGTACCAGTGGTGTACTAGTACTTTATACTTTACACTATGCTTTTTATTTTGATGTAGTTCCATTTGTTTATTTTTTCCTTAGTTTACATTGCCCTAGGGCAGTGATGGAGAACCTTTTGAGCTCGGCGTGTCAGCATTTTGAAAAACCCTAATTAACTCTGGTGCTGTGTCACATATGGAAATTTTTTGATATTTGCAACCATAGTAAAACAAATACTTATATTTTTGATATTTATTTTACATATTAAAATGCCATTTAACAAAGAAAAATCAACCAAAAAAATGAGTTCGCGTGTCACCTCTGACACGCGTGTCATAGGTTCGCCATCACTGCCCTAGGAGCTGTATCAATAAAGATATTGCAGCGACAAATGTCTGCTATTTTGGTGCCTATGGCTTCTTCTAAGATTTTTTATGGTTTCCTGTCTTACATTTAAGTCCTTTATCCATTTTGAGTTTATTTTTGTGTGTCATGAAAGTTAGTTGTCTAGTTTCATTTTTTTGCAAGTATCTGTCCAATTTTCCCAACACCATTTACTGAAGAGACTGTCTTGACTCCATTGTAGTCTCTTGCCTCCTTTGTCGAATATTAATTGAGCATAATGGCTTGGGTTGATTTCTGGGTTCTCTATTCTGTTCCACTGGTCTATATGTCTGTTCTTGTGCCAGTACCAAGCAGTTTTAAGAACAGTGGCTTTGTATTATAGCTTGATATCTGCTATTGTGATCCTTCCAGCTTTGTTCTTCTTCCTCAAGATTGCTGCAGCTATTCGGGGTCTTTTTTTATTCCAGATGAATTTTTGGACAGTCTGTTCTAGGTCTTTGAGGTATGCCATTGGTATTTTAATGGGAAGTGTGTTGAGTTTATAGATTGCTTTGGGTAGTATGGACATTTTAATGATGTTGAGTCTACCAATCCATGAACATGGTATATTCTTCTATTTGTTCATGTCTTCCTCTATCTCTTTTATCAGTGTCCTGAAATTTTCTGAGTACAGGTCCTTTATCTCCTTGGTTAAATTTATTCCTAGGTATCTTAATTTTTGTTGTTGTTGCAATGGTAAGTGGGATTGGTTTTTTAATTTATCTTTCTGTGAGTTCATTATTGGTGTATAGAAAAGCCTAAGACTTCTGGGTGTTAATTTTGTCTCCTGCTACATTGCTGAATTCATTTATTAAGTCTAGTAGTATTTTGATGGTGTCTTTGGGGTTTTCTATGTATAATATCATGTCATCTGCGAATAAGGACAGTTTTACTTCTTTTTTTCCAATTTAGATGCCTTTTAAATCTTCTTGTCTGATCGCAATGGCTAGTACTTCCAGTACTATGTCAAACAGGAGTGGTGAGAATGGGCATCCCTGTCTTCTTCCTGTTCTTAGGTGAAGCGGTTTTAGTTTTTGCACATTGAGTATGATGTTGGCTATGGGTTTGTCATATAAGGCTTTTTTCATGTTGAGATATGATCCTTCTATTCCCACTTTGCTGAGAGTTTTTATCAATAAAGGTGTCAGATTTTATCAAATGCTTTTGCTTCATCAATGGATATGATTATATGGTTTTTATCAATTTGTTTATGTGGTGTATCATGATTATTGATTAGCAGATATTATACCATCCTTGCATCCCTGGAATAAATCCCACTTGGTCATGGTATATGATCTTTCTAATTTAATGCTGGATTTGATTTGCTAGAATTTTGGCATCCACGTTCATGAGGGATATTGGCCTTTAATTCTCTTTGTTTGTATTGTGTTTATCTGGTTTTGGGATTAGGGTGATGCTGGCTTCATAGAAAGAGCTTGAAGTGTTTCTTCCTCTTTAATTTTTTTGAGTAGTCTGAGGAAGATAAGTTTTATTTCTTTGAATGTTTGATAAATCTCCACTGTGAAGCCGCCTGGTTCAGGGCTTTAGTTTGTTTGAAGTTTTTTGATTACTGCTTCATTTTCCTCCATAGATATTGGCCTATTCAGATATTTTGATTCCTCCTGGTTGGGTTTTGGAAGGTCGTATTTTTCTAGGAATATGTCCATTTCTTCTAGGTCGACCAGTTTGTTTGAATACAGTTGCTCATAGTATTTTTTTATGATTCTTCGTATTTCTGTGGGGTCTACTGTATTTCACCTCTTTCGTTTCTGATTTTGTTTATTTGGGTCCTCTCTCTTTGCTTCTTGGTGATCCTGGCTAGAGGTTCATCAATCTTGTTCATCCTTTCAAAGAACCAGCTCTTGGTTTAATTGATCTTTTGTAATGTTTTTCTAGTCTCTATGTCATTTATTTCTGCTATGATTTTTATTATTTCCTTCCTTGTGCTTACTCTGGGCCTTTCTTGCTCTCTTTCTAATTCTTCAAGTTCTGACATGCTGTTTTTTTTTTTTTTAAAATTCCCTACCTAATATAGTGTTGAATACTATGCTAATAAAGGACTACAAACCAGACCGGGAAGCATAAAGGTTTATACATGTAAGAATGTGAAATAGCAAAAAGCTGCTGCTTTTGGAAGGTAATGGCCAGAAGCTTTTTCTCTGCTCCACTAAAATGACCATTGTAGATAACATCATATCCTAGCTATTATCAGTAGTAAATTCAATTATTATTTTAATATTTATAAAAGTTTATGCCAATAAAATATTTAAACTATAGTTTCTGTAAGGAACATTATATTTTTCCATGAAAACTAATATTGACTTAGCGAAAACTAGAAAAAACAATAACGCATGGACCAAATGTTAATTTAAATTGCTAGATTGATTTACTATTCCCAGAGCCATATATGTAACAGGGATTTCTGGGCATTAATAAAAATATAATTGAAAATATTATATAATACTGAGACATTTGGAATTAGTCACCATTTTGTAACTTTGAAAAGCAAGGAATACTTGTTCAACATTCTGTGATAGTCTCAGAACAAGATTTCCCATAATGTAATTTGAGGGATTTCTAGATGCCTGATTGAGTCAATGAGAGATCAGAGAAACAACTAGATAACAAATATAAACCTGTTTTCTGATTGTGCTTCATAGGATTTCAGAGTTCCAAGAGTCTTTGACAGAAAAAAGCATGCTCACAGAGGAGATATTTAAAACCTTTCTCTCTATGTTCCAGAGTATCACATTCGGAGGCTTGAAGAATAACCCAAGTAAGAGGCAATAAATCATGGTAAAGAAGAAAAATGGTTTAATGAGTGAGGCAGGTAAATAAGTAAACCTGGCAGGCTATAAAAAAAATATTAGAGAGTGGTGAGGAACTTTACATGCACCATGTAAAGATACTCAAATTCTAGAAAAAAAAAAAAAGTTAAATACTGGGGGCGGGGGGACAAAGTTACCTGAATTTAGTCTTTGGGTTGTTTTTTGTTTGTTTGTTTTGTGTTTTTTTGTCTAACAACAACCTCTTTCGATTAATTAAAATCGTAGCTTTATTTTCAAATATAAATTAATCTAAACTTTTCCTGATTAAACACAAGACATTTGAAAAATATAAGTAACAGAATGAAGTTGAAATGAGTTTTGAGCCTTGTGCTAAAAACAGGAGCCATTCCTATGCAAAATTATGAAATAGAATACTATTTTTATTCCCTTATCTTCCTTGCTTTTTCTGCTCTAATTTTCTTCCACTGTCCTTCCTTCTCTCTACCTATGCTTCTTAACTACTACAATCTATTTTCTTGGCAACGTCCAAGTCTACTCTTATTTCTTCCATATTCCCCTTACTCTTAGAATTGTGTGTGTGTGTGTGTGTGTGTGTGTGTGTGTGTGTGTGTGTGTGTGTGTAGGGTGCTGTGGGGTGTCAGCGTGTCTGGAGAGGTGTGAGGTGTCTGGCTAGTTACTATGAAAAATAACAGTAGCATTGTAACCTGAACTTCTGATGTCTTACATCAGAAAAGTGGGTAATGTGTAAAAATGTGTGGCAATTGTAGCAGATGTCTTTAGTTAGGGGAGTGCTTTCTCAATGCTTTTCAAGGGTCTTGTAGTTAACCTGTGAAGATGGCTAAAATGCCACAGGAGTTAGGGGTGGGGGATGTTGAAAATGCATCCTTACCACAGTAAAACGTAGGAAACAAATGAAGAAATTCTTGTTTAGATCATACGTTTGAGAGTTGGAAAACATTTACCTTTCCCTTTTTGTAGTCTACAACCTTCCCCACAATTAAAGAAAAACAAAATTTATGGTAAGATCAAAGTTTCATAGTGAGAAAATTGTAATTCGTAACATTTTTATAGTAAACTAAGGAAAAGTAATTGATTGGAAGATCCAGATACGCAATGTATGAAGTGCAAAAAACAATTTGTGGCCAACTGATCAATTCCATAAAATCTATCTATAGACATAACAACATTTTAACAAAGTCCTTTGTATGTTTCCACACTCTATTTCTCATATTATGTTCCCAAGAAAAAAATATTATATCTGTAATGTCTCAAGTAAATTCCATAGTAGATGAATATTTAAGAAATGTAAATCAATTTTAACTGAAACGGGCTAATCACCAAGGAAATATTTCCTTTCCACATTTTGTCATTTTAGTTTAAAAAATCTAAAAGGAAAAGATACTTTGTTGACAGAATTGTCTGGATGACTGAATTTTTATTATAACAAAATTAAACTAGAGATTTAGCCAAATAAATTTTACTTTATATCTAAGTAAAACAGCAAAATTTGCTATCTAAGTCATGCCTAATAGCAATTTATCAAAGAAAAAGAGCACTAGATAGAAAATTCTTATTATGAGTTAGCAAAATAAAGAATCTGTGAGAATTAATATGTAGCTTTAGGTTAGCAAGCGATATCTATAAGGTGGAATAAATGTATAGTCACACACACACACATACATGAGTGTGTGTATGTGTGAAGCAAGAAAGAAATTTGTTTTAAAACAGTTGATTGTTTTTTAATTCTTGAGAGGCCTTAAAAGGTCTGTAGATAGACTTATCTATGCAGTTAGGAGTCATGTTTTATTTTAAAATGTTTATATGTATAAGGCAAATGTTTTATAAAGAAAACTAGAGGCCCAGTGCACAAAAATTTGTGCACTCAGGGGGGAGGGGGGTCCCTCAGCCTGGCCTGTGCCCTCTAGCAGTCTGGGACTCCTCGGGAGATAACGACCTTCTGGCTTAGGCCTGCTCCCGGGTGGCAGAGGGCAGGCCCAATCCCTAGGTGCAGCCCCTGGTCGGGCTCAGAGCAGGTTGGGGCACCACCCCCTGTCACACTCAAGGCAGGGTCGATGGGGAGGTTGCGGCACGACCCCCTGTCATGCACAGAGCAGGGCCAATCCGGGGGTTGGGGCGCTGCCCCCTGTGACACACAGAGCAGGGCCCATCAGGGGGGTTGGGGCTCCTCACCCTGTCACACACAGAGCAGGGCCCATCAGGGGGGTTGGGGCTCCATACCCTGTCATGCACAGAGCAGGGCCCATCAGGGGGTTGGGGAGCTCCCTCCTGTCATGCACAGAGCAGGGCCCATCAGGGGGTTGAGGAGCTCCCCCCGTCACTCACAGAGTAGGTCCTATATGGGAGTTGGGGCACCATCCCCTGTCACACACAGAGCAGGGCGGATCAGTGGGTTGGGGCGCCGCCACTGTCACACTCAGGGCAGGGCTGATGGGGAGGTTATGGCTCTACCCTGTCACACACAGAGCAGGGCCCATGGGGGGGCGGGGGGTTGGGGCGCCACCCTCTATCACCCACAGAGCAGGGCCGATCAGGGGGTTGGGGCGCCGCCACTCTCACACTCAGGGCAGGGCCAATGGGGAGGTTATGGCTCTACCCCGTCACACACAGAGCAGGGCCCGTGGGGGGGCGGGTTGGGTTGCCGCACCCTGTCACACACAGAGCAGGGCCGATCAGGGTGTTTGGGCACTGCCCCCTGTCATGCTGATCCCGGTGCTGGGAGGCCTCTTGGCTCCCCTGATCCTGGTGCTGGGAGGCATATTACCCTTTTACTATATAGGATAGAGGCCTGGTGCATGGGTGGGTGCCAGCTCGTTTGCCCTGAAGGGTGTCCTGGATCAGGGTGGGGGTCCCCATTGGGGTGCCTGGCCAGCCTGGGTGAGGGGATGATGGCTGTTTGCAGCTGATCACACACCCTTCAGGGTGGGGGTCCCCACTGGGGTGCCTGGCCAGTCTGGGTGAGGGGCTGAGGGCTGTTTTCAGGCAGGGGGTGACTGAACTCCCAAACACTCCTTTTTTCCTTTTTTTTTTTTAATTCTGGGCCAGCTTTAGCTTGAGGCTTGGCTCCAACTCTTAGGCTTCCGCTGCTGAAAGTAGGTTTCTGGCCTTTGCATACAATGTTGCGAATCTGCTGGCTGAAGTCTGGTGGTATTTGTTACAATGTTTGAAACTGCAGGCTCAGAGGCCGGCAGCAGCAGGCGGGGAACGTTGGTTTCCTCCGTCACTGAAGCAAGCATGCCTCATGTTAGTTTCAAGCTGCCTGGCTGCCGGCCGCCATCTTGGTTGACAGTTAATTTGCATATCTCGTTGATTAGCCAATGAAAATGGTAGCGGTCGTATGCCAATTACCATGTTTCTCTTTTATTAGTGTAGATAATTGCCAGATGAGATTTTGGTGTTTGTGCATTTTTCCAGGCAACTTTCTAATATAAAAATACACTTTTTCAGAAGAGCCATAATCTTTTACTTCTACTATGGTAGGTGGTGAGCAGCAGGTATATAATCACTATTATAATTTAATTTCATAGGTTAAGAGACATAGGTTAAAATAACCTAGATACGGACAATGAGATTATAGATAGAGATTTAAATAAGCCAAATGATTATCTGCATAGACCTTGAATACAGAAAGTTTTTCAGGTGACACAGGCAAGCATGGAAACCAGCAGAAATGACAGGCTGAACTAGTTTTTGCTGGAAACATATCGCTTGACACTAAGTGGCAGCTTTTAATCACAAAGCAAAAAAAAAAGTTTTAGCAAATTAAAAAAAAAAAAAGACTACTTCAAATACACATTATCTACAACAATTTTGTGAAGAGTATGGCTTTATGTAAGTTACCTTAATAGCGTTGGAAGTATTAAGGAACACAAACCTGAGCCTTGAGATGGTTTTATAGTAGCCTAGGAAGAGTATCCTGTCACTAAGTACACAGAGACCTGCTTCTCCATTAAGAAACCTTACTTTGTACTTATGCCATTTTAAAACCATTTAGGAAGAACAAGGACATTAATCAGAATAGAAGAAGATTTTCATTATTTATAAACTAGATTGCATATAGCAGTAAATTTTTTTTATTAAGCATCCTTGTACTCTGGGTACAAAATGTCTCTTTCATGTTGTTATCGCACCATCTTGCTATTGTTATGTATAGTCATGTCTTCCTTAGTCACAGGGATATGTTTTCAGAAATGTGTCCTGAGTTGATTTTCTCCTTGTGAGAACACCACAGAGTGGTACTTACACAAACCTAGATGGTTACACGAGCCTACACACGTTGGCTATATGGTATAGCTTATCGCTTTTTGGCTACAAACCTGTATAGCACGTTACTGAGCTGAATAATGCAGGCAATTGTAACGCAATGGAAAGTATTTGTGTATCTAGGCATACATAAACAAAGAAAAGGTAAAAATATAGTATAGAAGCTAAAAATGATAGAGCTGTTTAGGGCATTTAGCATAAATGAAGGTTGTAGGACTGGAAGTTGTTCTGGGTGAGTCAGTGAGGAAGTGGTGAGTGAATGTGATGGCCTAGGGCATTACTGTGCACTACTGTAGACTTTATGAACACTGCATAATTAGGTTAAATTAAATTTATTAAATTATTTTTTCTTTCTTCAATATTAAATTTACCTTAGCTTACTGTAACATTTTTGCTTTCTAATTTTTTAACTTTCTGATTCTTTTGTAATAATACTTAGCTTAATAACACAGCACATTGTGCAGCTTCACAAAAATATTTTCTTTCTTTATATCATTATTCAGTAAGCTTTGTTCTATTTTTTTTCTTTTTTAAAATGTCTTTATTGGTTAAGGTATTACAAATGTGTCCTCATTTCCCATTAAACCCCAATCACCCCCCACCCCCGCCCCAGTCATGCTCTCATCCCCTTGTTGTCCATGTCCATTGGTTTGGGTTATATGCATGCATACAAGTCCTTTGGTTGATCTCTCCCCCTTACCCACTCCCTCCTCTACTTTCCCTCTGGGGATTGATAGTCTGATCGCTGTTTCTCTGTCTTTGGATCCGTCCCTGTTCATCAGTCTATGTTGTTCTCTATATTCCACAAATGAGTGAGATCATGTGGTATTTATCTTTCTCTGACTGGCTTATTTCATATAGCATAATCCTCTCCAATTCCATCCATGCTGTTGCAAATGGCAAGAGTTCCTTCTTTTTTACCGCAGTGTAGTACTCCATTGTGTAGATGTACCACAGTTTTTAGTCCACTCATCTGCTAATGGACACCTAGGCTGTTTCCAAATCTTAGCTATGGTGAATTGTGCTGCTACTAACATAGGGGTGCATATATCCTTTCTGATTAGTGTTTCTGGCTTCTTGGGATATATTCCTAGAAGTGGAATCACTGGGTCAAATGGGAGTTCCATTTTTAGTTTTTTGAGGAAACTCAATACTGTTCTCCCCAGTGGCTGCACCAGTCTGCATTCCCACCAGCAGTGCAGAAGGGTTCCTTTTTCTCCACATCCTCTCCAACACTTGTCATTTGTTGATTTGTTGATGATAGCCATTCTGACAGGTGTGAGATGATACCGCATTGTCGTTTTGATTTGCATCTCTCATATAATTAGTGACTTTGAGCATGTTTTCATATGTCTTTCAGCCTTCTGTATGTCCTTTTTTTGAAAAGTGTCTATTTAGGTCCGTTGCCCATTTTTTGATTGGATTGTTTATCTTCCTTTTGTTAAGTTGCATGAGTTCCCTGTAAATGTTGGAGATTAAACCTTTATCGGTGATATCATTGGCAAATATGTTCTCCCATGCAGTGGGCTTTCTTGTTGTTTTGTTGATGGTTTCCCTTTGCTGTGCAAAAGCTTTTTACTTTGATGTAGTCCCATTTGTTTATTTTCTCTTTAGTTTCCATTGCCCTAGGAGCAGTATCAAAGAAGAAATTCCTTCGGCATATGTTTGCAATTTTGTTGCCTGTGGATTCCTCTAGTATTTTTATGGTTTACTGTCTTACGTTTAAGTCCTTTATCCATTTTGAGTTTTTTTTGTGTGTATGGTGTGAGTTGGTGGTCTAGTTTCATCTTTTTGCATGTATCTGTCCAATTTTCCCAACACCATTTATTGAAGAGATTGTCTTGACTCCATTGTATGTTCTTGCCTCCTTTGTCTAATATTAATTGGGCATAGTGGTTTGGGTCGATTTCTGGGTTCTCTATTCTATTGTATTGATCTATATGTCTGTTATTGTGCCAGTACCAAGCTGTTTTAAGAACAGTGGCTTTGTAATACAGCTTGATATCTGGTATTGAGATCCCACCTACTTTGTTCTTCTTTCTCAGTATTGCTGCGGCTATTGGAGGTCTTTTTTTATTCCAGATGAATTTTTGAAACGTTCATTCTAGATCTGTGAAATATGCTGTTGGCAATTTAATGGGGATTGCATTGAATCTATAGATTGCTTTGGGTAATATGGACATTTTGATGATGTTGATTCTACCAATCCATAAACACGGTATGTTCTTCCATCTGTTTATGTCTTCCTCTATCTCTTTTTTCAGTGTCTTGTAGTTTTTTGCATATAAGTCTTTTACCTCCTTAGTTAACTTTATTCCAAAGTATCTTAATTTTTTTGGTGTGATGGTACATGGGATTGCTTTTTTAGTCTCCCTTTCTCAAAGTTCACTATTGGTGTAAAGAAATGACTTAGATTTCTTGGCATTAATTTTGTATCCTGCTAGATTGCTGAATTCATTTATTAAGTCTAATAATATTTGGATGGAGTCTTTAGGGTTTCTATGTACAGCAGGGGTCCTCAAACTATTGCCCGCGGGTCACATGCAAATACAAACATTGTATTTGTTCCCGTTTTGCTTTTTTTAACATCAAAATAAGATACGTGCAGTGTGCATAGGAATTTGTTCATAGTTTTTTTTTTGTTTTTTTTAAACTATAATCCGGCCCTCCAACAATCTGACGGACAGTGAACAGGCCCCCTGTTTAAAAAGTTTGAGGACCCCTCATGTACAGTATCATGTCATCTGCAAATAAGGACAGTTTTACTTCTTCTTTTCCAATTTGGATGCCTTTTATTTCTTCTTTTTTTAAAAAAAATATTTTATTGATTTTTTACAGAGAGAGAGGGAGAGTGATAGAGAGTTAGAAACATCAATGAGAGAGAAACATCGATCAGGTGCCTCCTGCACACTCCCCAATGGAATGTGCCCGCAACCAAGGTACATGCCCTTGACCAGAATCAAACCTGGGACCCTTGAGTCTGCAGGCCGACGCTCTATCCGCTGAGCCAAACCGGTTAGGGCTATTTCTTCTTCTTGTCTGAACGTAATGGCTAGTACTTCCAGTACTATGTTGAACAGGAGTGGTGAGAGGGGGCATCCATTTCTTATTCCTGTTCTTAGGGTAAATGGTTTTAGTTTTTGCCCATTGATTATGATAATGGCTGTGGGTTTGTCATATATGGCTTTTATTATGTTGAGGTATGATCCTTCTATTCCTACCTTGCTGAGAGTTTTTATCAAGAAAGGGTGTTGAATTTTGTCAAATGTTTTTTTCTGCATCAATTGATATGATTATGCGATCTTTGTCTCTCAATTTCTTATGTGATGTATCATATTTATTGGTTTGTGGATATTGTACCATCCTTACATCTCTGGGATAAATCCTACTTGGTCATGGTGTATGTTCTTTCTGATGTATTGCTGGATCCGATTTGCTAGAATTTTGTTAAGTATTTTGGCCTCTATGTTCATGAGGGATATTGGCCTATAATTCTCTTTCATTGTGTTGTTTCTGTCTGGTTTTGGTATTAGGGTGATGCTGGCTTCATAGAATGAGCTGGGAAGTGTTCCTTCCTCTTGAATTTTTTGTAGTAGCCTGAGGAGGATAGGTTTTAGTTCTTCCTTGAATGTTTGATAAAACTCCCCTGTGAAGCCGTCTGGCCCCGGGTTTTTGCTGGGAGCTTTTTGATGACTGCTTCAATTTCTTCCATAATTATTGGCCTATTGAGATTTTTAGAATCTTCCCGACTGAGTTTTGGAAGTTTGTATTTTTCTAGGGATAGGTTCATTTCCTCCAGGTTGTTTAGTTTGTTAGAGTAGAGTTGTTCATATTATTTTTTAACAATTCTTTGAATTTCTGAGGGGTCCGTTGTTATTTCGCCTCTTTCATTTCTGATTTTGTTTATTTGAGTCCTCTCTCTTTGCTTCTTGGTGAGCTTGGCTAGAGGCTCATCTTGCTTATCCTTTCAAAGAACCAGCTCTTGGTTTCATTGATCTTTAGTATTGTGTTGTGTTTTTTTTTTCCTTTTTTTTTGTCTCTATGTCATTTATTTCTGCTCTGCTCTTTATTATCTCCTTCCTTCTGCTCACTCTGGGCTTTTCTTGTTGCTCTCTTTCTAATTCTTTGCATTGCAGAGTTAAATGATTTACTATCATTTTTTCTTGTTTTTTGAGGTAGGCCTGTAGTGTTGTAAATTTCCCTCTGAGGACTCCTTTCATTGTGTCCCATAAATTTTGGATTGTTGTGCTGTTATTGTCATTAGTTTCCAGGGTGTTTTTAATTTCTTCTTTGATCTCACTGGTAACCCAATCATTATTTAGTAACATGCTACTCAGCTTCCAAGTGTTTGAGTTTTTTGGATTGTTTTTATTGTAGTTTATTTCTAACATTATGCCATTGTGGTGTGAGAAGATGCTTGGTAGGATTTCAATCTTCTTGAATTTGGGAAGACTTTGCTTGTGACCCAATATGTGGTCTATTTTTGAAAATGTCACATGTGCACTTGAGAAGAATGTATATTCTGTGGTTTTGGGGTGAAATGTTCAGAAGATGTCAATTAAGTCCATCTGATCTAGTGAGTCATTTAGGATTGCTGTTTCTTTTCTGATTTTTTTTTCTAGAGGATTTATCCAGTGATGTCAGTGGTGTGTTTAAGTCTCCTACTATCATTGTGCTGTTGTTGATCTCTCCCTTGCTATTTTCCAGGAGGTTTTTTATGTATTTAGGTGCTCCTGCATTGGGTGCATATATTTTTATCAGGGTTATATGCTCTTGTTGTATCGATCCCTTTAGTATTATGAAGTGGCCTTCCTTATCTCTTGTTATGGCCTTTCTTTGAGGTCTATTTTGTCTGATATAAGTATTGCTACCCCAGCTTGTTTTTCATTTCCATTTGCCTGAAAGATATTTTTCCATCCCTTCACTTTCAGTCTGTGCGTGTCCCTTGTTCTGAGGTGGGTCTCCTGTAAAGAGTATATATATGGGTCATGTCTTTTTATCCATTCAGCCACTCGATGTCTTTTGATTAGAGCATTTAGTCTGTTTACATTTAAAGTTATTATTGAAAGGTACTTGCTTGTAGTCATTTCTATTTTTGGGCCTGTGTTCTTTCTTACCTTTATATTTCTTCTTTTTACAGCATTCCCTTTAGCATTTGTTTCATTGCTTGGTTGGTAGTGATAAACTCCCTTAGCCTTCTTATTTCCCCTTCAATTTTGATTGATAGTCTTGCTGGATAAATTATTCTTGGATTCAGTCCTTTGCTTTGCAACACTTTGTATACCTCCTTCCATTCCCTTCTAGCTTGATGTGTTTCTGTTGAGAAATCATTTGATAATCTGATGGGGGATCCTTTGTAGGTAATTCTGTCTCGCTCTTGCAGCCTATAGGATTCTCTCTTTGTCATGTACATTTGCCATCATTGGTGTGGGTCTTTTTGGGTTCAACTTGCTTGGGACTCTCTGTGCTTGTGTGACTTTTCTTCCCCACCTCAGGGAAGTTTTCTGTCATTATTTCTTCAAATAGATTTTCTAATCCTTGCTGCTCTTCTTGTCCTTCTGTCAGCCCTATTATGTGTAGGTTACTTCTTTTCATGTTGTCCCAAAGCTCCCTTAGGCTCTCCTCCTGTTTTTTAATTTTTTTTTTCCAGTTGCTGTTCAGATTGAGCTTGTTTCTCTACCTTATCTTCTATCTCACTAATTCGGTCCTCTGCTTCTTCTAATCTACTGTTGAAACCTTCCATGGTGTTTTTGATTGTAGCTATATCACTTTTAATTTCTTCCTGATTCTTGCATATGTTGTTGATTTTCTCACCCATCCGGTGCATGAATTGTACAACCATTACTCTGAATTCTTTTTCTGTCATGTTGCATGCATCATTTAATTAATTTCCTTTCTTGGCAACTCCTCATTTTCTTTCCTCTAGGGGTTGTGTTGTCTCCCCATTTTGATTATCTCCAGATGGTTCAAACGTTGAGTTGCATGGGCCTGGGCTGTGTGCAGTGGGAGCTTCGCACCACCCTAGTGTCACTGAAGAGCTCTGACACTAAGATGTGTGGTTGTGGTGGGTTGGTGGGAACCAGACTTGCTCAGAATCAGCATTACCAGCGCTCAATGTGGCCTCGTGTGCACTCTTAGAATCAGGGACCCCGCCGGCACCGTGCTGAAACAGAGAGCCTTCTGAAGTGTGTTGAAAATCAGAGACCCCTAGCGTGTGCCAGGAGTCAGGGTTGCCCAAGAATCCAGTATCCAAATCTCTGTTGCTACGTGCAGACTTGCATTGAGAATCAGGGTCCCTCTGTGCACATGCACCAAGAATTGGAGTCACTGGCTCTTAGTATGAATGCATAGGGAATCAGGAATCTCAGGCGCAGGTGATAAGAAACACAGTCAAGTCACTGGTGCTTGGTGTTGCCTCCTGCCCGGAGAATCGGGGTCCTGGGGCTTGTGCTGTGAGGAACAAGTTCCCAGTGTTCATGTGTTAGCTCCCAGGCCAAGCCTCCCCTAGCCTGCGCTGCGCTGGACAAGTTCTCAGCGTTTGTGCACTTCGAGCCAAGGCTCCCTTAGCCTGCACTGCAAGGGACAAGTTCCCGGTGTTCGTGCACTTCCAGGCTCAGGTCCCTGTAGCAGCACTGAGGCCTGGGCAAGGGGTGGGTCTATCAGTTACTATGGCCCTGCCCGAGAGCCTGCAGGGAGGGGGATGGGTTCTGTTACTCACTGATCTGCAGCAGGGATTTCTGGACTATTGGTGTCCCTGGCTCTGTAGCTGTGGTCACGGGTCTCTGTCCCCAGTGGCTGCAGGGTCCTGGTTTGCATCTGAGACCAGACTGGGTGGTGCTGAGGCCAGGATCCTAGTCTCAAGCAGCTCTGTTTCTCAAGATGGCGTAATCTCTGTTCCCATGCTGGCTGACTAGGAGTGTCCGCGCTGGGAGTGGGGCTCTGCCGTCTAAGACTGCCTGGTTTAGCAGCCCCTTAGAAGACCTGCAGAATCTAACTGTCCCTAGCTCATACAAACACACACACACACACACACCACACACGTCCATACACTCCTCTATCACTCCCTTGCGCTCTCACACTTTCTCCCTCCCTGCCTTCCTGCTGGTCGCCATCCAAATTCTGTTCACTTTGTTCTATTTTTAATATTTCAATTTTTATTACTTCTAATGTTTTCTGTTAAACTATAAGACACAAATACACATATTAGCCTAGGCCTACATGGGTCAGGATCATTAATATTACTGTATTTCCTCTCTACAATTTGTCCCACTGGAAGGTCTTCAAGGGCAGTAACATGCATGGAGCTGTCATGTCCTATGATATCAATACCTTTTTCTGGAATACCATCTTGAAGGACCACCCTGAGGCTCTTCCAGAGGAGGTGTTACATTTTTTAGAAATATGTCCAGGGTGGTTTGCTTCTTTTTTCATCATGCTACCAGACAGGCACTGGCCCACAGTGGGTCTCCCTCAGGCCCGCCTGTAGTGTGTGGGTTCTTGAGTTCCTGTAGGAAATATTGCACACAACAGGAGTCCAGATGGGCTTGACAATACGTTTATTAATGATGGGAATAGTGAAACAAAAGGAAGAAATCAGGGTAAAGGAGACACCAAGGGAACAAGAAGGTGGTGCTCTGCTCTGAGTCTCTAGAAATGATATAAGAAAGAAGTGAGTTCACTGGGAAGTGAAGGTCACAGTGATAGAAGTGAGTCTAGCTGGGGCTGCTTTAGCTCACTGGGAAGTCAGAGAAAAGGGGGGCCTTGGAGACAGGATCAGGAGGTGAGTCCAAGTCAAGTTGCCACTGCCCACTGCTCCCCTGGTTGCAAGTCTCATGGGGACTATTAGAGCTTATGAAGAAATAAAAAGTTCATGCCCCAAAAGGAGCATGGACATGCTGTTGAGTATGATTCCTTCCACGTTCTGTGTGGAGTAGGGTTCGGTATCTGAAAGAGGAGCCACACAGCAAATGAGAGAAAAAGACACGAGATAATTTTGCAATATTGGGGGACCAGGTGGCCAAGTCCCGAAGGACTTCCACCGATGCTCAGGCCTCTCCAATCTTTTATTGATCTGGAGTAGCCCTTAGGGTAAGGAGGTTCAATGACACACAGATCAGCAGACAATTTCCAGGAATAGACAAAGTATCTGATTAGCTCATCAATAGATTTCCGGGAGTATCTGATTAACAATAATCAACAAGGCCGAAGCCGGTTTGGCTCAGTGGATAGAGCGTCGGCCTGTGGACTGAAGGGTCCCAGCTTCGATTCCGGTCAAGGGCATGTACCTGGGTTGCGGGCACATCCCCAGTGGGAGATGTGCAGGAGGCAACTGATCGATGGTTCTCTTTCATTGATGTTTCTGGCTCTCTGTCTCTCTCCCTTCCTCTCTGTGAAAAATCAATAAAATATATTTAAAAAAAATAATCAACAAGGATCTACATAAGTATCTAAGGAATTAAGGGAACTAAGGTGGGGATGCTTCAACTATTATTACCTAAATTAACTGGGTGGTGCACTGTTCTAACCTTTGCTAGAACTTCAAAGGTTACTAGCTTTTGGGGGGTCTCTGTCTAAACTCAGCTAGTGAAGACAATGAATGGACTCCGGCAACATGCAAGCATGCCAATCTTGAGGCCAGCAGGTCGCATGCCTTGTTTATTTAAATGCGGTATGCGGCCCACCAGCCTTGAGTTTGACATAATTTCGAGGGAGCCTCTGCCCACATGCTTTGTTCTGGATTTTTAAAATAAATATTTTTATTGATTTCAGAAAGGAAGAGAGAGGGAAAGAGAGATAGAAACATCAATGATGACAGAGAATCACTGATCAGCTACCTTCTGCACGCCCCACACTGGGGATTGATCCCACAACCTGTCATGCACCCTGACTGGGAATCAAACCATGACCTTCTTGTTCATAGGTCACACTCAACCACTGAGCCATGCTAGCTGGGCTGTTCTGGATTTTCTTTTATCTTTCTTCTTCCAGTGAGAATTTTAATGGAGGGTTTCCATAGAATATTCATCAGCTTTCCAGATGCAATTTTTAATACGCTGATACATAATTTGGTCTGAATTATTGTTTTAATTTTATCTTAGGTCTGCTGGCTTTTAATGAGATTATTGTTATCTGTCCCCCAACTTCATCTGTCCTTGTGTTTGGCTAGCACAAGTGGCATTAATTGGGTCTTCTCTATTTTCCAGACCAGGGTGATTTAAGTTATGTATTCTCTGGTTAATGAGGGGGAGTGGTATAAACCATTCCTTCTCAAGTGTCCTTGGTTAGGGTAGATAAAATCTTGCAAGTTTCCAGTTGTCTGTAAAAACGTTCAAGTTGTTTGGCCTTGTCAATGGACACAGACACTGGGGCAGTGGGGGCTTGCCCTTATAGGTGGGAGTGGCTGAGGGGGTCAATTGGGGGGAAAAAAGAGACATATGTAATACTTTAAACAATAAAAAAATATTGTTTTGGCTTGTTTAATTTTCTTGTGTCAGTTTCCCCATTCCACTTGCCAAAGGATTTTCCTAGCTTCTCACTATCCTGCCTCAGCCATAGATATGCTGATGAGCAGATAATACAGTATGAACATTCCTCTCTATTAATAAAAACATTTCAATGTTGGGGTCCATGTTTACAAACTTTTCAAGGAGCTTGTGAGTTATGCAAAAACTTCTGTTAAACCCTTTAATGTGAATTTTTGTGGTGTTCTTCTTTTTCTTCTCCCACATTTTCCTTTCCTCTTGTCTCTTCTTCAGGTATGTGTTCCGGCTCTGGTTCCAATAATGCCCCATTACTCAATTCCTGAAGAAACACCTCTAGAAGCTTCTCATTGTCATCCTCATCTACATCCAGTTTAAAGTTGTTGTCATTTCAACCAAAGCCTTGTTGATTTTTGAAACCTCCTCATCCTTGGCAAATCTTTTGAAGTCATCGACAATGTTCTTGAGTATCTTCTTCCAGATGTCACTCATAAACTTCTTGGACACATTACCCCAAGCCCAAGCAATGTTTTAGATGCAGTCATAAGTGTTGGAAATTTTTCCATAATTGCATCAGTGTTTTCCTCAGTTGCTGAAATAGCTTGGATAAATGTTCTCCTTAGGTAGTAAGTCTTAACGGCTGTGATATCTCCTTGATTCATTGGTGGTTTAGTGGGAGAAACACCACTTTGATATTGCGATGAAGATCGCCATAAAGGGCATGTTGAAAAGTATGTTATTTTCCAATTGGTACTTCTCCATTTCATCTGGCATATAAATTCAGGAGGGCATATGGGAGAAGCATTTGTGTAATACATGACTTCTTATCGTCCCTATAGTGTGTGATTATTGACATGTTTAAAGTTCATGGGGTTCTCACTATGTCAGATCACAGAAGATTTTAATCTGTAACCTGCAACATTGTCCCCAAGCAAAATTGTCATCCTGAATTTAAAAGCCTTGAAATCTGGCATAGTTTTGGCCTCCTTATGGATGAAAATCCTTCTAGCCATTTGTTTCTAGAATAGGGAGTTTTCATCCATATTGAATATTTCCTCTGGAAAGTCATTTTTCTTCATAATCAGGTTATCTGGAGTTTCCAAAAACTCTTTAGCTGCTTTCACATTAGCACTCATAGACTCACCCCTCACTTCTACATTATGTTATGAATTGAATTATTATAATCACCCAGAGCAAGCAGTAAACTGAACATCATAGTCTAGTCTAGCCTTTTCTTTCAATTTCACAATTTTTTTTTTGCTTTGGTTGTAATCATCATGGTGCTGAGAGGGATATGCTTCTGTGTCTGGTCTTTAATCCAGGTCGTTAGAGGTTTCTCCATGTCTGATATAGGCCCTTATAGAATTGTTGCTAGTATTGTTACCTTAAATGAAGCAGATCTTTTAGCAGCTTCTGCCTTTAGTACTTGTTCAAGATCATTGCTAAGGTGGAATAGGACATGCCTGATCAGGGAGCAATAACTATCACTGATTTTCTACCTTCATTGTCCTTAATCACTTTCAATTTCATTTCCAGGTTATTCATTGGATGTGGTTTCCACTGGCAATGTTAGCAGTGGATTTTGTATGCTTAAGTACCATGATGATCAAAACAACAGGAGATTAAATAAAGCCCAAGAGAAAAATGATGAAATCCAGGTATATAGCAAACACAAGATGTATGAGGTTGTTGCTGATATAACAAAGCATATTGTTTTATAGAAAACTTTATTTTTCTATAAGTCAAAAGAGTAAACTCTAAAATAATTATAAAAGTATATATATATACACACATATATATATGCAGTATAGTAAATACATAAATCAATATCAGTTAATATCATGATCATATATTACGCACTGTACGTATTTGTATGTGCTATATTTTTATATAACTGGCAGTGCAGTAGTTTTATTTACACTAATATCAACACAAACACATGAGTAATGAATTGTGCTGTGTTACAATGGCTACAATTTTACTAGATGATAGGAACTTTTCAGCTCCATTATAATCTTGTGGGAGCACTGTCATATATGTGGTCCATTGTTGATCAAAAAGTTGTCATGTAATGCATGACTGTATTCATTTGCTTCATTGCTTATTACATTAAGATCATATTCTTTATTGTCTGGCATTCAAAGCCCTTGGTATACTAACCAAGTCATCTTATCTCTCACTAAGGCCTGTGAAAACCTTTTGCACTACTTAGACAAAATATAATTTTCATTAACCCTAAATCTTATTTTTTTCAGAAGACATTTTCCCTTCTTTGCTCAGTAAAACATAAGTCCCAGCTTTTCTGTAATGTATTTGTAGCTTTGCATGTTTTCTAATTTAGTAGTACTTGCATTATGCACCTCATAGTCTAATAATGAATGAAATACTGCCTTCTAGGACACATTATTTTACACATTTATGTCTATTTTTCACCTATATTTTATAGCTTTGAGACACATGTCCTTATATTATATGCTTTGGGCTTTTTTCTCCTGGAATCTATCATAGTGATCATTTTATAAATCTTTAAGATCCTTAAATTGAATCTAAAATCAACAGTTGCCTTATCAAATGTAATTGATGGAAATACATTTTCTCAGGTCTACGTTTATATAATTAAGACGATTGACTATAAGCATATTTGTTTATTTATGTCACAATGACCTTTCTTAAGCCAAGAAAATATAGATTAAATGTATTAACTTTATACACGTTGTTAGGATTCTTGTAATAGTATAATTATTTTAAATGTATGAGGCATTTGTTCAATAGTGCTTTACATTATTGATGTGGTATTTTTAAATAACTAAACGATGAGAATTTTGAGCTTTTTAATAAAAATTGCATAACTTTTATTGTAGTAGTTTAATTGTAATTCTATTTGTTTCCATTAAATTAGATCTCTGCTACAGAGATGGAAGAATGCTGCTTGCCAATAAAATATGTATATAATTTTTAGATGAAATTTCACACTACTTCTCCTGAAGTAAGTGAATATATTGTATAAGTAAGCCACGATTTATATACTCATTAAGAAAAATGTCAGAATGTTTCCATCTCAGACTAGGTATTTTATTTTTAATATATTTTACTGATATTAGAGAAAGAGGAAAGGGAAAGGAGAGAGAGAGAGAAACATCAATGTGAGAGAGAAACATTGATCATCTCAAGCCTGAAACCTGGGCATGTGCCCTGAATGGGAATAGAACCTGCAACTGTGCAGTGCATGGGATGACACTGAATCAACTGAGCCACACTGGCCAGTGCACTACTAGGAATTTTTAAGAGCAAGTTACAATAATGGTAATAGTTCAAGCACCAAATAGCTAGAATTCTAATGTTACTTTGTGATTAAAGTAGACGTGTTCACCTGAGACATAGCCCTCACTCTCCAAATATTTGCAGAGGAAAACAAGTCTATATAGGCCAAAAATTAGAGAAGCCTATCCTTTGAACCAGTGTAATTCAGAGGGAGAAAAAAAAAAGCAAAGCTGGGAATCACAGTAAGCCATAATTATTCTGGAAAGAATTGCCTGTGGTGAGCATGTTTCAATCCTTCCTATGGCATTTAGACAGGAACCACTCAGTAACATGTGGAATGGTTTGAATATCAGAATAACACATTGGAAAAGACTGATCTTATTACTTTTGCTTTAATCAATAGAGTTCTGCGTAGTTCAACTTCACTGAAAAACCCCCCACAAAACAGTATTCAGTGATCTGCTTTCCTCTCAATGTGAACAAAGTGTTTTTTCATCTGTGTCAAGAAAATGGACTCAGGTTTATGTTAGCCTGGAAAGGAAATGTCTTTAAGGAATTTCACAAGCTCATAAATCTGGAAGTGACCTTGAGAGGGCAACTGAAGTGTACATTTAGACCACATCTAACCTGATCCTAGAGAGATGAGACTCAGACAAGACAAATGATTCTTGAAATCTTTGGCTATAGAAACCAAATGAATTCGGAGATCTTTCTTTCCAAGAATAATCTCTCTGTTTTGTTTTTGCTTCCCTATTACTTCATAGGAAATCAATGAAAATTCCACATGTGGTAAGATTTTATCAAACACAAAGTGGGTAAAATGTTAACTTTTCCTAAAGAAGCATATGTTCTGAGCGATTCATTAACTATTAAGGGTTTTTATATGTATATAATATTTGGGGAAATAAACAAGGAATGTTGTAGAGCTTTATCTTCTCTCCTCAGTTTTGTTTTTCATTACTTGACAGTGAATTTTGTTGTATTTTTCTCTACTCACTATTAAAGTGATTCCTAGTAGTATTACTACCATTATAACATCCATGGGTGGATTTTACGTAGAATATTTTTTTTTAAATATGATGTCATTGTTTTCTTTTAAAAATATAAATCAACCCTAACTGGTTTGGCTATATATAGGAATGCAGTGAATTTTTGTACATTAAGTTTGTATCCTGATAGTTAACTGTATTTGTTTATTGTTCTAATAGATTTCTGGTGTCATCATTAGGGTTTCCTATATAAAGCATTGTGTCATCTGCAAACAATGACAACTTTATTTCTTAATTCTCAATTTTGATGCCTTTATTTCTTTTCTTGCATGATTATTCTGGCTTGAACTTCCAGTACTATCTATATATATATAAAAGCCTAAGTGACCACTCGACTGTTCTACAGGTGGGGTCCTTCTGCCTGGCCTGCAGGGATCGGGCCAAAACTGGCTCTCTGACATCCCCTGAGGGGTCCCAGATTGCGAGAGGGCACAGGACATGCTGAGGGACCCCACTGGTGCACAGGGGCCTCTAGTATTGAATAAGAGTGGTGAAAGTATGCAATTTTATCTTGTTTCTGATCTTAGAAAAAAAAAACCTTTCCATTTTTCACCATTTGAGTAGAATATTAACTGAGGGTTTGTCATATATGGCCTTTACTAAGTTGCGGTACTTTCCTACTATATCCATTTTATTGAGTGTTTTAATCATGAATGAATGGTTATTTTAAATGCTTTTTCTGCATCTATTGATATGAGCTTATGATTTTTATCCTTCATTTTGTTAATGTGATGTATTACATTGAGTGATTTGCATATGTTGAACCATGCTTGTGCCCCTGCAATGAATGCCACTCAGTTGTGATGTATTATATTTTTAATGTATAGTTCTATTCAATTTGCTTGTATTTTTTAAGGATTTCTGCATGTGTAGTTATCAGAAATATTGGTCTCTAGGTTTCTTTCTTTTTTTTATTCTTTAACCCAAGGATATTTTTCCATTGATTTTTAAGTAGAGTGGAAGAGAGAGGGAAGATAGAGAGAAACATTGATGTGAAAGAAACACATTGATTGGTTGCCTCCTACATGCACCCTAACCAGGGTCTGGTCTGGGAAAGAGCCTGCAACCAAGGTATGTGCCTTTGACTAGAATTGAACCTGGGACCCTTTTGTGTACAGGCCGACACTCTATCCACTGAGCTAAACTGACTAGGGCTCTAGGTTTTATTTTACTTTTTTTTATTCTATTCTATTCTATTCTATTCTATTTTCTATTCTATTCTATTTTTTTTTTTTTTTGTGTGTGTGTGTGTGTGTGTGTGTGTGTGTGTGTGTGTTTGTGTGTTATCCTTGCCAGATTTTGGTATGAGGGTTATGTTGATTTCATCAAATGTGTTAGAAGTATTGCCTCTTCTTCAATTTTGGGGGAGTTTGAAAAGGAAAGTTATTAAATCTTTTTTGAATGTTTGGTAGAATTCACTAGTGAAGCCATCTGGTCCTAGACTTTTACTTTTTAGGAGGTTTTTTAGAATTGTTATAATTTCTTCACTCTTGATTTTTGTATTTAGATTTTCCAGTTCTGTCTGATTCAATATAAGACAATACATTTCTAGGAACTTGCCCATTTCTTCTAGGTTTTTAAATTTGAAGACATATAATCTTTCATAGTATTCTAGTATAATCCTTCTTATATCTGTGATGGCTCTGGTAACTTCTCTCTCATTTCTGATTCTGTTTATTTCATTCCTTTCTCTGTTTTCCTTAGTGAGTCCAACCAGAGATTTATTCACAGTGGCCAAGACATGAGAAAAACTAAAATGTTTTTCAATAAATGATTGGTTAAAGAACATGTGGCAAATAGTATATACAGTGGAATGCTACTCAGCCATAAGGATGATGAAATAGTATCATTTATGACAACATCTATGAATCTTGAAAATGTCAGAAAGAAAAAGTCAAGACCTGCCAGGTTCTTGTCCCAGAATCAAGAAGGATTCAGGAAATCTGGAGAAACCTGTGCGTAAATTAAATAGGAGTTTGGAGAGGAAATATAATTTTGAAAGGCATTTGGGGGTGAAAGGAGCCTAGTTTAAAGGAAACTAAGATCTACGTTCTAAGTTCTCCTCTTCTCAGAACCCCATGCTTTTTATTAACACAATTTGTCCTGAGGCCAAGCAGAGATATACACTTTGAAGGGTATACACAAGCATTGTCAGAATGGAAGAATTAGCCTACAGATGTTCAAGTATTTGGCCAGTAGGAGGCAATAACATGTATATTAAGATGCCTTGAGCTGTCTGGCAGCCAACAATCAATTAAATGTAACCTATTCAGGTTTAGGGAAATTCCATCACCACTCCAGATGATTCAGCCCTGCTGAACATGCTGGAATTGGTTTCCAGCAAAGAACCATATTATTTCACTCATATGCGGGATATAAAACTGAAAACAGCAAATGAGCAAATAAGACAAACAAAGAAAAACCTATAGACCAGATAACAGTATGGTAGTTACCAGAGGGTGGCTAGGGTTAGGGTTAGGGTTATCAGCTAATGTTTCTAATTACCCATAACAAGCTTGCCATAATGCTTTTGTTGATTTGTTATTTAGTTTTATATCTTCTGAAGTGAGACTTTTGGGGTATATTTTTTTTAAATGACAAATACAATATTAACATATTTATTTCATATTCCTTAAAAATAATATCCATCTTTCATGCACTTTTTTCCTTTTATTAAAAAACATTAAGAGGAAATTTGTTGCCCTACTTGAAAGTTACTTGAAAAAATTTTGTTTAGTGTAATGTAACATTCTCATATGTTAGGACAAGTTTGGAAGACACTAATATATGCATTTCCTATGAAATTGCTAAACATTCCTTGCCATAGTAATACTATATTTATACCTTAACTCTTACTTACATTCAATTAGTTGTAATGTTGCAATACTTACTGAGTTTATTGATATCAATTCAAAACAAATGGATACTTCCCTGGCCAGTGTGGTTCAGTTTGTTGGAGCATGGTCTGTACACCAGAAGGTTGTGGGTTCTATTCCCAGTCAGGGCACATACCTAGGTTTCAGGTTCTATTCCAGCTGGGGTGCATATGGGAGGCAACTGATGGAAGTTTCTCTCTTATATTGATGTTCCTGATGTTCCTCTCTCTCTCTCTCTCCTGTTTCCTCTCTCTAAAACTCAATGAATCTTCAGGTGAGGATAAAAAAAATAAAAGATGCGAACAAAAAAACAACCCACAAATACATGTTATAGAGTTGTATTTTTTTTTACAAAGGAAAAAAACTCCAAAAAAGATATTAATTGAATATATATTTGTATTTTACATCCTATATAATAAAGAGATAATATGCAGATTGACCCTCATGCCCTCATATCATCACAAGATGGCCACCCCTTCTCTTCACAAGATGGTCACCGCCCACGTCGTCACAAGCTAGCCACCTCCAACATGGTCACAAGATGGCCGCTCCCATGTTGTCAGAAGATGGATAAAAGGGAGGGCAGTTGGTGGGGACAATGCCTGCAGGGGGGGGCAGTTGGGGATGATCAGGCTGGCAGGGGAGGGCAGTTGGGGGCAATTGGTCTGGCAGGAGAGGGAAGTTGGGGGTGATTGGGCCAGCAGGGGAGCAGTTAAGGGGTTATCAGGCTGGCAGGCAGAAGTGGTTAGGGGAAATCAGGCAGGCAGGCAGGCAAGTGGTTAGGAGCCACCAGTCCCGGATTGCGAAAGGGATCCCAGATTAGAAAGGGTGCAGGATGGGCTGAGGGAAACCCTCCCCCAGTGCACGAATTTTGTACACCAGGCCTCTAGTCATTTATATAATAGAATTTGCTCATTATTAAAATAAGGTTACAGCCCTAATCAGTTTAGCTCAGTGGATAGAGCATCAGCCTGCGGACTGAAAGGTCCCAGGTGAGATTCCGGTCAAGGGCATTTACCTTGGTTGCAGGCACATCCCCAGTAGGAGGTGTGCAGGAGGCGGCTGATCGATGTTTATCTCTCATTAATGTTTCTAACTCTCTATCGCTCTCTCTTCCTCTCTGTAAAAAATCAATAAAATATATTAAAAAAGAGAAAGAAGATGGCGGCGATATAGGCAGACGCATCCCAGGTCGTGTCCCGGAGCAAATGGAGTGAGCAGCTGAAACTAATAACCCCCCCTCCGAATTGGCGAAATTGCTCAGCTGGTGAGACGGTTTGCAGCCGGGAAGGGCAGAACTCCCCTGGAAAGGTAAAAAAAAACAACAACAAAAAAATAAACAAAAAAAAAACAGGGATTTGGGCAGGAAAGTTTGCCAGACCTCTGAGCCCAGAGGGTCGGAGGGAGACCGCGTGGCAGACAGCCACGTCCCTTGGGACAGGCACAGCCCCTGACTGGGGAAAGGAGATCCAAGGGATTCCTGGTGCCGCCGGGGGATTTGAGAGCTGGGTTCTGTGATCACGGAGGACTGAGCCTAAAGGGGGCAGCCTGAAGAGCTGAGCTGACCATGCAGTGCCCGTAAAAGAAGAGTTTACAGAAACCAAGCCTTCCCCGTTTCCGCAGCTGGCGTTTGTTTGTTTGTTCTCACCGAATCCTGTTCATGGGACATTTCGGATTCAGACACTCACCTGTGCTGAAGAGAGGGAGAGGGTGCAGAGGAGTGGAATCTGGGGAGAGACTGAGGAGAGAAGGGGTGCCAGGAGAGGTGGCAGCGAATTGAGTGCTGAGACACCCCTTAGCCCAGGACTGGGGTAGCCATTCTCTCTGGAGAGTGAGACTCCTCCCCCCAGCCACCAGGCAAGGAGCACAGCCACACCCAGATTCCACCCTGAAGGAGATCAAGGATTAAAATAATCTGATCAGCCCTTGGGAGTTAACAGGGTCTAGCCTATAGAGGGATTCTCAATTCCATATAGCCTCAGAGGCCAACCCCAGAACACTGCCACCCAGAGGCTGAGCCACAAACTGACACTTTGCTAAACAAAATAAGGCAGTCTGGGAAACAAATACGGCCTGCTATAAAATACGGACTGTGGCTTACAACACAGAGGAACAGTGTATCGCAGGGAAACTCAACACTCTCCTGAATACCTGGCAGGACTAAAAGCGAGCCAGACTGAAGAATAGAAGAACCGAAGGACGTTCACTACTGCATTTTTTTTTCTTTTTTCACCTTTTAACTAAGAAACCAATTTTTTTCCTTTTTTTTTCTTCTTTTTTTCCCTCTTTTTCCGTCACCTGATTTTACCCTTTTAATTACTACCTTCTTATTTTTAACCAGTATAATTACTGCTACATTTTACCACTTTATTTTTTCTTTATTTTATTTTGGGATTAGTGTTCTCCATTCTACTTTCATCGTTATATTATTGGTTCTTTCTAGTTTGCATCCATCTACAGGGAGCTGTTGCTGGAATTTGCTGGGCTTAGTGGCGGTTCTATAGGAGTATTCTCCTCATATAAAAAGTCTCTTCCCCTCTTCCACTTCATTCTCTCTTTTCGCTCTTTTTTTTTCTTTTCTTTTCTCGCTTTTATTTTTCCCCCTTCTTTTTCCCAATTTCATTTTTGCACTCCTTTTTTTGGTCCCTACTTTTCTTTTCTTTTTTCTCTTTTATCTTTTTCTTTTCCTTCTTCCTTATCCCCTAATTCTCTTATTCGGGTGGTCGCCTGTATTTGGGGTTATTAATATCGTGAATATATTTGTGTTTAGTGCCTGGTACGTGGTGCCTTGTTGTGTTGTATTTTGTGCCCTTAAATCAACGCAGCAGATCCAAGCAACAGCAACCTCCTGAGCACCATACCCTCTGCTAACGAACAGCAGCTGTACGTGAAACGGCCCCCCACCAGGCAGAAGAGCCACAAACAGCTGTGAACAGCACCCACCAGAGGAGCTGCTGCCAACTGAAGAGCAGCTGCTACCGCAACCACCCGAAGAGCAACCACAGACCAAAGACTCACTGCCACCCAGGGAGCAGCCACTGAACGACTCAACGTCTAGATATGTCAGTGAGATCAAACATGGGTAGACAAAGAAACCCCCAAAGGAAAGAGAAGGAGGACTCTCCAGAAAAGCAGCTAAGTAATACAGAGGCATGCAACATGAAAGAAAAAGAATTCAGAATAAGGGTCCTAGAGTGCAAAACCGGATGGAGGAAAAAATCGACAACCTCTGCAAGAAGCAAGAAGAAACAGATGAAAAAATCAAAAACTTAAGTAACACCCAAGAAGAAATGAAGAGTGATATAGCTGCAATAAAAAAGACCATTGAAAGTATCAACAGTAGGCTAGGAGAGGCAGAGGACCGAATTAGTGAATTAGAAGACAAGGAAGCAAAACACACCCAAAATGTACTGCAATTGGAGAAAAAAATTAAAAGACAGGAGGAGATCCTAAGGGAGCTTTGGGACAACATGAAATGAAACAACATACGAATAATAGGGGTGCCAGAACAACAGAAAGATGAACAAGGATTAGAAAACCTATTCGAAGAAATAATATCAGAAAACTTCCCTGAGGTGGGGAAGAAAAAAGTCACACAAGCCCAGAGAGTCCCAAACAAGGTGAACCCGAAAAGACCCACACCAAGATACATCGTAATTACCATGACAAATGTTCAGGACAAAGAGAAAATCTTACAGGCCACAAGAGAGAGACGGAAAGTCACATACAAGGGATCTCCCATTAGATTATCAAATGATTTCTCAACAGAAACACATCAGGCCAGAAAAGAATGGACAGAAATTTACAAAGTGATGCAAAGCAAAGGACTGAATCCAAGAATACTCTATCCAGCAAGGCTATCATTCAAACTTGAAGGGGAAATAAGAAGCTTCAAGGACAAAAAAAGGCTAAGGGAGTTTACCACCACCAAGCCAGCAATGCAAGGAATGCTAAAGGGTCTGGTATAAAAAGAAGAAATAAAAAGCTCAGAAAGAAAACAGCCACACACAAAAAAAGAAATGGCTACAAACAAGCACCTTTCAATAATAACTTTAAATGGACACATATGTAATACCCTTTGTAATAAAAAATAAAATTAAATGTAAACGGACTAAATGCTCCAACCAAAAGACATCAAGTGGCTGAATGGATAAAAAAACATGACCCATACATCTGCTGTCTACAAGAAACCCACCTCATTAGAAGGGACTCACACAGACTGAAAGTGAAAGGATGGAAAAATATCTTCCAGGCAAATGGAATGGAAAAGAAAGCTGGGGTAGCAATACTTATATCGGACAAAATAGACCTCAAAGTGAAGGCCATAACAAGAGATAGGGAAGGCCACTTCATAATACTAAAGGGATCAATACAACAAGAAGATATAACCCTGGTAAACATATATGCACCCAATGCAGGAGCACCCAAATTTATAAAAAAACTCCTGGAAGATATCAAAGGAGAGATCGACAGCAATACAATCATAGTAGGGGACTTTAATACACCGCTGACAGCACTGGATAGTCCTATAGACAAACAATCAGCAAAAATACAGCAATCCTAAATGACTCACTTGATCAGATGGACTTAATAGACATCTTTAGAACGTTTCACCCCAAAGCCAGGGAATATACGTTCTTCTAAAGTGCTCATGGGACATCTTCAAAAATTGACCACATATTGGGTCACAAGCAAAGTATCCCCAAATTCAAGAAGATTGAAATCATAAAAAGCATCTTCGCAGACCACGATGGCATAATATTAGAAATAAACTACAATAAAAAATACCTAAAATACTCAAACATCTGGAAGCTGAATAGCATGCTATTAAATATTGATTGGGTTACCAATGAGATCAAAGAAGAAATTAAACACATCCTGGAAACTAATGACAATGAAAACACAACAATCCAAAACCTATGGGACACAATGAAAGCAGTCCTGAGAGGGAAGTTTATAGCTCTACAGGCCTATCTCAAAAAACAAGAAAAATGGTAGTAAATCATCTAACTCTACAACTCAAAGGTTTAGAAAGAGATCAACAAGAAAACCCCAGAGTGAGCAGAAGGAAGGAGATAATAAAGATTAGAGCAGAAATAAATGACATAGAGAGCAAAAAAACAATACAGAAAATCAATGAAACCAAGAGCTGGTTCTTTGAAAGGATAAACAAGATTGACAAACCTCTAGCCAGGCTCACCAAGAAGCAAAGAGAGAGGATCCAAATACACAAAATCAGAAACGATAGAGGTGAAATAACAACAGACCCCACAGAAATACAAATGATTGTTAAAAAATAGTATGGACAGCTCTACTCCAACAAACTAGACAACCTGGAGGAAATGGACAAATTCCTAGAAAAATACAACATTCCAAAACTCAATCAGGAAGAATCTAAAAATCTCAACAGGCCAATAACTATGGAAATAATTGAAGCAGTCATCAAAAAGCTTCCATCAAACAAAAGCCCAGGACCAGACGGCTTCACAGGGGAGTTTTATCAAACATTCAAGGAACAACTAAAACCTATCCTCCTCAGACTACTACAAAAAATTCAAGAGGAAGGAACACTGCCAAGCTCATTCTATGAAGCCAGCATCACCCTAATACCAAAACCAGGCAAAGACATCACAATGAAAGAGAATTACAGGCCAATATCCCTCATGAACATAGATGCCAAAATCCTCAACAAAATCTTAGCAAATCGGGTCCAGCAGTACATCAGAAAGATCATACACCAGGACCAATAGGATTTATCCCAGGGCTGCAAGGATGGTACAATATCCGCAAATCAATAAATGTGATACATCACATAAACAAATTGAAAGAAAAAAACCACATGGTCATATCAATTGATGCAGAAAAAGCATTTGACAAAATCCAACACCCTTTTTTGATAAACACTCTCAGTAAGGCGGGAGTAGACGGATCATACGTCAACATAATAAAAGCCATTTATGACAGGCCCACAGCCAGCATCATACTCAATGGACAAAAACTAACATCATTTCCCCTAAGAACAGGAACAAGACAGGGATGCCCCCTCTCACCACTCGATTCAACATAGTACTGGAAGTGTTAGCCATTGCAATTAGGCAAGAAGAAGAAATAAAAGGCATCCAAATTGGAAAAGAGGAAGTAAAACAGTCCTTATTTGCAGACGACAGGATATTATACATACAAAACCCTAGAGACTCCTTCAAAAAGCTACCAGAATTAATTTGGCAATGTAGCAGGATACAAAATTAACCCCAAGAAATCTGAGGCATTTCTATACACCAATAGTGAACTTTCAGGAAGAGAGATTATAAAAACAATCCCGTTTACCATTGCACCAAAAAAATTAAGCTACCTAGGAATAAACTTAACTAAAGTTGTAAAAGACCTCTACTCAGAAATCTATAGGACGTTGAAAAAAGATATAGAGGAAGACATAAACAGATGGAAGAACATACCGTGTTCATGGATTGGTAGAATCAACATCATTAAAATGTCCATACTACCCAAAGCAATCTGTAAATTCAACGCACTTCCCATTAAAATACCAACGGCATACTTCATAGATCTAGAAGGAACTCTCCAAAAATTCATCTGGAATAAAAAAAGACCCTGAATAGCTGCAGCAATCCTGAAAAAGAACAAAGTAGGTGGGATCTCAATTCCAGATATCAAGATGTATTACAAAGCCACTGTTCTCAAAACTGCTTGGTACTGGCACAAGAACAGACATATAGATCCATGGAATAGAATTGAGAGGCCAGAAATTGGCCCGAACCAATATGCTCAATTAATATTTGACAAAGGAGGCAAGAACATACAATGGAGCCAAGATAGTCTCTTCAATAAATGGTGTTGGGAAAATTGGACAGATATATGCAAGATAATGAAATTAGACCACCAACTTACACCATACACAAAAATAAACTCAAAATGGATAAAGGACTTAAATGTACGACAGGAAACCATAAAAATTCTAGAAGAATCCAAAGGCAACAAAATCTCAGACATATGCCGAAGCAATTTCTTCACTGATACAGCTCCTAGGACACTTGAAACTAAAGAGAAAATGAACAAATGGGACTACATCAAAATAAAAAGCTTCTGCACAGCAAAAGAAACCATCAACAAAACAAGGAGAAAACCCACTGTGTGGGAAAACATATTTGCCAATTTCATATCTGATAAGGGCCTAATCTCCAAAATTTATAGGGAACTCACACAACTTAACAAAAGGAAGATAACAATCCAATCAAAAAATGGGCAAAGGACCTAAATAGACACCTTTCAAAAGAGGACATTCAGAAAGCCAAGAGACATATGAAAACATGCTCAAAGTCACTAATCATCCGAGAGATGCAAATCAAAACCACAATGAGGTAGCATCTCACACCTGTCAGACTGGCTATCATCAACAAATCAACAAATGACAAGTGCTGGAGAGGATGTGGAGAAAAAGCAACACTTGTGCACTGCTGGTGGGAATGCAGACTGGTGCAGCCACTATGGAAGACAGTATGGAGTTTCCTCAAAAAACTGAAAATGGAACTCCCAGTTGACCTTGTGATCCCACTTCTAGGAATATATCCCAAGAAACCAGAAACACCAGTCAGAAAGGATATATGCACCCCTATGTTCATAGCAGCACAATTCACCATAGCTAAGATCTGGAAACAGCCTAAGTGCCCATCAGTAGATGAATGGATTAGAAACTGTGGTACATCTACATGATGGAATGCTATGCTGCTCTAAAAAGGAAGGGACTCTTACCATTTGCAACGGCATGGGTGGAACTGGAGAGCATTATGCTAAGTGAAATAAGCCTGTCAATGAAGGAAAAATACCACATGATCTCACTCATTCATGGATAATTGAGACCATTATAAACTTTTGAACAATAATAGATACAGAGGCAGAGCTGCCTCAAACAGATTGTCAAACTGCAGTGGGAAGGCCAGGGCCGGTTGGGGTGCAGGAGGTAGGGGGATAAGAGATCAACCAAAGGACTTGTATGCATGCATATAAGCATAACCAATGGACATAAGACACTGGTGGATAGGGGAGGCTAGGGGACTGTCTAGGCCGAGGGGAAAAAATGGACACATATGTAATACCCTTTGTAATAAAAAATTTATATATATATATATATATATATATATATATATATATATATATATATATATATAAATAAAATTAAAGTTACAGTTGTATTTGTATGAATATTTTACTACTGAAAATAAAGAAATTTCTATTTTACCAGGCAGAAGAAGAAAATAGTCTTATGACTGTAGGTTCTATGTTCATGGAGCACCATTTATTAAAATAAATAAAATAATATTAAAATTTAACTCTATATCAATAATCTTATATCCATACCTAATTATTGATGCAGATATTATCTGTATCTAACTATAATACTTGCAATTTCATTCATCAATTTATTTGGTAAATAGGATTTTTTTTAACTGAAGGTATTGTTTTAGGTCCTGATAGGGGAGCAAACACACAAAAATTCACATCCTGGTAGAGTTACCATTGTAATTGTTGATTGCAGACAATATACAAATTAGTGAGTAAAACATGAGGTATGCCTGATGGGCATAAATGCAGTTTTAAATTGGAAGCTCCATGAACACCCAGGAAGTATCATTGGTACATAAATTTGAATGAGGTGAGAAAGTGAGTAATATGGCTATCTGGAGGATGAAAGATCTATAGAGTGGAAATAGTCAGTGCAGGGAACTTGATAGGAATTTGCCTGAGATGTTCAAAAAACATTAGGGAGGCAGTATTACTAAGGAGGCATGACCAATTAAAAGAGTAGCAACAATTTAAATTAAAAGACAATGGGCTGAGAATAGAATAAGTAATGTAGGATTTTGTTCATTTTATGAAACCTGCTGAGATTCTGGATATTATGCTATCAAAGTATTTTGAGTGACATGGTATGGTTTATGTTTTAAAATGTTTATGTCAGATGCAGTGTTAATAAATTTTAGAAGGTCAAGAGTGAAAGCAAAAAGATCATTTGGAAGGCTGATGCAATAATCTGAATAAGAAATCATGGAACAGCATAAGTAGTTCTGGAGGTAGTGACAAGCATTCTGATTCTGAAATAAAACTGACAGTATTTTCAGAAAAACTGAATATGGGATGTGAGAGTAAAAGTTCACAAAATAATTCTAATGTTTTAGGCTTTGAAAATTAATGGAAGTAGCTACCATTTATTGACATAAATTGTCAAGGATAGTCCTGGTTTACACATACTGATCTCAGAGATGTTGTTAACCTTCCCTCTTTTATTCTCAAAAGTACCCAAGTTTGATTGATGAGTTGTATTTTTACCCTCGATATAAGGGGAGAAAAACAGGAGAAGCAAGTATTTCAGTTTAGAGGAGGGAGTCAGTTGATTGTTTTGGTTTTGAACATTAAGTTTGAGAGAACTCTTGGGTGTTTAAGAGGAGATGTGCAGGTGATTTGGACATTAGTACTGATCTCATGAATGAGCCCAGCAGGACACACAAATTTGTGAGAGGTCAGCATATCGATGGTCTTTCAAGGCATGAGACTCAAAGAGATCACCAGACAATTTGAAATCCAAATTTAAATATTAATTAAGCAGACTTACTTTCCTGCTATTATTGTAGATTTCAACAGAAATTACTGCTCTACATACTGATATTTTTATCACTTTAATTTCTAGAACAAACTTATCGAACATTTCTAATATAAAATAGCAATTATCCATTTATGTTAAAAGGAGTATTACATTGTAAATTGCCAATTTCATCTTCCCCCTCAGTAAATTTAGAATAATAATATATAATAACATAGCACACAAATATGCAATAATAACAACTGACACAAAAAATACAAAATTATTCCAGTATAGCATTATTTGCCTCAAAGGAATGTTGGTAGGATAAGAGGGGATAATATGTATATATAAAAGTACTTTATAAACCATGCAAAAGCTATAGTCAGGGCAGAATAGCATCCCTATCCCATGATTCACTTAGATTCTAATTAACATTCACAATTTAGGAGTATAGTTTAGGGCAAAAATGTAGTGACAGAGGAAGAATATATTGGAGAGTCAAGTGACATTTTTAATTTGTTATTTTTCAGACTATCATATCAATATATTTTTTCTCATATTGTTACCTCACATTTCCTATTCATCAACTATTCATTTTTTATGGTTATCATATTTTAAAGCAATATTATTTTTCCATAGGATCATTTGAAAGTTATTTTTTGCTTAGATAAGATAAAAGTTGGCAGCAGAATGCAAAATGAAATTGTTGTGGCGAATGACCAAAGAGAATGACAGCCAACACCCAGAGGAATCAGGAAAGTAAAACCTTTATTACCCAGTGCGTCTAGTCCAGGGGACTTTGATCCAAAGCCTGAACTTCCAATGTGGGGAGGTTTTGAGATTATATATATATATATATATATATATATATATATATATATATATTCTTGTGGCTGGCCCCTCAGGGTTGGCTTTGTAGCTCTACCCAAGTCAGTTAGAATGGGGAAGTAAGATTACTGTTTGACTAGATACTGAACTAGGCTATAAGCCCCCAAAGTTGCCCCCTATTTTCCTTCTCATTCCCCCCTCTTCTTCCACAAGCTAGCCTTAGCCTTGAGGATTACAGAAGACTCGGGAATTGGGTATAAGGTAGTCAACTACTCTAGCTATTTCCTGCTGAAGAGGGGGAGACAAAAAGGGGGTAATGAAAAGGGGGCTGTAGCATGCCTAGTCTTCATTACCTTCCCCAAGGAGGTCGAAATAGTAGTTCAGAGTAACAAGGGCAGAGAAGTTGTCCTCCCGGTGCCAGTCTGGGGATCCCGCATCTCTGGCATCCAGAAATACCAAAGTCAGATCAGCTAGCCGGATCCGCCATCTTCTTGAAGATGATCTCCAGGGGGTGGTTCAAGTCAGAGGTCACCTTACACTCCAGATGCTGATTGTCCATCTGGTGGGCTGCTTTCACTCAGGAGTGATGGATCCAGGTGTTCAGTCCTGCAACTTTGAAAGCCGAGGGAGTGGTTAGTACGACTGCATAAGGTCCCTTCCAGGTTGGCTTACGGGGTTCCTTTTTCCAATCTTTTACCCAAACCTGGACCCCAGGATTGTGAGGGTGCACAGCTATTACTAGAGAGATGGGCAATCGATCAGTAACCCATCTGTGGACCTCAAGGATCATTTCCCCAAGTCCTTGTAGCTGTTTCTGAATTTCTAAGTTCCCTACTTCCCCCAAATCTCCCTTTGGCTGAATTAAGGGAAGAAGTCTGCCATATAGAATTTCAAATGGAGAGAACCCCATCCTGGCCCTCAGGGCACAGCATACCCGCAGGAGCACAAGTGGTAACATATCTGTCCAGGGTAAGTTCATCTCCAGGCATACCTAAGCCATAGGCTGCTTGAGAATCCAGTTCATGCATTCTACTTTTCCTGAACTCTGTGGCCTGTAGGCTGCATGTAAGTTCCACTTAATTCCTGAGGCCTTAGATACCTGCTGTACTACTTCAGCTACAAAGGCTGGGCCATTATCTAACCCTATGGTTAATGGCATTCCATACCATAGAATTATGTCCCTCAGTAACACCTTAGTGACTTCTCTCACTTACTCCGTGCGGGTAGGATATGCCTCAACCCAGCCTGAAAAAGTGCCCTAATTCTGTAAAGTCTACCTCTAGATCTTCAAAGGGAGCCTGCCCACAGCACTGAATTCCTATGGGTCCTACAGGACCCTGCCTTGCATTGTTCTGTGCACAGAGGAGGCAGCACTGAGACTGAGATGCATAAGGAGGAGAGACAGGCACTTAGAAAGTATCTGCTTAACAAGGTTTCTAGAGCCATCTTCCCTAAATGGGTAAGTTCATGCTGCTGGAGAAATACTCTATGAGCTAACTGTTCTGGAACTTAGACCCTATGATCTCGGAGTATCCACCAAACTTTCTTCATCCTTTTACCCCCTTCTCGCTGGGTCCATTTTTCTTCTTGAAGGGTGTATTTCAGAGGTTCAGGTAATTCAAGAGCTAACATGATCCCCAATGGTTCCACGTGCTCCTTAGCAGATAGCTTTGCCACTGCATCTGCACAACAGTTCCCTTCTGACACTGAGTCTTTTCCCAGCTGATGTCCTTTACAATGGATGACTGCTAGTTCCTTGGGCTCCCAGACTGCTTCTATAGCTTCAAGATCTCATTCTGATTTTTGATTCCTTTTCCTCCGGCTGTCAGGAGCCCCCTTTCCTTGTATATGGCCCCATGGATATGCAGGGTAGTGAAGGCATAGCATGAGTCAGTGTAGATGTAGGGCCCAAAGTTCTGCCCTCTGTGCTGACCATTCTTCAGGCAGGGTCTGTGCCTTTATTATCTTAAAGTTTGATACCACTGCATACTCAGCTCATCTTTTTTCTTCATCTAAGAAGCTACTGCCATCTGTGAACAATACTAAGTCCAAATTATGTAGAGACCTGTCTGTTAGATCTGCTGGCTGGAGTAAACCTCCTCTAAGACTTCTAGACAATCATGCCCAGGGGTTCCCTCTGATTGAGTCATCTGAGCATGAGTCAGCCAATGTTGTCCCTTAGCTTTCATTAGGGTGACAGCAGCATGAGGCACTTTAACATTTTTAAGTTTTATCCTAGAGTGAGCTTGTCTGTCTCTTTGACTAATAAGGCTGTGGCTGCAAGGGCCCTGAGACACGGGGGCCACCTGGAGTCAATCTGTTTGGAGAGACAGGCTACTGGTCTCTGGCAGGGTCCCAATTCCTGAGTCAGAACTCCTAGGGCTACCCCATGTTCTCATGAACGAAAAGGTTAAAGTCCTGTGTCACATCTGGGAGCCCTGGGGTCGGTGCCTCAGTGAACTTTGCCTTTATGGTCGTGAAGGCTTTTTCCTGCTCAGGACCCTAGTTAATGGGTGCCTTTTCCTCTCCTTTTAAGGCTTCATAGAGGGGGTTAGCTAAATCTGAAAATCCTGGGATCCAATTTCAACAGAACTCTGCTGCCTCTAGGAATTCCTGAATCTGTCACTGGATGCTGGGGAGTGGTATGGCACATACTGCTTGCTTCCTTTTGGTCCCTGGTCTTTGTTTCCATCGGGTGACTTGGAAACCTAGGTATTTGACTTCCCTCTGACAGATTTGAGCCTTTCTTTTGGACACCCAGTAACCTGTTTCAGTTAAGAGCCTTAGAAGAGCTTGTGTTCCTTCCCAACACTGAGCTTGTGTGGAGCTAGCCAGTAGGAAATCGTTTACATATTGGGGTAGAAGACAACCCAAGTCCTGTCCTGGAAATTCAGATAAATCTGATGCTAGTGCTCCACTAAAAAGAGTCAGAGCATTCCTGAACCCTTGTGGCAGTCTGGTCCAGGTGAACGGTTCCTTAGCCCCTGCGGTTGGGTTTTCCCATTCAAAAGCAAACAGGGGCTGACTGGAGAGTGTCAGCTGAAGACAGAAAAAGGCCTTCTGCCAAGACCAGTGGGAATTCCTTCTGTAGTTCAGACTCTAATGGTGAGTCCTTTGACTAGAAGGTATAAAGTCTCCATTCATCCTCCCTAGGCACTGCTAAAGACAGGATTATTGGAGAGGTCTCCTCACCTAAATGCAGTTGTGCTGAGCCGTTTGGAGCTAAGGTGATTTCTGCTCCAATTTTGGCCAAAAGGTCTCTGCCCATTAGAGGGATCAGGCAATCTGGCAAATACAGGAATTCATGAACCATCTGGTTGCCACCTGCTGACCTAGGTGGGGGTAGCTTCGATAATGGTGACCTCCCATCCTGAGAGGGGAGCTACTTTCTGAGTAACTACCGAGTGTTCTGCCCCTGTATCAACCATAAAGTTCACAATCTGGCCCCAAATTTTCATTTTGACCATGGGTTAATGAGGGCCCAGTTGGAAAGAGCTAGTCTGTCCTAGTCAGAGTTGTTGCCACTAATCCGATGAGGTCTGCCTTAAGCAGCTCTGGCCCATAGCGGCTGGGTGGTTCGGACAGCCTTGTCTGCTTTTTCTGGCAGCTTAGACATTCATTCTTCCAGTGTCCTAATCCTTTCTTTTCCTGACTTGGCTTCTTGCTGTCTCCCTTTCTTTCCTTCCTGAGGGTTCTGAGAGATAACTTCTATTACAGCCACAGCCACAGCTTCTATGATAGCCACAGAGATCAAGATTGCTTGCGATTGACCCAGGTGGGCATATGGGTCTGAAAATTTGACTCCAGGAGGTCAATCATGGCCTGAGATTTTTCAGAATAATTGGGATTATGATGCTTCTAATTTAAGAGATCAGTCGTAGTGAAAGGCTGGTAGTAAAAGACCCATTCCCCCCTCTTGTAGGGTCCCATCCTCTCCCAATACTTGGGAACCCTGAGTTTCTTGGAGAGGCATCTGGAAAGCTGGGGGTGGCCTGGATCCTTCATCAGCTGAGCACAAACATTGTCCAACTGGCTCTGGAGAGTCCGGTTGTGGAGAGACAGAAAGAGATGGTGTATCTAAACCTCCCTGACCAAGAAAAGGAGAACTGGGTCCAACTTGAAGCACATATGGAGGTGGTAAAACTGGTGGCACTTCCTCAGGGGGTTCCTGTAGAACAGGGGTCTGAACTTCCTTCTGAGAGACCTGCTTCTTTTCTCCTGACTGCTTCTGTTCTCCTGCCACTAAAACCTTACTCTGTCCCTTCTTACACACACAGAGCCAGATCCAAGGAGGCCTGTGCCAGGCTATTTCCAGCCATTGATCTATGTAAGAAAACTGATCAGGATGACCAGGGTTACCTGTGATGACTTCAAACAGGGCCCTGATAGTTGGGACATCTAGGGTTCTCTCTGAGGGCCAACGCACACCATAGGCTGGCCATTTTTATTCACAGGATTTTCTTAACTTTCAGGGAACTCATTTCACACTATAATCCCTGGCAAATTATTTCTGTAAAACCCAATATTCTATAATATTATAACTAATAATTATAATGTTATATAACTAATAACTGCATTTGACAAAGGCTCCTATGTACCTTCAGTATAAAATTTTACTTCATGTGAGAGAAAACAAACATTTGAGGTATTTCAGAGCCTATTGGGATTATCTAAAGTCAATTCTAGGTCAAGAGAAAGTTTCTTAAAATTTAAACCCTTGAAGGATTGTCAAACTTGATTTTACCAAAAGATTATATATAAAAGTGTATTAGACACAAACATTCTTATAACTTTCAGAAATAACCAGCTTTAGAAACTACCTTCTTTCTCCTTCAAAATATATTTCTATGCCTATGCTATTTCTATTGCACCAAAGCCATACTGTCCTTCTAATTAGAATTCTTAACCTCAATTTTTAGGTGACATATAAGTAATTAACATTCCTTAGATTAACAATACATTCATATTTTAAGAGAGATTTCAAATAAAATACAAGAATTATTTATTAACAGATTCAACTCAATTCTCTAGATTCTCCATAGAAAGCAATCTCAGATTAATTAATGTTTCAGTAGCATCTAACCTAGCAATGCTCCAAAGCCTTTAAGTTATCAAAGACTTTGGAAAATTATATATAGGCATATATTTATAAACCAGGGAGGAGTAAACTAAAGTCCCTAAAAGATTATTACAGATATACAGACAGAAATCTCACTAGCTTACTAGAAAACTAGACTTTCTCGTGACTGAAACGCTGACAGTGAGAGCAGGGAGAGTCCACAAGGGCAAGCATTCTTGGCAGCTGCTGGGACTTTCCTTCAGTCCCTGTCATGTGTTCAGCCTTACTACACATAACTGGGTTTTTCAAAGCGGGACTTGCCCCAACTTCAAACAAATTAAACAAACAACAAGACGTATAATTTCAACAGAAACACTCTGTCTGTCTGGCCACTCTCCCAAAGGAGATGAAGGTGTCTCTTGGCATTAATCGCCTTGGAACACAGACTTTTACATTCATATTCACACACCAGTCAGTCTGAATTTTACTTCCTTCCCAGGAAGGCCTAAAACAGAGGCAGAAAAACTGCCTAGGAGCTCCACAGTTGACTTCCTGCCCGGGAAGTCCCAAAACAGAGGCAGATAAACTACTTAGGAGCTCCACAGTCAGTCAGTCTGAGCAAACTGAGGCAGATAAACTGCCTAGGGGGTGATCAGCCAACCTCTTCTGTCCCAAAAGACAGGCCTGAACCCAGAGTATTCCCCAGGAAAAACTTACCAGTCAGATGTAACCGCTGGTCTGGAAAGGTGTTTCCTGCCTCAGTGAGTCCACCGGAGCGCAGAGTTGCAGCAGTCTCTCTGGGCCCCTGGAGTCCAGGAACTGGCAAATGTGCCGGTGGCACCCTTCCAGGGTCTCAGAGTCCGGAATGAGTGACCCAGAGTCTGCTCTCGTCAGCAGTGGCCCCAAAAGCCAGTGCAGCTGATGTTTCCCAGTCAGGGAACCAAAATGTTGTGGCAAATGACCAAGGAGAATGACAGCCAGCACCCAGAGGAATCAGGAAAGTAAAATCTTTATTATGCAGAGCTGCTAGTCCAGGGGACATTGGTCCAAAGCCTGAACTGCCAATGTGGGGAGGTTTTGATATATATATATATATATATATATATATATATATATATATATTTTTTTTTTTTTTTCTTGTGGTGGACCCCTCAGGGTGGGCTTTGCCACTCCACCCAAATCAGTTAGAACGGGGAAGTAAGATTACTGATTAACTAGATACTGAACTAGGTTATAAGCCCCCAAAGTTGTCCTCATATTTTCCTTCTCAAAATAAGGCCTCTGAAACAGTTCTCTGAGTTTTGAAAAAGAATGGAAACAATGGTGATATTGACAACCACTGAGATTCATTATTGTTGTATGTTAATAGCTGGAAACAAAGTTTCATTATCCTCTTTATAGATTTAACTCTCTAAAATAACTCTTGGTAGTTATATGTTGTCTGATAAGATGGGAAATTTATGGACCTTTCCACTCCCTAATATGTTATGTAGAACTATGTACATGATGCTAACATAAAGGGAGAACACGGTACTTACTAAAACATATAATATACATTAAAAAAATGCAACCTTTTTAAAATTCCCAATATTTTATGAAGTCAAAATAAAGCAAATTATTACTCAAGAAACATAATGGAATAGATTAAATGATGCATATTTTAAATATGCAATTTTAAACTTATAACTATAATTACACATCAGAGTAAAATATTAAGATGATATGTATATGTTAATAACAATAAAATTCACTCTTATTTATTGGTAAATAATAACATCAGTTTAGAAAATATTGTACCAGTCCTATATCTTATCATTTTTCAGCAATTTATGATTTAGTATGTTGTAAATGTTACTTTTAACAATTTGTGATCAAGAATCAAACCTGCAAAGATCCCAACATGGCGGCCAACAGGGTGGCAGCGAGGAAGAGAGTGTGAGTGAATAAAGCAGTGAGAGGGAAGTGTGTGGACACTTGTGGTGTATGTGTGGGTGAGTGAGGGACAATTATATATCACAGGAGTCTCATGGACTGGCGGATAAGGCTCATCTGGATGCGAAGCACCTGCTACCACCACAGACACTCCAAGATCTGGCATAGGTTGGGCATGATCCCATGCTATCTTGAAGGGAGAAGTAGCATAGGCCAGGAACACAGCTACACCAACACCCAGACTGGCCGTGGACACCACACTAATCTGAACATTGAGCCTCTGGCCAGCCATAACTCACAAGAGACCACCGCCATAACCCTGCAGTTACTGGCGCACTACCTTGCCACAGTTCCCAGATGTCTGCAGTGAGCTCAGGCCAGAGAGACCTCCAGTGCTCCACCTCCCTGCCCAGGCTCCCAGACCACCACACTCCCAGACCTCATGCTGTGAGTTCAAGTCGGAGACACGATGCCCTTCTTCACCCATGATTGAGTGCCTGAATGGATAAGAAAACATGAGCTGTCTACAAGAGACTCACCTCAGAGCAAAGGATTCATACAGACTGAAAATGAAGGATGGAAAAAAATTTTTCAGGCAAATGGAAATGGAAAAAAAGAACACTGGGGTAGCAATACTTATATATGACAAAATAGACCTCAAAGTGAAGGCTATAACCAGAGATAAGGAATGCCACTTCATAATACTAAAGGGGCTGATTCAACAAGAGGATATAACTCTGGTAAACATATATGTAAATAATGTAGGAGCATCAAAGTACATTAAAAAATAGATGAAAAAATACTTCTGAAAGATATCAAGGGAGAGATAGACAGCAATAGAATCATAGTAGGGGATTTTAATACCCCACTGATATCACTGTATAAATCATCTAGATGAAAAATCAACAAAGAAACAGCAATCCTAAATAACTCATTAGATCAGATGAACTAATTAACATCATAACATTTCACCCCAAAGCTACCAAATATACATTATTCTCAAGTGCACATGGGACATTTTCAAAGATAGAACACATATTAGGTCACAGGCTAAGTCTCTACAAATTCAAAAAGATTGAAATCACACCAAGCATCTTCTCAAATCACACTGGCATAATATTAGAAATCAACAACAATAAAAACAATAAAAAATAATCAAACACATGGAGGCTAAATAGTATGTTATTAAACAATGAATGGGTTAACCAAGAGATCAAAGGAAAAAAAAAAACACAACCTGAAAACAAATAAATATGAAAACACAATTTAAAATCTACGGGACACAGTGAAAGCAGTCCTGAGAGGAAAGTTCATAGCACTGCAGTCCTACTTCAAAAAAAAAAAAAACACAAAAAAGCACACACACAAAAATTGGCAATAAGTTATCTATCCCTACATATTAAAGAACTACAAAGAGAGAAATAAGAAAAGCCCAGAGTACATACAAGAAAAGAAATAATAAATATCAGAGCAGAAATAAATGACAGAGACCATAAAAACAATACAAAAGTACACTAGAAACAAGGTCTGTTTTTTTTCAAAGGATAAACAAGATTGATGAACCTCTAGCTAGGCTCACCACGAGCCAAAGAGAGATGACCCAAATAAACAAAATCATAAATGAAAAAGATGAAGTAACAACCAACCCACTGAAATACAAAGGAATGTAAAAATGTACTATCTACAACTCTATTCCAACAAACTGGACAACCTAGATGAAATGGAGATATTCCTAGAAAAATACAATCGTCCAAAACTCAGTCAGGAAACATCAGAAAACCTGAATATGATGATAACCACTGATAAAATTGAAGCAATAATAAAAAATAAATAAATAAATAAAAAACGTCCAGCAAACAATAGCCCTGTTCTGGATGGCTTCACAGGGGAGTTTTACCAAACATTCCAAGAAGAACTAACACCAGCCTATTCCAAAAAATTCAAAGGGAAGGAACACTTACAAGCCCTTTCTATGAGGCAGCATTATACTCATCATAAAACCAGATAAAGACAACACACACACAAAGAAAATTACAGGCCAATATCCCTGATGCACATAGATGCTAAAGTGCTCAACAAAGTATTATCAATTACATCCAGCAATACATTAAAATAATCATACACCACGACCAAGTGGGATTTATCCTGGGGATGCAAGGTTGGTACATTACCCGCAAGTCAATAAACATGATATATCACATGAACAAATTGAAAGACAAAAATCACATAATCATATCAATTGATGCAGAAAAAATCATCTGACAAAATCCAATACTCTTTCTAGATAAAAACTCTCAACAAACTGGGAATAGATGGATCACACCTCAACATAATAAAAGCCTTAATGACAAAACTACAGCTAACATCATACTCAATGGGCAAAAACTAAAACCATTTCCCTTAGGAACAGGAACAAGACAGGGATATCCAGTTTCATCACTTCTCTTAAACATAGTATGGGAAGTGCTAGCCGTAGGTATCAGACAAGAAAATAAATACAAGGAATCCAAATTAGAAAAGAGGAAGTAAAATTGTCATTATTTTCAGATGACATGATATGGTACATAGAAAACCCAAAAGACTCTGCCAAAAACTACTAGATTTAATAAATGAATTTAGAAATGTAAAAGGATACAAAATTAACAGCCAGAAATCTATGGTATTTTTAATACACCAATAATGAACTAACAGAAAGAGAAACTTAAAAAAAATTCCATTTACCATTGCAACAATAAGTTAAGATACCTAGTAATGAACTTAACTAAGAAGGTAAAAAATATGTACTCAGAAATCTACAGGACTTTTAAAAAAGAGATAGAGGGAGATATAAACAACTGGAAGAACACATCACGTTCATGGACTGGTGAAATCAGCAGCAGTAAATGTCCATACTTCCCAAAGCAATCTATAGATTCAATGCAATACCCATTAAAACACCAATTGCATATTTCTCAGACCTATAAAAAACTCTCCAAAAATTCATCTGGAATAAAAAAAGATCCCGAATAGCCACAGCAATCCTGAGAAAGAAGAACAAAGTTGGAGGGATCACAATACCAGATATCAAGCTATATTACATAGACATTGTTGTTGAAACTGCCTGGTATTGGCACAAAAACAGACATATAAACAAATGTAACAGAACAGAGAACGAAGATATCAACCCAAGCCATATGCTCAATTAATATTTGGCAAAAGAGGCAAGAGCATACAATGGAGTCAAGACAGTCTCTTCAATAAATGGTGTTGGGAAAATTGGACAGATATATGCAAAAAAACCCCCAAAATATGAAAGTAGACCATCAACTTACACCATACACAAAAATAAAGTCAAAATGGATAAAATACTTAAACATAAGACAGGAAACCATACAAATCTTAGAAGAATCCATAGGCAGCAAAATATGAGACATATCTCATAGTAATATGTTTACTGATACATCTTCTAGGACAATGGAAACTAAGGAAAAAATAAAAATGGAACTACATTAAAATAAAAATCTTCTGCACAGCGAAAGGAACCATCTACTAAACAACAAAAGAGCCCACTGCATTGGAGAACATATTTGTCAATCTTACATCTGATAAGGATGTAATCTACAAAATTTATAGGGAATTCAGAAAACTTAACAAATGAAGATAAACAATCCAATCAATAAATGGGCAAAGGACCTAAATAGACACTTCTCCAAAGTGGACATACAGAAGATTAAGAGGCATATGAAAAATTGCTCAAAGTCACTAATCATCCAAGAGATGCAAATCAAAACAACAATGAGTTTCCATCTCACACGTGTCAGAATGGCTATCATCAACAAATCAACAAACGACAAGTGCTGGCGAGGATGTGGAGAAAAAGGAACCCTTGTACACTGCTGGTAGGAATGCAGACTGGTGCAGTCACTGTGGAAGACAGTATGGACTTTCCTCAAAAAATTAAAAATGGAACTTCCATTTGACCCAGTAATCCCCACTTCTAGGAATATAGCCCCAAAAATCAGAAACACCAATAAGAAAGGATATTTGCACCCCTATGTTCATAGCAGCACAATTTATAAAAGCTAAGATTTGGAAACAGCCCAAGTGCCAGTGCCCATCATCAGATGAGTGTATTAACAAACTGTGGCACATGTACACAATAGAATACTACGTTGCTGTAAAAAATAAATAACTCTTACCATTTGCAAGAGCATGGATGGACAGGAAGAGCATTATACTAAGCAAAATAAGCCAGTCGGAGAAAGGTAAGTATCTCATGATCTTACTCATTTATGGAAAATATTGAAGAACATAAGATGATAAACAAAAATAGATCCAGTGACATAGAAGCACCGAACTGACCATCCAACCACAGAGGTAAGGCAAGGGTGGGTGCGGGGGGGCGGGTGAGGGGGTAAGAGATCAACCAAAGTATTTGTATGCATGCATATAAGAACAACCAATGGACAGAGACAATATGGGGGTGAAGGTGTATGCTGTGGAGTGTGTATGAGTTGGGAGAGGTCAATGAGGGAAAAAGGGGACATATGTAATTCTTTCAACAATAAACAAACAAAAAAACAATTTGGCATATGTTGAATATAAATTTTTTTCAGTAAATATTGCTAAATTTCTTTTATTAATTTGTTATAGCTCAGCATTTTTTTAGTTTTCAGAATTAATGGCCTTAATTTTAAACTTTTTATCAGAAAAGGTAAATAATCAGTTTCCATTATTACCACCAATATTGATTTTCCAATATAGGTAAAATGTTAAATAAAATAAATTGTTTTTAATATTAGACAGTTTAATTGAATATATTTTTGAAGAGTAGCCTAATTCCCATAATTAAAATGCCAAATTATAGGCTGGCCTTGAGAGACAGTTGTTACAGAGCACACTGTTAAGCAAGGGAAGATATGATCAAATTAGAAGTGTGCAAGAGTCTGTACATATGGAGATAGAGAAGAAAAGAATCCAAGTTTCCCAGATTGTGTGTGATACTTGCCAAAGTTTCCAAGAACATCCATTGGAAAAGAAACTCTCTAGCATGCTATAGAAAGAAAGAAAATGAGATAAAGTGCATTTTTACATTATTTTTAATTCAACATATTTTGCCTTTTTTTTTAGATGAAGGAGTATATAAGGAAAACTTGTTTTTCCCCTCAATTCATGATGTTTTAAAGGCAGAGAATAATAAACCCTTGCAAGTTGAATGTGTCCACTCCTTATTTTTCACACTGGTCTTGTGTTATTGCCTGTAAGTTTTTACTTTCGCAGAACAATATATGTAATTGAATTTTGTTGCCAATAAAAAGAGTAGATGGTTAATTGAATGAGCAATAATGATAGTCACTCTCATATGTGTAGCAAAATAGATCAAATTATTATAGCATACAAGGATTGATTCATTAATAAACAACATAGCTATAAGCCATTTTCCTATATTTCTATTTTGTTTTCATTACCTAACCTGTAAACATTTATTTATTTATTTATTTATTTATTTATTTATTTATTTATTTATTTATTTTTAGCTTTAAACAGATTTAATCAGGAAAGTAGAACCACTGTGAGTGTTATGGGAGAAGGAGGTTTTTTTCGTGTTTTGTTTTTGTTTTGTTTTTTAGTTTTATTGCTTAAAGTATTACAAAGGGTATTACACATGTCTCCTTTTTTCCCACCACCTTGACAATCCCCTGGCCTCCCCTACCCACCCCCCAGTGTCTTATGTCCATTGGTTATGCTTATATGCATGCATATAAGTGCTTCAGTTGATCTCTTAGTCCCCCTTCTATGCCCCTACCCTCCCCGGCCTTCCCGCTGCAGTTTGACAGTCTGTTTGAGGCAGCTCTGCCTCTGTATCTATTATTGTTCAAAAGTTTATAATGGTCTCTATTATCCATGAATGAGGGAGATCATGTGATATTTTTCCTTCATTGACTGGCTTATTTCAATTAGCATAATGCTCTCCAGTTCCATCCATGCCGTTGCAAATGGTAAGAGTTCCTTCCTTTTTAGAGCAGCATAGTATTCCATCATGTAGATGTACCACAGTTTTCTAATCCATTCATCTACTGATGGGCACTTAGGCTGTTTCCAGATCTTAGCTATGGTGAATTGTGCTGCTATGAACATATGGGAGCATATATCCTTTCTGACTGGTGTTTCTGGTTTCTTGGGATATATTCCTAGAAGTGGGATCACAGGCTCAAATGGGAGTTCGATTTTTAGTTTTTTGAGGAAGCTCCATACTGTCTTCCATAGTGGCTGCATCAGCTGCATCCCCACCAGCAGTGCACGAGTGTTCCTTTTTCTCCACATCCTCTCGAGCACTTGTCCTTTGTGGATTTGTTGATGAAAGCCATTCTGACAGGTGTGAGATGGTACCTCATTATTGTTTTGATTTGCATTTCTCAGATGATTAGTGACTTTGAGCATGTTTTCATATGTCTCTTGGATTTCCGAATGTCCTCTTTTGAAAGGTGTCTAGATCCTCTGCCCATTATTTGATTGGATTGTTTATCTTCCTTTTGTTAAGTTGTATGAGTTCCCTATAAATTTTGGAGATTAGGCCCTTATCAGATATGACGTTGGCAAATATGTTTTCCCACGCAGTGGGTTTTCTCGTTTTGTTGATGGTTTCTTTTGCTGTGCAGAAGCTTTTTATTTTGATGCAGACCCATATGTTCATTTTCTCTTTAGTTTCAAGTGCCCTAGGAGCTGTATCAGTGAAGAAATTGCTTCATCATATGTCTGAGATTTTGTTGCCTTTGGATTCTTCTAGAATTTTTATGGTTTCCCGTTGTACATTTAAGTACTTTATCCATTTTGAGTTTATTTTTGTGCGTGGTGTAAGTTGGTGGTTTAGTTAGTTTCAATTTCTTGCATGTATCTGTCCAATTTTCCCAACACCATTTATTGAAGAGACTATCCTGATTCCATTGTATGTTCTTGACTCCTTTGTCAAATATTAATTGAGCATATCGGTTCGGGTCGATTTCTGGGCTCTCTATTCTATTCCATTGATCTATATGTCTGTTCTTGTGCCAGTACCAGGCAGTTTTGAGAACAGTGGCTTTGTAATACAGCTTGATATGTGGTATTGAGATCCCACCTACTTTGTTCTTTCTCAAAATCGCTGCAGCTATTCAGGGTCTTTTTTTTTTCTTTATTCAGAAGAATTTTTGGAGAGTTTGTTGTAAATCTGTGAAATATGCCATTAGTATTTTAATGGGAAGTGTGTTTAATTTATAGATTGCCTTCGGTAGTATGGACATTTTAATGATGTTGATTCTACCAATCCATGAATACAGTATGTTCTTCCATCTGTTTATGTGTTCCTCTATCTCTTTTTTCAATGTCCTGTAGTTTTCTGAGGAGAGGTCTTTTACCTCTTTAGTTAAGTTTATTCCTAGGTATCTTAATTTTTTTGGCGTGATGGTAAGTGGGTCTCTCTTTCTGAAAGTTTTTAGTCTCTCTTTCGGAAAGTTCACTATTGGTGTATAGAAATGCCATAGCTTTTTGGGGGTTAATTTTGTATCCTGCTACATTGCCAAATTCATGTATTAAGTCTAATAGTTTTTTGATGGAATCTTTAGGGTTTTGTGTGTATAATATCATGCCATCTGCAAATAAGGACAGTTTTACTTCTTCTTTTCCAATTCGGGTGCCTTTTATTTCGTCTTCTTGCCTAATTGCAATGGCTAATACTTCTAGTACTATGTTGAACAGGAGTGGTGAGAGGGGGCATCCCTGTCTTGTTCCTGTTCTTAGGGGAAATGGTGTTAGTTTTTGTCCATTGAGTATGATGCTGGCTGTGGGCCTGTCATATATGTCTTTTATTATGTTGACATATGATCCGTCTACTCCCGCCTTCCTGAGAGTGTTTATCAAAAATGGGTGTTGAGTTTTTTCAGATGCTTTTTCTGCATCAATTGATATGACCATGTGGTTTTTTTCTTTCAATTTGTTTATGTGATGTATCACGTTTAATGATTTGCGGATATTGTACCATCCTTGCAGCCCTGGGATAAATCCTACTTGGTCCTGGTGTATGATCTTTCTGATGTACTGCTGGATCCGATTTGCTAAGATTGTGTTGAGGATTTTGGCATCTATGTTCATGAGGGATATTGGCCTGTAATTCTCTTTCATTGTGTTGTCTTTACCTGGTTTTGGTATTAGGGTGATGCTGGCTTCATAGAATGAGCTTGGAACTGTTCCTTCCTCTTGAATTTTTTTGTAGTAGTCTGAGGAGGATAGGTTTTAGTTCTTCCATCAATGTTTGGTAAAACTTCCCTGTGAAGCCGTCTGGTCCTGGGCTTTTGTTTGATGGAAGCTTTTTGATGTCTGCTTCAATTATTTCCATAGTTATTGGCCTATTGAGATTTTAAGTTTCTTCCTGATTGAGTTTTGGAATGTTGTATTTTTCTAGGAATTTGTCCATTTCCTCCAGGTTGTCTAGTTTGTTGGAGTAGAGCTGTCCATAGTATTTTTTAACAATCATTTGTATTTCTGTGGGGTCTGTTGTTATTTCGTCTCTATCATTTCTGATTTTCTGTATTTGGGTCCTCTCTCTTTGCTTCTTGGTGAGTCTGGCTAGAGGTTTGTCAATCTTGTTTATCCTTTCAAAGAACCAGCTCTTGGTTTCATTGATTTTCTGTATTGTTTTTTTGGTCTCTATATTATTTATTTCTGCACTAATCTTTATTATCTCCTTCCTTCTGCTCACTCTGGGATTTTCTTATTGCTCCCTTTCTAGTTCTTTGAGATGGAGTGTTAGATGCTTTGCTACCATTTTTTCTTGTTTTTTTGAGATAGGCCTGTAGAGCTATAAACTTCCCTCTCAGGACTGCTTTCATTGTGTCCCATAGGTTTTGGATTGTTGTGTTTTCATTGTCATTAGTTTCCAGGATGTTTTTAATTTCTTCTTTGATCTCATTGGTAACCCAATCAATATTTAGTAACATGCTATTCAGCTTCCAAGTGTTTGAGTATTTTGGGTTGTTTTTATTGTGGTTTACTTCTAATATTATGCCTTCGTGGTGTGAGAAGATGCTTTTTATGATTTCAATCTTCTTGAATTTGGGGAGACTTTGCTTGTGACCCAATATGTGGTCTATTTTTGAAGATGTCCCATGAGCACTTGAGAAGAATGTATATTCCATGGTTTTGGGGTGAAGTGTTCTGAAAATGTTAATTAAGTCCATCTGGTCTAGTGAGTCATTTAGGATTGCTGTTTTTTTGCCGATTTTTTCTCTAAAGGATTTATCCAGTGATGTCAGTGGTATATTAAAGTCCCCTAGTATGATTGTATTTTTGTTCATCTCTCCTTTGATATCTTCCAGGAGTTTTGTTATGTATTTGGGATCTCCTGCATTGGGTGCGTATATGTTATGTTTATCACGGTTATATCTTCTTGTTGTATTGATCCCTTTAGTATTATGAAGTGGCCTTCCTTATCTCTTGTTATGGCCTTCACTTTGAGGTCTATTTTGTCTGATATAAGTATTGCTACCCCAGCTTTCTTTTCATTTCCATTTGCCTGAAAGATATTTTTCCATCCCTTCACTTTCAGTCTGTGTGAGTCCCTTCTAATGAGGTGAGTCTGTTGTAGACAGCAAATATATGGGTCATGTTTTTTTATCCATTCAGCCACTCGATGCCTTTGGTTGGAGCATTTAGTCCGTTTACATTTAAAGTTATTGAAAGGTACTTGTTTGTAGCTATTTCTTTTTTTTGTGTGTGGCTGTTTTCTTTCTGAGCCTTTTATTTCTTCTTTTTACACCAGTCCCTTTAGCTTTTCTTGCATTGCTGGATTGGTGGGGATAAACTCCCTTAGCCTTATTTTGTCTGTGAAGCTTCTTATTTCCCCTTCAATTTTGAATGATAGCCTTGCTGGGTAGAGTATTCTTGGATTCATTCCTTTGCTTTGCATCACTTTGTAAATTTCCGTCCATTCTTTTCTGGTCTGATGTGTTTCTGTTGAGAAATCATTTGATAATCTAATGGGAGATCCCTTGTATGTAACTTTCCGTCTCTCCCTTGAGGCCTGTAAGATTCTCTCTTTGTCCTGAACATTTGCCATGGTAATTATGATGTGTCTTGGTGTGGGTCTTTTCGGGTTCACCTTGCTTGGGACTCTCTGGGCTTGTGTGACTTTTTTCTTCACCACCTCAGGGAAGTTTTCTGATATTATTTCTTCAAATAGGTTTTCTAATCAGTGTTCCTCTTTCTGTTGTTCTGGCACCCCTATTATTCGTATGCTGTTTCTTAGTTTCATGTTGTCCCAAAGCTCCCTTAGGTTCTCCTCCTGTCTTTTAATTTTTTTCTCCAATTGCAGTACAGTCTGGGTGTGTTTTGCTTCCTTGTCTTCTAATTTACTAATTCGGTCCTCCGCTTTTCCTTGTCTACTGTTGATACTTTCAATAGTGTTTTTTATTGCAGCTATATCGCTCTTCATTTCTTCTTGGGTCTTACATAAGTTATTGATTTTTTCATCTCTTTCTTCTTTCATCTTGCATAAGTTTTTGATTTTCTCCTCTATCCGGTTTATGCACTCTAGGACCCTTATTCTGAATTCTTTTTCTGTCATGCTGCATGCCTCGGTATCACTTAGCTGCTTTTCTGGTGAGTCCTCCTTTTCTTTCCTTTGGGGGTTTCTTTGTCTACCCATGTTTGATCTCACTGATATCTAGATGTTGAGTCGTTCAGTGGCTGCTCCCTGGGTAGCAGTGGCTCCTCGTGCTGTGGTTGCTCCTCAGGCAGTTGTGGTAGCAGCTGCTCCTCAGTTGGCAGCAGCTCCTCTGGTGGGTGCTGTACACAGTTGTGGTGGCTCTTCTGGCTGGTTGGGGGTGGCTTCATGTACAGCTGCTGTTCCTCAGACAGAGGGTGTGGTGATCAGGAGGCTGCTGTTGCTTGGATCTGCTGCATTGATTTAAAGGCACAAAATACAACACAACAAGGCACAACGTACCAGGCACTGAACACAAATGTATTCATGATATTAATAACCCCGAATAAAGGTGACCACCCGAATTAAGAGAATTAGCGGATAAGGAAGAAAGTAGAGAAATAGTTAAAAGAGAAAAAAGAAAAGAAAGAAAATAAGAAAAAAAAAGGAGTGCAAAAATGAAATTGGTAAAAGAAGGGGTGAAAAAGAAAAAAAAAGATTGAAAAGAGAGAATGAAGTAGTAGAGGGTAAGAGACTATTTAAATGAGGAGAAAACTCCAATAGAACTAATCCCAACAAATTCCAGCAACAGATCCCTGGAGATGAATGCAAACTTCAAACAACCAATAATATCAAGTGAGGCAAGGGAAAACAGAAGCACAAAAATAACCGGGGGGGGGGGGGGGGAGGGGAACCAGCAGAAAAAAATAACAAGAAAAAGCAAAACAACCTCAGAACCAATCCTAAAAACAAAACAAAGCAATATACTCAACAATAAAGCAAACAGCAACAAAGCAATAGAAAGATAAAAGAAGAAAAAAAAAAATTTGGATAGTGAAGAAAGATAAGGAGAGGTATATAAGGATTTAGAGCAGTGGATTGGAAATAGGATATATAAGTAGGGTGAAATATTGACAGGGGGTAAAAAGAAGGAATAGGGAAAATCTAAAGCAGGTATAGGGTAAGAGAAACAGGACAACAAAAGGGGAAAAGTGAGGAAGAGGGTTTTAGCATAGAGGTAAAATTGAGTTAGAGAAAAATGATGTTAAAGGAATGATGAAAATAGAATGGAGAACACTAATCCCAAAATAAAATAAAGAGAAAATAAAATGGCACTTTAAAAAATGGTAAAATGGTAGCAGTAATAATACTGGTTAAAAATAAAAATGTAGTAATTAAAAGGGTAAAATCAGGTGATGCAAAAAGAAAAAAAAAATGGTTTCTTAGTTAAAAGGTGAAAAAAGAATAAAAAAAAATTTGCAGTAGTGAAGGTCCTTCAGTTCTTCTACTCTTCAGTCTGGCTCACCCTTAGTCCTGCCAGGTATTCAGGAGAGTGTTGAATTTCCCTGCGATACACTGTTCCTCCGTGTTGTAAACCACAGTCCTGATTTTAAAGCAGGCCGTATTTGTTTCCCAGACTGCCTTAATTTGTATTTACATGAGTTAGTTTGTGGCTCAGCCTCTAGGTGGCAGTGTTTCTGGATTGACCTCTGAGGCTATACGGCCTCTCTATCCAAAAGATGGGGTTTATTTTCTCTATTGCACTTAAAACTGGTTTGAGGAAGTCTACTGCCCAGAGCTGTTTCTTTAATTGTTACCCTGCTCTGTTTCTCAGATTCCACAAAGACAACTCTCCCCTGCAGTCTTTGCAGGTGTCCCCAACTTGGAAATCCCATGCACTGGGTTTAATAATAAAATGCAAAGATTTAAGGAGAAGAGAAAGAAGAAAAAAAAAAACAAAAAAAAAAAGCAAGAACCTTGGGATTTGGCAAATTCGCAACCCTGTGCCTTCCAGCCCACCCAGTCTCTTCTGCGTGCCCTCTCTCTCCTTACATTGAGTAGCCTGCACACGCAAAATCCGAGGTTGCCTTTTTGCATCCAGTCAAGCTATGGGCTAATTTTAAGCGTTCCCTTCTGCCAGCAGCCCTGTGGGAGCTATTCCACACTCGCGGATCACGCTGGCCCCAAAGGCCGTGGTCTTTGTGGGGCGCAGACCTTCCCGCACACACTCCTCTCCCCAACCTGAATTGCCAACCGCACCTTCAGGTGAGACCTGACCTTTCCGTGAGAAGCAGGACTCCATGTAGTTGCGCAGTCCCAGATCCGGTGTCTCCGGGTTAGCAGCCGATCTCTGGATGCCGGGTCTTTGGGTGTACAGTATATGTTTCCAAAAAGCAGCCACTCAAGATAGCGCTGCCTCTGCGGCTGAGCTGGCGCTCAGGGATAGATTTCAGCCAGAGGCTTCAACTTTCAATCCCCTTTCTCAAGGATTCCTCCGTGGTTCCCGGCTGCAAACTGTCTCTCAGCTGAATATCCTCTGCTTATTCTGTAAACATTTGTTAAAATGAATACTCTGAATTCTCTTTTTAAAATATATTTTATTGATTTTAGCGAGGAAGGAAGAGGGAGAGAGAGATAGAAACATCAATGATGAGAGAAATATCACTGATTGGCTGCCTCCTGCACACCCCCCACTGGGGATCGAGCCTGCAACCCAGGCATGTGCCCTTGGCCGGAATCTAACCCGGGACCCTTCATTCCACAGGCCAACGCTCTATCCACTAAGCCAAACCAGCTAGAGCTAAAAATTTTTGACATATGCAATATCAAATTGGCTCTTTGATGATTTCTAATTTTGATCATAACCAAAAATTTAAAAGTGAACTTCACAGTAAAGTTTAATCATTTCCTGTAAGTTTTGGAGAAGTGGTACCAGGCTTCTATTTTTTTAATTTATTGATGTATGCTCTTTCATCATCCCAAAATATTTTATTGATAAAAAAATGTCATTACAATTTTATTATATGGATACATATACCTACCTGTGCCAGAAAATGCTTTTAATCTTCAGTTATACAGAGAGAAGGACCAGTTGTCCTCAGAGGGGTTTCCAAGGATGGGGGGCTATAAATGCTAAAACTGGGTAAGTGCCTATCATAGCAGATATAATTAATATATTTGAAAATATTTATTATAAAAATTAAATCAGGTGTATGTGTGTCACAGGTGAAACTACTAAAGCTAAGATGTGCTGCCAGGCATTCAAAGTAAAGTTGTATATGCATGATTGCAATGGCCCACTGCAGTGCTTGTGATCTTTAGGCCCTGATTAATAAAGATAGTAAGGTTGTATTGTTATATTTTTCTGGTTTGTCTCCCAAAGGGCTTAATTCTTTCTTTACCTTCTTATCAAAATATGTGTTCAATGTTATTTAACTGCTATGTAGTATTGAGTACCTATTTTCTTACAATCATTAATATAAAAATGGTAGTAAGCAAAACAATTGCTCTCCCAGAGGAGCTTACTACATAATGTGGGAAATAGACATCAGTCATAAAATGCATGCAAAATTGCAATTATGACAAGAATTTCTGAAAAGTACAAGGTGCACAATTAGAGTTATGATTTAACAAGATCAGGAAGAAATATCTGAAGAAGTGACACTTAAGCTGAAGCTCAAATCATCACTAGAGGACAGCTAGGAGAATAATATTGGAAAAAAACATTCCATAAAGAGGAATCACAGTGCAATGGCCCCTATGGAGACTGTGAATGAAGGCCAGAGTGATTAAAATGGAAAGAATACAGCTTAACCATTTCTGTAGCTATATATTAAAGAATTTTGAAAGAAGAGAGAGAGAAAAAAAATGGAAAGAATAAGGAAATGTGTGGTTCAAAATAAGGTGAAATAGAAATAAGATCAAGGAAGTTAGTAATTTGGTCATGATCATAAGGGCCAGAGTCTGCATCTTTTGCCTCATACTGTGCCACAAAGTTCCTTGCAGTCTATCTTTCTCTTATCATATTAAATTAATATATATATATATTATATATACATATATATATATATACATATATATATATATATATATATATAGCTTAAAGTATTACAAAGGGTATTACATATGTGTCCATTTTTTCCCCCCGCCCTAGACAGTCCCCTAGCCTCCCCTATCCCCCAGTGTCTTATGTCCATTGGTTATGCTTATATGCATGCATACAAGTCCTTTGGTTGATCTCTTACCCCCCTACCTTCTGCCCCCCAACCCTCCCCGGCCATCCCGCTGCAGTTTGACAATCTGTCTGAGGCAGCTCTGCCTCTGTATCTATTATTGTTCAAAAGTTTATAATGGTCTCTATTATCCATGAATGAGTGAGATCATGTGGTATTTTTCCTTCATTGACTGGCTTATTTCACTTAGCATAATGCTCTCCAGTTCCATCCATGCCGTTGCAAATGGTAAGAGTTCCTTCCTTTTTAGAGCAGCATAGTATTCCATCATGTAGATGTACCACAGTTTTCTAATCCATTCATCTACTGATGGGCACTTAGGCTGTTTCCAGATCTTAGCTATGGTGAATTGTGCTGCTATGAACATAGGGGTGAATATATCCTTTCTGATTGGTGTTTCTGTTTTCTTGGGATATATTCCTAGAAGTGGGATCACAGGCTCAAATGGGAGTTCCATTTTCAGTTTTTTGAGGAAACTCCATACTGTCTTCCATAGTGGCTGCACCAGTCTGCATTCCCACCAGCAGTGCACAAGTGTTCCTTTTTCTCCACATCCTCTCCAGCACTTGTCGTTTGTTGAATTGTTGATGATAGCCAGTCTGACAGGTGTGAGATGGTACCTCATTGTTGTTTTGATTTGCATGTCTCAGATGATTAGTGACTTTGAGCATGTTTTCATATGTCTCTTGGCTTTCTGAATGTCCTCTTTTGAAAGGTGTCTATTTAGGTCCTTTGCCCATTTTTTGATTGGATTGTTTATCTTCCTTTTGTTAAGTTGTATGAGTTCCCTATCAATTTTGGAGATTAGGCCCTTATCAGATATGACATTGGCAAATATGTTTTCCCACACAGTGGGTTTTCTCCTTGTTTTGTTGATGGTTTCTTTTGCTGTGCAGAAGCTTTTTATTTTGATGTAGTCCCATTTGTTCATTTTCTCTTTAGTTTCAAGTGCCCTAGGAGCTGTATCAGTGAAGAAATTGCTTCGGCATATGTCAGAGATTTTGTTGCCTTTGGATTCTTCTAGAATTTTTATGGTTTCCTGTCGTACATTTAAGTCCTTTATCTATTTTGAGTTTATTTTTGTGTATGGTGTAAGTTGGTGGTCTAGTTTCATTTTCTTGCATATATCTGTCCAATTTTCCCAGCACCATTTATTGAAGAGACTATCTTGGCTCCATTGTATGTTCTTGCCTCCTTTGTCAAATATTAATTGAGTATATTCGTTCCTGCCAATTTCTGGGCTCTCTATTCTATTCCATTGATCTATATGCCTATTCTTGTGCCAGTACCAGGCAGTTTTGAGAACAGTGGCTTTGTAATACATCTTGATATCTGGTATTGAGATCCCACCTACTTTGTTCTTTTTCAGGATTGCTGCAGCTACAGATGGAAGAACATACCGTGTTCATGGATTGGTAGAATCAACATCATTAAAATGTCCATACTACCCAAAGCAATCTTTAAATTCAACGCACTTCCCATTAAATTATCAACGGCATACTTCATAGATCTAGAACGAACTCTCCAAAAATTCATCTGGAATAAAAATTTATATTTACTTATCTGATTCCATATTAGACTGCTAGCCTGCTGACCATATTTAGCTAATTTGTTATTATATCCTTAACTCTTAACCTATATTAATCCTCTACTTGCTATTCCTTCTTTTTACAGGATGCAGATTGAAGAGCTGGATTGAATTTCAAATAGTTTTTTGTGTGCATTTTCAACAATGAGCATAGTGTTGAACACATAGACAATAATCAAGACCTGTTACTGAATGAAAGAATATCGGATATAACTCATGTTTTTGGAAGATTTACTTGTACTCTAACATTAACTTTAAAGATTAATTTACTAAATTTCCCTAAAACATTTTCAGAAATAAATCATGTTTTTTAACCTATCACAGGACTAGTAAGTATAATAGGAAATGAGTCAGAGCCCTATTCTTAGGGAGTTATCTATTTAAAGAAGGAATGCTATAACTGAAATATCTTGAGCTAAGAGTGAAGCAATACATTAACAAGTGGGAAAGAATGCTGAATTACACAACATAGATGCTAAAGGAACACAAAGGAAACATCAATCAGAAAGCATATATGTACCCCTATGTTCATAGCAGCACAATTTACAATAGCTAAGATCTTAAAACCGCCCAAGTGACCATAAGCAGATGAGTGGATAAAAAAAAAATCCCTGTGGTACGTTTATACTATGGAATACTATACAGCAGTGAAAAAGAAGAATCTCCTACCCTTTGAGATAGCATGAAAGGACCTGGAGAGTGAAATTATGCTAAGTGAAATAAGCCAGTAAGAGAAAGCCAAGTGTCACATTATCTCACTCATAAGTAGAATCTAATGAACAAAATAAAGTGTTGAACAAAATAGATCCAGAGACATAGAAGCATGTAACAGACTGACAAATCTCAGAGGGAAGGCAGGGGTGGGTGGGTGGATGGGGAGAGATTAACTGGGGAATTTATATGCATATATGCATAACCTATGGACACAGACAATAGAGTTGTGAAGGCCTGAGAAGGGCTGGTGTGGGTTGGAGGGGGACAATGGGGGGAAAAAGAGGACATCTGTAATACATTCAACATCAAAGATAATATTTTAAAAAAGAACACAAAGGAACAAGTGGTTACTGTGGAGTGGATGTATCAAGAAAAGCTTTTAAGATGAAATTATTTTTTATTTATTTTAAATGGGAAAGGGACATTGATAAATTGATTTTCAAAAAGAAGTTAGAATTTGTCTGGGTTTGGTAAAATATCAAATGTACAAGTTTGATAGTTCCACAAATCTTTGTCATCAATTTTCTTTAAAAATGATATTTTAGCTTTGTTTCTTTTTTTTTAATTTCTTTCTTTTACCAATGTGCCTAATTTACAGACTCTTTGTCATGTTATTTTACAACAGTGAGACTATTTTGAAATATTTCCCACACTTAAGATATCAACATATCCATCTACCACATATGTATTCAAAAAATTACCCCAGTCAAATAAGCATAAATTTAAAGAGTCCACAATTCTTATAATTAAAAACAAACAAACACACCACACAGCAGTATCCCACCCCATTCTCATTTCCTATTTTTTCAGACACATTTATCTCCAATATCTTCAGCTGGTTATTCTGGTTTAGTTTCATATTTCTAAGATAGTTTTATATATATATATATATATATATATATATATATATATATTGATTTCAGAGAGGAAGGGGGAGAGAGGGATATAGAAACATCAGTGATAAGAGAGAATCATTGACCGGCTGCCTCTTGCACATCCCCTACTGGGGATTGAGCTTGCAACCCAAGAATGTGCCCTTGACCAGAATTGAACCCAGAACCCTTCAGTCCACAGGCTGACGCTCTATCCACTGAGCCAAACCATCTAGGACTCTAAGATATTTTTATTGGTACTTTGTTCTTGTTGATTTACAATTTTTAGAAGTTAAACATTGACTTTAAATTCAGTCCTCTTTATACTTTCCCCCACATCATTAAACACACACACACACACACACACACACACACACACACACACACATGCTCCCTCTTTGTCATTTTCACAAGCGTTATATTGTAATTCTAGTTAGACCATACTCAGTGCTCACATTATTTTAACAGTGTAAAGACAAATGATTTAACCATTATTATTACTTTTTCTATCTTGTGCAATCTTTGTTCATCCTAGTATTAAGAATAGGCTTTGTTTCATCCCTCATGGTTTATTTTCTATATACTTCCTTAATTCAACTCTAAACTCTGTCCAAGAGTAAGCCTCCATTTTAAAACATTCAAACACATTATGTATTTTATCAATTTCATCACCTTGCAGAAACTCTTCCTCTAGCCTTATGGTACTCTGCAATATTGACTGCTTGCTCTCTAGGCTTCCTGCTTGGCTATCATCTTAAAATTGTCCTTTACTAATGTCCTGGACAGGGTTTCGCTCTTCTATTTTGTTGGATGCTCTGTTTTGATTTCCATGTGTTCCTCTTCCTAGGTCTGTACTCTTTTGATTAGGTGAAACATACTCCAGGAACATTTTTTAGAAAGGTTTTATAAGCTGTGCCTTATTTTAAGTTTAAAGGTCTAAAAGTTTCAATTCTCTTTTCATATCTGAGTAATAAACTATTTGTTTATAGGTCCCTAAGTAGGAAATCATTTTCATTCACAATAAAAAAAATGTTTATTTTACAAAATCCATGTCTCTGTTGAGGAGCCCAAAGCCATTTTTTAAAATTAAATATAGTTGGCATATGATATTATTTTAGTTTCAGTTGTACAATATAGTGATCCAACATTTATACACCTTATGATGTGATCACCCACACTAAGTCTGGTAACCGTCTATCACTGTGCAAAGTTATCACAATATTACCGACTATATTCCATTTTAGCCATCCGCCACCCCGTCTTTTTGCAACTATCAATTTCATCATTCTAACTTAACTTTGTTTGTAGCCTTTCTTTTTTTTTTCTTAAAAAATTATGGGATAATTTATTTTTATCCCTTATTCCGAAGTTTTATGATGACATGCCTTGGTATAGTTTAATTTTATACAAACTTCTGGGAATTTCATGACCTATGACTTTATTGTTCAGATTATTACATTTCTTCCCCTTTTTCCCCCCACAAATCCCCTCTAACCAGTTCCCACCCCACCCTCCGCCCTTACTCCCCACCCACTGTCCTCATTCATAGGTGCGCGATTTTTGTCCAGTCTCTTCCCGCACCCCCCGCACCCCTTTCCCCCCCAAAAAATAGTCCATTCCCTTTCTATGCCCCTGCTTCTATTATAATCACCAGTTCATTCTGTTCATCAGATTATGTATTCCCTTGATTTTTAGATTCACTTGTTGATAGATGTGTATTTGTTGTTCATAACTTGTATCTTTACCTTTTTCTTCTTCTTCCTCTTCTTAAAGGATACCTTTCAGCATTTCATATAATACTGGTTTGGTGGTGATGAACTCCTTTAGCTTTTTCTTATCTGTGAAGCTGTTTATCTGACCTTCAATTCTGAATTATAGCTTTGCTGGGTAAAGTAATCTTGTTGTAGGTTCTTGCTATTCATCACTTTGAATATTTCTTGCCACTCCCTTCTGGCCTCCATAGTTTCTGTTGAGAAATCAGTTGACAGTCGTATGGGTACTCCCTTGTATGTAACTGACTTTCTTTCTCTTGCTGCTTTTAAGAGTCTACCTTTGTCTTTTGCTCTTGGCATTTTAATTATGATGTGTCTTGGTGTGGTCCTCTTTGGATTCCTTTTGTTTGGGGTTCTCTGCGCTTCCTGGACTTGTAAGTCTATTTCTTTCACCAGGTAGGGGAAGTTTTCTGTCATTATTTCTTCAAATAGGTTTTCAATATCTTGCTCTCTCTCTTCTTCTGGCACCCCTATAATTCGGATGTTGGTACGCTTAAAGCTGTCCCAGAGGCTCCTTACACTGTCTTCGTATTTTTGGATTCTTTTTTCATTTAGCTTTTCTGGTTGGGTGTTTTTTTGCTTCTTTGTATTTCAAATCTTTGACTTGCTTCTTGTGCTCCTCTGGTCTGCTGTTGGGAGTCTGTATAATATTCTTTATTACAGTCAGTGTATGTTTAATTTCTAGTTGGTCCTTTATCACAACATTGAGGGTCTCACTAGATTTCTTGAGGATCTTACTACATTTATTGGCAGTCTCACCAGTCTTTTTGAGGGCCTTACTAAATTTATCGGTGGCTTCTAGACAGTTCTTGAAACACCTTAGAAGTGTGGTTTTGAACTCTATATCCAGCAATTTGCTTTCCTCCATTTCTGTCATTTGTGTCCTGTTTCTTTGTCTCCGCATTTTTTATGCTTTCTTGGTGCTCCCCCTTGTGGTCTTTGTGCACAGTCTTGTTGTAGTTAAGCCTTGATTGTTGTAGGTAACACTGGGTGGGATTTGACCTCCAGGCCAATTGGCTGTGAGAACCAGCTGTGTCTGCACTGGGAGAACTTCTGTCTTGATCTCTAAGGAGGTGCTAATCTAGCCTCTGCCTGAGGCTATCCAGCAAATGCCTGTGTGCAAGGTTTGGGCGGGGTGGGTCCCAGGGGATCAAAGGGAGGGCAGAGCAAGCAGTTATGGCTGCTCTCAGTCCTGCCTTCAGAGGCTCTGCCTCTCAGTGTCCCAGCAACTGCTGCAAACCTCGGAGAGAAAGCTGCCCTCGAGTTCCGACAGATGCCAGACAGTCCCGCTTCTCCTGTATGAGTCTGGGTCCCTAGACACTCGCTCTGAACTGGAGCTCAGAGCCTGAGACTCCCTCCTGATTGAAAAAGACAACCATGCCCTCAGCCGCCAGCCCGCTCCGCATGCACCTCCTCAACTTAGTATTTTACTTCCACACCGCACCTCCTCTGAGTCTCGGTATGCTTTTCTCTTTCCTTCTAGTTGTAGAATTTCCACTCAGCCAGCCTTCCTGTGGTTCTGGGTGATGTCCGTTCCGTCCTTTAGTTGTATTTTTGAAGTGGTTGCACGAGGCAGCAATCTCCAGTGTTTACCTATGCCGCCATCTTGGTTTCTTCTGTGACATTTTCTTAATCTTTCCTTTGATTTCCACTCTTACATTTTTCTCTTAACTCTCCATATCTCTTAAATTTTGTAATTTCTGAATCCCCCCCCATAATTTTATTATCTTGTGTCTACTATGTATTTTTATTTTACATCATTTTATTTATCTTCTTGGAAAATATCATTATTGTTATCTTTTAAACCTTCTATTGAATTTCACATTTTGAATTAACAAGAATATTTGGATCTCTGAATATTATTGTTCTGGCATTCTATTTTTGTTTAAATAAAAAATATTCTTAGCCTGGCTGGTGCGGTTCAGAGATTGAATATTGACCTATGAACCAGGAAGTCACTATATGATTCCTGGTCAGGGCACATGCCTGGGTTGTGGGCTTGATCCCCAGTAGGGGGTATGCAGGAGGCAGCTGATGGATGATTCTCTCTCATCATTGATGTTTTTATCTCTTTCCCTCTGCCGTCCTCTTTGAAATCAATAAAAATATATTAGGAAAAATACATATTAATTTCTTAGAGCATATTATTTGTAGTTTTTGAGTTTTTCCTCCTTGCATATTCTTTGTGTCTAAAATAATTTTCTTCTCTGTTTTTTCTTCTTTTATATTAAATAATTTTCCAAATGTCTGGTGATATATAGTTGCCTTATTTAAAGTGAGGCATTAAAATCTGTGTGGGAGCTCAGTGCATGCAAATGGTGTTTGTTCACTTTAGTTTTCACATTATGCTGATCTTCTGAATTATTTCTCTTAGGAACCCACAATATCAATATATTTATACATTTTCTCTTAGAGTAATAATTTTTCCCAGAAAAGACTATCTACAAATTCGACCAGGATCATATATCATTAAATGCCAAGTTTGTAAGCTGAATGAGAGAAGAAAGCTGAAGAACATATCATTTAATATGTAAATTTTCCCTTATGAAAAATTCTGTCTTATTTCTGCTCTGTATTAGCCAGATTAGAAATTCTGTTTTACACTTTTCAAAAAATAAATCTGGGTTTTGGGGGATGGAAACTTGCAAGGCTGATTGAGATTGGGAGACCAAGTGACCTGTTTGTTTTGTTTAATTGATGCTTGTTTGTATATATTCAACTTCTCCCAGTCCTAAAGGAACCAGTGACACCAATTGCTGAGCCTTTTTGGTATTCACCAATAAAAATGTGGTTGTTTCTTGGCTTCCCTCTGTATCTAAGATTTAGCTTTCTTGCTATGCTGAAATAATTACTAATTTTGTTTATTGTCCTGAGTTTGTATAAAATATTGCTTCTGCTATTTCTTTTTCCAGTCTTTTTGCTCTTGTTGGAGTTATCCCTTAAACAAATCTTCTATATAGAGTAAGAGCAGATTATACTTTTTGGACGCCTTTGACAACCCAATATGGATTCACTATCAGTCATGACAATTATGTCAAGTGTTTTGTCAAGATTGAGGTAATGGGGGTGTAAAAGAAATGCACTGAGGAGGATCCAGGAACAGCCAAAACTCCAAGACTAGACACTTGGATTAAGATTTCATGTGGACACCTATATGAGTAGGACCTCCACCCCTTGTGAGCTAGAACTCAGAGCTCCAATCACCCAACACTGGAGCTTGGTTGTACCACAGGTCACTCTAGGAGTCCTGCTAGATTTCTAATCCACCTAACTGTAGCTTGAGACCCACACTGCCACTCCATCTATGGATGCTGCCAGTGATCAGACCTTCAAGTCAGATGCTGGCTCTGCTCATTTCTATTGAATAAGCTCCCCATCTTCTCTGTGTGTGACTCTATTTGCTCATTGGGGAGGTCTCCCTAAGAAATCTGGCATTGTGGAAAGACACAAACATGTGTGAATGACTCCTTTGGGGGTTGCTCCCTTGCTCATAACACAATCTTTGAGGTTAGTTGTCAGAATTTCTTTAAAATAAATCCTTATTCTAGTTTTAACATTAAATGGAAAAAAATGGATTGGAGATTATTTTGAATCAAGATGAAAACGATAAAATATGTACTTTTTTAACAAGGAGATTTTACAGTGCGTTTTTGTTCACATATTTTCTATATTTCTAACATTGTTAAGATTTCAACTTTGAAAAATAACCCATTCATAAGTTATTATTTTATTGATATAATACATACAATGTGCTTTATACTGAGTTTAGGAAAAGAAAGTGCCTGAATATATTTTTCTCTTAATGTTAAGGCAGATGTGTTGTCACATTAATATAGTTAATTTGAAAGCCAAATTACTTATGTCAATTTTACATTATGAAAGAACTCTGGCTGGCTGCGTGGGCATTGATATTACTGTGTGGGTTTGGATTCATTAACAGTTTTTTACAAAAATACTGCAAAAAACATTTCATGAAGCACTTCAAAAAATGAGAAGAGGCATGGCCTAGTAAGAGAAGCAAAAAAGTAGAAATAAACATCTTGATTTTTGCTGTTTTTTAATCCATGGATTCTTGAATAAATGGTTAATTATTTGACATATTTTTCTCTATTTTATTTGTTGAGACTTTATTTACATATAAAATTGACCAGTTTTACATGAATTATTTGATGAAATTTTGTAATTTTATATAAGGTCTTCCATAATTAAGATGTAGAACTTTTCTCTCACATTATTGAGTTTTTTCTTGTCCCCTTGCACTGTCACCTCACTTTATTTCCGCCCCTAGCAACCAATGTTTTGCTTTCTATTATTATAATTTTCCCTTTCTAAGATTTTGTATTAATGGAATCATGTAGTACATAGTCTTCTGTATTTGTCTTCTTTTACTTAGCATTATTTTTGAGACACATCTATGTTGTTGCATGTTTTTATGTGCATATTATTTTCTACATAGTATTACATGGTATGGATACCCAACATTTTTTTCTTTCGTATTCACTGATTGATATTTGGATTGCTTTTAGTGTTTGTCATTCCAGTAAGTGATTATTAGTATCTTACTGTGGTTTTAATTTCTAATTTTCCAAAGTTATTGACCACCTTTTTGTTTGCTTATTTGGACATTAGTATATCTTATTTTTTAAGAGCCTGTTAAAATATTTTCCTATTTTGTATTGATAATTATTGAGTTGTATGTTTTCTTTATATATTCTGGATATAAACACTTTTACTGACATATATCTCAAAATTTTTCTTTGTCTAAGGCCTTTTTGTTTACTTGACATTCAAAGAACAAAAGTTTTAATCCGAATGATGTCCGTTTTATCAACCTAATTATTTAATAATTTATGCTTATCCCAATGTCACTGCATTCATTTTCTATTGCTACCATAACACAATATCATGTACATAGTGGCTTAAAACAACACAAATATATTATCTTACAGATCTATAGTAATACATGTTTCACTAAGTTAAAATCAAGGTGTCAACATGGATGTTTCTTTCTGGAAGCTCTAAGGGAAAATATATTTCCCTTTTTTTCCCAGTTTCTACAGGCCACTTATATATTCCTTTGCTCTTAGCCTTTTTTCTTCATCTATAAAGATAGCAATATAACATCTCTGTCCAATCTTCCACAATCACATCTCCCTCTGACTTTGACCTGAGCTGGTAAAGTTCTCTGCTTTTAGGTACAGTGTATATTGTATTGTGTTCATCACCCCAAGTCTCCTTCCATCATCATGTATCATCCCATTTACCCCCTTCTACCTCCCCTCTGGTAATCACCATACTCTTCTGTATCTATGAGTTGTTGTATTTCTTTTCTTAATCCTTTCAGCTTCTGAAGCCAGCACCCATTATCTTCTTCCCTTCTGACAACTGTTAGATTGTTCTCTATGAGTCTGTTTCTATTTTGTTTGCTAGTTTATTTTGTTAGATTCCACATATAAGTGAAATCATACGATTTGTTTTCAGCTGATTTACATGTGGTATGAAAACATATTTTCCCAATTTTAATATTCTTGAGTTTAGTGAACTTTTTTTTATGACCAAGAGTGTTATTTATACTGTCAATGCACTTGGAAATATGGTATATTCTGCCATTGTTGAATGTTCTGTTATATAAAGAGAGAGACTGAGAGTAATACAGTCATAGTAGGGGATTTTAACACTCGATTGGCATCAATGAATAGACATTCCAGATAGAAAATAAACAAATAATGGCAGCTTTAATTAACACACTAGATATGATGGATTTAATTTATATATTGAGAGCATTTCACCCCAAAGCAGCAGAATATACATTTTTTCAAGTGTACATGGAATATTTTCTAAGATGCTACATGTTAGGACACAAAACAAACCTCAATAAATTCAAGGAGAGGGAAAAATGGTGGCCAAATAGGCAGACCTGACCTGTGCCTTGTTCTGGAGCAGATAGGAGAAACTAAATTGAATGACATCCACCCAGAATTGGAGAATTAGACACAGATGGGGAGACAAATTTCAGCCAGAAAGGGCAGAGGACTCCTGGATAATGGTAGGATTGGGGATCAGAGAGAGATGTGCAACCACCAGGCCGAGAGGGTCTGAAGGAAGTTGCACTGCACCAAGTCCACATCCCTTGGTGTCAGGTGTAACATCTGACTGTGGAAATGAAGTCCACAAGACTACTGGTGGCTAGGGAATCCAGATCTAAGTCCACAGCCATGAGAGGCTATATTCAGAAAGGCAGCCTGAAGAGCTGCCCAAACTGTGCGGTGCCAGGGGAGAGAGACTTGCAGGTGCATGGTTGTTTTGCCTGTTTTATCTTTGCTTTTATTCACTAAACACAATTCATAAGACCTTTCAATTACAAACACTCATCCAAGGCTGCAGTGTAGGTGGAGTTGCAGATTTATGGAGGCTGGGGAAAGGCTGTGGAGAGGAGCAGGACAGGGAGAGGTGACCAAGAATCTGGCACTGACACATTCCTGACCCTCCAAACCTAAGCAGCTAATTTTCCCCTGAGGACCCAGCCCCTCCCAACAGACTAAGAGCAGCTAGTGCAGCCACACCAAGCCTACACCTTTGCAGAAGAAACAAAGACTCTGAATAGCCCCACAGAGCACTCAGGGACTAGGTTGAGGAGGGGCCATTCTGTCCTAGAAAGCAATACAGCACCACCCCCACCTAAAGCACTGTCAGAAACAAATGCTTGAGAGATCAAAATTGACAGCAAGCAGACAAGCAAAGCAGGCAGATTGATCCCTCCTGCTAGCAGCCAAGGCTGTGGAGTCAGACACAGATACAGAGGAGTGGAGGATCACTTGGAACTTCAATGGGGTGCTGACTACCTAACAGGAAACTGAGAAGTGGCAGACAGAACAGAACACTGGGGTCTTAAACTAGTCCCCATGGGCCATTAAAACGACACTTCACTTTTTCATTTTTTATCTTTTATTATTTTTTATTTTTGTTTATCTTTTCTTTGTATTAATTTTCTTCATTCTATTTTTATTTTTAATCTTATTGTTTCTGTTTTTCCACCCTTTTCTTTTTCATTTCTCCCTTTTTCATCCTGTTTTCTCTTCTCGTGTTCCCACTTTAGTTTTTTTTCTTTCCTTTCTTTTTACACCTTATTAAAAATTGATCTTTATCTTCTTTATTGGTGTGTTATTATTATTGTAGTCTGTTGGCTTATTCATATACCTAATTTCCTCTCCCCTGCTCTAAGTCCATACACCCTTCTCTTTTTCCTTTTTTTGGTAGTCAATTTTTTATGCTTTTGTTCTTCCTCTCCTCTCTTGCTCTCTTCTTCTCCTAATTGTTCAGTTTCACTCACTAAACTCAAGTCTATCTGCTCTCATTTCTATTCTCCTTTTCCAAAAATAGATGAATAAATAGAGAGCTAAATTAAGAAAAATAACTTTGTCTTATCTTTTTATTAATTAATTTATTTATTTATTTTTCTTTTCTTCTTACCCACTGATTCTCTTTCCATCTCCTCTATACTGAACCATGGTCCTTTCCCTATTTATTCAATTCCTTAACCTTACTTTCTGTATATAAGCTCTACCTCTACATACTGCCCCCCCCCCCTTTTCTGGGTGTTTGTTGTTTGCATTTTTTGGTTTACATTGTGGTGTTTTCTCCCCATATATTTTTTCTTCATTTTTCTTCTTTTATCTTTCACTCTTAGCTTTTTTTCCTTTTCTCAATATCATTTTTGCTCTCTTTGCTCTATTCTAATTTTCTTTTCCCTAGTGGTCATTTTTATTGGGGCTGTGAGTGCATGCATGTTTTGTTCCCTTACTGTTGTGTCTTGTTGAGTTGTATTTTGTGATGTTTGGTCAACATGGTAAAGAGGGAGCCACATAACCAGACACCCTGAAAAGAGAATCCATCCATGAACGGAACAATAAAAACAGGAACAAACTACATCATGAGAACCCAAATATACAAAGTAGGAGGAGTCCCCTGAATGCTCAGCCCAGAAGACCCAAAAGATTGCACCACTGGGCATCTACTCTTTAAGACAAACTCAAAATATCTGGGTGACATAGAAGTTTGATCTAATATGTAGAAACAATCACAAAGGAACAGAAAAATGGAAAGACAAAAGAAACAATGTCCAATACAAAAGAAAAGGAGGAATCACTAGAAAAGGAAATTTAAAAAAAATGTGGGCAAGCAATTTGTCAGAGAACGAATTCAGAGCAATGGCTACAAAGGAGGCATGAACATCCAATGGAGTCAAGACAGTCTCTTCAATAAATGGTGTTGGGAAGATGTCCAGTCGATCCACTATAATTAGCATATTACCCTTTTTTAGTATACATAACCTTAATAGTTTCAAATTAAAAATATATTTACTAAATTTTGTCAACTTGTATAGAGTCACTTTTTTGTATTTCTGTCAATGTCTCTTTTAGTAAATAAACTTGCCAAAGGCATGCATTGTGTTTATTTAATTTGCATTATAATTACAACCAATGGTTTAATACTTACTGGTTATGTGATAAAATATTTGATAATATATCAGTTTAATTACTCAAAGAATGGTGTTGAGAAAATTGGATAGATACCCGCAAAAAAATGAAACTAGAAAACCAACTTACACCATATACAAAAATAAACTCAAAATGGGTAAAGGACTTAAACATAAGACTGGAAACCATAAAAATACTAGAGGAATCCACAGGCAACAGAATCTCAGACATATGCCGAAGCAATTTTTTCACTGATACCATTCCTAGAGCAATGGAAAGTAAAGAGAAAATAAACAAATGGGACTACATCAAAATAAAAATCTTTTGCACAGCAAAAGAAACCATCAACAAAACAACAAGAAAACCCATGGCATGGGAGAACATATTTGCCAATGTTATCACCGATAAGGTTTTAATCCCCCCAGGGAACTCATACAACTCAACTAAAGGAAGATAAACAACCCAATCAAAAAATGGGCAATGGAGAGAAACAAGATGGTGGCAGAATAGGCAGGCGAGTCCCAGGTCTTGTCCTGGAGCAAATAGAATGAGCAGCTGAAACTAATAACAACCACCCCGAATTGGCGAAGTATACTCAGCTGGTGAGACAGTTTGCAGCCAGGAAGGGCAGAGTTCCCCTGGAAAGGTAAAAAACGAGGGATCTGGGCAGGAAAGTTTGCCAGACCTCTGAGCTCAGAGGGTCAGAAGGAGACCAAGCAGCACACAACTGTGTCTCTTGGGACAGACACAGCCCCTGACTGGGGAAAGGAGAACTGCGGGACTGTTGGTGCCAGGGGATTTGAGATCTGGGTTCCATAATTACGGAGGACTGAGCCTAAAAGGGGCAGCCTGTAGTGCTGACCAGACCATGCAGTGCCGGTAAGAGAAGAGCTTACAGAGACAGCCTTCCCCGTTTCTGCGGCCGGTGTTTGTGTGTTTATTTTCACTGAACCCTGTTCATAGGACATTTCGGATACAGAAACTCACTTTTGCTGAAGAGCGGGAGAAGGTGCCGACAAGTGGAATCTGGGGAGAGGCTAGGGAGAGAAGGGGGCCCAGGAGAGGTGGCAGCAAATTGAGTGCTGAGTCAACCCTGAGCCCAGGACATGGGCAGCCATTTTCTCCTGAGGATATAACTCCTTCCTCCAGGCCCCTGGCAAGGAATACAGCCACACCCAGATTCCACCCTGAAAGAGATGAAGGATTAAAATAATCTGATTAGTCCCTGGGAATTAACAGGGTCTGGCCTATAGAGGGCCTTTCAGTCCCAGCAACACCAAAATAACAACAACAAAATCACAGACATTACAGAAAACTGGGGTTTTAAGCCAGCCAAAGGAATGACATTTCTATTTTTCACTTTTATTTTTTATTATTATTTTGTTAGCGCTTTTTTTTTGCTTCTTTCTTTCTTCTCCTTTTTTTGTTTGTTCCTTTATTTCCTACTTCTCTTCACATTTTTTTCAACCACGTGAGCAGCAGACACGTGAGCGGCATGCTCTTGTCCAGGGAGCATCAGCCCTATGAGCAGCCTGCCTCAAGCCTAAGAGCAGCAGCCTCATGTGGCCTGCCCCAGTCTAAGGAGCAGTAGCTGCGTGAACATCTCGCTTCCCCATCTGAAGAGCAGCAATGAACCAAGCAGTCCAACCTGTCTGAGGAGCAGCAGCCACACAAGCAGTCTTCCTATGTCTGAGGAGTGGCAGCCCTGTGCAGCCTGCCCCCATCCGAGGAGCAGCAGCTGCACACAGCCCGCACCCTGCACAAGTCCGAGGAGCAGCAGCTGCACAAGCATCTTGTTCTTGCCCAAGCAGCAGCAGCCGCATGAGCAGCCTGCCCAATCCAAGGAACAGCAGTTCTGCGAACGGTCCGGCCCCATTCAAGGAACAGCAGCAGCCCACTCTGGTCAAGGAGTAGCAGCCATACGAGCAGACCGCCCACTTCCGAGGAGTGGCAGCCCTATGCAGAATGCACTGGTCTAAGGAGCAGAGCCACAACAGCCTGAAACTGTCCGATTAGCAGCAGCTGGTCCTAGAAGCAGTAGCCCCACAAGCAGCCCACCACATCAGAGGAACAACAGCAGCATGCAGCCAGCCCCCATTCAAGAATCAGCAGCCACGTGAGCAGTCCGCCCCAGTTCAAGAAGTAGCAGCTGCCAGTGTAGCCCGCCCCATCCAAGGAACAGAAGCCTCGTGATCAGAACATCCTCTGCTGGAGGAACAGCAGCTGTGTGTGAAGCCTCCTCCCACCAGCCAGAGGACCCACCACAGCTGTGAAGAGCACCCACCAGAGGAGCTGCTGCCAACTGAGGAGCAGCTGCTACCACAACTGCCCGAGGAGCAACCACAGCCAGAGGAGTCACTGCCACATCAAGGAGCAGGCCCTGAATGACTCAACATCTAGATATGTCAGTGAGATCAAACATGGGTAGACAAAGAAACCACCAAAGGAAAGAAAAGGAGGACTCGCCAGAAAAGCAGCTAAGTGACGGAAAAATAATTCAGATTAAGGGTCCTAGAATGCATAAACCAGATGGAGGAAAAAATTAAAAACTTATGCAAGAATCAAAAAGAAACAGATGAAAAAAATCAATAAACTATGTAAGAACCAAGAAGCAATGAAGAGTGATATAGCTGCAATAAAAAACACCTTTGAAAGTTTCAACAGTAGACTAGGAGAAGCGGAGGACCGAATTGGCGAATTAGAAGACAGGGAAGGAAAACACACCCAAACTGAACTGCAATTGGAGAAAAAAAATAAAATTCAGAAGGAGAGCCTAAGGGAGCTTTGGGACAACATGAAATGAAACAACATACGAATAATAGGGGTGCCAGAACAACAGAAAGATGAACAAGGATTAGAAAACCTATTCGAAGAAATAATATCAGAAAACTTCTCTGAGGTGGTGAAGAAAAAAGTCACACAAGCACAGAGAGTCCCAAACAAGGTGAACCCGAAAAGACCCACACCAAGACACATCATAATTACCATGGCAAATGTTCAGGACAAAGAAAGAATCTTAAAGGCTGCAAGAGAGAGATGGAAAGAAACATAAAAGGGATCTCCAATTAGATTATCAAATGATTTCTCAACAGAAACACATCAAGCAAGAAAGAAATGGAAGGAGGTATACAAAGTGTTGCAAAGCAAAGGACTGAATCTAAGAATAATCTATCCAGCAAGAATATCAATGAAAATTGAAGGGGAAATAAGAAGCTTCACAGACAAAATAAGGCTAAGGGAGTTTATCACTACCAAGCCAACAATGCAAGAAATGCTAAAGGGACTGGTATAAAAAGAAGAAATAAAAAGCTCAGAAAGAAAAGAGCCACAAAAAATAGAAATGGCTACAAACAAGTACCTTTCAATAATAACTTTAAACGTAAACGGACTAAATGATCCAATCAAAAGACATCAAGTGGCTGAATGGATAAAAAAACATGATCCATACATTTGCTGTCTACAAGAGACCCACCTCAGAAGAAGGAACTCACACAGACAGAAAGTGAAGGGGTGGAAAAATGCATTTCATGCAAATGGAAATGAAAAATAAGCTGGGGTTGCAATACTTATACCGGACAAAATATACCTCAAAGTGAAGGCCATAACAAGAGATAAGGAAAGCCACTTCATAATACTAAAGGGATCAATACAACAAGAAAATATAACCCTGATAAACATAACATATATGTACCCAATGCAGGAGCTCCCAAATACATTAAAAAAAAAAACTCCTGGAAGATATCAAAAGAGAGATCAACAACAATACAATCATAGTAGGGGACTTTAATACACCACTGACATCACTGGATAAATCCTCTAGACAAAAAATTGGCAAAGAAACAGCAATCCTAAATGACTCACTAGATCAGATGGACTTAATTGACATCTTCAGAACACATCACCCCAAAGCCACGGAATATACATTCTTCTCAAGTGCTCATGGGACATCTTCAAAAATAGACCACATATTGGGTCACAAGCAAAGTCTCCCCAAATTCAAGAAGATTGAAATCATAAAAAGCATCTTCTCACACCACGAAGGCATAATATTGGAAGTAAACCACAATAAAAACAACCCAAAATACTCAAACACTGGGAAGCTGAATAGCATGTTACTAAATATTGATTGGGTTACCAATGAGATCAAAGTAGAAATTAAAAACATCCTGAAAACTAATGACAATGAAAACACAACAATCCAAAACCTATAGCACACAATGAAAGCAGTCCTGAAATGGAAGTTTATAGCTCTACAGGCCTATCTCATAAAACAAGAAAAAATGGTAGTAAATCATCTAATTCTACATCTCAAAGGATTAGAAAGAGAGCACCAAGAACAGCCCAGAGTGAGAAGAAGGAAGGAGATAATAAAGATTAGTGCAGAAATAAATGACATAGAGAGCAAAAAAACAATATATGAAATCAATGAGACCAAGAGCTAGTTTTTTGAAAGGACAAACAAGATTGATGAACCTCTAGCCAGGCTCACCAAGAAGCAAAGAGAGAGGACCCAAATACACAAAATCAGAAATGATAGAGGCAAAATAACAACAGACCCCACAGAAATACAAATGATTGTTAAAAAATACTATGGACAACTCTGCTCCAACTGACTACACAACCTGGAGGAAATGGACATATTCCTTGAAAAAGACAACCTTCCAAAACTCAATCAGGAAGAATCTTAAAATCTCAATAGACCAATAACTATGGAAATAATTGAAGCAGTCATCAAAAAGCTTCCAGCATAAAAAAGCCCAGGACCAGACGGCTTCACAGGGGAGTTTTACAAAACATTCATGGAAGAACTAAAATCTATCCTCCTCAGACTACGACAAAAAAATTCAAGAGGAAGGAACACTCCCAAGCTCATTCTATGAAGCCAGCATCACCCTAATACCAAAACCAGGGAAAGACAACACAATGAAAGAGAATTACAGGCCAATATCCCTCATGAACAAAGATGCCAAAATTCTCAACAAAATCTTAGCAAATTCCATCCAGCAGTACATCAAAAGGCCATACACCATGACCAAGTAGGAATTATCCCAGGGATGCAAGGATGGTACAATATCCGCAAATCAATAAACGTGATACATCACATAAACAAATTGAAAGATAGAAACCACATAGTCATATCAATTGATGCAGAAAAAACATTTGATAAAATCCAGCAGCCATTTTCAATAAAAACTCTCAGCAAGGTTGGAATAGAAGGATCATACCTCAACATAATAAAAGCCATATATGACAAACCCATGGCAACATCATACTCAATGGACAAAAACCAAAACCTTTTCCCCTAAGAATAGGAACAAGACAGGGATGCCCACTCTCAACACTCTTGTTCGATATAGTACTGGAAGTATCCAAATCAGAAATGAAGAAGTAAAACTGTCCTTATTTGCAGATGACATGATATTATAAATAAAAAACCCTAAAGACTCCATCAAAAAACTATTAGAATTAATAAATGAATTTGGCAATGTAGCAGGATACAAAATTAATGCCAAGAAATCTGTGGCATTTCTATACACCAGTAGTGAACTTACAGAAAGAGAGACTAAAAAATCAATCCCATTTAGCATCACACCAAAAATATTAAGATACCTAGGAATAAACTTAACTAAAGAGGTAAAAGAATCTACTCAGAAAACTACAGGACATTGAAAAAAGATATAGAGGAAGACATAAACAAATGAAAGAACATACCATGTTCTTGGATTGGTAGAATCAACATCATTAAAATGTCCATACTACCCAAAGCAATCTATAGATTCAAAGCACTTCCCATTAATATACCAACAGCATATTTCACAGACCTAGAACAAACTCTCTAAAAATTCATCTGGAATAAGAAAAGACCCTGAAAAGCTGCAGCGATCCTGAGAAAGAACAAAGTAGGTGGGATTGCAATACCAGATATTAAGCTGTATTACAAAGCCACTGTTCTCAAAACTGCTTGGTACTGGCACAAGAACAGACATATAGATCAATGGAATAGAATAGAGAGCCCAGAAATTGGCCCCAACCAATATGCTCAATTAATATTTGACAAAGGGGACAAGAACATACAATGGAGTCAAGATAGTCTCTTCAATGAATGCTGTTGGAAAAATTGGACAGATACATGCAAAAAAACGAAGCTAGACCACCAACTCACACCATACATGAAAATAAACTCAAAATGGATAAAGGACTTAAATGTATGATGGGAAACCATAAAAATCCTGGAGGAATCCACTGGCAACAAAATCTCAGACATATGCCAAAGCAATTTCTTCACTGATACAGCTCCTAGGGCATTGGAAACTAAAGAGAAAATGAACAAATGGGACTACATCAAAATAAAAAGCTTCTGCACAGCAAAAGAAACCATCAACAAAACAACAAGAAAGCCCACTGAATGGGAGAACATATTTCCCAATGTTATCACCGATAAGGGTTTAATCTCCAACATTTTTATGGAACTCATACAACTTAACAAAAGGGAGATAAACAATCCAATCAAAAAATGGGCAAAGGACCTAAATAGACACCTTTCAAAAGAGGGCATTCAGAAAGCCAAGAGACACATGAAAACATGCTCAAAGTCACTAATCATCTGAGAGATGCAAATGAAAACAACAATGAGGTACCATCTCAAACCTGTCAGAATGGCTATCATCAACAATTCCACAAACGACAAGTGCTGGAGAGGATGTGGAGAAAACGAAACACTCATGCACTGCTGGTCGGAATGCAAACTGGTGCAGTCACTATGGAAGACAGTATGGAGTTTCTTCAAAAAACTAAAAATGGAACTCCCATTTGACCCTGTGATCCCACTTCTAGGAATATATCCCAAGAAAACAGAAACACCAATCAGAAAGGATATATGCACCCCAATGTTCATAGCAGCACAATTCACCATAGCTAAGATCTGGAAACAGCCTAAGTGCCCATCAGTAGATGAATGGATTAGAAAACTGTGGTACATATACACAATGGAATACTATGCTGCTCTAAAAAGGAAGGAACTCTTACCATTTGCAACAGCATGGATGGAACTGGAGAGCATTATACTAAGTGAAATAAGCCAGTCAGTGAAAGTAAAATGCCACATGATCTCACTCATTTATGGATAATAAAGACCATTATAAACTGATGAAAAAAGTAGATACAGAGGCAGAGCAGCATTAAACAGACTGTCAAACTACAGTAGGAAGGCTGGGGAAGGTTGGGGGGTTAAAAGATCAACCAAAGGGCTTGTATGCATGCATATAAGCATAACCAATGGACACAAGACACTGGGGTGTAGTGGAGGCTGGGGGAAGGTCAGGGGGGAAAAAAAGTAGACAAATATACTATTCTTTGTAATATTTTAAACAATAAAAAAAGAAAAAAAAAGAATGAAGGGCTTTGTGTGCTCATTATTCCTGTTATGAAAAAAAACATTTATATCAAAATTTATGTGTATGTATATCTGCCCTGATAAGAAAGATGTATCCATTCATTAAAAAATAAAGTGTTGCCGAAACCGGTTTCGCTCAGTGGATAGAGCGTCGGCCTGCGGACTGAAAGGTCCCAGGTTTGATTCCAGTCAAGGGTATGTACCTTGGTTGTGGGCATATCCCCAGTAGGAGATGTGCAGGAGGCAGCTGATTGATGTTTCTCTCTCATCGATGTTTCTAACTCTCTATCTCTCTCCCTTCCTCCCTGTAAAAAATCAATAAAATATATTTAAAAAATCTCCCATTAAAAAAAAATAAAGTCTTATATGTATGTGTGACAAATTCTAGTACAACAATAAATTCTAAGTCCTATTAATAGAAACAAGGAAATTGGAAACTAAAAAGCTATTATAATATACAAAACATTTCAATCTGAACAGCTTTTGACATTTCATTTTTAGTAAGAAGGAAACTAATTTATTTAGAGAAAATATGCAAAATTTCATGAGAAATAGCAATTTAGTGACTGCCTTAAGATATATTAACTTTGTACCCAGAAGATAGCTCAAGAAACACTGTTAAAATATAATATTGTGATATTGAGAAATGTTCTTTCATGTAGTCTATAAGCTATATTTGTTTCCACTGATGACAGCCACTTACCATGACTAGTGAAGTTATAGAATGTATAGAACAAGTCAGAGATGATTGTATGTACAAGGGTAATTGCCTTCTGACAATATCAATTATAAGTTCCTCAACTGCCTCTTTGTTCTAGTCTTAAAACTTAATTGTCTTACCCAAAGAGGTTTCAATTATGCATCTTAGCTCTTTGCTGTCTGTTACTTCCACCAACAATTGCAATTCTATTTTGTCCCATGACTTGACACATCTTTAAATTACTGTCACACTTCTTGTGTTCTGGTTTTAAATTTGTTCTTCTGCATTTATTTTAAAAGTATAAACACACACATTTAGAAATCAGTAACTTGAGTGAGTAAATGCATATTTGTTTGTTTAAAATTTGTAATATAAATTATTTTTAAATATGCTGGTAATTTAAAAAGACTAATAAGAATCCTGCAAACATAAAATAGAGAGCAATAAAGAATAACATATTTGGTATAAAATATACTAGAAATGATTACTGCATTTCTTTCTCAGTTCAAGTGCTCTGAGAAACTTATGTAATTAAATGAGTTTGAAAATAATATACTTTAAGTGATTATTAACATGTGATCCAAAATATGTGTCCCTGCATTAAGTAACTGTAATTTTATTTTGATAATTCTAGTATACTCCAAATTGTTCATTTTGCATTTTTAAAGGTATATGCAAACCAGTATTTTTAAAATATATTTTATTGATTTTTTACAGAGAGGAAGGGAGAGAGATAGAGAGTTAGAAACATTGGTGAGAGAGAAACATTGATCAGCTGCCTCCTGCACACCTCCTACTGGGGATTTGCCTGCAACCAAGGTACATGCCCTTGTCCGGAATCGAAATTGGGACCATTCAGTCCGCAGGCCGACACTCTATCCACTGAGCCAAACCGGTTATGACTCATTTTGCATTTTTTGCTCATGTTAAATTTTGAAGTCTTACCTAGGAATTACTTATTTCAGCTCTTGGCTTTTATTCATGTTTGGAGTTCATTGTATACTAACCTCATTAAATTAGCAACCCATTAGAATGTGATTACAAAGTGAAATACAATGTGAACAATCTACTTGTATAGATTTTCCATTCTCCGTTGACATTTGCTTCCAAAAATCATTAAAATATTGATACAGGTTTTAACTTAATTTCTTTTTAATATAAAAACAAATTAAAATGTGCTTTTCAAATCACTGATAATTCTGCAAAAAAAAAAGAACTGTATGCTTTATGAAATTCTATTCTTTCTGTGAGTGGTATAATGAAGAGAAAAAAATATTTTTAGAGCCCCTTTTTATGTATTTAAAGACATTTTTTCAAGGAGGTTGCTCAAATTTTGTCTATTTAACATTTATTATGCATCAAGCTAAAAGTTCTAATATATACAGCAAGTATTGAGGGAATGATAAGTTCACATTAAATGGAGCTAAGGAAAATAACCAGGATGTTAAATAATTAAGAGACTATGGAAACAAATTATACTGGGTAAAGAAAAAAAAATAGCAGGAGGAAAATACATAATCTAAATTAAGTAAAAAAGAAAATTGAATACATGGTATTTAATATTGACTGAAAATGCATGTTCAAAAATTATGATCTAAATAGTATTTAATCAAAAGACTAACACAAATAAAGGAAGAATATTGTTTTGAGTAGAGTTACATAAGAAGTAACTCACAAGTTTCATTTATTTGTTACCCTTTGAGACAACATGGAGAAACTTGGAGAGTATTATGCTAAGAAACATAAGTCAGTCAGAGAAAGACAAGTATCACATGATCGCACTCATATTTGGTATCTGATGAACAAAATAGATCCAGAGACATAGAAGCATGGAACAGACTGCCAAATCTCAGAGGGAAGGTGGGGGTTGGTGGGTGGTTGGGAAGAGATCAATCAAATAACTAGAACGCATTTATAAATAACCCATGGACAAAGACAATAGGATGGTGAAGGCCTGGGGTGGGGGGCAGGGGAGGACTGAAAGAGGTCAATGGGGGGGAGGGAACATATGTAATATTTTCAAAAATAGAAATTTAAAAGAAAATAGGGACATGTTTTTGAAAGGCCAACATAGAAATGATTATTCATTCATTTATTTTTATTAAATTTATTAGGGTACAGGTTTCAAGACTACAACTCAATATAACATCATCTGCCCACTGCATCATGATTTTTAGAATGTGTTTTTAGGGCCTGGACCCAGTGTCCTGGATGACTGCAGTGAGTGCATGCCAGAGAGACCTCCCATGCCTCCTGGCCAGCTCGCCCTGACCTAGCTTTCCAAAATTCTGCAATGAGTGAAGGCCAGAGAGACCTCCTGTGCCATGCCTCCTGGGCTGCTCCACTGGACCCAGTGTCCCGGGCTTCTACAGTGAGCACACAACAGAAAGACCTCCCATACTATGTCCTTGACCTCATGCCTGGACCCAGTTTCTTATAATCCTATGCTTAGAGGGCTAACATAGCAACACAGAGCCACCCAAAAACCTACCCAACTCCTGCCCCTGGACAATGTTGCCTTAGCAACAGGGAGCCACCCAGCGACAGCTTCAACACGTGCCCCAGACAATGATGCCAGTGGGACCCAGAGGCACCTGGTGCATGCCCCACTCCAAGCCCTGGGACCATGCTGCCAGTGCAACCTGGTGTGCCCAGTCATGGGTCACAGGACCATGATGCAAGTGCACTGCCAGAAGGTCCTAAGACACCACCCTGCCACAGGTGCCAGGGCTGCACAGTGAATTGAAGGCAAATGAAAGCAGAGACAATAAAGGTGTGAAACTCAAGGCAGAGCCAGCCCCTGGGCTAGTAGTCCAGGGCCATTGGACTGCTAGTGGCTTCAAACCCTCAGGTCCCAAGCAGGGAGCCCAGTGCCAAAAGAGACAACAAAAGTGGGGAGACAAAGAAACAATCCCCAAAGGAAAGAAAATGCAGATCACCAGAAAAGGAACTAAATGAAATGGAAGAAAGCAATATGTCAGATTAAGAATTTAGATTAAGGGTCAAACATTTCCTAAACCAGTTGGATGAGAAAATTAACTACTTATGTAAGAATCGAGAGGAAGTAAAGAATGATATAGCTACAATAAAGAACGCAATGGGAAATTTCAACAGTAGACTAGGAGAAGCGGAGGACCAAATCAACAAATTAGAAGAGAGTGCAGAAAAAATACAAATATCTGAACAGCAACTAGAGAAAAAAAATTAGAAAGAAGGAGGAGAGCTTAAGGGAGCTTTGGAACAACAAAAAATGAAGCAAGGAGATCAAAGATGGTGGCTGAGAGGGTGGCAGTGAGCAAGATAGTGTGAGTGTGTGAGAGAGGGAAAGGAGAGTGCGTGGATGTGTGGGGAGTTTGTGTATTTGTGAGTGAGGGACAGTTATATTCAACAGGACTGTCAAGGACTAATGTACCAGGCTCCCCTGGCCAGGCAGCCTCTACTAACACTAAAATCTATCCCAGGGCAGCTGGCTCTGCTGCAGAGACCACACCACCTTAAAGGGGAGAGTGGCTGTGATCAGAAGCCCATCCTTACCTTCATGTGGGGAGACCTCAGGTATCACCCAGGACCCTACAGTGATAATGCCCAGGGACAATTTACCTCAGCTGTGAACCCACATATACCAATACTACAGCCTCCCTGGCCACAGGCACATAAACATTTAGCCCAGAGGGAGAAAAGGTGGTGACCAAATAGACAATGGGTCCTGCACCCTCTCACAGAGTGGACAGAAGAAACAGCTGAATCAAATAACATCCACCCAGAATTGGCAAATTAAACACAGCTGGTGAGGCAATCCATGATCAGAAATTCAGAGATCGCCAGGATAGAGGTGGGTTCGGGGATCTGGGATGGAGAGAGAAATGCATGGAGCCAAGACTAGAGTCACAGAGGGAGACTGCACTGCACCAAATCCACAACCCTAGGGGTCAGTGTAACCCTCGGATGTGGAAGGGGGTCCACAGGGCTGCTGGCAGCAGGGGACTCTAGATCAAACCCACAGTTGTGGGAGACTACACCCAGAAGGGCTGCCTAAAGTTCTATACCAGCTGCACAGTGCCAGGGGGAGAAAGATGTGATTCAGCACAGTTTCTCTGTCTTTATAACTTCCTTGCTTTTATTTGCTAAGTGCACTGCATAGGATCTCTCAATTAAAAACACTCACCAAGACTGCAGGGAAAGGTGGTTTTTGTGGAACTGGGGAGCAGAATGGGGAGAGATGAGCAGGAAGCCATCTCTGGGACCATAATAGAGGTACCAGAAGGAGAGGAAACTGTGTAAGAAATAGAAAACCTGTTAGAAGAAATAATGACAGAAAACTTCCCTGCTTTTTGGAAGTAAAAACTCACACATTTCCAAGAAGCTCACAGAGTCCCAAACTAGATAAACCAAAAAAGACCAACACCAAAACACATCAAAATTAAATTGGCAAGCACCACCAACAAAGAATGTTCAAGGCTGCCAGAATCAGAAAGTTACCCATGAGGGATCTCACATCAGACTACCAACTGATTTCTCAACAGAAACACATCAGACCAGAAGGAAGTGGAATGAAATATACAAAGTGAAGCAAGGCAAAGGACTGAATCCAAGAATATTATACCCAGCAAGGCTATCATTCAAAATTTAAGGTGAAATCAGGAGCTTCACAGACGAAAAAAAGACTAAGGGAGATTATTACCACCAAACCAGCAATGCAAGAAATGCTAAAGGGACAGCTATAAAAAGAAGAAATAAGAAGGGAAAAAGGAACACATGCATAAAGAATAAAAATGGTGACAAACAAGTACTTATCAATAATAAATTTAAATGTAAATGGATTAAATGCCCCAATCAAAAGACAGGATAGCTTAATGGATAAGAAAACATGATACATATATCTGCTGCCTACAGGACACCCACCTCAGAACAAAGGACTCATACAGGCTGATAGTGAAGGGATGGAACACAATTTTTAAGGCGAATGGAAATGAAAAAAAAAATACAAAGCTGAGGTAGCAATATTTATATATGACAAATTAGACCTAAAAGTGAAAGCCATAAGAGGTAAGGAAAGCCACTTCATAATACTAAAGGGAGAATTTCAACAAGAAGATATAACTCTGGCACACATATATTCTTCCAATACAGGAGCAACCAAATACATGTAAAAAATTCTGGAAGCTATCAATGGAGAGATGGACAGCAATACAGTCATAGTAGGAGATTTTAATACCCCACTAATACCACTGGATAAATCCTCTAAACAAAAAGTCAGCAAATAAACATCAATCCTAAATGACTCACTAGATAAGATGGAATTAATTGACATCATCAGAACATTTCACCACAAAGCCACAGAGTATACATTCTTCTCAAGTACACATGGGACATTTTAAAAGATAGATCACATATTGTGACAAAGGAAAAGTCTCTTCAAATTCAAGAATATAGAAATCTTATCAAGCATCTTCTCAGATCACAATGTCATAAAATTAGAAATCAACTACAACAAAAACAATTTAAAAAAAAACCCCAAACACTTGGAAGCTAAATAGCATGCTATTAAATAATTATTGGGTTACCAAAGAGATCAAAGAAGACATTTTTTAAAAAGCATCCTGGTAAGAAACAACAATGAAAACACGAAAATCCAAAATCTATGGGACACAGTGAAAGCAGTCTTGAGAGGGAAGTTCACAGCTCTACAAACCTACTTCAAAAAAAAAAAAAAAAAAAAAAAAAACAAGAAAAAATGGTAATAAATTATCTAATGCTACAACTCAAGGAGTTGGAATGTGAGTAACAAGAAAAGTACAGAGGGAAAAAAAGTACAGAGTAAGCAGAAGGAAGGAAATAATAAAGGTCAGAGTGAAAATAAATGACATAGAGACAAAAACAAAAACAAACAAACAAACAAAAAACAAAAGATCAACAAAATCAAGAGTTGGTTCTTTGAAAGGATAATCAATATTGATGAATCTCAAGCAAGGCTCACCAAGAATCAAAGAGAGAAGAACCAAATAAATCAGAAATGAAAGAGGTGAAATAACAACTGATCCCACAGAAATGCAAAGTATTATGTAAAAATAATTTAAGCAACACTATTCCAACCAACTTGACAACTAGACAAAATGGAAATATTTTTAGTAAAATACAAGTTCCCAAAACTTAATCAAAAAGAATAAAAAAACCTGAATAATATGATAACTATCAAAGACACTGAAGCAGTAATCAAAAATCTTCCAGCAAACAAATGCCCTGGTCCAGAGTTTTACCAAGCATTAAAAGAAGAACTTAAACCTATCTTCCTCAGACTATTTCAAAAAATTCAAGAGGAAGGCACACTTCCAAGCTCTTTCTCTGAAGCCAGTGTTACCCTAATTTTAAAACCAAACAAAGGCACCACAAATATAGAGAATTACAGGCCAATATCCTTGATTAACATAGATGCTAAAATCCTCAATAAAATACTAGCAAATTGGATCCAGCATTACATTAGAAATATCGTACACCATGACCAAGTAGGATTTATTCTGGGGATGCAAGGATGGTACAATACCCACAAATCAATAAATGTGATACATCACATAAACAAATTGAGAGACAAAAATCACATAATCGTATCAATTGATGCAGAAAAAGTATTTCACAAAATCCATCACCCTTTCTTGATAAAAACTCTCAGCAGTGTGGAAATAGAGGGATCATACCTAAATATTATAAAAGCCTTATGTGACAAACCTGCATCCAACATCATACTCAATGGGCAAATACTAAATGCATTTCCCCCAAGAACAAGAACAAGACAGGGTTGTCCACTTTCACCATTCCTATTAGATATAGTACTGGAATTTCTTGCCATAGTGATCAGATAATACGAATAAATAAAAGGCATCCAAATTGGTAAAGAAGAAATAAAACTGTCATTATTCGCAGATGATATGATATTGTACATAGAAAACCCCAAAGACTCCATCAAATACTACTACACTTAATTAATGAATTCAGCAATGTAGCAGGATACAAAATTACCACACAAAAATCTATGGCCTTTTTATACACTGCCGGGGTCCAGCCCCAGCGGGTCCAGGGGTTCCCCATAGGTGTGGACGGAGTCGGCGAAGAAGGAATGAATGGCACAGAGGCAGTGTTCAGTTCATCAGCATAGTTGGGTTCTCTTGTCAGGATCTCCAGCCAGGTTCTGTAGCCATGTTCCCTCGCTAGGTTCTCCAGCCAGGTTCTGTCCAAGTTCTAGTCAGGTTCTCTTGACACGGAGGCAGCCATCGGGTGATCATCATAGCCAGGTTCCTCTAGCCAAGTTCTGGTCAGGATCTCCAGCGAAGTTCTGGTTAGGATCTCCAGCCAGGTTCTGTCTTCTAAGTTCCGTGTAAGTTCTGTCTCCTAAGTTCTGTCTCTTAAGTTCTGTCTGTTAAGTTCCGTCTGTAGGTTCTGAGTTCCGTGTCTCGGGTCCGTCTCTCGGTCTGCCTCTCTAGGTTCTGACTTCTGAGATCTGTCGCTAAGTTCTGTCTTCTGAGGTCTGTCTCTAAGTTCTGTGTCTCGGATCCTCATCTAAGTTCTGAGTCTCTAAGTTCTGTGTTCTAAGTTCTGTGTTCTAAGTTCTGTCTCTTGGTCTGTCTCTCTAGGTTCTGACTAAGTTCTGTTTCTCTCTGTCTTGTTGCATCTGTATTTATACCAGTTGATTCTAATCCTATCAATCTCTATTCCAAAGGTTAGGGCGTTTCTTATCTCCATTCCAGGGAGTAAAGATTATGTAGCTTAAGCATGATTGTTCATAGTTAAAGAGATTAATTACCCGCCTGGCACTTAGTGAAAGGATTTTATTCCCTCCCTAACTTCAGGGGAAAATCCCTACCTGGGGAAACAACCTTTCTCAGAGAGGTGACCTTGGTTAAAACACATAGTGCCAAGAAGGTGATCAAATATATTAAGAACAGTATGCCATATATGCCAGGTCCCTTGAAACAGCAAGGATGGACCGGCTCCCGGCAATACACTAATAGTGAACTCACAGAAATAGAAACTTAAACACAATCTCATTTTCCATTGCAATGAAAAAATTAAGATAAGTAGGAATGAACTTAACTAAGGAGGTAAAATATCTGCACTCAGAGTACTACAGGACACTGAAAAAAGAGATAGAGGGAGATCTAAACAAGTGGAAGAATGTACCATGTTCATGGATTGGTAGAATTAATATCATTAAAATGTCCATACTACCCAAAGAAATCTACAGATTTAATGCAATCCCCATTAAAATACCCATGACATAGTTCAAAGACCTAGAACAGGGTTGGGCAACCCCTGGCACGCATGCCAAACATGGCACGCCAGTAACTTTTGCTGGCAAGTGAAACCCTGTCTTATTACCTTCCATTTACAATTTTTGTGAACATTTGAATGACTTAAATGTTAAATTACAAGGAACTGGCAAGACACTTGATGTTATGTGTCGTAAGTGTTTCCCTCCACGTCCTGCGTGGTTCAGGGTTCGGGTCTGGAAGAGGAGCCGCACACAAATGTGCCGGAAGCCGGTCCATCCTTGCTGCTTGACACAGTCGCTGCAGGAAAGAAACATCTGCACAGCATATGTTTCAAGGGACCTGGCGTATATAGCATACTGTTCTTAATATGTTTGCTCCCCTTAGCGCTGTGTGTTTTAACCAAGGTCACCTCTCCAAGAAAGGTTGTTTCCCCAGGTAGGGATTTTTCCCTGAAGTCAGGGAGGGGATGAAACTCCTTAACTAAGTGCCAGGCGGGTAGTTAATCACTTTAACTACAAACAATCATGCTTAAGCTACATAATCTTTACTCCCTGGAATGGAGATAAGAAACGCCCTAACCTTTGTAATAGAAATTGACAGGATTAAAATCAACTGGTATAAATATGGATATAACAAGACAATAAGCAGCAGAACTTCTCTGGAGATCCAGACCAGAACTTGGCTGGAGATCCTGGCTAGGCTGCTGATCAACTGAACGCTGTCTCCATGTCATTCCTTCTTCGCCGACTCTGTCCACACCTTTGGGGACCCCTGGACCCGCTGGGGCTGGACCCCAGCACAAATGAAATAGAAAAGACAGGAGATAATTTGGGAATATTGGGGGACCAGGCGGCAAGTCCAACTCAAGAGGAAGGACTTCCACTGTGGTCAGGCCTCACCAAGCTTTTATAGTGAGAGGTAAACAAGGTAGTGGTTACCATAGTTACACAGTTCTTGTGAGTTTCACTTGTTTACACCATGGTTATACTTCCTGCACTTCCTCAGCCCATTAGATTCCCAGATGAGATCTAGGGAGTGTTATAAGGCCAAGCCTAATTATGCTAAGAGGACTGTGCCCTCTAAGCTAGGGCTTATTTGTGACTTTGCCAGCAAGTCAGTCCGAGGCTTAACCCTATATCAGTTTCCCACATCTCACCCTTTTTTTTATTATTAAGCTACTATAACTTACACATCAAGAACAAAACTCTGGCTATTAAAACAATAACAATGCCAATCCGTAACCCAAAACATTTTAAAACTTAAGCATAACATTTCAAGGACAAAAAATGTTTTAAGTCCCAATTTCAATGTCCAACAGTTCTGAGTCCAAGTTTCAATGTCAGCAATTTCAGTTCTGGATGGTGGACAAATGGTGGCAATGCAGGTCCGACCCTCTCTGGTTTGGTCCTGGGCAACCTGCAGTGATGCACAGCTGCTGACTGCTAGCATGGCAAAGTGTCGTCAGCGTCTCCATTTCTGAACTGTCTCTCCTCTTGTCTTCATGAGTGGAGCATTCCTGAGAATTCCTCTCTGTTGCAGCAATCCACGTGGTCTTGAAGTTGTTTTCTGAAAATATACAAACATATTCTTGACCGAAGGTTAATAAAGAAATTTTTACTTAGGGTACTTTTTATATTTGCCCAAATGATTTTCCTTTGGCTTGTTTTGACACCATGTGTGTTTTCCTGGGTGTCTCACTGTTGGCATTATAAATGAAAAAATTTTTCTAAATGTAGTTTAGTTACAGGATATTTTTCCTTACATGGTATTCTTCTACGATCCCCCCTTTTTTTTTTGATTTAATTATTAGAAGGCTGTTTAGAAAATTTATAATGCAGCCTAGATAACTCTAAATTTTAATTTTTTGCACAAAAATATGACTGCTTTAGGATCACTGCATGTTAAGCAAATTTACTATGAAATGAAAATTTTGGTGAATACTTCTTGAGCCAATTTTAATCTGAAAACCTGACTGCTATTTTACTGTTAAAGTTAATACTCTAACAACAATCTTAGTTTACACTGTAAATATTAATGGAAAGGTTTATTTTTGCATCCTTGAGAAGGCCCTGAGCATTCCTGGTGTTAGGCTGGTTGTAGATATAGGATAGCTGTTGTCAGCCAAGTCTCTGTTGTCTGGGTACTGATCTCAGCTGGGCCAAGTCTCTTTCTGTTACCTGGGTCCCGATCTGAGCTGGGCGTGGGAAGCGCAGCAGCCATGGGGGCAGGAGACCTCCCTCAGAAGGGGCGAGTGTTCAAGCCCCTGCATAATTGGGGGGGTGAGGATCTGTACCCCACCTCTGTTGACCCCCAAGTTCTCTCCTGATGGCCCCTCTGCGACTGTGCCTGTCTTAGGTTGTTCCTTCCCTGAGGAATCTTACCCGTCGTTGACTAACCAGCCATCCAACGGGGCCAAGCAGGGTGATGTGAGGTTCAGTTCTGTCTCCTTGGCAGCCTATGCCCCTGTGGCCTTGACGCCCAGCAATTGCCTTGGGATCCCCTCGCCTGCTGGCGGGGCCCTGGCATTGATCATGGGGAACCAAGGTTTCTTCTCCAGGGGGGCCCAGCTCATGCTATTGGACAAGAGACAGATCCACGGCACCAGCCACCATGAGACTTCAACCTCAGCATGAACAGAGCTTAGGCTACAGCTATGGTCAATTGGATTGTGAGAAGAGGGACCCTCTTGGCAAAAAGAGCAAGAGAGGTCATTACAGAATGCTCAAGTGCCTTCCCAAGGAGGCCTTCCACACCATGGAAGGGATTAAATCATTTCATGTCCTTAATTAAATTAGTGTCAAACATTCAAAGAATTAATTTGGAAGCTTGTTTGGGATAAATGTACAATAATGACATTGTAGAGCAATATCATGTAAGGATATTCTTTTTTCTAGGCCATGGCAATTCAATTTAAAACTGGCTGTTAATTTCTTTTTGTATAGAGAAGCTCTTAGTTACATTTTCCTTGACCTGTTGTACGAAATGAGAGGTCTGAACAGTCTATACCATAGATGAAACAGCAATGCCCACAGAAGTAAGTAGCGTTACAAGCGCAAAGATTCTTGCAATTAACATTCCAAAAAATCTTTTTTGTCATTTTAAGATATTTTACTAGATCATGCAATAGTTCGTAGGTTTGATGAGATTCCCATGGTTCAGTTAAGTTAGTGGGAACCCAAGCAAAAGCTGGTTGTTTTAAAATCATGAGGGAGTTCTTTTTAACAGTAGAATTGACACAATGGGATAATGTACAAGCTGTGCATGACACCTCATACAGATGGCTTGTAACATTAAGATGCACCTGAATGGGGCCTGATAGGAGCACAAACAGATCAAACACACAGGCAATAGCAAACACTGTCTTATTGAGAGTTCCTCGTAAAGCAAAAATGGAACTATTTGAGCTATAATTGAAACTATACCATTTTATAGGTGCAAGTGCAGCAGCTAATTTCCACTGCGTACTTTGTAGAGGCCAGTTGTCATGTTGAAATTGAGGCCCAACAAAGTCTCCTCCATGAGATGGAGTGATTTTCTCCAACATATAGATAGGATGCATTCCCTTTCCATTTAGGGGTGCAGTTGTTACTCTACAGAGAACCATAAGGGCTTCAGTCTATAAAGAAAAAAAAAATTATTAAGTTTGCTGGTAGTAGGATAATTACTATAACAGTCTTGCCAATTAACTTCTTCCTCAGTGGGATTCCATACATAAGACCATTTACGTAAAGGCTTAGTGGGGGGAGGGGGGGCGGGGGGGGTTCCTTAGCACATCTATATTTTCTGCACCTTTCCCTGGAGCAAGTAGAGATAATACATGTACTTGTGCCATTTCTTTCCCGTTCTTTGAGGTCCAGGCTGGCCAAAAACTTCTCTTTAATTTTACACACAAGGAGCAGTGGCTTGATTTAGAGTCATACAAAAGGGAAGCTGGGTGGCAACAACTGTGTAATAATACCTTGTCCATATGCCTCCTTGCCCCACCTGTGGTCTTCCTGGAAGGATCGGCCCATGTAAGGTTTCTTACCCATGAAGGGTCAGGAGTGCAAGTCTGAAATACTTCCACATTTGCCCTAGGGCTGCCCCACCACCAGCCTACGGCAAGGAGCTTTTGTTATATTAAATTATATCTTAAAATTCTACTGCTGCATTTTAAGAAGTATCAAACAAAATAACTTGTTTTGCCCTTTCTTAGAGGCAAAAACTTAAAATATATTTATTAATTTATATTTGATAAATCTTTCCATGTGATTTCAAGTATATTAAATTGGCTTTATTAAAAAATCTTTTAAGAAGAGAGAATAAACTTTTGAAAACTTTTTAGGGCCCATGAAATGTCCCAAAGTCATTCCTTGGTTATAGTTTTGAAATCCAACTTGAAAGACCATCAAATATATATGTGTAAATATGATTTAAAGATTATATACCTTTTATAATTATTAATAGATATCAACTAAATTAAAACTGATCTTAGCATATAAAAATTTTGGTTGGGATCACAGAATTTACCCTCTTTTTTCAATTAGACAAATGTTGAAATTTTACTATAATTATATGATTTCTCCCAATTTACTTAACCAGAACTTTAAACTCTTAGCTGGCAAGTCAACTATTTAGTATTTCTCAATCAATAACATTTTTAAGAGTAAACTTCAAAAATGCAAGACATAATCAACCAAGAGATTTAATTCTGTCCTCTAGATTTTTTATGAGTCAGATTTAACAATTTAGCAAACTCCCAAAGCCCTAGGCTGCCATTGCTCCCAAGGATGGGAAACTGGGAAGCAAGACTGTCTTTAGAAATTGCCACTGGCAGGAAATTTTTGGTCTACCTGCTTGTTCTGTTGGGGGAAGGGAGGCTAGCCCTTCCTCCATTAGAAATTGCCTTGGGAAGCCAGCCTTAATTAAAGCGAATAGCCATCCTTTACCGGGCTACTTAGATTTTTATAATTAATATAGTTCAATAATTCTTGAGATTCAAATCCAAATTATTTTTTTTTTTAAGGCATACTCTTTAGCAAATTTTTGTAACAGAGACAATTTTATGGAATTTCCTTTTCGGCCTTGAAGTTAAAACTTTTTAACACCCTTCATTAGCATTTAAAAACTGTTCTTTATTATGGAAATATACCAATCTTGTTGCTAGAATCTAGCCAGCATCTTTTTTTCCTTTTGGGTAAAATTTGCCATTTTTCTTTAGGAAATAATCAGTCTTGGATTTTATTCTGTACATTTGTAAAGAGATTTCAGCTTAAAACTCTGTCTAAATGTCCAAAATCGGATGATGCGCGCGTTAGTTCCAAGCCAGTTTCTCTTTACACGTGCACAGATATCCCAGACGCATTTTTAAAATTTTGTAAAACTTTTCAATCATGAGATGCACTTTAAATTAGAATACTTGGGGAGGAGGCATCCATATTGGATCGCCATGTGCTCCCTTCTTCGCTTTCCCCACATCCTGCTTTGGGGGAAGTTTCAGCAAATGACTCAAATAGCATATTTTTCTCAAAGTCATGCTTAATAGAAAAAGACATTTTAAATTTTTTCCTTTTTCACTTTCCAAAGTTATGGCTAGCACCCAAGGTTATCTTAGCCAAACTTTGCACTTCCCGACATGTTCTCCGGTAATTTTTAAACAATACATTAAGTAATCTCATTGCGGGAGAGCTTATAGCTCTGCCCTCTCCTGCCACCTTTGAATCTCTCCACACCAGAGGTGGACTCAGCAACAGGGTTTCATTTCTTATTACAGATTTTAGATTCCAAATACAAATTAAGATTTTAATTTGGACAAGAAACCACATTAAGATGACCATGGCACTCTTTTTTCTTTCAGCCTGATTTTAAAAAGTACCTTTTAATATTCCAATTTCTTTATAATTTGGCCTTTTAGCACAGGTGATTCTATTAATGGAGAATTAAACATTTCAGGATTAAGGCATGGAGGTGGAGGGAGTCATGAAGGCCATTCCTCCCATTTTTTCGTTTCTTTCTGCTCCTCTTTAGGAGCGGAGGGTGCAAGGGGAGGAGATTTATCCTCCTTGGCCTCTCTTAAAGGCTCTAGCAAATTAAATACTGTGTTTCACAAGGAAAAACAGTTTGGAGGCAAGTTTTTCCCTGCTGCTGACCTTTTTTCAAGTTCTAACTTTTTGGCAAACTTTTTAAGATCTAATGTAACTTTTTTTCAAGAAACCAAAAGTTATGTTCTGTAACAACATGCAAAAACTATAAGAGATTACCTTCTGAAACTTTTAACTCCTTAAACATGCAACTCAAAAGTCTATAATAAAGTTTCTTACTTTTTTTTTTTTTAAAGCAAAATCTACTTTTTTAAAGCCGAATCCTGCCCCGTTAGCCTGGTTGAGAAAATGTACCCACACCGCCTACAGCTCCGGACCACTGTAGCTGATTGTGGGCGTTTGTGTGCGGTGAAGTAACCCCTCACCTTTATGGTGAATTTTCCTACCTTTACGGTGAATTCTTTGTTCCTCACTTTGCCTTCACTTCCAGAGTCCCCGTTGGGCGCCAGATGTCGTAAGTTTTTCCCTCCACGTCCTGCGTGGTTCAGGGTTCGGGTCTGGAAGAGGAGCCACACACAAATGAAATAGAAAAGACAGGAGATAATTTGGGAATATTGGGGGACCAGGCGGCAAGTCCAACTCAAGAGGAAGGACTTCCACTGTGGTCAGGCCTCACCAAGCTTTTATAGTGAGAGGTAAACAAGGTAGTGGTTACCATAGTTACACAGTTCTTGTGAGTTTCACTTGTTTACACCATGGTTATACTTCCTGCACTTCCTCAGCCCATTAGATTCCCAGATGAGATCTAGGGAGTGTTATAAGGCCAAGCCTAATTATGCTAAGAGGACTGTGCCCTCTAAGCTAGGGCTTATTTGTGACTTTGCCAGCAAGTCAGTCCGAGGCTTAACCCTATATCAGTTTCCCACAGTTATGTTTGGTAACATAAAGGCTTTTGAAAAGAAACTGGATGTCTTTGAGAGGGATGTGGATGGTGAGAGATTTAGATATTTCCCAAACCTCAAGAGGCACATCAAAGACCTCCCAAAAGATGATAGAACAGACTCTCAAAGCCTTCAAAAGCTGTTTTTAAACATCATCAAGTCAACTATTGAGCAGTTCTTCTCAAGATTTGCGAAATTCAGAGAACTGGAAGAGACAGCAAAATTCATGAGGTTTCCACACAGCATGAAACTGGAGGAACTAAACTTACAAATGTTTTCATGGATAAACATGGCTGACTTTGAAATGAAGTTGATTGAATTTCAGAGTAGCTCAATTTGGAAGCAGAAATTTATTGACCTTAGAGTTGACTTGGAAAACATTGAAAAAAAAAAAGTGATTAGAGACAGGAGTACCAGAGAAGTGTCAAAAAATGAACTATTGAGGACCTGGAATGCCATTCCATAAAATTGTTTGTTTAAAAAACTGCAACAGCGTTACTCTCCATGTTTTCATCCACATACGCTTATGAATTTTTGTTCTCAGTGATTAATTTTGTTAAGTCTCATAATAGGTGTAGCCTGACAGATGAAAGTAGTAGCTTGTGCATATCTCTGAAGGTAACGAAATATAAACCTGATGTAAAATCTCTGTCATCAGTGATGCAGCAGCAAAAGTCCCACTGATATCAAACGGAGTCAAAAAGTTTTCTGTTGGACTATCAGTGTACATGTATCCATTAAAAAATAAATGTATTTTTCATCATCATAGACTGTTTTTGTCTCTCGAATGAATTTTATTATTTCTTCAAGCTTCTTCACATACATACACCTTAAGAGATATCAAGTTGACATAACACGTTATCAAAAAAATAGGGTTGGCACGCAGAAGAATTTTGAGTCAGAGATTTTGCTGGTTTTGGCACGCACTTACAAAAAGGTTCCCAACCCCTGACCTAGAACAAACTCTCCAAAAATTCGTCTGAAATTAAAAAATAATGACCCTGAATAGCCTCAGCAATCCTGAAGAAGAAGAACAAAGTTGGAGGGAATCACAATATCAGATATCAAGGTATTTTACCAAGCCATGGTTTTTAAAACTGCCTGGTACTGGAAAAAAAAAAAAACACACAAAAAACAAACAAACAAAAAACCCCAGACATATAGACAAACGGAACAAAACAGAGAACTCAGAAATCTAGCCAAGCTATTATGCTCAATTAATATTTGACAAAGGCCCCTAGAGCATACAATGGAGTCAAGACAGTCTCTTTGATAAATGGTGCTGGGAAATTTGGTAAGATACATGCAAAAAAATGAAACTAGACCACTAATTTACACCATACACAAAAACAAACTCAAAATGGCTAAAGGACTTTATTGTAAGATGGGAAACCATAAAAATCTTAGAAGACTCCATAGGTACAAAAATATTAGACATATGTCATACCAATACCTTTACCAATGCAATGGAGACTAAGGAGAAAATAAACAAATGGAACTAAATCAAAATAGAAAGTTTCTGCAAAGCAAAGGAAACCATCAACAAAACAATAAGAAAGCCCACTGTATCGGAATACATATTTGCCAATGCTATTTAAGATAAGGGTTTACTCTCCAAAATTACAGAGAACTTGCTCAACAAAAGGAAGATAAATAATCCAATCAAAAATGGGCAAAGGGCCTAAATAGACATGTTTTGAAAGAGGACATACAGAAGGCTTAGAGACATGTAAAAACATGCTTAAAGTCACTAATCATTGGAGAGATGCAAATCAAAAGAACAATGAGGTACCATCTTACACATGTCAAAATGTTTATCATCAACAAACTGAAATTCCTGGCGAGGTTGTGGAGAAAAAGCAATCCTCCTGGACTGTTGGTGGGGAGACAGACCAGTGCAGCTATTGTGGAAAACAGTACGAAGTTTTCTCAAAAAATTAAAAATGGAACTCCCTTTTGACCTAGTAATCCCACACACATCTAGGAATATATATCAAGACATAAGTAACACCAATCAGAAGTAACATATGCATCCCTGTGTTCATAGCAGCGCAATTTACAATACCTAAGATTTGGAAACAGCCTAAGTGTCCTTCAGCAGATGAGTGGATTAAAAACTGTGGTACATCCACAGAATGGAATACTACGCTCCTGTATAAAAGAAGGAATTCTTACCATTTACAACAGCATGGATGGACCTGGAGAGCATTATGATAAGTGAAATAAGCCAGTCACAGAAGGATTAGTATCACATGATCTCACTCATTTGTGGAATGTAATGAACAACATAAGCTGATGAACAAAAATAGATCCAGAGACATAGAAGCATCTAACAGACCATGAAACCTCAAAGGGAAGGCTGGGAAGGTAAGCTAGGCAGTGATTGAGGGGGTAAGAGATCAACCAAAAAACTTGTATGCATATAAAAATAACCAATGGATACAGAGAAAAAGGGGGGCATGAAGGTTGAGGCTGGGGGTTGGAGTCAGGTTGGGAGAGTACAATGGAGGGAAAAGGTGACATGTGTAATACTTTCAACAATAAAGAATTTAAAATAATAATAATAATAATAATAATAATGATGATGATGATGAAATGTGGTTTTAGTATTCAAGAACAACACTCATTATTTTCCATAGGTAGTGATGTGGAAAAACAAGAAAACATGGTGTCTATTGTTTTAAAGCTTTGTTATATTCAGTAGATTTTTGTTTTCATATTTCAAAGAAAACCATAATTTTATACATTTCTATGTATATTTAATATTGTCTCTCAATTTTACTGAGAGAAATTTCCAAAGAGGTGTTAACAGTCCAAGTTTTTATCTTATTATTCATCATTCAAAAGTAGGTAAAGTTTCTAAAATAAAAATTCCATATGTCAAAATTCTTATTGGTTGGGTTTTTTTAATGAAAAATTATGTGCTGGGTTGATTGTTGACTTATTATTTTTTCAGATTATTGATAATTAATAACTTATAAATGGCAGCTATGAGTGAACTCTGAAACTTTTCATTAACAAGGACAAATAATGTTTCTAGAGTCTGCCCATTAAAGATGATGTTCATATAAATGTCACAGCATTTGTGGATGGTTTTGCCTTTATTCTGGCTGTTAATACTTTTTCTTAGTGCTACACATGGTACCATTCTATGTCAATTCAACTACTAGGAGAGGATAGCTTTCTTCTGTCAAATTTAATTTAATGGTATAATGATGGTTCATAATTCATATTTCAAGTTTAATGCATGCATTTCAAACAAACATATTTTCTCCAGAATAATCCAAATTAGGAGAAAGAGGATAGGTGCTTATCTTCAAAAGAAAGTATAATGGACATAGGGACTTGGATATTTACAATAGAGAGCTTCTATAATATACTACAATTTATTTCCAGATATTATGATTTAGCAATAAATTTCCACTCAAATTTGAATAACCAAGTGAAGTCATTAGAAAGTATATTAATACATCCTTATATAGTACTAGAGGCCTGGTGCATAAAAATTTGTGCACTGGCGGGGGGAGGGTGTCCCTAAGCCCCACTTGTGCCCTCTCACAGCATGGGACCCCTCGGGAGATAACGACCTGCTGGCTTAGGCCCACTCCCGGGTGGGCAGAGGGCAGGCCCAAACCCTAGGTTCCTGCCCCGCAGCTCCTGGTCGGGCTCAGAGCAGGGCCGATTGGGGAGTTGGGGTGCCACCCCCTGTCATCCACAGAGCAGGGCGGATCAGGAGGTTGCGATGCCACCCTCAGTCACACTCAGGGTAGGGCCGATTGGGTGGTTGGGGTGCCGCCCCCCATCACACTCAAGGCAGGGTCGATGGGGAGGTTGCAGCACCACCCCCTGTCACGCACAGAGCAGGGCGGATCAGGGGGTTGTGGTGCCACCCCTGTCACATACAGAGCCGGCCAATCAGAGGGTGTCACGCACAGAGCAGGGCCCATCAGGGGGTTGGGGATCTCCCCCCAGTCACGCACAAAGCAGGGCCCATCAGGGGGGTTGAGGCTCCGTAGCCTGTCACACATAGAGCAGGGCCGATCAGGGGGTTTGGGCGCTGCCCCCTGTCACACTGCTCCATGGGCCAGGAGGCCTCACCGCTCCACTGATTCCGGTGCTTGGAGGCATATTACCCTTTTACTATATAGGATAGGGGCCTGGTGCATGGGTGGGGGCCAGCTGGTTTGCCCTGAAGGCTGTCTTGGATCAGGGTGGGGGTCCCACTTGGGTGCCTGGCCAGTCTGGGTGAGGGGCTGAGGGCCGTTTTCAGGCTGGCAGGTGACTGAAGCTCCCAGCCTCTCCTTTTTTCCTTTTTTTTTTAATTCTGGGATTTATTTACCTTCTATGCCTGTCACTAGAGCTGAGAGCCGGCTTTAGCTGTGAGACCTCGGCTGCTGAAAGCAGGTTTCTGGCTTTGTTTACCTCCTGTATTTGAAACTTTGTTGCGACTCCAGCTCTGAGATCTTGGCTGGCTGAAAGCCGGTATCTGGGTTTTGTTTAGCTTCTATATTTGTAACAATGTTTCTTAGAGAGCAGCTCAGAGCCCAGCAGCGGCAGGTGGGGAACCTTGGCTTCCTCCATCACTGGAGCAAGCAAGCTTCCTGTTCGCATCAGTTGCCTGGCTGCCAGCCGCCATTTTGGTTGGCAGTTAATTTGCATATCACCCTGATTAGCCAATGGGAAGGGAAGCGAAGTTATGACTAATTACCATGTTTCTCTTTTATTAGATAGGATATTACCTATATGCTGTACTTTTAAAGTTAGTCATAAAATAAAGATGGGATTGATTTATTAGCATTGGTCATGAATGAGAGTGATCAAAAAAAAGTAATTATGAAAATACTTGAGATCTGAATAGTGTGTCAGAGCAGAACCAGAGCCCTATACAGCCCTGCTGGTCTGACTGGCTCTGAGTGGCTGTGAGTCCATATATTATTCTAAATTCTCCCATTCGACTATGCCAGGGCTGGTTCCTTCTTGAACCCTGCTCATTGTACTAACTGTTAGGAACTTAGTTCACATTCCTCCTCTGTCTTCTGCTCATTAGAGATCAGGTCAATTCTCATGACCCGTGACCTGGTGAAGCTGGGCCTGCAGTGCCCAACACTGCCCGCAGGATCCTGGCCTCGGATCCGTGACACGGGGAGGTGGGGCAGGTAGCACCCGAGGATACAGGCAGGATCCAGGCCCCAGATTGGGGATGGGGGAGGCAGAGCAGGCAGCTCCAGATGCTGCTGTGTGGTCCAGCAGAGTGAGAAAGCTGGTGGCTTGGAGGGCATGGCTCCTCTGTCACCCCAGCTTCCTCATGGCAGCTGTGGAAACTAACAGCCGGGAGGAGGAAGTCCTACCCCCACAGAATCATCCAGAATCAGCCTTTGGTCACACAGCTGTCAGTGGCCTGACAGCCAGGACTTTCATTCACCTGCATCTCAGACCTTGACAGTAGAGAGGTGGGACTATGTCCAAAGAGAAACTGTTGATACAATGTAGCTCTGCAGCTGAAAGATGCCGGCGTTATCTACAGAAAATGTCTGCAGAGCAATGTGCATCTGATTTTGAAAGAAGGCAGTGCCTGCAACAGGATGTATCTGAAGAGCAGCTACTGGAAAAACATTGATCTGAAGCCGAAAAGCAGCGGCGTAATCAACAGAAAATGTCTAAAGACCAACGTGCCTTTGAAGTTGAAAGAAGGCGGTGGCGACGACAGAATATGTCTAGAGAACAGTCATCAACAAGTACTACCAATACCGGTAGGAACTGCCTTCTCAGCAAAAATGGAGTACATGAGGATGCAATCCTCGAACATAGTTGTGGTGGAATGACTGTTCGATGACTGTTTCTGAATTTTGCCTATCACTAAATTTCTCTGATGAAAAACCATCCGATGGGAAATTTACTTGATGTTGTAGCAAAGGGAAAGTCTGTCCAAATGATATACATTTTCCAGATTACCCGGCATATTTAAAAAGATTAATGACAAACGAAGATTCTGACAGTAAAAATTTCCTGGAAAATATTCAATCCATAAATAGTTATTTTGCTTTTGCTTCTATGGGTGCTAATATTGTATCGCCATCAGGGTATGGGCCATACTGTTTTAGAAGACATGGACAAGTTTATCACCGTACTGGAACTTTACACACTTCAGATGGTGTTTCTCAGAAGTTTACTCAACTCTATATTTTGGATACAGCTGAAGCTACAAGTAAAAGATAAGCAATGCCAGAAAACCAGGGCTGCTCAGAAAGACTCATGATCAACATCAAAAACCTCTTGCATGAAATTAATGAATTAACAAAATCGTACAAGATGCTACATGAGGTAGAAAAGAAAGCCCAATCTGAAGCAGCAGCAAAAGGTATTGCTCCCACAGAGGTAACAATGGCGATTAAATACGATTGTAACAGTGACTCAGGTAGATATAATTCTCCCCGTGTAACCAAAGTTGCTGTCATATTCAGAAACGAAGATAGAGAACCTCCTTTTGAAAGCGACTTGCTCATTCATTGTAAACCAGATCCTAATAATCCAAGTGCCACTAAAATGAAACAAATCAGTATCCTGTTTCCTACATTAGATGCAATGACATATCCTATTCTTTCTCCACATGGTGAAAAAGGCTGGGGAACAGATATTGCATTAAGACTCAGAGACAACAGTGTAGTCGACAATAATGCTAGACAAAATGTAAGGACATGAGTCACGCAAATGCAGTATTATGGATTTCATATCTCTGTGAGGGACACGTTCAATCCTACTTTAAATGCAGGAAAATTAACTCAATAGTTTATTGTGGATTCATATTAAAAAATGGAGGCCAATCGGATAAATTTCATCAAAGCAAAACAATCTAAATTGAGAGTTGAAAAATATAGTGGTTTGATGGATTATCTCAAATCTAGATCTGAAAATGACAATGTGCCAATTGGTAAAATGATAATACTTCCATCATCTTTTGAGGGTAGTCCCAGAAACATACAGCAGCGATATCAAGATGCTATGGCAATTGTAACGAAGTATGGCAAGCCCGATTTATTTATAACCATGACATGCAACCCCAAATGGGGAGATATTACAAACAATTTACAATGCTGGCAAAAAGTTGCAAACAGACCTAACTTGATAGCCAGAGTTTTTAATATTAAGCTGAATGCTCTTTTAAATATTTGTAATTTCCATTTATTTGGCAAAGTAATAGCTAAGATTCATGTCATTGAATTTCAGAAATGCGGACTGCCTCACGCTCACATATTATTGATATTAGATAGGGAGTTCAAATTACGTTCAGAAGATGACATTGACCGTATAGTTAAGGCAGAAATTCCAGATGAGGACCAGTGTCCTCAACGTTTTCAAATTGTAAAATCAAATATGGTACATGGCCATGTGGAATGCAAAATCCAAATATTCCATGTATGGAAAATAGAAAATGTTCAAAGGGATATCCAAAAGAATTTCAAAATGCGACCATTGGAAATATTGATGGATATCCCAAATACAAAGGAAGATCTGGTAGCACCATTTCTATTAGAAATAAAATTGTCGATAACACTTGGATTGTCCCTTATAACCCGTATTTGTGCCTCAAATATAACTGTCATATAAATGTTGAAGTCTGTGCATCAATTAAAAGTGTCAAATATCTATTTAAATACATCTATAAAGGGCACGACTGTGCAAATATTCAAATTTCTGAAAAAAAATTATCTATCATGATGAAGTACAGGACTTCATTGACTCCAGGTATGTGAGCGCTCCTGAAGCTGTTTGGAGACTTTTTGGATTGCGAATGCATGATCAATCTCATGCAATCACAAGATTAGCTATTCATTGGCCAAATGATCAGAATTTATATTTTCATTCAGATGATTTTGCTGAAGTTTTATATAGGGCTAAAAGGTATAACTTGACTTTGATGGCTTGGGTCTTATTGAATAGAGAAGACTCCGATGCACATAATTATTATTATTGGGAGATTCCACAGCATTATGTGTTTACTAATTCTTTGTGGACAAAACGCTGAAAGGGTGGGAATAAAGTATTCGGTAGACTGTTCACTGTGAGCTTTAGAGAACCAGAACAATATTACCATAGACCTTTGTTTCTGCATGTAAAAAGTGCGATAAGTTTTGAGGATCTGCGAACTGTAGGAGGTGTAACTTATGATACATTTCATGAAGATGCTAAACACTGAGGATTATTACTTGATGACACTATCTGGAAAGATACAATTGACGATGCAATCATCCTTAATATGCCCAAACAACTACAGCAACTTTTTGCATATACATGTGTGTTTGCATGTCCTTCTGCTGCAGACAAATTATGGGATGAGAATAAAACTCATTTTGTTGAAAATTTCTGTTGGAAATTACACCGAAGAGAAGGTGCCTGTGTAAACTGCAAAACGCATGCCCTTAACGAAATTCAGGAGGTATTCACATTGCATGGAATGAAATGTTCACATTTCAAACTTTCGGACTATCCTTTATTAATGAATGCAAATACATGTGATCAATTGTATGAGCAACAACGGGTAGAGGTTTTGATAAATTCTCTGAATCATGAACACTTGGCAGCCTTTCAAACTATAACTTCAGCCATCAAAGATCAAACTGTACACCCCAAAAGCTTTTTCTTGGATGGTCCAGGTGGTAGTGGAAAAACATATCTGTATAAAGTTTTAACACATTATATTAGAGGTCGTGGTGGTACTGTTTTACCCACAGCATCTATAGGAATTGCTGCAAATTTACTTCTTAGTGGAAGAACCTTTCATTCCCAATATAAATTATCAATTCCATTAAATGAAACTTCAATTTCTAGACTTGATATAAAGAACAAAGTTGCTAAAACCATTAAAAAAGCCCAACCTCTTATTATTGATGAATGCATCATAGCATCCAGCCGTGCTATAAACACCATAGACAGATTACTAAGAGAAATTATGAATTTGAATGTTGCATTTGGTGGGAAAGTTCTTCTCGGAGGGGATTTTCGACAATGTCTCAGTATTGTACCACATGCTATGTGATCGGCTATAGTACAAACAAGTTTAAAGTACTGTGATGTTTGGGGATGTTTCAGAAAGTTGTGTCTTAAAACAAATATGAGATCAAAGGATTCTGCTTATAGTGAATGGTTAGTAAAACTTGGAGATTTCAAACTTTATAGCAGTTTTCATTTAGGAATGGATATTATTGAAATCCCCCATGACATGATTTGTAACAGATCTATTATTGAAGCCAACTTTGGAAATACTATATCTATAGATAATATTAAAAATATATCTAAACGTGAAATTCTTTGTCCAAAAAATGAGCATGTTCAAAATTAAATGAAGAAATTTTGGATATACTTGATGGAGATTTTCACACATATTTGAGTGATGATTCTGTTGACTCAACAGATGATGCTGAAAAGGAAAATTTTCCCATCGAATTTCTTAATAGTATTATTCCTTCGGGAATGTCGTGTCATAAATTAAAATTGAAAGTGGGTGCAATCATCATGCTACTGAGAAATTTTAATAGTAAATGGGGTCTTTGTAATGGTACCAGATTTATTATTAAAAGATTACGACTTAACATAATCGAAGCTGAAGTATTAACCGGATCTGCAGAGGGAAAGGTTGATCTGATTCCAAGAATTGATTTGTCCCCATCTGATGCTGGCCTCCCATTTAAATTAATTCGATGACAGTTTCCTGTAATGCCAGCATTTGCAATGACTATTAATAAATCACAAGGACAAACTCTCGACAGAGTAGGAATATCCCTACCTGAACCTGTTTTCGCACATGGTCAGTTATATGTTGCTTTCTCTTGAGTTTGAAGAGCATGTGACGTTAAAGTTAAAGTTGTAAATACTTTATACCAAGGGAAGTTGTCAAGCACTCTGAAAGTGTTTTTACTCTTAATGTGGTATACAGGGAGATATTAGAATAAGTTTAATCATTTTATCAGCCATTATTTGCACCAGTGTTGTTTTTATATCATGAGTTTGTTGTTATATCATTTGATTATTGTTTATTTATTAATAAAATTATGTATTATTTTCATATACATTGTACTCATTTCCTTTTATCTCTCACACTTTTATTATAGAGAAAGGGCAAATAGCAATATTAATATCTCCTCTAATTAATTCCCTTTCAATGTGCACGAATTTTGTGCACCAGGCCACTAGTATGTATGTATGTGTGTGTGTGTATATATATATCGTAGCAGTATATATATACACACACACACATACATCGATGTGTGTCCTTACATCGTAGCAGTATATATATACACACACACACATACATACATACATACAGGAAGTACTTAGGAGCAAGGGGGGGAAAGTACCAACCCTCGTATCTGCCTCCTAGACTCACCACCTCACATTATAGTGGTACCTGAACTCTCTGGCTCATCAGTTTCTCTTGTCTTCCCTGCTCAGCATACTGGCTGGTTAACATGGTAGCTATATCTGAGCTCTCTATGAGCTATTAGCCTTACATCGTAGCAGTATCAGCTATTAGCTCCATCTGAGTTCTCTTCTCTCCTGTGCACATAGGAGCTACATTCTCTGTGCCTATCACCTCTGCTTCTCTGAGCTCTTTCTAGCCTCTGCTCAGATGCTCTCTCTAGCAGACTTCTTCACACACTCCAGCTGACTAGCTGGTCAGTAACCTATTTTTACAATATTTAGACAAAGAAGGCTCCTTGCCAATAGTTACATCAATCATATTGGCTATTGAAGGACACAGTGTACAGTGTGTCCTTCCACCTGCTAATGGTATCTTGGCCTGATTAAGATTCCCAGGCTCAGAGGCTGATAAGGGTTCCCAGGAACAGGGCAGCCTTCACCAGCTGGTGCACTCTAAATTGGGTCCCCACATAGTGTAATAATCAAGAACAGTTTACTCAGCTGTCCTTTGTTAAGATTTTAGCAATTATGTACTATAAGAAATTACACTACCAAAACATCAATGTTTTTAAAAATTTCTACATTATTTTCAGTTTCTACTCTGAATATTTATACATTTTTTTAATAATATAGTTTCCATTATTACCAGCTGCTTTCCTGATGTAGCTCTTAAAATAAGTGGAACTGAGATTTTTGGACATAGCCAACAGTTGTAATAAAAACCTGGATAACTAGATAGAATAAAGAAATACCCCCTTCAGAATGGTGCTTAAATAGGCCTATTTGAATTTGAGTGTCTGACTTGGAGAAACACTTAACCAACACAATCAGAAGAGCTTTTATCTAAATTCTAGACGCCTGGTGCATGAAAATTCATGCACTGGAGGGTGGGAGGTCCCTCAGCCCAGCCTGCCCCCTCTCACAGCCCTGGAGGCCTCAGCGGTGGGAGGCAACCCGGCGATCAGGGGAAGGTGATGCCCCCATCATACCTCTGCTGCTGCCACTGCCAGCAGTGCAAGCTCAGCCGGCCATGGTTAACTGAGCCTTGGGCAGCCCTGGGTGGCTGAGAAGCCACCATCAAAGGCTTGCCTGTGCCTCAGGCAAGCCCTGGGAAATTTGGGGTCTGAGGGGACTGGGGGACTCCAGAGGCAGGCACTCGGAATGGCCAGGCCCTACCCCAGGCGGTCCCGGCTTTGCTGAATGCTTGCTGCCCCAGCAGGGCTGACGTGACTGGGTGCTGCCACTTTGTGGCTGTAGGCGCTGCCATCTTTCAGGGTGTTGCAGTCAATTAGCATATTCTATTCTTATTGGCTGTGGGTGCCACCATCTTTGAGGGTGGGACAGTCAATTAGCATATTCCCTCTTTATTGGCTGGGGGTGCCACCATATTTGTGACAACATGAGGGTCAGCTAGCATAGTCCCTCTTTATTAGGTAGGATATTTAATATATGTATCCTATATTATGAATATATTTTGCACATATAATCTATATATATAATGAAGGAATATGCAAATTTGCCCTCACAGTAATGACCCGCTGGAGCATAACGACCAGCTGGAGTGTGTGGGTGTGGCTGCATGCCTCACGAGGCTGGGGGATGTGAGGCTGCTTCAAATAAAATAAAATGCATTCACATGCCCTAAAGCACAAACATCCCAGCTCACAGCCAATAATTCAATGCAGGTTATTGTGTAATCACAATGGTTACACAATATTGATTACACAAGAAACTTATTTTCACCAAAAAAAAAAATAATAATAATAACATCTTCATTTAAAGATGCCCCAGTAAGGCTGCTGAGGCTTCCATCTGTCCCTTTCTACATGGAAGACAACAAGGTCCAAGGAGGAAGGGTTCCAGTTTCGTTTTCTCAGCACCCAACTAGGAGGCCTCCCTGGGGAGGCTCTCCCCTCTGAGCCCTGTGCAGGACAGGTGCTCAGCTCTGGCCCTGGAGCCCTGAAGGGAGGCAGAACGAAGTGCTTTCCCTCAAGGGTCCCGCTCTCCCTGGGAGTCCAGTGTGGAGGGCACTCTCCCTGGGAACCCAGAAAACTGCCTCCCAGGGCGACTGCTCAGCAGCAGGGCCTGGCAAGCAGCGGAGAGGGCGACCTACCCATGTGGGTGTGTATGCTGGCAGAGGCCACACAGCTGCCATAGTTGAAATCATCCTCAATGGAGGACCAGGGATAGGGCATATCAGAGTTGGCCATGTCAGCAATGGAACCCCAGCTCCCCGCCAAATGACTAGAGCACATGGACCTCAACGGTCCTCAGTCACTTCCTGAGTAGCAGTCAGCCCCGACCAGGGATCAAACTGGAAACCTAAGTAGATGCCCTGACAGAATGAATCCCAAACCTTTGCTGTGGCAGAGGAACTCCCACCCACAGCAGGAGCCAGGGCACGCAAGAGGGGTTTTGTTGAGAGGCCCTGACAGGCAGCACACAGCGCAGTGGGTTAGAACCTCCTCCTGATACAGCAAGGTTATGGGTTAGATCCCTGGTCAGGGCACAGACAAGAAGGAACCAAAGAGAGAATAATAAGTGGAACAACACACTGGTGTTTCTCTCACTCTTTTCCTCTCTCTAAAATAATCAATCAATAACAATTAAAATAAAAAATAAACCCTCTGGCTTGCAGAGTTGCAACAAACAGTTAGAAAGCAAAGTCTCATCCCTTCCCGTTCATTCAACAAATACTTCTTATGCTCCTTCAATAATCACACTGGGGATGGGTGTTTGTTTGTTTGTTTTGGTTAATTCTCACCTGAGGACATTTTTGCATTGATTTGCTTTTTACAGAGAGTGGAAGGGAGGGAGAAAGACAGAAACTAATGTGAGAAACATCAATTGGTTGCCTCTTGCGAATCCTCGACTAAGGCCCAGGATTGAGCATGCAACCCAGGTATGTGCCCTTGATTAGAATCCAACCCAGTACCTTCAGTCCACCTGCAGAAGCACTATTCACTGAACCAAAGTAGCATTTTTTTGTTTTTAAGTCCGCCTCTAAAAATATGTGTTTTTTTTTCATTGATTCTAGAGCAGGGGTCCTCAAACTACGGCCCGCGGGCCACATGCAAATACAAATATTGTATTTGTTCCCATTTTGTTTTTTTACTTCAAAATAAGATATGTGCAGTGTGCATAGGAATTTGTTCATAGTTGTTTTTTTTTTTAAACTATAGTGCGGCCCTCCAACGGTCTGAGGGACAGTGAACTTGTCCCCTGTTTAAAAAGTTTGAGGACCCTTGTTCTAGAGAGACAGGAAGGGAGAGGGAAAGAGAAAGATAAATATCAATCAGTTGCCCAAGAAATCCAAAAGGGATGGAACCCACAACCTGTGTATGTGCCCTCACCTGGAATCGAACCCATGACCCTTTGGTGTGTGGGAGGACATTCTAACTACTGATTCACATTGACCGGGGCCTGGAGGTACATTTAAAAAATTTTTTCAGATCTGCCCTGGCCAGATTGCTCAATTGGTTGGAATCTCAACCTGTACACCAAAGGATTTCCTGTTGGATTCTAGGTTAGGGCACATACTTAGGTTTAGGTTAGATCCCGGTGGGTCAGCAGGTGCAGAGGCAGCCTACTGGTATTTCTCTGTCACATGGATATTTCTCTCTCTAAAAATCAATTTTAAAAACATCCTCAGGTGAGAATGTTTATTATATATTATATATAATCTATTTTTCAGATCTAAAATTTTATAAGGTTATTTTTTAATTTTATTTTTCATTTACAGTTCACATTCAATATCTTATCCTATATAATAAAACCCTAATATGCAAATCAACCGAATGGTGGAATGACTGGTTGCTATGAACTGACCACCAGGGAGAAGACACTCAATGCAGGAGCTGCCCCCTGGTGATCAGTGCGCTCCCACAGGGGGAGCATTGCTCAGCCAGAAGCTGGGTTCATGGCTGGCAAGCACAGTGGCAATGGTGGGAGCCTCTCCCGCCTCCACAGCAGCTCTATGGAGCAGCGAGCTGAGCAGTAAGGAGCAGCAAGCAGGTGGATGGTAAGGAGTGAGGGGTCCTGGACTGCGAGGGGGCACAGGCCGGGTTGAGGGACCCTCCTCTCCAGTGCATGAATTTTGTGCACCGGGCTTCTAGTGTATTATATATTATGTATATGAAAATTTTTTTAGTCACAACAACCCCCATTCTTTTCAAAGGCATTTTTAAGTGATATAGAATAACATATATGCCATTAAGAAGCTAACATGCACAAATGAAATGGTTTATTTAAACTGAGTTTGAGTTTGAAGACAAAATGTTGGGAACAAATTTAATTCCTGATGGCCAATAATTATTACTTCTGTTTATCGACATTAACTTCTAAAAAGACTGCCAAATTATCAAGCAAAACTATATTTTCTTTCAGCATAGCTTCACTAAATTATAGCAAAATGTCAAAGCTCCATTTTTAAAAATGTTAAAGAATATGGAGTTCAATCAGCAGTGAGGTCCCACAATAGAAAGAATATAGAATATTAATACAAAGTAGAAAGTGTAATTTTGATACTGTGTTACACTTTATATAATCATATACAACATTGTTGTGAAACTCTTTGTATTTGATGATCTTGCCTCTACCCATGTAATCACCCAGCTTCCAGGGGGAAAAAAAATACATATGCATGGAGGAGGAGGTACTTAGGACAAGGGGAAGAGTACCAACACTAGTATCTCTAAATAAATAGAAATGTTGGAGCTTGGGAACTATAGGGAATATAGTCTTTATTCCTTCATGAAGTGTTATTACAGCTTACATTTAACTAATATTATGGGTTATTGATAAATTGAAGAAAATGTCTCTAGTACAGTAGTTTCTCCTTATCCACAGTTTAGATTTATACTGTGTTGCCTGCTGGGAACACCAGTTCAAACATATTAAATGGAAAATTCCAAAAATAAACAATTCATACATTTTGTTAATTGTATGCTGTTTTGATTAGCATGCTGGAATTTGAACAGTCCTGATATATCCTGCATGGTATGTGAATTTGTCATATGTTTGTCCAGTGTATCCATGCTTTATATGATACCCCTCTCCCCATTAGTCACATAGCTTTCTCTATTATCAAACCCACTGTCCTGGTATCAGGGTGTTTGTATTCAAGTAATGCTTGTTTTACTTAATAATGGCCTCAAAGCACAAGACTAGGGATACTGGCAATTTGAATATGCCAAAGAGAAACCATAAAGAGCTTCCTTTAAGTGAAAAGGTAGCAGTTCTCAACTTAATAAGGAAAGTAACTTGTTTGCTGAGGTTGCTAAGTTTTATAGTAAGAACAAATACTTTATTTGATACACTGTGAAGAAGGGAAAGGAAATGTGTTCTAGTTTTGCTGTTGCACCTTAAACTACAAAAGTTAAGTCCACAGTGCTTATTTAAGATGGAAAATTGATGTGTAAAGGACATAAACAGAAAATGGGTTCTGATTGACATCAACGTGTTTCACCAGAAAGCATTGAGCTTAAAAAGGCCTTAGCAAGAGATCCTCTGAAATGAGTGACCACATTCCTATTATTTATTATCACAGTATTTCTATATAATAAAAGGCTAATATGCAAATTGACCAAAACAGCAGAACAACAGGTCACTATGATGCACACTGGCCACCAGGGGGCAGATACTCAACGCAGAAGCTGCCCCCTGGTGGTCAGTGTGCTCCCACAAGGGGAGCACCACTCAGCCAGAAGCCCTGAGATGGGCTCATGGCTGGTGAGTGCAGCAGCAGTGACGGGAGCCTCTCCAGCCTCCTTGGCAGCACTAAGGATGATCAACTGCTGGCAGTCAAATATCCCCCTAGGGCTCCCGGTCTGCAAGAGGGTGCAGGCCTGGCTGAGGGACCCCCCACAAGTGCATGAATTTCATGCACTAGGCCTCTAGTATTTTTATAATTGTTTTATTTAATTATTAGTTACTAGAGGCCCGGTGTATGAAATTCAATCACTGGGGGAGGTGTCCCTCAGTCCAGCTTGAATCCTCTCCAATCTGGGACCCCTCAGGGGATGTTCGACTACTGGCAGTCGGACATTCCTCTCACAATCTAGGACTGCTGTCTCCTAACCATTCACTTCCTTGCCTGCCTGATTGCCCATAACTGCTTCTACCTGCCAACCTGATCACCCATTAACTGCTCCCCTGCCAGCCTGATTGACACCTAACTGCTCCCCAACCGACCTGATTGGCCCCAACTGCCCTCCCCTGCTGGCCCAATGGTACCCAACTGCACTCACCTGCTGGCCAGAGGGCAACCAACTGCTCTCCCCCCCTGGGCTGATTGCCCCCAACCGACCTCCCCTGCTGGCCTGGTCACCCCCAACTGCCCTCCTCTGCTGGCCTGTTCAACACAAACTACCCTCTCCTGCTTGCCATCTCGTGGAGGCAATCTTGTGGCAGCCATCTTGTGATAACATGGGTTTGCCATCTTGTGATGACATAGGAGCAGTCATCTTGTAATGATGTGAGGGCTTGAGGGCACAAGGGCCACCTAGGCTTTTATTAGTATACACTAGAGACCCGGTGCACAAAAATTTGTGCAATCGCGAGGGAGGGGGGGTCCATCAGCCTGGCCTGTGCCCTCTCACAGTCTGGGACCCTTCGGGAGATAACGACCTGCTGGCTCGTGGGTGGCAGAGGGCAGGCCCAATCCCTAGATGCAGCCCCTGGTTGGGCTCAGAGCAGGGCTGATTGGGGAGTTGGGGCGCCACCCCCTGTCATGCACAGAGCAGGGCGGATCGGGAAGTTGCGATTCCACCCTGAGTCATGCTCAGGGTAGGGCCGATTGGGGGGTTGGGGCACCGCCCCCTGTCACACTCAAACAGGGTCGATAGGGAGGTTGCGGTGTCACCCCCTATGACACACAGAGCAGGGTCAATCAGGGGGTTGGGGATCTTCCCCCTGTCACGCACAGAGCAGGGCGGATCAGGGGTTTGGGGCACCACCCTCTATCAGCCACAGAGCAGGGCGGATCAGGGGTTTGGGGCACCACCCTCTATCAGCCACAGAGCAGGGCCGATCAGGGGGTTGGGGCGCCACCACTGTCACACTCAGGGCAGGGCCGATGGGGAGGTTATGGCTCTACCCCATCACACACAGAGCAGGGCCCGTGGGGGGGGGTGTTGGGGTGCCACACCCTGTCACACGCAGAGCAGGGCCGATCAGAGGGTTGAGGCACCGCACCTTGTCACACACGGAGCCGCAGGGCGATCAGGGGGTTGGGGAGATCCCCCCTATCAGGCACAGAGCAGGGCTGATCAAGGGGTTAGGATGCCTTCCCCTGTCACGAACAGAGCAGGGCAGATAGGAAGGTTGTGGCCCCGCCCCCTGTCACACACAGAGCCACAGGGCGATCAGGTGATTTGGGCGCTGCCCCCTGTCATGCTGATCCCAGTGCCAGGAGGCCTCGCGGCTCCGCTGATCCCGGTGCTGGGAGGCATATTACCCTTTTACTATATAGGATAGAGGCCTGGTGCATGGGCGGGTGCCGGCTGGTTTGCTCTGAAGGGTATCCTGGATCATGCTGGGGGTCCCCACTGGGGTGCCTGGCCAGCCTGGATGAGGGGATGATGGCTGTTTGCAGCTGGTCACACCCCCTTCAGGGTGGGGGTCCCCACTGGGGTGCCTGGCAAGTCTAGGTGAGGGGCTGAGGGCTCTTTTCAGGCTGGCGGGTGACTGAAGGTCCCAACTGCTCCTTTTCTTCTTCTTTTTTTTATATTCTGGGCCAGCTTTAGCTCTGAGGCTGCTGAAATCAGGTATCTGGTTTGTTTGGGTTCTATTATCGAAACACTGTATCAACTCCAGCTCTGAGACCCTGGCTGGCTGAAAGCAGGTTTCTGGGGTTTTGTTTAGCTTCTATATTTGTAACAATGTTTCAAACTGCAAGCTCAGAGGGCGTCAAGGCAGGCAGGGAACGTTGGTTTCCTCCATCACTGAAACAAGCAAGCCTCATGTTAGCTTCAAGCTGCCTGGCTGCCGGCCGCCATCTTGGCTGGCAGTTAATTTGCATATCGCCCTGATTAGCCAATGGGAAGGGTAGTGGATGTAAGGCTAATTACCATGTTTCTCTTTTATTAGATGTAGGATTGTAATTAATCTTTCCCTGTGCTAAATTTATATGGGGATCTGTATTCTCCTCAATTTTGGGAACCCACTGGGGGTCTTGGGATGCATTCCATAGATAAGAGGGTACTGCTGTATAACAACATCAAAACCTCCTTAAGATAAGGAGCTTTTTTTTTAACTCCTAATACTGAGGTAGTAGAAACTCTCAAAGGAGTAGAAAATGTACAAATGGAAAGAAACAATAATATGCACTCTTTACCATTGAGTATGTACTTTTTACCAGAGATAAGTTACCCTTACTCTGTTTTTAAAGACAAAAGTGTTGATCACTCTTAACAAGAAAATTGGATGCACTTTGGTGACATTTTGCCTATTTCATAATCCTCAATTTTGCATTCTAATTTTACTATTTTGAAAAAAAAATCTCTTTACTAATATAAGTACTTAGATACTTTGAGTGATAACATCTACCTTTATCTTAAAAACAAATTGGTAGTGAAGAAATTTAAGTGTTAAATGAGCATATTAAATAAACAAAAACCTATCTTTTGCTTGCAAAACAAGCACCTCTCCACTTTTGAGTCATTCACCAAATTATTTTTACACAAATATAATTACAACTAAATATGGAGACTTTCTTACTTTAGTTGCAATGAATCCTAATAGTAAACATGTTTTCTTTATGTTGAATTACTGTAATACTGACTGTGCCGGGGTCCAACCCCAGCAGGTCCAGGGGTTCCCAAAGGTGTGGAGGGAGTCGGCGAAGAAGGAATGACACGGAGACAGTGTTCAGTTGATCAGCAGCCTAGCCAGGATCTCCAGCCAAGTTCTGGTCTGGATCTCCAGAGAAGTTCTGCCGTTTATTGTCTTGTTACATCCGTATTTATAACAGTTGATTTTAATCCTGTAAATTTCTATTACAAAGGTTAGGGTGTTTCTTATCTCAATTCCAGGGAGTAAAGATTATGTAGCTTAAGCATGATTGTTTGTAGTGATTAACTACCCACCTGGCACTTAGTTAAGGAGTTTCATCCCCTGCCTGACTTCAGGGAAAAATTCCTACCTGGGGAAACAACCTTTCTAGGAGAGGCATCCCCTCCCTGACTTCAGGGAAAAATTCCTACCTGGGGAAACAACCTTTCTCGGAAAGGTGACCTTGGTTAAAACACACAGCGCTAAGGGGAGCAAACATATTAAGAACAGTATGCTATATACGCCAGGTCCCTTGAAACATATGCTGTGCAGGTGTTTCTTTCCTGCAGCGACTGTGTCAAGCAGCAAGTATGGACCGTCTTCCTGCATGACTGTACCCATCCTATCTAATAAAAGAGAAACATGGTAATTAGCGTATGACTGATACCCTTCCCATTGGCTAATTATGGCAATATGCAAATTAACTGCCAGCTAAGACGGAGGCCGGCATCCAGGCAGCTGGAAGCGAACATGAGGCTTGCTTGCTTCAGTGACGGAGGACTCCACCGTTCCCCAACTGCCGCTGCCGGCCTCTGAGCTGCAACTCTAAGCAACTATGTTACAAATATAGAAGCTAAACAAAACCCCAGAAACCTGCTTTAGTCCACCGGACTTCAGTCAGCAGGATCGCAACATTGTTTCAAATACAGAAGATAAACAAAGGCCAGAAACCTGCTTTCAGCAGTGGAGGCCTAAGAGTTGGAGCCAAGCCTCAAAGCTAAAGCTGGCCCAGAATAAAAAAAAAAAGGAGCGGTTGGGAGCTTCAGTCACCCGCCAGCCTGAAAACAGCTATCAGCCCCTCACCCAGACTGGCCATGCACACCAGTGGGGACCCCCCCCCCCCGAAGGGTGTGTGACAAGCTGAAAACAGCCATCATCCCCTCACCCAGACTGGCCAGGCATCCCAGTGGGGACCCCAACCCTGATCCAGGACACCCTTCAGGGCAAACCAGCTGGCCCCACCTGTGCACCAGGCCTCTATCCTATATAGAAAAAGGGTAATATGCCTCCCAGCACCGGGATCAGAGGAGCTGAGAGGTCTCCCGGCACTGGGATCAGTGTGACAGGGGGCAGCGCCCAAACCCCCTGATTGCCCTGAGTCTCTGTGTCTGACAGGAGGCGGGGCCACAACCTCCCTATCCACCCTGCTCTGTTCTTGACAGGGGAAGGCGCCCCATCCCCCTGATCAGCCCTGCTCTGTGTGTGACAGGGGAGCTCCCCAGCCCCCTGATTGGCCCTGCTCTGTGTGTGACGGGGTAGAGCCATAACCTCCCCATTGGCCCTTCCCTGAGTGTGACAGTGGTGGTGCCCCAACCCCCTGATAGGCCCTGCTCTGTGGGTGATAGAGTGCGACACCCCAACCCCCTGATCTGTCCTGCTCTGTGTGTGACAGGGGGCAGTTCCCCAACTCCCCTATTGTCCCTACTCTGTAAGTGACAGGGGGGAGCTCCTCAACCCCCTGATGGGCCCTGCTCTGTGCGTGACAGGGGGTGGCACTGCAACCTCCCCATCGACCCTGCCTTGAATGTGACAGGGGGTGGTTCCCCAAGCCCCCTATCAGCTCTACCCTGAGCATGACTGAGGGTGGCATCACAACCTCCCGATCAGCCCTGCTCTGTGCATGACAGGGGGCGGCGCTCCAACTCCCCAATCAGCCCTTCTCTGAGCCCGACCAGGGGCTGCACCTAGGGATTGGGCCTGCCCTCTGCCACCCAGGAGCAGGCCTAAGCCAGCAGGTCGTTATCTCCTGAGAGGTCCCAGACTGCGAGAGGGCACAGGCCTGGCTGAGGAACCCCCCTTCCCCCCCGAGTGCACAAATTTTTGTGCACCGGGCCTCTAGTTCATTATAATAGGAAAAATGGAAATAGTAGGATTTCATTTACATTATTTAAACAAGAAGCAGACTAAAAATTTCACAGTTAATAATATTTCATGCTTATATAATAACATGATTAGGAGAAAGTTTAGTTATTTTAGTGAATTAAGTATCTTAAAATATAGAAATTTGAGAGACTTCTGGATTCCAGATTAACATGTAAGAAACTTGGAAGTCACCAAGTTTCCATCCTAACAAGGTAAAAACTGAACAAACTAGAAAAAATAGCAACTCTTCTTGTTTGTCAGAGAAGTAATGTCACAGGGTAAACTACTGCTCCCAGAATTATAGAGACAGACAAATACAAGTCACTACTTAAAAATGAAAACCCCTCTCAAGCAGAAACCTATGTAAAAATCCGTCCTGGGGAAGGAATATCTGAAGTGTAACTGATGAATTGCTTGGAGTAAACAAATCTGAGAGATAAATCCTCCAGGGAAGTACCCTGGCTTTTGTGACATTTATAATCCTGGAACTCTATCAGATTTTCATATTGAGGATTCGATAAAAAATCCTCTTGGGTTTCTGGAATGAGAAGAAGAAAGTACAATTTTGAAATATGGAAGAGCATTCTGTTCTTCTTAACAAGGCTTTCCTTTGAGAGAAACTATTTCAACAGAGCTTAAATTACTAGGATTTTATTAGCGTTATTAATGTAGGGGAATAGAAACACCCAGGTACATTCCTTCCAACATCCTACCCATCTAAGTCAAGGCGAAAAAATTGAGAGATATTTGTGAACTTCACAACCATCGGACACAGACTCACTAAATGACTGAGTACTAATTAAGATGACATTATACTCCCCACCACCCACCCACACCTTACTAGCACATTACAAAAAGCCTAGTTATTGGAGTGCCTTTTAGCTAATACATCGAATTGGACTGTCAACTAAAAGTAACACAATACATAAAAAATTAAAAAAGGTATAAATAACACTTCAATTAATATAGGGTGCATATATTCTTTCAAATCAGTATTTCAGGTTTCTTTGGATATATTTACAGAAGTGGAATAGCTAGGTCATAAGGCAGTTCCATTTTTTAATTGTTTGGGGATATGCCAAACTGTTTTCCACAGTGGCTGCACCAATCCGCATTCCTGCCAACAGTGTACTGGAGTTTCCTTTTTTTCCACATCATTGCCAACACGTCTTTATTGATTTATTGATGAGAGCCATTCTGATAGGTGTAAGGTGGTATCTCATGGTGGCATCCCATGTTGATTTTAATTTGAATTTTGCTGATGATTAGTGACTATCTGTATATCCTCTTTGAAAAGGTATTTATTCAGATCATTTGCCCATATTTTATTTTGGGTTGTTTGTTTTATTGGTGTTGAGTTGTATAAATTCTTTATATACTTTGAAAATTAATGCCTTATTAGATGTATCATTGGTGAATAAAGGGCATAGGGGAAGGTAGAAAAGGATAAAGAAGGGATAAATGGTGATGGAGGACACAACTTGGGGTGGTGAACACACAATGCAAGATACACATGATGTGTTATAGAATTGTACACCCACAACCTATATAATTTTATTTGCCAGTGTCACAACAATAAATTCAATAAAATAGCAGTTTGAAGAGACAGAACAAGCATCAGTGCTAAAATCAGAAATGGCAGGAAAGTTGGAAATTTTAGACAATGAATTAAAAAATATAATTGATATGCTAAAGGCTCTAATGGGGAACATGGGAAATATACAAGAACAGATGTATAATGTAGACAGAGAAATTGAAAATTTAGAGAAAGAATGAAAAATAAATACTAGAGATAAAAAATACAAACAGAAATGAATAATGACTTTGATGGTTTTATTACTAGAAGATACATGACTGAAAAAAATCTGAGCTTGAGAATTTGTTAATATAAACTTCTCACAATGAAAATCAAAGATAAAAATATGCAAGAGAATACCGAAGAACTATGAGACAATTATGAAAGGTATAACATATGTGTAATAAGAATATTTGAAAGATAAAAGAGAGAAAAAAAACAGAAGAAATTTGTAGAGCAATAATGACGGAGAATTTCCCAAAATTGATGTAAGACACCAAATTATAGATCTAGGAAGACCAGAAAACACTAGGAAGTATAAATGTGAAAAATCCTGAACTTAGACACATTATATTTATCACAAAAAAATCAAAGATACAATCTTGCCAGAAAGTTTGCATATAGAGGAACCTATGATAAGAATTACATCTAACTTTTTCGCAGAAACCATGGAAGAAGAAGAAAAAAATAATGGAGTGAAATATTTAAAGTGCTGAGAGAGAAAAACATACCAACCCATAATTTTGTATTATGCAAAATTATCATTCAAAAGTGAAGGAGAAATAAAACTTTCTCAGACAAATACTGAGAAATGTTGTTTTCTTACAATAGAATTACCTTACAAAATATGTTTTTTTTATATTGTTTTGTTTTTCATCCAAATATATTTTAAAGTACAGAACTAATATAATGTAGATCTATGTGCACACCACTTGGATAAAATATTTTACCATAATTGCTGTAAATCTTCATCTTCTATAAGAACCACGACCTTGCTCTTCCAAGTATTTATACTAATTTATATTCCCACCAGTGATTATAAGCATCCCCTTTGCCCCTCATATTTGAAAACACATGGTATTATTACACTGTTGTTTGTCTGTTGGGTCAGAAATGGTATTGCATTGCTTTATTTTTATTTGTTTTTTTACTTTCAAAAATTTAGATGTTTCTTCATCTTTTGGGTTTCCTTCTTTGTGAATAACCTTCCCTTCAAATGTGTCCTGTTTCTTCTTGGTTACCTGTTTGTCTAAAATGATGTAAAATTAAATCTCCAAGGTCTGTGAAAAGTCTTTGTTGGGCTTATTAGCTATAGCTCATTGAATACTTTTTTTAGAGATTGCTCTAGAGATTATAGTGCCTTTACTTTGCACAGCTTTTCTAGAGTTCAAATTGTATCACTTTGTGTGAAATATAAAAATTGTTCAATTGTAAAGGTCTCTTTCCTCCAGGCTTTTGTTCTACTTGATACATGTATTATACCTATACATGTAAACTCTTCTTATTATAATAAACCTTGCGATTTTTGCCATAAGTATTATTGTGCATTTTAAAGGAACTAGAAAGCTAAGAGAAAAATAGTATGTACCCACATATTTACAAAAGATGTTTTTAAAAATTTATTCTCAGAGAAAAATACGTTATAGATCATTAACTCATTTCTACATAAAAAGGTACAGCATTATAGAAAGAATAAGTGATAGCAAACACTTATTTTTCTTATTCATAATAGACCTAATAGATAATGGGTTGTTCAAAATAATATTAACAACAATATATTTGTATATATATATATATATATATATATATATATATGTGTGTGTGTGTGTGTGTGTGTGTGTGTGTGTGTATGTTAATATTAACTTATGCATATGTATAAGTAAATGAATGACTAAAATTATACCAAGAACGTGAAGAAAAACTAAAAATATTTCGTTATTTTAATATACTTTGACTACTTATGAAGTGGTATACTGTTTGAAAATGTATTTGGGTTAGTGGTAAATGTATAGTGAAAACTCTAGCTTAAACATTTTTTTAAAGTTTTAAAAAGAAGTAACATATTCTGAGTAAGGAGAGACAATGTAATCATTAAATGCTTAATTAAAACCACAAATGGCTGAAAAAGATTAGTTGACTAGTATACGTACAAAAATCAAGGACAATTGATAAAAATAATATATATGGTAGGAATTATGTCTAACTATATCAATAATCACTTTAAACAGCAACAATCTGAATGCACCAATTATAGCAGAGATTGTCAGGGTAGATGTAAAAACAAAGTGCAACTATGCAATGTCTACAAGAAACTGATATGTGAATTAATAGTAAGGGGATGGGAAAATCTACTACCATGCTAATATTAAATAAAAAACAAAGCTAGAGTAGCTATATTAATTTTAGACAGCAAACTTCAGAGCAAGATAAATTGTTGGGTAAAGAGGAGTATATCTACAATAATAAAAGAGAATCATGCAAATTGGTGTCACTCTGCTAAATCCACCAGCCAATCAGATGAGTATGCAAATTAACCCAACAAATATGGCAGTTAATTTGCATAAGTAGTCGCCCAGGGGCCTGAATGCCGGGAACATCATCGGCACCCAGGTCACTCCAAGGTAGGCCCTGTGTGGGTCCTGAGAAGCCTAGTAAGGGCCTGAGCCAGGGGGCTCAGAGTGAGATGGGGGCTCTGCCCATACCCCGAAGCTTTAGGCCTGGGCAGGGGCGAAGCCAGTGATTGGAGGGAGCTGGGGGGCCCTTCCCAGGCCTAAAGCTTAACCCAAAGGTTTTAGGTCTGGGCAGGGGCCGAGCCAGTGATCAGTGTGAACTACAGAAGAAACACCCTTTCTGACAGCTCATTGGCTAAGCTCCCTGTATGCCATTGATAATATTCTTAGTAACTTAAGTAATAAGAATCCAAAAAAGTGATCTACGGTTTTTCCACCACACACCTGGAGAAAAAAACAAAGTTCTGCTGCTGGAGCGCTAAGAAATATCATATCCTGTCCTAGCTGGTTTGGTTCAGTGGATAATGCCTTGGCCTGCCTACCATAGAGTCTGGGTTCAATTCTGACCAAGGGCATGTACCTAGGTTGCAGGCTCCTCCCTGGCTGGAGCCCAAGTCAGGGCTCATGCAGGAGGCAACCAATCAAAGTGTTCCTCTCACTTTGATGTTTCTCTCTGTCTTTCCCTTTCCTTTCCACATTCTCTAAAAATCAATGGAAACATATCCTCAGGTGAGGATAAAAAAAAAAAGAAAGAAATGTCAGTTCCTATGAAAGACACTTCTTGAAAATGCCTAAAGAAAGTTGTCATTTTTTCTTGGTGAAGGGACTGGAGCCCATGTTGATGAAAACACCTTGGTGGCTGTGGTGGCTGGCAGTAGCTGCAGCAGCGGGGTGATGGGACTGGTGCCTTCCACTGATCAGCCCGGTCGCATTGCGCAAAGGGAGGCCAGACTGCAGCTTAGGGAAGCAGGGAGTGGGCCTAAGCTGTCAGTTGGACATCCCTTGAGGGCTCCAAGTATGTTAGAGAGGGCAGGCTGGGCTGAGGACCCCCCCCCCACACACACACACAGTGCACGAATTTCATGCACCGGGCACCTAATACACACACACACACACACACACACACACACTGAGTGGCCAGATTACGATGACCACCTGATATTTACAGGCAAATTAGCTATAATTTCACGCTGAAGTTGCTAGAGGACCAGATGATTATAAATAGGGAAGCAGGTTGCTTACCACGACAGTACAAGTGATTTTTTTCTGAAGATATGGGTAAACAGCACGATTTAACAGCCTTTGAATGTGGGATATCCTATCTAATAATAGAGAAACATGGTAATTAACCATAACTTCGCTACCCTTCCCATTGACTAATCAGCAAGATATGCAAATTAACTGCCAACCAAGATGGCAGCCAGCAGCCAGGCAGCTGAAGCAAACAGGAGGCTTGCTTGCTCCAGTGATGGAGGAAGCTAAGGTTCCCCGCTTGCCGCTGCCGGCCTCTGAGCTGCAGTCTAAGAAACAATGTTGCAATTATAGAAGGGAAATAAACCCCAGAAATCTGCTTTCAGCTGTCAGAGCTGGAGCTAGCAAGACCGCAACAGTGTTACAATTATAGAACCCAAACAAACCCAGATACCTGCTTTCAGCAGCCAAGGTCTCAGAGCTGGATCCAAGCCTCAGTTCCAGTGACAGCCATAGAAGGTAAATAAATCCCAGAATAAAAAAAAAAGAAAAAAAGGAGAGGTTGAGAGCTTCAGTCACTCACCCAGACTGGCCAGGCACCCAAACGGGACCCCCACCCTGAAGGGGGTGTGACCAGCTGCAAATAGACATCATCCCCTCATCCAGGCTGGCGAGACACCAAAGTGGGACCCCCACCCTGATCCAGGACACCATTCCAGGCAAACCAGCCAGCCTCCACCCATGCACCAGGCCTCTATCCTATATAGTAAAAGGGTAATATGCAAACTGACCCGAACAGCAGAAGGACTGGGAATGACTGGTCACTATGAGACACACTGACCACCAGGGGGCAGATGCTCAATGCAGGAGCTGCCCTCTGGTGGTCAGGGCGCTCTCACATGGGAGGAGCTCTGTTCAGCCACAAGCCAGGCTGATGGCTGCTAGTACAGCGGTGGTGGTGGGAGCCTCTCTTGCCTCCTCAGCAGCACTAAGGATGTCCGACTGCAGCTTAGGTCTGCTCACTGCTGGCAAGTGGGCATCCCCCAAGGGCTGCTGGGCTGCCAGAGGGATGTATTATTGCCATCTTAGGCCCAATCCCCGGGAAGCGGGCCTAAGCCAGCAGGTGGTCATCCCCTGAGGGGTCCCAGACTGCGAGAGGGCAGAGGCTGGGCTGAGGGACCCCCCTCCCCCCTGAGTGCACCAATTTTTGTGCACCAGGCCTCTCTTATATATATATATATATATATATATATATATATATATATATATATATATATGCCAGATGACTACAATTTGTGAGATTTGATGGTTGTGGAACCAGCTGCCTGATGGCTCTTTTAACTTTGTCCCACAAATGCTCAATTGGATTGAGATCTGGTGATTGTGGGGGCCACCTAAGTAAGGTAAAGTCTCCCTCATGTTCTTGAAAGCACTCCTGCACAATATGAGCACCGTGGCATGGTGCATTGTCTTGTTGGAAGAAGCCATCTCCATTGGGATACGCCATCAACTTGATAGGATGAACTTGATTAGCAACGATACTTAGGTATGTTGTGCTATTCAAATGTTGTTCCACACGAATCATGCCAGGAAAACATGCCCCAAATCATAACACTGCCCCCACCTGCTTAAAGGGTTGTACTCATGTATGTGGGGCTCATGCTTTCATGCTGTTTCCGCCAAAGTCTCACTCTGCTATCTGCATGATGCAACTGGAAATGTGATTCATCACACCACATGACTTTTTTCCAATGCTTGACTGTCCAATTCTTGTGTTCCTGTGCTAATTGAAGACCTTTTATATTGGTAACTGCAGACAGTAAAGGTTTTCAAACAGGTCTTCGGCTTTCATATCCCATATGAGCCAGTGTATGGCTAATTTGCCTACAAACATCAGGTGGTCATAAGAATCTGGCCACTCAATATATATATATATATATATATATATATATATATATATATATATACATATATATGTGTATATATATATATATATATCTCCCATATAATAATAGACAAACATGGCAATTAACCATAGCTCCGACACGCTTCCCACTGGCTAATCAGCGAGATATGCAAATTAACTGCCAACCAAGATGGCAGCCATCAGCCAGGCAGCTGAAGCAAACAGGAAGCTTGCTTGCTCCAGTGATGGAGGAAGCCAAGATTCCCCGCCTGCCGCTGCTGACCTCTGAGCTTGCATTCTAAGAAATGATGTTGCAATTATAGAAGTTAAACAAAACCCAGAAACCTGCTTTCAGCCAGCCGGGCTTCAGCCAACGGGATCGCAACAGTGTTTCAATTATAGAACCCAAACAAACCCAGATCCCTGATTTCAGCAGCCGAGGCCTCAGAGCTGCAGCTGGGCCTCAGAGCTAAAGCTGGCTCTCAGCTCCAGTGACATCCATAGAAGGTAAATAAATCCCAGAATAAAAAAAAAAGGGGGCGGTTGGGAGCTTCAGTCACCTGCCAGCCTGAAAACAGCCCTCAGCCCCTCACTGAGACGGGCCAGGCACCCCAGTGGGGACCCCCACCCTGAAGCCACAAGGTGGTGGCTAATTTGCATACTGAAGGTAGGTGGCAGCGGGCAAGGCTGTCCATAGTCTGGGACCTGGACCCATGACTTGGCAGGCGGGGCAGCGCTTGAGGCTATCCGCAGGACCAAGACACGGATCTGTGACCCTGCTGGGCAGAGGGCAGTGCTTGAGGCTGTCCGCAGTCCCAGAACCCAGATCTGTGACCCTTTCCGGCGGGGCGGCAGCTCGAACAGGGGCGGATCAGCTCGGGTTGGGCATGGCAGGACGCCTGGCTTCCACCTAGCCCCAGTCACTCTGGGCAGGTGAGAAACTCAGAGAGCCTCTGGACAGGGGAGGCAGGCCGGCAGAGGGCGGCCTCTACTCCACACATGGCGGTGGTGACAGCTGTGAGCATGCCAAGCGGAGCTTGCAGCCTGAGCTGAAGTAGCGCCTGCAGGCCATCAGCGCCCAGGAGTGTCTGCACAAAATCTGCCTCCTGGCCCAGAAGGTGCAGGATCGCAGGGACAGCCACCATGGTGGGCCAGACTGACCTCCTCCTTGCCACACCACAGGGGTTTGCGGATCTGCAAAACCAGAGGCCTCCAGTGTGTACATCCCCCCCCCCCCCCGGCATATGAACATCCCCCAGCACACTGTCACCCTCCCACGCCTGCAACAGTTGCAAACCAAGGCGTGCACAAGTTCCCCCCGCCTCTCCACCGCACTTCCATCAACCCAGCATGCCTAACACCCCCACAGGATGTACACACATCTTCTCTAATGTGCTCACACCCTTTGGAGAGTATCTGGGCGTTCTGGGTGCTGAGGGTGGGCGCCTGTGAGATAACAGTGAGAGGGCGGAGTGGTGATGCCCTGTTCCCATGGAGGCCCCTGCAGCTACGAGATCACCTCTAGGGGGTTAATGCAGGTGCTGAGGCGGGAGTAGGTGCAGACAGACACACCTGGTGGGCGTGGGCGGCCCTCACTGAGGTGCCTTCAGTCAGCGTTCAAGATCAAGAACCCAGAGGTGGAGAGGAATTCCATCCTCTCAGTGAAACAGTGGGATAGTCGGGGCGACTGTAGAGGAGGACTGTGCACTTTGGGTGCCAGCACCCATGAGCGAAGGCTGCCCTGACTGAGCCTCGCTTGCTTGGGGCCTAGCGCACTCCTGCCGGGCAGCGGGTGACAGGACGTGCTTTTCTAAATTAATGAGAGAAAACGTTGATTCTCCTGCTGCCCACGAAGGTGGAAAGTGAAGTGGGGAGACATGTGGGGAGTGAGCGAGGTTCCCTGTCTGGGGGTTCCAAATCTGCAGTTGGTTTCTTTCACCGCTGACTAGAGATATACAGGGTGTCCCCCCAAAATGTATACACACTTTGAATACCTACTAATTCCAATGGTTTTAAGCATAAGAAAGAACAATGGAGCTGTTATCTGTTAAAAGTGTGGACACAAGCAGGTAGTTGGACATTCCCTGAGGGGTCTCAGATTGGAGAGGGTGAAGGCCAGACTGAGGGGCCCTTTCCCCTCTCCTCCCCCAGTGCACAAATTTTATGCACCAGGCTACTAGTATATATACATACATATATATATATATATATATATATATATATATATATATATATATATATATCCCACATTCAAAGGCTGTTAAATAGCATTGTTTAACCATATCTTCAGAAAAAAGTCACTTCTACTGTTGTGGTAAACAACCTGCTTCCCTATTTATAATGGCCTGGCCGTCTAGCAACTTCAGCGCAAAATTATAGCTAATTTTCCTGCAAACGTCAGGTGGTAATAATAATCTGGCCACTCAATGTGTGTGTGTGTATATATATATCTTACATAATAAAAATTTAATATGCAAATTAACCAAACAGTGGAAGGACTGTTTGCTGTGACACACACTGACCACCAGGGGAAAGGTGCTCAACACAGGAGCTGCCCCCTGGTGGTCAGTGCGTTCCCACAGGGGGAGAACCACGCAGTCAGATGCCAGGCTCACAGCTGGTGAGCATAGCAGTGGTGGTGGGAACCCCTCCTGCCTTCACGGCAGTGCTAAAGGTGTCCAACTGATGGTTCCCAGACTGCAAGAGGGTGCAGGCTGGGCTGAGGGATCTCCCTCCCATGCAGTGACTTTCTAGTAAACAACTGAACATCCGAATGACCATTCGACCAGTTGCTATGACACGCACTGACCACCAGGGGGCAGATGCTCAGTGTAAGCGCTGCCCTCTGGTTGTCAGTTTGCTCCCACAGCAGGAGCAGCACTCAGCTGACTGACAGGCCTAGACACATGGCTCATGGTTGGCAAGTGCAGCTGTAGATGCGTGAGCCTCTTCCACCTCTACTGCAGTGTTACCCAGCTGCAGTGGCAGCAGGCACAGCACCCAACCCAGGCTCAGGCTCCTCCCCAGCCATCTGCCACTTCATGCATTACTACATCCATCGGGGGATGTCAGACTGCTGGTTTCGGCCTGATCCCCATAAGGGTCTCAGATTGCGAGAGGTCACAGGTCAGACTGAGATACCCTATCAGTGCACAAATCCGTGTACCAGACCTCTAGTTACATAATAAAATGTGGTGAATTCTCCAAGAAGATATAATGATACTTAATGTATATGAACTTAACAAAAAAAATCTAAATACACAAGACAAAACTAATAAAATCATATAGAGAGTTAGATGAATCTACTATTATCATCAGAGACTTCAACAGTTCTCTATCAGAAATGGGCAGATCCAACTGGCAGAAAATCAGTAAGGACATAGCTGTACTTGGTAGCACCATCACTCAACAGGATAAAATTGACACCTATCAGCTATTTACCTTAATGACAACAGGAAACACATTCTTCTCAAGCTCATATGGAACACACACCAAGATATACCACATTTTGCACCATAATATATACCTTAACATATTTAAAAGAATAGAAATTAAATAAGCAAAAGCAATACAATTAATTAAAAAGTAGTCTTGCCACAATTGGTGATAGGATGGAACAACTGAATACTTACATGCAAAAATAAATCTAAACACAGACCTTACACCATTGACAAAAATTAAATCAAAATGAATCTGAGACATAACAGTTAAACACAAAACTATGAAAGTCCTAGAAGAGATCTAGATAATATTGAATTTGGTGATGACTTTTTATATATAACACCAAGGCACAATACATGACAGAAATAATTGATGAGCTAGAATTCATTAGATGTATAAACTTCTCTGCCAAATGTACTGTCAAGAAAATAAAAAGACAAACCACAGGCTAAGGAAATATTAGAAAAGGCATACATGATAAGGAAATGCTATATAAATATACAAAGAACCCTTAAAACTCAACAATAAGACAAAAACCCAATTAAAAAATTAGCAAATTACCTTATCAGATAGCTCACCAAGATATAAAGATGACAAGGATTTTAAGAGATACTTTACATTATATGTCACTAGAGAAATGCAAATTAAAAGTATGAGATACAACTACTTTCTTTTTTTAAATATATTTTTATTGATTTTTTACAGAGAGGAAGGGAGAGGGATAGAGAGTTAGAAACATCAATGAGAGAGAAACATTGACCAGCTGCCTCCTGCACACCTCCTACTGGGGATGTGCCTGCAACCAAGTATATGCCCTTGACCGGAATCGAACCTGGGACCCTTCAGTCCGCAGGCCAACGCTCTATCCACCGAGCCAAACCGGTTTTGGCACAACTACTTTCTTATCAGAATGGCACAACACTAGTACACTGACAACACCAAATTTTTTAGAAGATATAGAACAAGAAGAACTCTAATTCACTGCTAGTGGGCATGCCAAATAGTACAGTCACTTTGAAAAACAGCTTGGCAGTTTCTTATAAAATTAAACATACTCTTATTATTCAATCCAGTAATCATGTTATTTGGTATTTACTCAAAGGATTTGAAAATTTATGTGCACACAAAAACCTGAAGGATGTTTATAGCAACTTCATATATAATTGGAAAACTTGAAACAACCAAGATGTCCTTAAACAGATGCATAGTGCATTCAGACAATGGAATATTAATTCAGCATTTAAAGAAATGAACTATCACACCGAAAATTACATGAAGCAAGCTTAAATGTATATTACATAAGGAAAGAAGCCATTTTAGAAAGGCTACATATTATTTGATCCCAAATATATGACATTTTGGGAAAGGCACACATACAGAGAGATAAACAGATCAGTGGTTGTCAAGGTATAGAAACTAGGAGGGATAAATGGCCAGAGCATAGAGTAATTTTATGGCAGTGAAAATGCTCTGTACGAAACTTTCATGATGGGTACATGTCATTATACAGTTGTCAAAATCCATAGAACATATGCCAAGAGTGAACCCTAATGTGAACTATAGACTTTCAGTGATAATGATGTGTTAATCTAGGTTCACCCCAATTATAACAAATGCACCACTTGTGTGAGGGCTATTGATAGTGAGGAAGTCTGTGTATGTGTGAGAGCAGGTGTTATATGAGAACTAGTGGCCCATTGCACAAAGATTCGCACAATAGGCCTTCCTTCCCCTGGCTGCTGGCACTGGTTTTCCTCCTGCACTTGGGACCAAGGCCTTTGGTCCAGCTGAAGCAGCGAGGCTTGGCTTCTCCACTCTGGCTGCTCCGAGCCTCTCCTTTTTTTTCCAGCTCCTTGAGTGGAGCCCAGGCCCCCAGCCCCTCCTTGAGTGGAGACCAGGGCCAGCGGGAAGCTTGGCTTCCTCCGTAGCCAGGAGCAACCCAAGTCTCCTGCTTGCTCCAGTTCCATGGCCACTGCCATTTTCAGTCGTCTTCAGTCTTCGCTCAGTGCCTGCACATGCAAATTAACCACCATCTTTGTTGGGTTAATTTGCATAGTCACTTTGATTGGCTGGTGGGTGTAGCTGAGAGGCGGAGTGACGGAGTGATGGTTAATTTGCATGTTTCTCTTTTATTAGTGTAGACTCTATATTTTATTCTTAATTTTTCTGTGATTTTAAAACTTGCTCTAAAAAGTAGCCTTTTTAAAAGAAAAATATGTAGAAATTTTTCCTAAACTATATATGAAATGTACAGTTGTTGAGCACCTACTATGCACAAAGAATATTATTCAAGACTAATCCCCATTCTTTTTTTAAGCAATTATTTGACTAGAGGCCCGGTGAACAAAATTCTGAACTGGGGGTAGAAGGGGGGGTCCCTCAGCCTGGACTGTGCCCTCTCACTGTCTGGAATCCCTCAGGGGATGTCTGCCTGTTGGCTTAGGCCCACTCCCCACTAAGCTGGCAGTCGGACAACCCATCTCGCAGTCTGGGAGCCCTCGAGCCTTACTGCTCACCTGCTCACTGCTCCTTACTGCTTGGCTCACTGCTTGTTAGCTCTGCTGTCGAGGTGGGAGAGGCTCCCACAACCACGGCTGTGCTTGCCAGCCATGAGCCCTACATCTGGCTGAGCGGAACTCCCCCTGTGGGAGTGCACTGACCACCAGGGGGCAGCTCCTGTGTTGGTGGTCAGTGTGCATAATAGCAACCAGTCATTCTGCCACTCAGTCAATTTGCATATTAGGCTTTTATTAAAATTCATGCACATTAAAAGGAAATTAATTAAAGGAAATATTTTAATTTTGCTATTTGCTCTTTCTTTATAATAGAAGTGTCAGGGATGGAAGAAAATTAGTAAAATGTATATAAAATAATATATAAATTTATTAATAAATAAACAATCACAACATGATATAACAACAAAGACATGACATAAAAACAACAAAAACATGATGTAAAATCAACACTCATAAAAACAATAACTGATAAATTGATTAAACTTATTCTAATATCTCCCTCTATACCACATTAAGAGTGAAAACACTTTCAGAGTGCTTGACTAATTTCCCTTATGATGAAGTATTTACAACTTTAACTTTAACATCACATGCTCTTCAAACTCAAGAGAAAGCAACATATAACTAACCATGTGTGAAAACAGGTTCAGGTAGGAATATTCCTACTCTGTCTAGAGTTTGTCCTTGTGATTTATTAATCATCATCACAAATGCTAGCATCACGGGAAACTGTCTTTGAATTAATTTAAATGGGAGGCCAGTGTCAGACAGGGACAAATCAATTCTTGGAATCAGATCAACCTCTCCTGCAGATCCTGTTAATACTTCAGCTTCAATAATGTTAGGTCACAATCTTTTGATAATCAATCTAGGACCATTGCAAAGACCCCATTTACTATTAAGATTTCTCAGTAGCATGATGATTGCACCCACTTTCAATTTTAACTTATGACATGGCATTCCCGAAGGAGTAATACTATTAAGAAATTTGATGAGAAAGTCTTCCTTTTCAGCATTATCTGTTGAATCAATGGAATCATCACTCAAATATGTGTGAAAATCTCCATTGAGTATATCCAAAATTCCTTCATTTAATTTTGGAACGTGCTCATTTTTTTTTAACAAAGAATCATATATATATATATATATATATATATATATATATATATATATATATATATTTATATATATATATTTATATATATATATTTATATATATATATTTATATATATATATTTAAATATATTTTATTGATATTTTACAGAAAGGAAGAGAGGGATAGAGAGTTAGAAACATCAATGAGAGAAAAACATCGATCAGCTGCCTCCTGCACGCCTCCCACTGGGGATGTGCTCGCAACCCAGGTACATGCCCTTGACCGGAATCGAACCCAGGACCCTTCAGTCCGAAGGCCGACGCTCTATCCACTGAGCCAAACCGGTCAGGGCAAGATATATTTTTAATAATACCTATAGATATAGTTTTTCCAAAGGTAGCTTCAATAATAGATCTGTTACATATCATTTAACAGGGGATTTCAGTAATATCCATTCCTAAATGAAAACTCCTATCAAGTTTTCCATCTCCAAGTTTTACTAACTATTCGTTATAAGCAGAATCCTCTGATCTCATATTTGTGTTAAGAGACAACTTTCTGAAACATCCCCAAACATTGCAGTACTTTAAACTCATTTGTACTATATTCGATCGCATAGCATGTGGTACAATACTGAGACATTGTTGAAAATCCCCTCTGAGAAGGAGAACTTGCCCACCAAACGTAACATTCAAATTCATAATTTCTCTTAGTCATCTGTCTATGGTGTTTATAGCATGACTGGATGCCATGGTGCATTCATCAATAATAAGAAGTTGGGCCTTTTTAATCGTTTTAGCAACTTCATTCTTTATATTGAGTCTAGAAATTGAAGTTTCATTTAATGGAATTGGTAATTTATATTGGGAATGAAAGGTTCTTCCACCAAGAAGTAAATTTGCAGGAATTCCTGTAGACACTGTAGGTAAAACAGTACCACCACGATCTCTAATATAATGTATAAAACTTTATAAAGATATGTTTTTCCACTACCACCTGGACCATCCAAGAAAAAGCATTTGAGGTGTACAGTTTGATCTTCGATGGCTGAAGTTATAGTCTGAAAGGCTGCCAACTGTTCATCACTCAGAGAATTTATCAAAACCTCTGCCTGTTGTCACTCATAAGATTCATCACATGTATTTGCATGTATTCATAAAGGATAGTCCGGAAGTTTGAAATGTGAACATTTAATTCCATGCAATGTGAATACCTCTTGAATTTTGTTAAGGGAATGCGTTTCACAGTTCACACAGGCACCTTCTCTTCGGTGCAATTTCCAACAGAAATCTTCAATAAAATGAGATTTATTTTCATCCCATTATTTGTGTGCATCAAAAGGATATCCAAACACACATGTGTATGCAAAAAGTTGCCGTAGTTTTTTGGGCATATTAAGGATGATTGCATCGTCAATTGTATCTTTCCAGATAGTGTAGTCAATTAATAATCCTCAGTGTTTAGCAGCTTCATGAAATGTATCATAAATTACACCTCCTACAATTTGCAGATCATCAAAACTTATTGCACCTTTTACACGCAGAAGCAAAAGTTTAAGGTAATATCATTCTGGTTCTCTAAAGCTCACAGTGAACAGTCTACCTAATACTTTATTTCTGTCCTTTTGGCATTTTCTCCACAAAGAATTAGTAAATACATAATGTTGTGGAATCTCCCAATAATAATAATTACGTGCATCGGAATCTTCTCTATTCAATAAGAACCAAGCCATCAAAGTCGAGTTATGCCTTTTAGCCCTCTCTACAACTTCAGCAAAATCATTGGTATGAAAATATAAATTTTGTTCATTTGGCAAATGAATAGCTAATCTTGTGCTTGCATGACATTGGTCATGCATTTGCATTGCAAAAAGTCTCCAAATGGCCTCAGGAGTGCTCACGTACCTGGAGTCAATGAAGTTCTGTACTTTGTCATGATTGAAATATTTTTTTCAGAAATATGAATATTTGTGAAATCATGCCCTTTATAGACACATCTATACTAATAATAGCCTAGGGCTGTCACAACCTGTTGGACGACCGAACACCTGGGTCCCGATGCGGAGTGGTGGTGCAGCAGTGGAGGTGGTGGGACTCAGGCCTGGGTCCCAGCGGCGCCAGCAATGGCTGGGGCAGCAGCGGTAGTCAGGACTGGGTCCATCATCAGTTAGAAGGCATCTCAGGGTGAGGACCATCACCTCAGCCAGAACTCAAGATGGGCACCTGGCCTGGCCTGGCCCCTCCTCAGAGGCATCCCGTTCCTCCATGTTCACTGCAGAGGACAGACAGGGATGCTTAAGAGGCTGAGGCCATGGTGCCCCATCCCTACCCTACTCCCCTGGCCTCCTTCACCTGTAGCCCCCACAGAAGGGTATGTATGAGAGCCCTTCCCCTGCTACCTCTCACCACTGCCTCCGGCCATCCCTCAGCACACAGGCATATGGCTTTCAAACTTGCCCTACTCACTTCCTCTCACCCCCTTCCAGGACCTCTGGTCTGGATGGGGCCTTTGGAATCCAGGGCTCTGGGGTTTTACAACAGCTGGGGTGGGAAAGGGTAAACAGCACCAAAGATGGCTGATATGGCCACCCACCTCTGTCTCAGCTTGACCAAATAGTTCAGCCTCAGAACATAGCACTCAGAGGGCATCCTTACTTCCCCAGCAATGGCTCTAGGGCAGCCGTGGGCAAACTACAGCACGCGGGCCAGATCCGGCCCGTTTGAAATGAATAAAACTATTAATAAAAAGACCATACCCTTTTATGTAATGATGTTTACTTTGAATTTATATTAGTTCACACAAACACTCCATCCACGCTTTTGTTCCGGCCCTCCGGTCCAGTTTAAGAACCCATTGTGGCTCTCGAGTCAAAAAGTTTGCCCACCCCTGCTCTAGGGCCTCAGCCTCAGTACCAACTTCCTCTCCCCCTTGGCCCTCCCCACAGCTGGTGCTTGCTGAAGCTCTGTGTGCCTTACTTAACCACCCCCTTCCTTCCTTGTTCCTACAAAGTAGGCTGCATCTTCGTATGTTATATTCTTATAAATTTTGTAATGTTTTGGAAAAAAACAAAAACAAAACGATGACCAAGAGAATGCTACAGTCAATGTCCAGAGTCCGGCTCAGGAGAATGGAGAGAAGGGAGAATTCCATGAGTTGGCCAATGCCAAGATATTTCTGAGTGACTGCCTGCTATGTGACAGTTGTGTGACCACAGAGGAAGGAGTCCAAGTTTCTCAGCAGAACACTAAGGACTTCTTCTGTGTTCTGAACCTTTGCTTTGGTTTTCAGAATTCCCTGCTCCCTCCCTCTGAGAGGTGCTGTTGTCGTCACATGGGTGCAACTGGAATATTGTATCTCGAAAGGATTGACCCAATGTACGTATCCTTTTATCAGACAATGAAAAAATCCCAAAGAATAAGAATGAAGACAGACTACTGTCCTTTAGGCTTAAAAAAAACCCAGAAGTGTCCTGTGAAGAGCTGAGACTTGGTTCTGTCCATGTGCCTCAGAGAAATCGGATGAGGAAATGGCCCGGTTTGGCCCTGACTTTACCCACTTATGTTACTCTTGAAGGTGTCTTTGCCACAATGTGAATAAATTGCCACCTTTTGGAATAGGGGCTCATATGAAAGTCTGCATTCCCAACTTTTCTTGAAACAGATCTATGTTCTGCAGCTGTGGCCACCATCCTGAGACCAGGTCCTGTCGACCAGGTCCTGTTGCTTGGAATCAGGGGGCACTGGAGTGGAGCTCCCCCTCCCCCGCGCCCTTTTACATTCAGGGATTGAGCTGAACTCACTTTGGGGGAGGCTTGGCAAGGGTGACAGGTGTCATAGATAGAAGGATGGAGAATGGAGAGGCAGACACCCTGTTCGGTCCCTGCCTGGGTGAGGTCAGGCAGATGAAGACTGGCCAGCCCACCCCACAATTTGGTGAGAAAGTGTCCTTTGTGTCCACCTCTCACCCTGTGGGCCTAACCACTCCCCTCCGCTCCAGGAAGCCCTCTGCATTCCAAGACAGCATGCTCTGCCCTCACATGCTGCTCACCCTAAATGATGTGGCCCACAGACAACTACACAGAAAGATAGGGCTCACGGCTGGTGAGTGCAGTGGTGTTGGTGGGAACCTCTCCTGCCTTCGTGACAGTGCTAAGGACAGTGAGCCCAGTGGTAAGGAGCAGCGAGCAGGTGGGCGGTAAGGAGCTAGGATTTCTGGATTGTGAAAGGAATTTCCAACTGTAAGCCAGCAGGCAGACATCCCCTGAGGGCTCCTGGACTGTAGAGGGTGCAGGTCTGGCTGAGGGCACCCCACCCCCTGCCACCAGTGCACCAATTTTGTGCACCAGGCCTCTAGTTTAAATAAATATTTGGCACTTTGAATTGATGTGCAGACTTCAATGTTTATATGACAGTTATATTTAAGGCACAAATATGGCTTATAAGGGACAATACAAGTGTTATTGACAACTTTATATTTCCAATAGACATGGTGCTACTAGGTCTTCATTTGTATTTGGGATATATATCAATGTTTCCAATGGTCACATTTTGAAATTCTTTTGGATGTCCCTTTGAACATTTTCTATTTTCCATACATGGAATATTTGGATTTTGTATTCCACATGGTCCAGGTACCATATTTGACTTTACAATTCAAAAAAGTCAAGGACACTGGTCTTCATTTGGAATTTCTGCATTAACTATACTGTCAATGTCATCTTCTGTTCATAATTTGGATTCACTATCTAATATCAATAATATGTGAGTGTGAGGCAGTCCACATTTCTGAAATTCAATGGCATAAATTTTAGCTATTACTTTGCCAAATAAATGGAATTTACATATATCATTTAAAAGAGCATTCAGCTTAATATTAAAAACTCTGGCTACCAAGTCAGGTCTGTTTGCAACCTTTTGCCAGCGTTGTAAATTGTTTGCAATATCTGCCCATTTGGGGTTGCATGTCATGGTTATAAATAAATCAGGCTTACCATACTTCATTACTATTGCCACAGCATCCTGATATCGCTGCTGCATATATCTGGGACTACCCTCAAAAGATGATGGAAGTATTATCATTTTACCATTCGGCACATTGTCATTTTCAGATGTAGATGTGAGATAATCCATCAAACCACTATATTTTTCAACTGTCAACTTAGATTGGGTTGCTTTAATGAAATTTATCCAATTGGCCTTCATTTTTGAATATGAATCCACAAAAAACTGTTGAGTTAATTTTTCTGCATTTAAAATAAGATTGAATGTGTCCCGCACAGAGAGATGAAATCCATAATATTGCATTTGTGTGACTCGTGTCCTTACATTTTTCTAGTATTATTGTGGATTACACTGTTGTCTCTGAGTCTTAATGAAATATCCATTCCCCAGCCTTTTTCACCATGTGGAAGGAGAATACCATATTTGCCGGCGTATAAGACGATTTTTTGGTCCTGAAAAATATGCCTCCAAGTGGGGGGTCGTCTTATACGCCAGGTACACTTCAGATAGACTGCCCATAGTGCTTGCCCCGTGCCATAGTGGCCTCCCGATGCCCGCCCACTTCATTCCACATACCGTTCAGGCATCAGCAGCGCTGCTGGGTGTATGCTCGGCTGTTATGCGATTTTGCGGTAATGCGATTTTACCACACTCGCAAAATCGCACACAGCCGACCATACACCCAGTATGATAGCGCAAAATCGCGAATCGCGATACCATACTGGGTGTATGGTTGGCTGTGTGCGATTTTGCGAGTGTGGTAAATTCGGGTTACCATATATTTCTTTACATATGCATTGAAGATTCGCGATTTTGCGCTATCATGGTGCCTGTTAGAATGTTGAAGAGCTCGCACTTGCACACTAGTGAGGTCCCAGGGAGATGCTGATGCAAGGGTGGACCAGACTGCTATAGCGACAGGGCGGGAAAACAGGGAGCAGGGACCAATCAAATCAGGCTTTGTATACAGCCAACAGCCAACCACAATACTGCCCCATTGTACAGTACAGCATAGAAAATGTCGACCAGTCAAACCCCTATCATCCCTATCATGACACCAAGATGTCGTTGATGAACTTTTAATATCAGATGATGAAGAGGAGTTTGAAGGCTTTTAAGGTGAAACTGTCACGCCAGCAAACTTGCTAGGGATTTGCCCGGCACTTGTTCTCTCCCTCTATTTGTTATCTTACTTCTATCATTGACAGTCCCTCTAGGTTGTGGGCTGCTTGCCTGTGTTCCTGAGAAGCATCTACGGTACCAGTCTATAGAGTGTGTTTTCTTTAGTGAATTACCGGTATGTTTACCGGTAATAAACTTGCACTGTTTTATGTATATGTTTGATTACATACAGCCTTGTGACAGTTTTCCTGCATGTTATAAGCATTTGAATATAAATTAAAATGTTAAAATCAAATCTGATATTGTTTTACCTTTATTTGGTGTGTGGAAGGTGTGCGGAAGAGGGGGTAGTCTTATACGGCGAGTATATAACAAACTCTGTATTTTGAGTGGAAATGTTAGGGGGTCGTCTTATACGCCCAGTTGTCTTATACGCCGGCAAATACGGTAGGATACGTCATTGTATCTAATGTAAGAAACAGGATACTGATTTGTTTCATTTTTTAAAAATATATATTTTATTGATTTTTGACAGAGAGGAAGGGAGAGGGATAGAGAACCAGAAACATCGATGAGAGAGAAACATTGATCAGCTGCCTCCTGCACACCCCCCACTGGGGATGTGTCCACAACCAAGGTACACGCCCTTGACTGGAATCGAACCCAAGACCCTTCAGTCCGCAGGCCGAGGCTCTATCCACTGAGCAAAACTGGTTAGGGTTGATTTGTTTCATTTTAGTGGCATTCAGATTATTGGGATCTGGTTTACAATGAATGAGCAAGTCACTTTCAAAAGTAGGTTCTCCATCTTCATTTCTGAATATGACGGCAACCTCGGTTACATGGGGAGAGTTATATCTACCCGGATCACCTCTATGATCGTATTTAATCTCGATTGTTACTTTCGTGGAAGCATTACCTTTCGCTGCTGCTTCCGATTGGGCTTCCTTTTCTACCTCATGTAGCATCTTGTACGATTTTGTTAATTCATTTATTTCATGCATGAGATTGTTGATGTTGATCATGAGCCTTTCTGAGCAACCTTGGTATTCTGGCTAATCTTTGCTAATATTTTTTTAAAAAATATATTTTATTGATTTTTTACAGAGAGGAAGGGAGAAGGATAGAGAGGTAGAAACATCGATGAGAGAAACATCAATCAGCTGCCTCCTGCACACACCCTACTGGGGATGTGCCCGCAACTGAGGTACATGTCCTTGACTGGAATCGAACCTGGGACTCTTGAGTCTGCAGGCCGACACTCTATCCACTGAGCCTAAGCGGTTAGGGTGCATTGCTAATCTTTTACTTGTCGCTTCAGCCATATCTAAAATATAGAGTTGAGCAAATTTCTGAGAAACACCATCCGAAGGGTATAAAGTTTCAGTACAGTGATAAAGTTGTCCGTGTATTCTAAAACAGTACGGCCCATATCCTGATGGTGATGCAATATTCGCACCCATTGAAGCAAAAGCAAAAGAACTATTTATTGAATGAATATTTTCCATGAAATTTTTACTGTCAGAATCTTCATTTATCATTAATTTTTTAAAATATGCCGGGTATTCTGGAAAACATATACAATTTGGACAAACTTTACCTTTGCTACAACATCGACTAAATTTTCCATCAGATGGTTTTTTATTGGAGAAGTTTAGTGATAGACAAAATTCACATCGAACGGTCATTCCACCACAACTATGTTCAATAATTGCATCCTCTTTTACTCCATTTTTGCTGTGAAAGCAGTTCCTACCAGTATTGGTAGTACTTGTTGATGACTGTTCTCCAAAATATTGTGTTGATGCCGCTGCCTTCTTTTAGCTTCAGAGGCACCTTGGTCTTCAGACATTTTCTGTCAATAATGCCGGCTTCTTTCAGCTGCAGAGCTACATTGTGCCAATAGTTGGTCTTCAGATACATTCTGTCGCCAATGCCAGCTTCTTTCAGCTTCAGAGATATGTTGGGCCAATAGTTGATCCTCAGACATATTTTGTTGATGCTGCTGCTTTCTTTCAGCAGCAGAGTTACAGCATGCCAATATTTGGTCTTCAGACAGATTCTGTTGACAATGATGCTTTCTTTTGGCTGCAGAGATACCTTGTGCCAATAGTTGGCTTTCAGATACATTGTGTGGCCCAAAAATGGCTTCTGTTGGCTTCAGAGGTACCTTGTGCCAACAGTTGGTCTTTAGACATATTCCCACCTCTCTGCCATCAGGGTCTAGGGTGCGGGTGAATGGATTCCTGGTTGTCAGGCCACTGACAGAAAGCTGACCAATGGCCGATTCTTCAAGGAGTGGGCTCCCGCTGCCCTGCTATGTGGGTCCTGGGTACCGGTGAATGGGATTCTTGGCTGTCAGGCTGCTGACAGCAAGCTGACCAAAGGCCAATTCCGCGAAGGATGGGGTTTCCCGCCATCCTGCTGTTTGGGTCTTGGGTGCAGGTGCCCGTGCTTTCTGGGTCCTGGGTGCGGGTATCAGGCTCCCTCTTCCTTCCTGTCAGAGTCTGGGGTGCACCGCGGGACCCAGAATCAAGTCCCCACACACCTGTGCAGCTTCAAAATCACTTGACCCAGCCGGCCCCACCCCCATTGGGCAAGACTGAGACCTGGTCAGGGCACACGGTCAAGTCGCACCCCTCTTCCCCCCCACAGCATCATGTCAGTGCTGGACGGGGATGCACACAGGCAGCATCACATCCCAGGCTGGGGACACATGTAGGCAATGTCACATGCTCGGCCAGGGACACAGGCAGGCAGCGTCACGTTAGCGCTGGGTGGGCCTTCGTGCACTTCTGCCAGTGGCCGCCTCCACTGGGGGCTGCCCCCGGGCCAGGGGTCCTCCAGGCTGGGCAGGGTGGTGGGCCTGCATGTTCCTCCACTGGGGGCCGCCCCTGGGCTGGGTGGTCTCTGAGCTGGGCCACGGAGGTGCTCCCTCTCCCAGGGGCTGCCTCAGGCTGGGCCATGCAGAGGCCCCCCTGGTGATGGCAGTCCCCGCCCACCCACTCCTGCTGTGCATGCCTCCTGCTGAGTGGTCTTGATGTTAAGGCATCCTGACTAATTGCATATTCCTCTATTATTATATAGGATAGGGTATTTATCTTCATTGAACAGAGTAACAAAAAAAACCACAAAATTTTCACCTAAAGAAATTAGAATATAAACTTGAAGTGGGGTTGGGGGGTGTTAAAAATAAACTCAGTATCTTAATCAAAAGGGAACTGTGTACATACCCAAAAGTGTAATTGCTGGATCATTTGGAAATCTTATGTTTAATTATTTTAAGAAAGTACTATATGGTTTCAACAATGACTGAAACATGTTGAATTCCTACCAGAAATACACTAGGGCCCCATGTAGTGAAGCCTATATAAAAACTCTTAAAAAAATGAGATTCGGGGAGTTTCTGGGTTGGGAAACAAATGCATATACTGGGAGGGTAGCATATAAGTCATGAACAAGACATGAAAATTTCGCCCACCCCTATCCTTATCCTATATATCTCTTCCATTTGGCTGTTCCCAGGTTGTATCCTTTTCCATAAACCACTATTGTAAGTGTAGCCCTTTCCTGAGCTCTACGCATTGTTCTAGAAAATAATCAAACCTGAGGAGATTCTCATGGGACCTCTAGAATTTACTAGTCATCTGGAAAGAGTGCAGGTAACTGGGGTTATCTAAGACCTATAGCATGTGTCTAAACTTCCTGTCTCTTGCAGCCCTTAATATTCTCTCTTTGTCATAATGTTTGCCATTGTAATTATGACGTGTCTTGGTGTGGGTCTTTTGGGGTTCATTTTGTTTGGGACTCTGTGCTTGTGTGACTTTTTTCCTCCCCAAATCAGAGAATTTTTTGTCATTATTTATTCAAATAGGCTTTCTGATCCATGCTCCACTTCTTGTCTTTCTGGGAACCCCTATTATATGGATGTTGCTTCTTTTTTATGTTTTCCAAAGCTCCCTTAAGTCTTCCTCCTGCTTTCTATTTTTTTCCCTTTAATTGCTGTTCTGATTAGGTGTTTCCCATCCTGTCTTCTAACTTGCTGATTTGGTCCTCCACTTCTTCTAGTTTACTGTTGAAACCTCTATTGTGTTTTTTACTGTAGCCATATCATTATTCATTTCCTCTTGATTCTTACACATATTGATGTTCTCATCCAGCAGATTTAGGAAGTTTATAACCCTTACCCTGAATTCTTTCTATGATATGCCTCCATTTCATTTATTTCCTTTTCTGGTGATTCCTCCTTTTCTTTCCATTGGGGTTTGTTTCTTTGTCTCCCCATTTTTCTGTCTCTTTCTCATCATGGGCTCCCTGCTTGGGGTACAAGGAGTTGAAGTCCCTAGTGGCCAAATGGTCTGGGACTCAATGGCCTCAGTCCTGGGTCTGCCTTGAGTTTAACACCTTTATTGTCTCTGGTCTGAATTGTACCCCTTTCTCCCATGGTCTGGCCCCTCAGTTTTCTGCTTCAGATTCTTGGTGTCTTTGGGGGTGGATTCATAGTCCTCTGGTATTAGGGTTCAGAGCCCTCTGACATACAATTCACTGTTCAGTCCCAGCACCCAAGGCAGGATGGTGCCCTGGGACTCTGGCAGTGCACTTGCAGTGTGGTCCTGTGATTTATGGCTTACAACACTGGGTCACACCAGAAGCTGACCTGAGCCAGTGGCAGGGCAGGCAACAGTTGACAGGTCTTTCTATGATGGGGGCAGAACTCCCACTGGTCAGAGGCTCTGTCTGTGCCATGGGTGGTGCATGTACCAGGTGAGGGCTCTGACTGGGCAGGGGTGTAGCGCACACTGGGTTGCAGCTTTGTACTGGGACCAGGGATGGATCAGGACATGGGGTACCCCAGGCTTGCACTTACAGCAAGGAGACCTGAGGCACGGGATCCTGGGGTGCTGGATATGGGCTTCTTCAAGGAGACACAGCTCCAGAGGTCTCTCTGATGTGCACTCACTGCAGATGTCAGGGAACCCCATGGTGTGGTACAGTGCTACTCTCTGCTGGGGCACAGTGTTAGTTCCACGTGGGTTATTTCTGGCAAGTAGCTCTCTGCATAGGTCTCTTTAGGTATTTTAGATCTTAACCACTTATTGGAGTTTTTATTTGCTACTATCTTTTGCCATTTGGTTGGTTTTATGTGTGTTTTTTTTAAATGGGTCCTTTTACTCTGCAGAAGCTTTTTAGTTTCATATAGTCCCATTCATTAATTTTTGCTTTTACTTCCCTAGACTTCGAGTTCAAATTTAAAATCCTTATATTTATTTATTAAAAAGGACATACAATGATAAGAAAAAGACTCCTATTGAATTCACAGAGTACATGTTAGGCAGCATATTTCATTCAAATTATTTAGCCAAAAGACTAAATTAACAAGTGCCAAATTAAAACACGTAAACTTTTGGTGTCAGAATCACAAGGTTTTATAATTGAATGCAGTTAAAAATATATACATAGCACGAGTTCAGCAATAGTCAATATTTTACATGCTGAAAATGAATTCCTAGTAATATGCCCATTACTTTTTATTATCATACTAAAATAAACCCAAACAAACATTTTGCTGAAATAATGTTCCAAGAAGGCTAATAACTTGGACCAGTATTCTAAGTACAATAATGATAAATAAAGTGAATAAAACTGCTTAATATGAGTATCCAATCTCCATATAAAATTATAATTTATCCTTGTAATTATAGTGTTTTATTTTAAAAAAAACTCAGAACTTTAAATACACTCTTAAAATTCCTATCAAATCTACATTTCATAATAAATATCATTAGTACTCTTACCTTATGTGTGCAAAATATTTTACAGTTTTCAAAGCACTTTTAAAAATAATATATCATTCATACTGCTAGTCAGAGAAAGTTTTATTATTGTATAATAGGAAATTGGAATTAAGTATCAACAAGGTTTTAATAGATTAGCATTGTGGGATAACTTTGACAAGATGAAATTTAATATATTATAGTTGGGAAAAAATTCCAAATCTAAAAATACAGTATAGGATGCCATGGCCAGGTTACTCAGTGGGTTGGAGTATCATCTCATAAAGCAAAGGGTTGTGGGTTTGATTCCTAGTTAGTGCATATACATAAATTGGCAGTTTGAAATCTGGTCTGTGCATATACAGGAGGAAACTGTTCAATGTTTCTCTCTCACATGGATGTTTATCTCTCTCTCTCTCTCTATCAATGAGCATATCCTCAGGTAATGAAAACAATATAAATATACAGTACAGGAGATATGGCTTATTGGTGAAATACAAAAGAGATTTGTAGCAATATGTTTGCTGACACATCTCCTAGGATAAGGGAAATAAAGAAGAAAATAAACAAATGGGAATACATCAAAATAAAAAGCTTCTGCACAGCAAAAACAAAACAAAACAAACCACAAAAAAAACCCCAAAAACAAAAACAAAAACCCAGTAACACTGTATGGGAGAACATATTTGCCAATGATACATATAATAAGGGGCTAATTACAAAAATATATAAAGAACTCATGCAATTTAAAGAAAGGAAGACAAACAATCCAATAAAAAAAGTGGGTAACAGACCTAAATAGATACTTCTCCAAAGTGGCCATACAGATGGCCAAGAGACATATGAAAAATGCTCAAAGTCACTAAACATCAGAGAGATGCAAATTAAAACAACAATGACTATCACCCCACACCTGTCAGAATGGCTACCATCAACAAATCAACAAATGATAAGCGCTGGGGAGGATGTGGAGAAAAGGGAACTCTAGTACACTGCAGGTGGGAATGCAGACTGGTGCAGCCATTATGGAAAACATTGTGGAGTTTCCTCAAAAAATTAAATATGGAACTGCCATTTGACCCAATGATCCCACTTCTAGGAATATATCCTAAGAAACCCAAAATACAAAGCAGAAAGAATGTATGCACCCCTGTGTCCATAGTAATGCAATTTACAATAGCTAATATCTAGAAACAGCCCAAGTGCCCATCAGTAGTTAAGTAGATAAAAAATCTGTGGTACATTTACACCATGGAATACTATGCAGCTGTAAAAAAGAAGGATCTCCTACCCTTTGAGACAGTATGGAATGACCTAGAGAATATCATGCTAGCTGAAATAAGCCAGTCAGTAAAAGTCAAATATCACATGATCTCACTCTTATGTGGAATCTAATGAACAAAATAAACTCATGAACAAAATAGATTGAGAGACATAGAATCATGGATTAGACTGAGGAATCTCAGGAGGAAGGCAGGGTGGGAGGTATGGTGATAATAACCAAAGGGGGTAAAAATATATATCCCATGGACACAGACAATATTGTGATGATAACCTTTGTGGGGTGGAGGGGATCATTGCAAGAAAAAAAAGGGGACATGTAATACTTCCAGCAATAACATTTTTTTTAAAAAGAGAGAGATATTTAAGGTATTCAGGTGTCTGCTACTCAATATGAGCAACACTGAAATAGCTCTGTTTAAAATTACATATAGAGAATGAAGGAGGTACATATAGGTATAAGTGTATAAATATGATCATATCACGTATACTTAAATATTTGAATTATTGACTTATATCAATACAGCAATTTTTTAAATCTATAACTCTCAACTATTATTCTGAAAATGTATTTTCCTTGTTTTTCAGAATCATTCTTGGGTATTGCCGTACCCTTCAAAATAGTGTATTTCAATAGGAGGTTCTATTCACAGTAAGCCACTCCACTGATCAGAGTGCCAGAACTAAGGTAATGAGTTCTCTTCACAGGATTTCTATAATGGAGTTGAGAAAAAGAGTTCCTTTTCTATCTAATCATGAAACTGAAATATATAAGGCAATGACAGTAGCCATAATCTTCTACTAAATGTTGGGTGAGCATAACTCATAGTTTGCAGGAGGCATTCTCAGTTTATTCCTGTTTTTACCTTGTAATTATTAACAATATTGCTTTTCTTTTCAATTTTCAAAATGACTTAACATGGATTATAACTTATAGGGTCACCATAATCTTATGAAGAAAACTGGTATGAGGGATAATTGCTGAATTATAGATAAAAGATAAAATGAGAGGATAAGGCAGAGAGAGAGGGATTGAGGAAGGTATGGATGAAAAGAGTTAGAAAAGGAAGGTGAGAGTGAGGCAGAAAGAGAAGGGGGAAGGAGAGAGGGAGGGAGGGAGAGAGAGAGAGAGAGAGAGAGAGAGAGAGAGAGAGAGACATGAAAAAAATCATGGTGCATCAAACATTTTATTCAGAAATGCTGGATGTCAGAACTAGTGATGCAATGTCTTCAAAGTTCTGAGAGAAGATTATGTTAAACTTAGAATTTTATACTCAGTTAAATTATCAACCAAATTTAAAGACAATGTAATGACATATATAAACATGAATGGCCTAAGAAAATAATGTTTCTTTCTTTTTTCTGTAGAAGATGTTCCTTGAGGATGTGCTACTGGAGAATCAAAAGGAGATCCATGGGAGGGAAAGGCATGAGAGTCAAGACCCAGTTGCTCTCACAGAGAAATATTATGAAAAGAATTCTTCCAATGATTACTAGGCCACAGACCTAGAAAGAAATCATTCAGAATTAGAGGAGGAAGCCAGAGAATTCTAGGCATAATGTCTTCAAGAAGAAAGCATTTACTGTAATAGCATGTTGAAAAAGCTAGTGTGCTGAGTGATCATTAGAAGATTATTATCCTGGGAACTATAAAAAAGAGAAACATAATTAGAAACACTAAGAAAAAAAAACTGTATGAGAAAATCATGGTTTCAATATAAATAAAACTAAAAATGACAAAAAAAAGAAAAAAAATCATGGTGAATATACTTTTCCATAGGTTTTAGAATTGAGTCAAAGACCTTACTTTAATAAATGCAACTTTGACAATTTTTTTCCCTATAGGCTTTATCTAACCATCCATCCACCCGTTCTTCTATTCAAAATGTATTTACTGAATATCTTCTGTATTTTAAGTGGATTAAACAATAAGGAATGCAGAACTAAAGCTACATAGTACCCTTTTTATGGAATTTATAAGTGAAAGAAGAAAACAGAAAATTAGCAAATAACTAAAATATAATAGTTTCTATGGAAACATATTTTAGGAGGACATATATTTTCTTCTACAACTCTTTTAAAGGTAATTTTGCTTTAGTCCTACAAAACTATTTGAATTTTCCTAAAACATATGCTATCCCATCACCTCCTTCTTCATCTTTTTCTGCTAAATAACTCCCATTTGTCCTTCAAAAAAAAGGTCAGGCATCACTCATTCTGGAAATCCTAACATATTTTTCTCTCAAATTTGATTAAATTGACCCTTGTTTGTAGTCTCTGATATTATCTATATCATAACAAACTTACTACAATTATTAATTTAACAAACTGAATTCCTGATTATCACCTTCCTGGTTTCCTTATTAGTTCTAATATGTATTCTTAAACACCAAAATTTAACTTTCACTTTGTTGGGAGTTTTATCTAAAATGAATAGTATTAGTGATAGAAAATGGCGGCTGAATAGACAGCAGTGTCGTGCATCTCCTCCTAGGGCCAGGCCACGAAAGCAAGTAAATCAAATATCCACCCTGAATTAACAAATTAGACAAAGCTGAGCAGACAATTTTCATTAAGGATGGGCAGAGAACACCTAGAGAACACCTCTTGCCAGCCATAACCCGCGTGGAACCACCACCATGGCCCAGGAGTGATTTGCACATAACCTCTGGGCAGACATCCAGACATCTTCAGGAAGCATGGGCCACCAGAGTGCACTCCCACACCAGGCCTCCTCACCAGCCTACTGGGACCCTGTGTCCTAGGATTTGTCTCCCAAACCCAGCAGTGAGTGCATCCCAGGAAGAACCCTGTGCCCCATACCTGCCTGGGACCTCAGAACTGTGTTGCTAGCCTTACCCAGAGCTACCTGATGCCCACTCCACCCTGAACCCCAGAACCTGCTGCCAGGGTGACCCAGAGTAACCCAGAACATGATGAAATCCAGGCCACAGGAGACCAGGGACTGTGTGACCCAGCACAACCTTTGCAACACAGAGCAACTAGTGCCTGCTTCACCCCAGCCCCATGGACAGCCCTGCTGGGGTGATCCAGAGCAACCCATGCCCACTTCACCCTGGCCCAGGTGGGGCAAACCAGAGCAACACATGTTTGCTTCAACCTGATCCCTGGGACAGTCCTGCCATGGCCATACAGAGCAACCCAATGCACACCTCACTCCAAGTGACAGGATATCACGGACTGAGCAACCCAGGGCAACCTTCCCCTGCTTCACCCTGAGGAGCGGCGAACTGAAGCAACCCAGCACATGTATCATTCTGGGATACAAGAAAGCTAGATCTGTGTGAACCAGAGCAACCTGCACCCACTTCACCCAGACCCCAGGGTCTTGCTGCCAGGGCAACCTGGAGAAACCCAGTATGAGTCCCACTCAGACCACAGGGGAGCTCTGACTGTGCAACCCAGACCAACCTATACCTGCTTGTCCCCGGCTCTGGAACAGAACTGAAAGGCTACCCAGAGCAACACAGCACATGCCTCACTCTGTGGCACAGGGGAGCACTGCCAGGGGTACCCAGTGTAAGATGGTGTGCCCAGCCAGGGGCCACAGGACCATGCTGCAACTGCACTTCCAGAGGGACCTAGGGTGCCACCCTGCCATGGGTGCCAGGGTTGCAGAGTGAATTTCATGCAAGAGGGTTCTGGGCCCTCACAGAGAGTTGCACACCAGAGGAACTTTGCACACACTCCCACCATGCTAAGCATCTGAAGCAGACAACTGAGGGACCAGATCTGTGGGAGAAGGGGATACAACTCAGAGCAGAGACAATAAATCCATGAGACTCAAGGCAGACCAAGCCTCTGGGCTAATGATTTCTGGACCATTGTCTTGGTAGGGTCTTCAGTCTCTTGAAACCCAAGCAGGGTGCCCAGGGCCAGAAAAAGACAACAAAAATGGGGAGACAAAGAAACAACCCCCCAAGGAAAGAAAAGGTAAAATCACCATAAAAAAGAAGTAAATGGAATGGAGGCATGGGATATGTCAGAAAAATAATTCAGAGTAAGGGTCATAATGTTCACAAACTGGATGGTGAGAAAATGAAAAACTTATGTAAGAATCAATAGGATATAAAAGTGATATAGCTATAATACAAAACAAAATGGAAGATTTCAAAAGTAGACTAGAAGAAGCAGATGGCCAAATTAGTGATTTAGAAGATAGGGCAGAAAACACACCCAATCTGAACAGCAATTGGAGAAAAAAATTAGAAAACAGGAAGAGAGCCTAAGGGAGCTTTGGTACAACATAAAACAGAATAAAATATGTATAATAGGGCTGCCAAAAGGAAAAGAAGAGAAGCAAAGATCAAAAAACCCATTTGAAGAAATAATGACAAAAAATTCTGTGATTTGGGAAAGAAAAAAATCACACAAGCACAGAGACCCAAAGTAGTTGAAACCGAAGAGATCCATACCAAGACACATTATAATTGCAATGGCAAATGTAAACAACAAATAGAGAATCTTAAATGTTGCAAGAGAGCTACCTACAATAGATTTCCCATTCGATTATCAAATAATTTCTCAACAGAAACACATCAGGCCAGTGATTCAAAGCAAGGTACTGAATCCAGAAATACTCTCTCCAGCAAGGCTATCATTCATAATTAAAGGGGAAATCAGGACATTCACTGACAAAAGAAAAAAAAAAAAGATAGGAGTTTATCACTACCAGGCCAGCAATGCCAGAAATGCTAAAGGGACTCTTATAAAAAGAAGAAATAGAAGCAGGAACACAGCATAAATAATAAAATTACTCCAAACAAGTATCTATCAATAACCTTTAACATAAATGGACTAAATGCTCAAATCAAAGACATAGAGTGGCTGAATGGATCAGAAAAAATGACCCATATATATATACTGTCTACAAAAGACCCACCTCAGAACAAGGGACCCGCACAGACTGAAAGTGAAAGGATAAAAAATATTTTTCAGTCAAATAGAAATGAAAAAAAAAAAAAAGCTGGGGTAGCCATACTCATATTGACAAAATAGACCTCAAAGTGAAGGCCATAACAAGAGAAGGAAGGCCACTTCATAGTACTAAAGAGATGGATATAACAAAAGGATATAACTCTGAAACTCATATGTGCACGCAATGCAGGATCATCCAAATATATAAAAAAATTCTAGAAGATATCAAGGGAGATATTGACAGCAATACAATATAGTAGGAAACTTTAACACCCCACTGACCTCACTGGATAAATCGCCTAGACAAAAAAAATCAACAAAGAAACAGCAATCATAAATGACTCAAAAGATCAGGTGGAGTTAATCAACATCTTTAGAACATTTCACCCCAAAGCAACAGGAAATACATTATTCTCAAGTGCACATGGGACATTTTCAACAATAGACCACATATTGAGACACAGGAAAAATCTCTCCAAATTCAAGAAGAATGAAGTCATATTAAGCATCTTCTCAGATTACAATGGCATAATAATAGAAATCAACAAATATAAGAACAATTTAAAAATTCAAACACTTAGAGGCTAAATTGCATGTTATTAAACAATGATATGGTTACCAAAGAGATCAAAGAAGAAATAAAAAGCATCCTGTTAACAAACAACAATGAAAACACAACAATCCAAAATCTATGAGACACAGTGAAAGCAGTCCTGAGAGGGAAGTTCATAGCTCTACAGGCCTATCTCAAAAAACAAGAAAAAATAGTGATAAACAATTTGACTGTACAACAACAATAATTAGAAAAAGAGCAACAATAAAAGCCCAGAATGAGCAGAAAGAAGGAAATGATAAAGATAAGAGGAGAAATAAATGACATAGAGAACAACAACAACAACAACAAAAAATCAATAAAACCAAGAGCTGTTTTTTTAAAAGTATAAACATGATTGATGAGAAAGAAGATGGCAGCGATATAGGCAGATGCATCCCAGGTCGTGTCCCAGAGCAAATGGAGTGAGCAGCTGAAACTAATAAAACCCACCCCGAATTGGTGAAATTGCTCAGCTGGTGAGACGGTTTGCAGCTGGGAAGGGCAGAACTCCCCTGGAAAGGTAAAAAAAAACAAAACAAAACAGGGATTTGGGCAGGAAAGTTTGCCAGACCTCTGAGCCCAGAGGGTCGGAGGGAGACCACATGGCAGACAGCCACGTCCCTGGGACAGGCACAGCCCCTGACTGGGGAAAGGAGATCCACGGGATTCCTGGTGCCGCCGGGGGATTTGAGAGCTGGGTTCTGTGATCACGGAGGACTGAGCCTAAAGTGGGCACCCTGAAGAGCTGACCTGACTATGCAGTGCCCGTAAAAGAAGAGTTTACAGATACCAAGCCTTCCCCGTTTCCGCGGCCGGCGTTTGTTTGTTTGTTCTCGCCGAATCCTGTTCATGGGACATTTCGGATACAAACACTCACCTGTGCTGAAGAGAGGGAGAGGGTGCGGAGGAGTGGAATCTGGGAAGAGACTGAGGAGAGAAGGGGGGCCAGGAGAGGTGGCAGCAAATTGAGTGCTGAGACGCCCCTTAGCCCAGGACTGGGGGAGCCATTCTCTCTAGAGAGTGAGACTCCTCCCCCCCAAACCCCAGGCAAGGAGCACAGCCACACCCGGATTCCACCCTGAATGAGATCAAGAATTAAAATAATCTGATCAGCCCCTGGGAGTGAACAGGGTCTGGCCTACAGAGGGATTTTCAATGCCTTATATCCTCAGAGGCCAACCCCAGAACACTGCCACCCACAGGCTGAGCCACAAACTGACTCTTTGCTAAACACAAAATAAGGCAGTCTGGGAAACAAATACGGCCTGCTTTAAAATAAGGACTGTAGTTTACAACACAGAGGAACAGTGTATCGCAGGGAAACTCAACACTCTCCTGAATACCTGGCAGGACTAAAGGCGAGCCAGACTGAAGAATAGAAGAACCGAAGGACCTTCACTACTGCAATTTTTTTTTTCTTTTTTCACCTTTTAACTAAGAAAACAATTTTTTTCCTTTTTTTTCATCTTTTTTTCCCCTCTTTTTCCATCACCTGATTTTACCCTTTTAATTACTACCTTCTTATTTTTAACAAGTATTATTACTGCTACCATTTTACCATCTTTTAAAGTGGAATTTTATTTTCTCTTTATTTTATTTTGGGATTAGTGTTCTCCATTCTATTTTCATCGTTATATTATTGGTTGTTTCTAGTTTGCATCCATCTACAGGGAGCTGTTGCTGGAATTTGCTGGGCTTAGTGGCGGTTCTATAGGAGTATTCTCCTCATATAAAAAGTCTCTTCCCCTCTTCCACTTCATTCTCTCTTTTTGCTCTTTTTTTTTCTTTTCTTTTCTCGCTTTTATTTTCCCCCTTTCTTTTTCCCAATTTCATTTTTGCACTCCTTTTTTTGGTCCATACTTTTCTTTCCTTTTTTCTCTTTTATCTTTTTCTTTTCCTTCTTCCTTATCCCCTAGTTCTCTTAATTCGGGTGGTCGCCTTTTTTTGGGGTTATTAATATCGTGAATATATTTGTGTTTAGTGCCTGGTACATGGTGCCTTGTTGTGTTGTATTTTGTGCCCTTAAATCAATGCAGCAGATCCAAGCAACAGCAACCTCCTGAGCACCACACCCTCTGCTAAGGAACAGCAGCTGTACATGAAACCGCACCCCACCAGCCAGAAGAGCCACCACAGCTGTGAACAGCACCCACCAGAGGACCTGCTGCCAACTGAAGAGCAGCTGCTACCACAACCATCTGAAGAGCAACCACAGACCAAGGACTCACTGCCACCCAGGGAGCAGCCACTGTTCGACTCAAGGTCTACATATGTCAGTGAGATCAAACATGGGTAGACAAAGAAACCCCCAAAAGAAAGAGAAGGAAGACTCTCCAGAAAAGCAGCTAAGTAATACAGAGGCATGCAACATGACAGAAAAAGAATTCAGAAAAAGGGTCCTAGAGTGCATAAACCGGATGGAGGAAAAAATCGACAACCTATGTAAGAAGCAAAAAGAAACAGATGAAAAAATCAATAACCTAAGGAAGAAGCTAGAAGAAACAGATGAAAAAATCAACAACTTAAGTAAGACCCAAGAAGAAATGAAGAGTGATACAGCTGCAGTAAAAAACACCATTGAAAGTATCAACAGTAGACTAGGAGAAGCGGAGGACCGATTTAGTGAATTAGAAGACAAGGAAGCAAAACACACCCAAAACGTACTGCAATTGGAGAAAAAAAATTAAAAGACAGGAGGAGAGCCTAAAGGAAATTTTGGACAACATGAAATGAAACAACATACGAATAATAGGGGTGCCAGAACAACAGAAAGATGAACAAGGTTTAGAAAACCTATTAGAAGAAATAATATCAGAAAACTTCCCTGAGGTGGGGAAGGAAAAAGTCACACAAGCCCAGAGAGTCCCAAGCAAGGTGAAGCCGAAAAGACCCACACCAAGACACATCATAATTATCATGGCAAATGTACAGGACAAAGAGAAAACCTTACAGGCCAAAAGAGAGAGACAGAAAGTTACATACAAGGGATCTCCCATTAGATTCTCAAATCATTTCTCAACAGAAACACATCAGGCCAGAAAAGAATGGACGGAAATTTACAAAGTGATGCAAAGCAAAGGATTGAATCGAAGAATACTCTACCCAGCAAGACTATCATTCAAAATCGAAGGGGAAATAAGAAGCTTCACAGACAAAAAAAGGCTAAGGGAGTTTATCACCACCAAGGCAGCAATGCAAGGAAAGCTAAAGGGTCTGGTATAAAATGAAGAAATAAAAATCTCAGAAAGAAAACAGCCACACAAAAAAAGAAATGGCTACAAACAAGTACCTTTCAATAATAACTTTAAACGTAAACGGACTAAATGCTCCCACCAAAAGACATCAAGTGGCTGAATGGATAAAAACACATGACCCATACATCTGCTGTCTACAAGAAACCCACCTCATTAGAAGGGACTCACAGACTGAAAGTGAAAGGATGGAAAAATATCTTTCAGGCAAATGGAAAGGAAAAGAAAGCTGGGGTAGCAATACTTATATCGGACAAAATAGACGTCAAAGTGAAGGCCATAAAAAGAGATAGGTAAAGCCACTTCATAATACTAAAGGGATCAATACAACAAGAAGATTTAACACTGGTAAACATATATGCACCCAATGCAGGAGCAGCCAAATTTATAAAATAACTCCTGGAAGATATCTAAGGAGAGATCAACAACTATACAATCATAGTAGGGGACTTTAATACACCACTGACAGCACTGGATAAGTCCTATAGACAAACAATCAGCAAAGATACAGCAATCCAAAATGACTCACTTGATCAGATGGACTTAATAGACATCTCCAGAACGCTTCACCCCAAAGCCAGGGAATATGCGTTCTTCTCAAGTGCTCATGGGACTTCTTCAAAAATAGACCACATATTGGGTCACAAGCAAATATCCCCAAATTCAAGAAGATTGAAATCATAAAAAGCATCTTCGCAGACCACGATGGCATATTATTAGAAATAAACTACAATAAAAAAAACCCAAAATACTCAAACACCTGGAAGCTGAATAGCATGCTATTAAATATTGATTGGGTTGCCAATGAGATCAAAGAAGAAATTAAAAACATCCTGGAAACTAATGACGAGGACAACACAACAATCCAAAACCTATGGGACACAATGAAAGCAGTCCTGAGAGGGAAGTTTATAGCTCTACAGGCCTATCTCAAAATACAAACAAACAAAAAAATGGTAGTAAATCATCTAACACTACAACTCAAAGATTTAGAAAGAGAGCAACAAGGAAACCCCAGAGTGAGAAGAAGGAAGGAGATAATAAAGATTAGAGCAGAAATAAATGACAGAGACCAAAAAAACAATACAGAAAATCAATGAAACCAAGAGCTGGTTCTTTGAAAGGATAAACAAGATTGACAAACCTCTATCCAGGCTCACCAAGAAGCAAAGAGAGAGGACGCAAATAAACAAAATCAGAAACGATAGAGGCGAAATAACAACAGACCCCACAGAAATACAAATGATTGTTAAAAAAACTATGGACAGCTCTACTCCAACAAACTAGACAACCTGGAGGAAATGGAAAAATTCCTAGAAAAATACAACATTCCAAAACTCAATCAGGAAGAATGTAAAAATCTCAACAGGCCAATAACTATGGAAGAAATTGAAGCAGTCATCAAAAAGCTTCCAGCAAACAAAAGTCCAGGACCAGACGGCTTCACAGGGGAGTTTTACCAAACATTCAAGGAATAACTAAAACCTATCCTTCTCAGACTACTACAAAAAATTCAAGAGGAAGGAACACTTCCAAGCTCATTCTATGAAGCCAGCATCACCCCAATACCAAAACCAGGTAAAGACAGCACAATGAAAGAGAATTACAGGCCAATATCCCTCATGAACATAGATGCCAAAATCCTCAACAAAATCTTAGCAAATCGGATCCAGCAGTACATCAGAAAGATCATACACCATGACCAAGTTGTATTTATCCCAGCGATGCAAGGATGGTACAATATCCGCAAATCAATAAATGTGATACATCACAAAAACAAGTTAAAAGAAAAAAACCACATGGTCATATCAATTGATGCAGAAAAAGCATTTGACAAAATTCAACACCCATTTTTGATAAACACTCTCAGTAAGGCGGGAGTAGACGGATCATACGTCAACATAATAAAAGCCATATATGACGGGCCCACAGCCAGCATCATACTCAATGGACAAAAACTAACACCATTTCCCCTAAGAACAGGAACAAGACAGGGATGCCCCCTCTCACCATTCCTGTTCAACATAGTACTGGAAGTGTTAGCCATTGCAATTAGGCAAGAAGAAGAAATAAAAGGCATCCAAATTGGAAAAGAGGAAGTAAAACTGTCCTTATTTGCAGACGACATGATATTATACATACAAAACCCTAGAGACTCCATCAAAAAGCTACTACACTTAATACATGAATTTGGCAATGTAGCAGGATACAAAATTAACCCCACGAAATCTGAGGCATTTCTATACACCAATAGTGAACTTTCAGAAAGAGAGATTATAAAAACAATCCCGTTTACCATCGCACCAAAAAAATTAAGCTACCTAGGAATAAACTTAACTAAAGAGGTAAAAGACCTCTACTCAGAAAACTACAGGATGTTGAAAAAAGATATAGAGGAAGACATAAACAGATTGAAGAACATACCGTGTTCATGGATTGGTAGAATCAACATCATTAAAATGTCCATACTACCCAAAGCAATCTATAAATTCAACGCACTTCCCATTAAAATTCCAATGGCGTACTTCATAGATCTAGAACAAACTCTCCAAAAATTCATCTGGAATAAAAAAAAGGCCCCGAATAGCTGCAGCAACCCTGAAAAAGAACAAAGTAGGTGGGATCTCAATACCAGATATCAAGATGTATTACAAAGCCAGTGTTCCCAAAACTGCCTGGTACTGGAACAAGAATAGGCATATAGATCAATGGAATAGAATAGAGAGCCCAGAAATTGGCCCGAACCAATATGCTCAATTAATATTTGACAAAGGAGGCAATGACATACAATGGAGCCAATATAGTCTCTTCAATAAATGGTGCTGTTAAAATTGGACAGATATATGCAAGAAAATGAAAGTAGACCACCAACTTACACCATACACAAAAATAAACTCAAAATGGATAAAGGACTTAAATGTACGACAGGAAACCATAAAAATTCTAGAAGAATCCAAAGGCAACAAAATCTCAGACATATGCCGAAGCAATTTCTTCACTGATACAGCTCCTAGGACACTTGAAACTAAAGAGAAAATGAACAAATGGGACTACATCAAAATAAAAAGCTTCTGCACAGCAGAAGAAACCATCAACAAAACAATGAGAAAACCCACTGTGTGGGAAAACATATTTGCCAATGTCATATCTGATAAATGCCTAATCTCCAGAATTTATAGGGAACTCACACAACTTAACAAAAGGAAGATAAACAATCCAATCAAAAAATGGGCAAAGGACCTAAATAGACACCTTTCAAAAGAGGACATTCAGAAAGCCAAGAGACATATGAAAACATGCTCAAAGTCACTAATCATCCGAGAGATGCAAATCAAAACAACAATGAGGTACCATCTCACACCTGTCAGACTGGGTATCATCAACAAATCAACAAACGACAAGTGCTGGAGAGGATGTGGAGAAAAAGGAACACTTGTGCACTGCTGGTGGGAATGCAGACTGGTGCAGCCACTATGGAAGACAGTATCGAGTTTCCTCATAAAACTACAAATGGAACTCCCATTTGACCCTTTGATCCCACTTTTAGGAATATATTCCAAGAAACAAGAAACACCAATCAGAAAGGATATATGCACCCCTATGTTCATAGCAGCACAATTCACCATAGCTAAGATCTTCAAACAGCCTAAGTGCCCATCAGTAGATGAATGGATTAGAAAACAGTGGTACATCTACACAATGGAATACTATGCTGCTCTAAAAAGGAAGGAACTCTTACCATTTGCAACGGCATGGATGGAACTGGAGAGCATTATGCTAAGTGAAATAAGCCAGTCAATGAAGGAAAAATACCACATGATCTCACTCATTCATGGATAATTGAGACCATTATAAACTTTTGAACAATAATAGATGCAGAGGCAGAGCTGCCTCAAACAGATTGTCATACTGCAGCGGGAAGGCCAGGCAGGGTTGGGGGGCGGGAGATAGGGGGGGTAAGAGATCAACCAAAGGACTTGTATGCATGCATATAAGCATAACCAATGGACATAAGACACTGGTGGATAGGGGAGGCTAGGGGACTGTCTAGGACGGGGGAAAAATGGGCACATATGTAATACCCTTTGTAATAAAAAATTAAAAAAAATAAAAAATGAAAATAAAAATTAAAAAAAAAACATGATTGATGAACTTCTAGTCAGGCTCACCAAGAAGCAAAGAGAGAGGACCCAAATAAAATCAGAAATTAAGAGGCTAAATAACAACAGACCCCCCAGAAATACAAAGAATTGTAAAAAAATAATTATGAAGAACTCAAATCTGACAAACTGATCAATCTAGAAGAAATAGATATATTCCAAGAAAAATATGCCCTTCCAAAACTCAATCAGGAAAAAAAATCTAAATAGGCTGATATCTATGCAGGAAATTGAAGCATTGATCAAAAAGTTCCAGCAAACAAAAACCCTGGACCAGACGGCTTCACAGGGGAGTTATACCAAATATTGAAAGAAAAAATAAAACCTATCCTCCTGAGACTATTCCAAAATTTCAAGAGATAAGACCATTTTCAAGCTCTTTCTATGGATCCAACATTACCCTAATCCTAAAACCAGATAAAGACACTACAAAGAAAGAGAATTACAGGCAAAATTTCTGATGAACATAGATGCTAAAATACTCAACAAAATCCTAGCAAATTGAGTCCAGCATTACATTAGAAAGATAATATACCATAACCAAATGAGATTTATTCCAGGGATGCAAGGATGGTAAAATATCCACAAATCAATAAACTTAATACATCCCATAAACAAATCGGGGGGTAAAAATTACATAATCATATCAATTAATGCAGAAAAAAGCATTTGACAACATCCAACACCCTTTCTTGACAAAAAGCCTCAGCAAAGTGGGAATAGAGGGATCATACATCAATATAATAACAGCCTTATATGAGAAATCTACAGTCAACATCATACTCAATGGGCATCATACTAGGTCCCCTAAGAATAGGAACAGGACAGGAATTATCACTTTCACCATGCCTGTTCAACATAGTTCTGAAAGTGTTTGCCATGGCAATCAGAGAACAAGAAGAAATAAAAGGCATCCAAATTGGAAAAGAATAATTAAAACTGTCATTATTCACAGATGACATGATGTTGTACATAGGAAACCTTAAAAAGTCTATAAAAAAACTCTTAGATTTAATAAATAAATTTGGCAAAATAGCAGGATACAAAATTGACACCCAGAAATCCATGGCTTTTCTATACACCAATAATGAACTCACAGAAAAACAAGCAAACAAACAAACAAACAAAAAAAAAACAATCCCATTTACCATTACACAAAAAATAAATAAATAAAAATAAACTTAACTAAGGAGGTAAAAGACCTGTGCTTGGAATACTGTAGGACATTCAAAAAAGAGATAGAGGAGGAGACAAGATGGTGGCGAAATAGGTGAATGTGTCCCAAGGCTTGTCCTGGAGCAAATAGAATGAGCAGCTGAAACTAATAACATCCACCCCAAATTGGTGAAGGAGACTCAGCTGGTGAGACAGTTTGCAGCCAGGAAGGGCAGAGTTCCCTTGGAAAGGTAAAAACCAGGGATCTGGGCAGGAAAGTTTGCCAGATCTCTGAGCCCAGAGGGTCAGAGGGAAACCGCAAATCACCCAGCCATGTCCATTGGGACAGGCACAGCTGTGGAAAGGAGATCCACAGGACTGTTGGCACCTGGGGATTTGAGATCTGGGTTCCATAATCAAGGAAGACTGAGCCTAGAGGGGGCAGCCTGATGGGCCCTGCTCTGTGCCTGACAGGAGGGAGCTCCCCAACCCCTTGATGGGCCCTGCTCTGTGCGTGACACCCTCTGATTGGCCGGCTTTGTATGTGACAGGGGTGGCACCACAACCCCCTGATCCGCCCTGCTCTGTGCGTGACAGGGGGTGGTGCTGCAACCTCCCCATCGACCCTGCCTTGAGTGTGATGGGGGGCGGCACCCCAACCCCCCAATCGGCCCTACCCTGAGTGTGACTGAGGGTGGCATCGCAACCTCCGGATCCGCCCTGCTCTGTGCATGACAGGGGGCGGCACCCCAACTCCCCAGTCCGCCCTGCTCTGAGCCCAACCAGGGGCTGCACCTAGGGATTGGGCCTGCCCTCTGCCACCTGGGAGCAGGCCTAAGCCAGCAGGTCATTATCTCCCGAGGAGTCCCAGACTGCAAGAAGGCACAGGCCGGGCTGAGGGACCACCTCTCCCTCCCGAGTGCACAAATTTTTGTGCACCGGGCCTCTAGTATATATATAGATAGATAGATAGATAGATAGATAGATAGACCAGGTTATTATTACAATCCCATCAGTACTTCGTTGGGTCACCTTTTGCCTTCAATACTGCAGCGATTCTTCTTGGCATTGACTCCACGAGATGTTGAAAGGTGATGCGAGGAATCTGACACCATGCCTGATGAATAGCACTGTCCAGTTTTGTGACATTTGATGGTTGTGGAACCAGCTGCCTAATGGCTCTTTTAACTTCATCCCACAAATGCTCAATTGGATTGAGATCTGGCGATTGTGGGGGCCACCTAAGCAAGGTAAAGTCCCCCTCATGTTCTTGAAAGCACAATACAAGCAAAGCATCATGGCATGGTGCATTGTCTTGTTGGAAGAAGCCATCTCCATTGGGATACACCATCAACATGATAGGATGAACTTGATCAGCAACGATACTTAGGTATATTGTGCTATTCAGACGTTGTTCCACATGAATTAAAGGGTCCAGATTACGCCAAGGAAACATGCCCCAAACCATAACACTGCCCCCACCAGCTTGAAGGGTTGTGCTCATGTATGTGGGGTGCATGTTTTCATGCTGTTTCCGCCAAATTCGCACTCTGCCATCTGCATGATGCAACTGGAAACGTTATTCATCAGACCACATGACTTTTTTCCAATGTTTGACTGTCCAATCCCTGTGTTCCTGTGTGAATTGGAGACCCTTTATCTTGGTAACTGCAGACAGCAAAGGTGTTCGAACAGGCTTACAGCTTCCATATCCCATACAATGCAGTGTATAACTAATTTGCCTACAAACATCAGGTAGTCATAATAATCTGGCCTATATATCTATATCTATATCTATATCTATATCTATATCTATATCTATATCTATATCTATATCTATATCTATATCTATCTATCTATCTATCTATCTATCTATCTATCTATCTATCTATATATCCCACATTCAAAGGCTGTTCAATCACGTTGTTTACCCATATCTTCAGAAAAAAATCACTTCTACTGTTGTGGTAAACAACCTGCTTCCTTATTTATAATGATCTGGCCCTCTAGCAACTTCAGCGTGAAAGTATAGCTACTTTGCCTACAAACGTCAGGTGGTCATAGTAATCTGTCCACTCAGTATATGTCCTCCCAAGCAGTGGGCTCTCTAGATGGTTTCTTTTGCTGTGAAGAAACTTCTTATTTTTGATGTAGTCCCATTTGTTTATTTTTTCCTTAGTTTCCATTGTCTTTGAATGTGTTTCAGTAAATATTTTGTTACAAGAGATGTCTGCGATTTTTCTGTCCATGGTTTCTTCTAAGATTTTTCTGGTTTCATGTCTTACATTTAAGTCTTTTACCCATTTTGATTTTATTTTTGTGTATGGGGTAAGTTGGTGGTGTAGTTTCATTTTTTTTTGCATGTATGTGTCCAATTTTTCCAGCACCATTTTTAAAGAGACTGTCTTGATTCCATTGTATGGTCTTGACTCCTTTGCAAAATAATAATTGAGCATAATGGCTTGAGTCCATTTTTGGGGTCTCTGTTCTGTTCCATTTGTCTATATGCCTATTCTTGTGCCAGTACCAGGCTGTTTTGAGTCCAGTGGCTTTGTAGTATAACTTGATATCTGGTATTGTGATCTGTCCAAATTTGTTCTTCTTTCTCAAGATTTCTACGGCTATTTGGGATCATTTACGATTCCATATAAATTTTTTGAGACTTTTTCTAGGTCTGTGAAATATGCCTTTGGTGTTTTAATTGGGATTACATTGAATCTATAGATTGCTTTGTGTAGTATGACACTTTAATGATGAACACGGTATATTATTCCACTTGTTTCTATCTTTCTCTCTCCTTTTTCAATGTCCTATAGTTTTCAATTACAATTCTTTTACCTCCTTGGTTAAGTTTATTCCTAAGTATCTTAATATTTTTGTTGCAATGGAAGTGGGATTGTTTTTTAATTTATCTTTCTGAGAGTCCATTGCTGGTGTACAAAAATTGGTAGATTTCTGGGTGTTAATTTTGTATCCTGCTATGTTGCCAAATTCATTTATTAAATCTAGCAGTTTTTTATGGGTCTTTATGGTTTTCTATGGACAATATTATGTCATCTGCAAATAACTAAAGTTTTACTTCCTCCTTTCCAATTTGGATTTCTTTTATATCTTTTTCTTATCTGATGGTTTTGGCTAGCACTTCCAGTACTCTAGAACAGGAGTGGTGAAAGTGGGCATCCCTGTTTTGTTCCTGTTCTTAGGGGATATGGATTTGGTTTCTGCCCATTGAGTATAATGTTGGCTGTATATTTGTCATATAAGGCTTCATTATGTTGAGGTATGATCCCTCTATCCCCACTTTGCTGAGAGTTATTATCAAAAAAGGGTGTTAGATTTTGTCAATAGATTTTTTGGTAACCATTGGTATGATCATGTGAGTTTCGTCTTGCAATCTATTAAGTGCTGTATCACATTTATTGGTTTGTGAATATTATACCAGCCTTGCATCCCTGGAATAAAGCCCACTTAGTCATGGTGTATGATCTTTTAAATATATTGCTGGATCCAATTGCTAATATATTTTTGTGGATTTTAGCATCTATGTTCATCAGGGATATTGGCTTGTAATTCTTTTTATTTATAGTGTATTTATCTGGTTTTGGGATTAGGGTGATGCTGGCCTCATAGAAAGTGCTTCAAAGTGTTCCTTCCTCCTGATTTTTTGGGGGATAGTTTTAGGAGGATATGTGTTAGTTCTTCTTTGAATGTTTGTTAAAAATCCCCTGTGAAGCCTTCTGGACCAGGGCTTTTGTTTTCAGATTTTTATTTTTTATTTTTGTCATTACTGCTTCAATTTTATCAATAGTTATTAACCTATTAAAATTTTCTGATTCTTTCTTTTTGAGTTTTGGAGGATTGTATTTTTCTAGGAATATGTCCATTTTGTCAAGGTTTTCCAGTTTGTTGGAAGAGAGTTGTTTATAGTATTTTTTTAATATTCTTTGAATTTCTTTGGGGTCAGTTGTTACTTCACTTCTTTTGTTTCTGATTTTGTTTATTTGGGTCCTCTCTCTTTGCTTCTTGGTGAACCTGGCTAGAGGTTCATCAATTTTGTTTATCATTTCAAAGAACCAGCTCTTGGTTCTATTTTGATCTATTGTAATTTTTTGTCTCTATGTCATTTATTTTTGCTTTGATCTTTTTTAATTAAAAATTATATATATATGAAATTAAATTGAAAAAAAATGTTGGACACAGTGGTCCTTATATTTATTTTTTTATTGTTTAAAGTATTACAAATAGTAGTACATATGTCTCCTTTTCTTCTACATTGACCTTCCCCCAGCCTTCCCTACCCCCTGGCACATTCTGCTCTGATCTTTATTATTTCATTCCTTCTACATAGTCTGGGATTATCTTATTAATGGTTTTCTAATTCTTTAAGTTGTTGGGTTAGATAACTTATTTCCATTTTTTCTTGTTTTTTTTTTTTAGGTTCGCCTGTAGTGCTATGAACGTCCCTCTCCTCATTGCTTTCATTGTGTCCCATAGATTTTGAATTGTTGTGTTTTCATTTTCATTTGTTTCCAAGATTTTTTATTTATTTATCATTTGTTCTCTTTGGTAAACCATTCATTGTTTAATAGCATCTTATTTAGCCTCCATGTGTTTGATTGTTTTTATCGTAGTTGATTTTAAGCCATTGTGATCTGAGAAGATGCTTGATATGATTTCAATCATCTTGAACAAATAAAGATGTAGTTTTTGTCCTAACATGTGGTCTTTCTTTGAAAATGTTCCATGTGCACTTGAGGAGAATGTATATTCCGTAGCTTTGGGCTGAAATGTTTTAATGATATCAATTAGTTCCATCTGATCTAATGAGTCATTTAGGATTGCTGTATCCTTGTTGATTTTTTTTGTCTAGATTTATCCCGTGATAATACTGTATAATAAACATATTAAAGTCCCCTACTATGATTATGTGTCTGTCAATCTCTCCCTTGATATCTTCCAGAAGTGTTTATTTTGTGCATTTTGATGCTCCTGTATTGGGTGCAAATATGTTTAGCAGAGTTATATCCTTTTGTTCTGTCAATCCCTTTAGTATTATGAAGTGGCCTTCATTATGTCTTGTTATGGCCTTCACTTTGAGGTCCATTTTGTCAGGTATAAGTATGCTACCCCAGCTATTTTTTCACTCCCATTTACCTCAAGATTTTTTTTCCATTCCTTCACTTTCAGTCTGTGTGAATCCTTTGTTTTAAGGTGGGTCTCATGTAGACAGTGTATATATAATATTTTCTTATCCATTCAGCTACCCTATATCTTTTGATCTTTTGATTGGAGCATTTAATCAATTTACATTTGATAATAACCTTATTAGTAAGGTTATTTTTTTACATTAAATTTCCTTTTTTTTGCTTTTTTTATTTATTTTTTTAAAATTTTTTATTACAAAGGGTATTACATATGTGTCCATTCCCCCCCGCCGCCCTAGACAGTCCCCTAGCCTCCCCTATCCCCCAGTGTCTTATGTCCATTATTGATAGGTACATCAATGTTACCATTTTTAGTCATTCTCCCTGTGTTCCTCCTTCTCCTTCTCTTTCTTCTTACAAATGTTCTTTTAAGATTTCTTGCATTTCTGGTTTGTGGTAATAAATTCCTTTAGCCTTTGTTTGTCTGCAAAGTTCCTGATTTCAATTTCAAATAATAGCCTTGCTGGATAGAGTAGTCTTGTATTCATTCCCTTGTTTTTCATTATGTGGTATACTTCATGCCACTCCCTTCTGGTCTGAATGTTTTTGTTGAGAAATCAGGTGATAATCTAATTGAAGATCCCTTGTAGGTAATTTTCAGTCTCTCTCTTGCAGCCTTTAAGATTATTTCTTTGTCTTTATTTTTTTTCTTCTCATTTTTATTTTTTATTTTTTTAAAATTTTGTTTTATTGCTTAAAGTATTACAAAGAGTATTACATAAGTCTCTTCCCCCCCCCCCTTGACATTCCCTGGTATTCCCCTACCCCCAATGTCTTGTGTCCATTGGATATGCTTATATGCATGCATACAAGTCCTTCAGTTGATCTCTTACCGCCCCCCACCACCACCACCACAACCTTCCCCAGGCTTCCCGCTGTAGTTTGGCAGTCTATTCAATGCTGCTCTACCTCTGTATCTATTTTTGTTCAACAGTTTATAATGGTCTTTATTATCCATAAATGACTGAGATCACGTGGCATTTTTCTTTCATTGGCTGGCTTATTTCACTTAGCATAATGCTCTCCAGTTTCATCCATGCTGATGCAAATGGTAAGAATTCCTTCTTTTACAGCAGCATAGTATTCCATTGTGTAGATGTACCACTGTTTTCTAATCCATTCATCTGCTGATGGGCACTTAGGCTGTTTCCAAATCTTAGCTATGGTAAATTTTGCTGTTATGAACATAGGGATGCATATATCCTTTCTGATTGGTGTTTCTGGTTTCTTGGGATATATTCCTAGAAGTGGGATCACTGGTCATATCAATTGATGCAGAAAAAGCATTTGACAAAATCCAACATCCATTTTTGATAAAAACTCTCAGCAAGGTGGGAATAGAAGGATCATACCTCAACACAATAAGAGCCATATATGACAAACCCACAGCCAACATCATACTCAATGGACAAAAACTAAAACCATTTCCCCTAACAACAGGAACAAGACAGGGATGCCCACTCTCACCACTTCTGTTCGACATAGTACTGGAAGTATTAGCCATTGCGATTAGACAAGAAGAAGAAATAAAAGGCATCCAAATTGGAAAAGAAGAAGTAAAACTGTCCTTATTCGCAGAAGACATGATATTGTACATAAGAAACCCTAAGGACTCCATCGAAAAACTATTAGACTTAATAAATGAATTCAACAATGTAGCAGGATACAAAATTAATGCCAAGAAATCTATGGCATTTCTATACAGGAATAGTGAACTTACAGAAAGAGAGACTAAAAAAGCAATCCCATTTACCATTGCACCAAAAAAATTAAGCTACCTAGGAATAAACTTAAGAGGTAAAAGACCTCTACTCAGAAAATTACAGGACGTTGAAAAAAGAGATAGAGGAAGACATAAACAAATGGAAGAACATACCATGTTCATGGATTGGTACAATCAACATCATTAAGATGTCCATACTACCCAAAGCAATATATAAATTCAATGTACTTCCCATTAAAATACCAATGTTATATTTCACACACCTAGAATGAACTCTCCAAAAATTCATCCGGAATAAAAAAAGACCCCGAATAGCTGCAGCAATCCTGAGAAAGGAGAACAAAGTAGGTGGGATCTCAATACCAAATATCAAGCTATATTACAAAGCCACTGTTCTCAAAACTGCCTGGTAGTGGCACAAGAACAGACATATAGATCAATGGAATAGAATAGAGATCCCTGAACCAATATGCTCAATGGATGTTTGACAAAGGAGGCAAGAACATACAATGGAGTCAAGACAGTCTCTTCAATAAATGGTGTTGGGAGAATTGGACAGATACACGCAGAAAAATGAAGCTAGACCACCAACTTACATCATACACAAAAATAAACTCAAAATGGATAAAGGACTTAAATGTAAGATGGGAAACCATAAAAATACTAGAGGAATCCAAAGGCAACAAAATCTCAGACATATGCCGAAGCAATTTCTTCACTGATACAGATCCTAGGGCATTGGAAACTAAAGAGAAAATAAACAAATGGGACTACATCAAAACAAAAAGCTTCTGCACAGCAAAAGAAACCATCAACAAAACAACAAGAAAGCCCACTGCATGGAAGAACATATTTGCCAATGTTATCACTGATAAGGGTTTAATCTCAAACATTTTTAGGGAACTCATACAACTTAACAAAAGGAAGATAAACAATCCAATCAAAAAATGGGCAAAGGACCTAAATAGACACCTTTTAAAAGAGGACATTCAGAAAGCCAAGAGACATATGAAAACATGCTCAAAGTCACTAATCATCCGAGAGATGCAAAGCACAACAATAATGAGGTACCATCTCACACCTGTTAGAATGGCTTTCATCAACAAATCCACAAACGACAAGTGCTGGAGAGGATGTGGAGAAAAAGGAACACTCGTGCACTGCTGGTGGGAATGCAGCTGGTGCAGCCACTATGGAAGACAGTATGGAGCTTCCTCAAAAAACTAAAAATGGAACTCCCATTTGAGCCTGTGATCCCACTTCTAGGAATATATCCCAAGAAACCAGAAACACCAGTCAGAAAAATATATGCACCCATATATTCATAGCAGCACAATTCATCATAGCTAAGATCTGGAAACACCTTAAGTGCCCATCAGTAGATGAATGGATTAGAAAACCGTGGTACATCTACAGGATGGAATACTATGCTTCTGTAAAAAAGAAGGAACTCTTACCATTTGCAATGGCATGGATGGAACTGGAGAGCATTATGCTAAGTGAAATAAGCCAGTCAATGAAGAAAAAACACCACATGATCTCACTTACTCATGGATAATAAAGACCATTATAAACATGAATAAAAATAGATACAGAGGCAGAGCTACTTCGAACAGACTGTCAAACAGCAGCAGGAAAGCTGGGGTGGGTTGAGGGGTGGCGGGGGGCTGGGGGGGGGTAAGAGATCAACCGAAGGACTTGTATACATGTATATAAGCATAACCAATGGACATAAGACACCGGGGGCTAGAGGAGGCTGGGGGATTGTCAAGGGCAGGAAAAAAGGGGGACATATATAATACTTTTTGTAATACTTTAAGCAATAAAACAATAAAAAATAACATGACATTGAACCAGACAAAAGGATTACAATGATAATTTCTGTGAAAGAACACTTGCACATGTTTGCAGACGAAATGTCATCGTACGTTCCAAATCTACCTGACACCCCATTTGCACTTGCCAGAAGTCCATTCACAGTCAAAGTTGAAGATGTTCCTGAGACAACACAAGAGGAGTTCATTGAACATATTAACAACAATGTAGCAAGAACTGATTTCTCTACAATCCCAGTTACAAAATTCTGGATCAAGTGTTTGCAGTCATATCCTGTTCTGTCTGAGACTGTGTTGTGCCTTCTTCTTCCATTTCCAACAACATATCTTTGTGAAACAGGGTTTTCCAGATTGTTGGTTATCAAGTCTAAATACAGAAGTAGACTTGTAGTGGAAGATGATCTTCGTTGTGCTCTTGCAGACTGCCCCAAGAATTTCTGATCTGGTGAGAAAGAAGCAATCTCAACCTTCACACTGATGTTGGCCTTTTACACATACTGTCACAAAATGTAGTCTACTGTTGTTATATTAAGCCTGTTACCCATGCTACACCATGCTTCAAGACAAAATTTCATTTATTTGTAATTAGAAATAAATATTTCACAATATATAATTACATATTGTTTTTGTGATTAATCACTATACTTTAATTATGTTCAATTTGTAACAATGAAAATACATCCTGCATATCAGATATTTACATTACGATTCATAACAGTAGCTAAATTACAGTTATGAAGTAGCAACGAAAATAATTTTATGGTTGGGGGTCACCACAACATGAGGAACTGTATTAAAGGGCCGCTGCATTAGGAAGGTTGAGAATCACTGCCCTAGACAGAGCCCCCATAGTCAGACAAAATGGATGCCAAGGCAGCAGGATTTTGGAGTAGTTTGGTAAAACTATGAACAGTTCATCTACTGGAGAATGAATTAATAACACAATAAACTACATATATCAGAATATTAAAGAACAAGAAAGAATGAATAAATAAATCTTGTCCAACACTTGATAAATTTACTTCTAAGTTTTTAATTTTTGATACTATTGCAAGTAAATTTTTCTTAATTTCATTTTTATATGCTCAGAGCTAAACAATCACAAAAACAATCAAATTTTTTGTATGGTAACCATATATGCTGCAAACATGATGAATTTGTTCATTGGTGTAAGAGCATTTTACAGATTCCTTCACACAACAAGATCATACTATCTACAAAAAATAATAATTTTACTCTTTCTTTCTAATCTGGATGTCTTTATTTCTTTTGCTTGCCAAACCGTGCTATCTAGAACCTCCAATACAATGACATCTTTCCTCTTTTTCAATTGTAGAGAGAAAGTTTAAACTTTGTTGAATGTTCTTTATTATGAAATGACACCAGATTGGACAAACAATTTTTCTGTCTACTGAAAATATTATGTGAGTTTTTTTCTAATATATGGTGTATTACAATAATGGTATCTTTTTACATGGTTTCTTTTGCTAGTATCTTTGAAGGATTTATAAAAGGTATATTGGGCCGTACTTTCTTGTGATATCTTTGCCTGGTTTTCATGTGCTATTATTGCTGTATACATTAAACCAGTGTATGTTGGGACAGACAATTTATTTTTATAATTATCATTTTATAGGAACCAGGAGGATGAAGATGAAAGTAAGTGTATATTTATAATTTTTGTGATATCAACCTTCTTGTTTATCATTTCTGATTCTTAGCCTTTCTTCCTATGGAATTTTTCAATTTGGTGTCATTTTCTTACTACCAAACAGCTTTGTTCTCATGTGTTGTTATTGTAAAATATATTACATTATATACTGAGTGGCCAGATTATTATGACCACCTGATGTTTGTAGGCAAATTAGCTATAATTTTCACTGAAGTTGCTAGAGGGCCAGATCATTATAAATGCCTGAATAGCACAACATACCTAAGTATCATTGCTGATCAACTTCATCCTATCATGTTGATGGCGTAACCCAATGGAGATGGCTTCTTCCAACAAGACAATGTGCCATGCCACGGTGCTCATATTGTGCAGGAGTGCTTTCAAGAACATGAGGGGGACTTTACCTTGCTTAGGTGGCCCCCACAATCACCAGATCTCAATCTAATTGAGCATTTGCGGGACGAAGTTAAAAGAGCCATCAGGCAGCTGGTTCCACAACCATCAAATATCACAGAACTGGACAGTGCTATTGATCAGGCATGGTGTCAGATTCCTCGCATCACCTTTCAACATCTTGTGGAGTCAATGCCAAGAAGAATCGCCACAGTATTGAAGGCAAAATGTGGCCCAATGAAGTACTGATGGGGTGGTCATAATATTCTGGCCACTCAGTGTATATGCTATAAGAACAGCAATATAATTTCATATATATTATTTTAAGGAACTTGCTTTTTTTAAAAATATATATATGCATATATATATTTTTTAATTGACTCCAGAGAGGAAGGGAGAAGGATAGAGAGATAGAAACATAAATGATGAGAGAGAATCATCCCTCTGCTGCCTCCTGCACGCCCCCCACCAGGGATCGAGCCCACAACGTGGGCATGTGCCCTTGACCAGAATCAAACCCAGGACCCTTCAGTCCACAGGCTGACGCTCTATCCACTGAGTCAAGCCAGTTAGGGCAGGAATTTGCTTTTTAAATCAGTAATATGAATAAAATGAAGAGATATTTAATTATGTATATTGTCTTTTGTAATTACCAGCATAATAATATTACCAGTGTTCTTTATTGTTCATGTGGATTTGAATTACTGCCTGTGGTCTCTGCTTTCAACATGGAGAATATCTTTTGTCTTTCTTGAAGGTAGGTCTGCTAGCAACAAATTCTTTGAGTTATTATTATTTTTTTAAATCTAGAAACATGATTATTTTTACCTTTATTTTTGAAAGTTAGTTTTGCTGGATATAAATTCTTGTTTGGCAGGTTTTTTTCCTGGGATATTTTTTCTTTCAACATTTTGAATATGTCATACCATTGCCTTTTGGCCTTCTTTGGCTCTGATGAGAAGTCAGCACTTCATAATATCAGAATTTCCTTGTATGTGATAAATCCTTTTAACCAACGGCTTTAAAGATTTCTCTTTATATTTGGCTTTCAACTTTTTAACCATAATATGTCTGGGAGTGGATCCCTTTGCTTTTATATTACTTCAAGTTTTTTGGTTGACTTGGATTATAGACAAATGTTTCTCATCAAATTTGGAAAATTTTAATCATTATTTGTTGAATATTTTTCTATTCTTTTCTCTTACTCCTGTTCTTCTAATAGTCTCATTGAATATGTATTTGTGTACTTAATGGCACACCACATTTCTCTAAGAATTTGTAGTTTTCTTCATTCTCTGTTTTTAATACACCATAATCTCTATTGATCTATCTTCAAGTTTTCTCATTTTTTTTCTGAATAAACTAATCTTTTTTTTTTATTGCTTAAAGTATTACAAAGGGTATTACATATGTGCCTTTTTTCCTCCCGCCCTTGACTATCCCCTGGCCTCCCCCACCCCCAGCGTCCCATGTATATTGGTTATGCATATATGCATGCATACAAGTCCTTCAGTTGATCTCTTATACCCCTCCCTCCTGCCCCCCAACTTTCCCCGGCCTTCCCCCTACATTTTGACAATCTGTTTCAGGCAGCTCTGCCTCTGTATCTATTACTGTTGAAAAGTGTATAATGGTCTCTATTATCCATGAATGAGTGAGATCATGTGGTATTTTTCCTTCATTGACTGGCTTATTTCACTTAGCATAATGCTCTCCAGTTCCATCCATGCCGTTGCAAATGGTAAGAGTTCCTTCCTTTTTAGAGCAGCATAGTATTCCATCGTGTAGATGTACCACAGTTTTCTAATCCATTCATCTGCTGATGGGCACTTAGGCTGTTTCCAGATCTTAGCTATGGTAAATTGTGCTGCTATGAACATATGGGTGCATATATCCTTTCTGATTGGTGTTTCTGGTTTCCTGGGATATATTCCTAGAAGTGAGATCACAGGGTCAAATGGGAGTTCCATTTTCAGTTATTTGAGGAAACTCCATACTGTCTTCCATAGTGGCTGCACCAGTCTGCATTCCCACCAGCAGTGCACAAGTGTTGCTTTTTCTCCACATCCTCTCCAGAACTTGTAATTTGTTGATTTGTTGATGATAGCCAGTCTGACAGGTGTGAGACGGTACCTCATTGTTGTTTTGATTTGCATCTCTCGGATGATTAGTGACTTTGAGCATGTTTTCATATGTCTCTTGGCTTTCTGAATGTCCTCTTTTGAAAGGTGTCTATTTAGGTCTTTTGCCCACGTTTTGATTGGATTGTTTATCTTCCTTTTGTTAAGTTGTGTGAGTTCCCTATAAATTTTGGAGATTAGGCCCTTATCAGATATGACGTTGTCAAATATGTTTTCCCACACAGTGGGCTTTCTTGTTGTTTTGTTGATGGTTTATTTGCTGTGCAGAATCTTTTTATTTTGATATAGTCCCATTTGATCATTTTCTATTTAGTTTCAAGTGCCCTAGGAGCTGTATCAGTGAAGAAATTGCTTCGGCATATGTCTGAGATTTTGTTGCCTTTGGATTCTTCTAGAATTTTTATGGTTTCCTGTCGTACATTTAAGTCCTTTATCCATTTTGAGTTTATATCTGTGTATGTGTAAGTTGGTGGTCTAGTTTCATTTTCTTGCATATATCTGTCCAATTTTCCCAACACCATTTATTGAAGAGACTTTCCTGGCTCCATTGTATGTTCTTGTCTCCTTTGTCAAATATTAATTGAGCATATTGGTTCCGGCTGATTTTGGGGCTCTCTATTCTATTCCATTGATCTATATGTCTGTTCTGGTGCCAGTACCAGACAGTTTTGAGAACAGTGGCTTTGTAATAGAGCTTGATATCTGGTATTGAGATCCCACCTACTTTGTTCTTTCTCAGGATTGCTGCGGCTATTCGGGGTCTTTTTTATTCCGCATGAATTTTTGGAGAATTCGTTCTAGATCTGTGAAGTATGTCGTTGGTGTTTTAATGGGAAGTGCGTTGAATTTATAGATTGTTTTGGGTAGTATGGACATTTTAATGATGTTGATTCTACCAATCCATGAACACGGTATGTTCTTCCATCTGTTTATGTCTTCCTCTATATCTTTTTTCAACATCCTGTAGTTTTCTGAGTAGAGGTCTGCCGGGAGCCGGTCCATCCTTGCTGTTTCAAGGGACCTGGCATATATGGCATACTGTTCTTAATATATTTGATCACCTTCTTGGCACTATGTGTTTTAACCAAGGTCACCTCTCTGAGAAAGGTTGTTTCCCCAGGTAGGGATTTTCCCCTGAAGTTAGGGAGGGAATAAAACCTCTTAACTAAGTGCCAGGCGGGTAGTTAATCACTTTAACTAGGAATAATCATGCTTAAGCTACATAATCTTTACTCCCTGGAATGGAGATAAGAAACGCCCTAACCTTTCGAATAGAGATTGATAGGATTAGAATCAACTGGTATAAATACAGATGCAACAAGACAACAGGAGTCAGAACCTAGAGAGGCAGACCGAGAGACAGACCCGAGACACAGAACTCAGAACCTACAGACAGAACTTAAGAGACAGAACTTAAGAGACAGAACGTAGGAGACAGAACCTGGCTGGAGATCCTAACCAGAACTTCGCTGGAGATCCTGACCAGAACTTGGCTAGAGGAACCTGGCTATGATGATCACCCAATGGCTGCCTCCGTGTCAAGAGAACCTGACTAGAACTTGGACAGAACCTGGCTGGAGAACCTGGCTGGAGAACCTAGCGAGGGAACATGGCTACAGAACCTGGATGGAGATCCTGACAAGAGAACCCAACTATGCTGATGAACTGAACACTACCTCTGTGCCATTCATTCCTTCTTCACCGACTTCGTCCACACATTTGGGGACCCCTGGAGCCGCTGGGGCTGGACCCCAGCAGAGGTCTTTTACCTCTTTAGTTAAGTTTATTCCTAGGTAGCTTAATTTTTTTGGTGCGATGGTAAACGGGATTGTTTTTATAATCTCTCTTTCTGAAAGTTCACTATTGGTGTATAGAAATGCCTCAGATTTCTTGGGATTAATTTTGTATCCTGCTACTTTGCCAAATTCATGTATTAAGCCTAGTACTTTTTTGAGGGAGTCTCTAGGATTTTCTATGTATAATATCATGTTGTCTGCAAATAAGGACAGTTTTACTTCCTCTTTTCCAATTTGGATGCCGTTTATTTCTTCTTCTTGTCTAATTGCCATGGCTAATACTTCCAGTACTATGTTGAACAGGAGTGGTGAGAGTGGGCATCCCTGTCTTGTTCCTGTTCTTAGGGGAAATGGTGTTAGTTTTTGTCCATTGCGTATGATGTTGGCTGTGGGCCTGTCATATATGGCTTTTCTTATGTTGACGTATGATCTGTCTACTCCCGTCTTACTGAGAGTTTTTATCAAAAATGGGTGTTGGATTTTGTCAAATGCTTTTTCTGCATTAATTGATATGACCATGTGGTTTTTTCCTTTCAATTTGTTTATGTGATGTATCACGTTTATTGATTTGCAGATATTGTACCATCCTTGCATCCCTGGGATAAATACTACTTGGTCCTGGTGTATGATCTTTCTGATGTACTGCTGGATCTGATTTGCTAAGATTTTGTTGAGGATTTTGGCATCTATGTTCATGAGGGATATTGGCCTGTAATTCTCTTTCATTGTGCTGTCTTTACCTGGTTTTGGTATTAGGGTGATGCTGGCTTCATAGAATGAGGTTTAAAAGTATTCCTTCCTCCTGAATTTTTTGTAGTAGTATGAGGAGGATAGGTTTTAGTTATTCCTTGAATGTTTGGTAAAATTCCCCTGTGAAGCCGTCTGGTCCTGGACTTTTGTTTGCTGGAAGCTTTTTGATGACTACTTCAATTTCTTCCATAGTTATTGGCCTATTGAGATTTTTAATTTCTTCCTGATTGATTTTTGGAATGTTGTATTTTTCTAGGAATTTTTCCATTTCCTCCAGGTTGTCTAGTTTGTTGGAGCAGAGCTGTCCATAGTTTTTTTTAACAATCATTTGTATTTCTGTGGGGTCTGTTGTTATTTCTCCCCTATCATTACTGATTTTGTTTATTTGGGTCCTCTCTCTTTGCTTCTTGGTCAGCCTGGCTAGAGGTTTGTCAATCTGGTTTATCCTTTCAAAGAACCAGCTCTTGGTTTCATTGATTTTCTGTATTATTTTTTTGGTCTCTATGTCATTTATTTCTGCTCTAATCTTTATTATCTCCTTCCTTCTGCTCACTCTGTGGTTTTCTTGTTGCTCTCTTTCTAAATCTTTGAGTTGTAGAGTTAGATGATTTACTACCATTTTTTCTTGTTTTTTGAGATAGGCCTGTAGAGCTATAAACTTCCCTCTCAGGAATGCTTTCATTGTGTCCCATAGGTTTTGGATAGTTGTGTTTTAATTGTCATTAGTTTCCAGGATGTTTTTAATTTCTTCTTTGATCTCATTGGTAACCCAATCAATATTTAATAACATGCTATTCAGCTTCCAAGTGTTTGAATATTTTGGGTTGTTTTTATTGTAGTTTATTCTAATATTATGCCATCGTGGTGTGAGAAGGTGCTTGGTATGATTTCACTCTTCTTGAATTTGGGGAGACTTTGTTTGTGACCAAATATGTGGTCTATTTCTGAATCTGTCCTATGAGCACTTGAGTAGAATCTATATTCCGTGGCTGTGGGGTGAAGTGTTCTGAAGATGTCAATTAAGTCCATCTGATCTAGTGAGTCATTTAGGATTGCTGTTTCTTTGCTGATTGTTTGTCTAGAGGACTTATCCAGTGATGTCAGTGGTGTATTAAAGTCCCCTACTTTGATTGTATTTCTGTCGTTCTCTCTTTTGATATCTTCCAGGAATTTTTTTTTTTTTTTTTTTTTTTTTTTTTTTTTTTTGTATTTGGGTGCTCCTGCATTGGGTGCATATATGTTTATCAGGGTTATATCTTCTTTTTGTATTGATCCCTTCAGTATTATGAAGTGGCCTTTCGTATCTCTTGTTATGGCCTTCACTTTGAGGTCTATTTTGTCCGATATAAGTATTGCTACCCCAGCTTTCTTTTCCTCTCCATTTGCCTGAAAGATATTTTTTCATCCCTTCACTTTCAGTCTGTGTGAGTCCCTTCTAATGAAGTGGGTTTCTTTTCGACAGCAAATGTATGGGTCATGATTTTTTATCCATTCAGCCACTCAATGTCTTTTAGTTGGAGCATTTAGCCATTTACATTTAAGTTATTATTGAAAGGTACTTGTTTGTAGCCATTTCTTTTTTTGTGTGGCTGTTTTCTTTCTGAGCTTTTTATTTCTTCTTTTTACACCAGTCCCTTTAGCATTTCTTGCATTGCTGGCTTGGTGGTGATAAACTCCCTTAACCTTTTTTTGTCTGTGAAGCTTCTTATTTCCCCTTCAAGTTTGAATGATAGCCTTGCTGGATAGAGTATTCTTGGATTCAGTCCTTTGCTTTGCATCACTTTGTAAATTTCCGTCCATTATTTTCTGGCCCGATGTGTTTCTGTTGAGAAATGATTTGATAATCTAATGGGAGATCCCTTGTATGTAACTTTCTGTCTCTCTCTTGCAGCCTGTAAGATTCTCTCTTTGTCCTGTACATTTGCCATGGTAATTATGATGTGTCTTGGTGTAGGTCTTTTAGGGTTCACCTTGCTTGGGACTCTCTGGGCTTGTGTGACTTTTTCCTTCCCCACCTCAGGGAAGTTTTCTGATATTATTTCTTCGAATAGGTTTTCTAATCCTTGTTCCTCTCTCTGTTGTTCTGTCACCCCTATTATTCGTATGTTGTTTCGTTTCATGCTGTCCCAAAGCTCCCTTAGACTCTCCTCCTGTCTTTTAAATTTTTTCTCCAATTGAAGTACAGTTTGGGTGTGTGTTTCTTTCTTGTCTTCTAATTCACTAATTTGGTCTTCCGCTTCTCCTAGTCTACTGTTGATACTTTCAATGGTGTTTTTTATTGCAGCTATATCGCTCTTCATTTCTTCTTGGGTCTTACTTAAGTTGTTGATTTTTTCACCTGTTTCTTCTTTCTTCTTGCATAAGTTGTCAATTTTTTTCTCCATCCGGTTTATGCACTCTAGGACCCTTATTCTGAATTCTTTTTCTGTCATGTTGCATGCCTCTGTATCACTTAGCTCCTTTTCTGGTGAGTCCTTTTCTTTCCTTTGGGGATTTCTTTGTCTACCCATCTGACATATCTCACTCACATATATATATATATTGAGTCGTTCGGTGGCTGCTCCCTAGGTGGCAGTGGCTCCTCGGGCTGTGGTTACTCCTTGGGTGGTGGTGGTAGCAGCTGCTCCTCTGTTGGTAGCACGTCCTCTGATGGGTGCTGTTCACAGCTGTTGTGCCTCTTCTGGCTGGTGGAGGGACGCTTCACACACAGCAGCTGTTCCTCAGACAGAGCGTGTGGTGATCAGGAGGCCGGTGTTGCTTGGATCTGCTGCATTGATTTAAAGGCACAAAATACAACACAACAAGGCACAACATACCAGACACTGAACAGAAATGTATTTACGGTATTAATAACCCCAAATAAGGGTGGCCACCCGAGCTCAGAGAGTTGGGGGATAAGGATGAAAGAAGAGAAAAAGATAGAGAAGAAAACAGGAAGAGAGAGAGAGAGAGAGAGAAGAGAATGAAGTAGAAGAGGGGAGGAGACTATTTATATGAGGGGAAAACTCCGATAGAACTGCCACTAATCACAACAAATTCCAGCAACAGATCCCTGGAATGAATACAAACTACAAACAACCAATAATATCAAGCGAGGCAAGGGAAAACAGAAGCACAATAATACCGGTGGGGGTGGGGGGATGGGAAACAGAAAAAGAAAAAGAAAAAGCAGAACAACCTCACGAACAATCCTTAAACAACAAACAAAAAATAAACACCTATATACTCAACAATCAAGCAAAAAACAACAAAACAATAGAGAAAAGAAGAGAAAAAAAATTTGGATAGTGAAGAAAATAAGGGAGAGGTGTATAAGGATTTAGAGCAGGTGATTGGAAAAGAGATATATAAGTAGGGTGAAATTTAGACAGGGGGGAAGAAGAATAGGGAAAATCCAAAGCAGGAATAGGGTAAGAGAAACAGGACAGCAAAAAGGGAAAAGTGGGGAAGAGGGTTTTAGCACAGCGGCACAATTGAGGTAGAGGAAAATGATGCTAAAGGAACATTGAAAATAGAATGGAAAACCCTAGTCCCAAAATAAAATAAAGAGAAAATAAAATGACACTTTAAAAAAATGGTAAAATGGTAGCAGTAATAATACTGGTTAAAAATAAAAATGTAGTAATTAAAAGGGTAAAATCAGGTGATGAAAAAAGAAAAAAATGGTTTCTTAGTTAAAAGGTGAAACAATAATTAAAAAAAATAATTAAAAATGGGCTGTAATGAACGTGCTTCAGATCTTCTGCTCCTCTTTTTGGCATGCCAGGTATTCAGGAGAATGTTGAATTTCCCCCTGATACACTGTTCCTCCGTGTTGTAAGCCACAGTCCTGATTTTAAGGCAGGCTGTATTGGTTTCTCAGACAGCCTTTATCTGTGTATACAGAAGAGTCAGTTCGTGGCTCTGCCTCTGGGTAGCAGTGTGTGGGGAATGACCTCTGAGGGTATAAGACCTCTCTGACCAGGTGTTCTCTATTGTACCTGAAGCTGGTTTGGGAAAGTCCTCAGCCCAGAGCTGGTTCCCCAGTAGTCACTCCCCGCTCTGTTTCCCAGGCTCCCCAAAAACAACCTTCCCTTACAAGCTCTGCAACTGACCCCAACTGGGTAATCCCATGCACTGGGTTCAACAATCAAACACACAGATTTAAGAGCCTGGGAAGTTGTGCGAACTCGCAAGGCTCCACCTTCCAGATCTGCGCGGAGTCTCTGCACGTACTCTCTGCGCGTACTCTGGCTCCTGGCACTGAGTAGCCGGCAAACTGGGCTAATCTGAGGCTGCCAATTTGTGTCCAGTCCAACTGTGGGCTTATTTATAGTGTTCCCTTCTGCCAGTAGCCTTGGGGGAGCCCTTCCACATTCGTGGGTCACGCTGGCTCCAACGGCCACAGTCTTTGTGGGGCGCAGGGTTCCCCCCCCACCCCGCGCGCATTCCACACTCCAACCTAAATTACAAACCTCACCTTTGGGGGAAGTCTAACCTTTCTGTCGGGAGAAGCAGGGCTCCTCTGAGTTCACGTAGTCACGCTACTTGAGAGCCGTTGTTGCCGGGTTAGTAGCTGGTTTCTGGATGCCGGTAACAGTCGCTCAAAATGGCACGGTCTCCGCGGCTGAGCCGGCACACCTGGAGAGGTTTCAGCCTCAGCCTCTAACCATTCCCTTTTTCTAGGAGTTCTCTGTCTTTCCTGGCTGCAGACTGTCTCTCAGCTGAATCTCCTCTGCTTATTTGGGCTGTATGTTACCTGTTTCAGCTGCTCGCCCTTATCTGCTCCGGGACAAGGCACCGACAGGACCGTCTAAACCTCTGCCATTTTGGAACCCCCTCTAGTTGGATCTTTATCACAACATTGAGGGTCTCATTAGATTTCTTGAGGATCTCATTAAATTTATCAGCAGCTTCTAGACCAGGGGTGGGCAAACTTTTTGACTCGAGGGCCACAATGGGTTCTTAAACTGGACCGGAGGGCCGGAACAAAAGCATGGATGGAGTGTTTGTGTGAACTAATATAAATTCAAAGTAAACATCATTACATAAAAGGGAATGGTCTTTTTTTTCCGATAGTTTTATTCATTTCAAATGGGCCGGATCTGGCCCATAGGCCATAGTTTGCCCACGGCTGTTCTAGACAGTTCTTGAGAGACCTTAAAATTGTTGTTTTGAGCTCTATATCCTCCATTTCAGTCATTTCTGTCCTGTTTCTTTGTCTCGGCATTTTTTATGCTTTCTTGGTGCACCCCCTAGTGGTCTTTGTGGGCAGTCTTGTTGTAGTTAAGCCTTGATTGTTGTGGGTAATACCGGGGGTGATTTGACCTCCAGGCCAACTGGCTGTGAGAATCAGCTGTGTCTGCAGTGAGAGAACTTCTGTCCTCTGGGGAGGTGCTAATCTAGCCTTTGCCTGAGGCTATCCAGCAAATGCCTCTGTGCAGAGCTTGGGTGGGGCAGGTCGCACAGGATCAACAGGGCGGGAGGAGCAAGAAGTTATGGCTGCTCTCAGTCCAATCCCCAGAGGCTCTGCCTCTCAGAGTCCCAGCAATTGCTGCAAACCTCAAAGAGAAAGCTGCTTTCAAGTTCCGACCGAAGCCAGACAGTCCCGCTTCTCACACTTGAGTCTGGGTTCCTAGAGACTCACCCAGAACTGGAGCTCAGAGCCTGGGTCTCCCTCCAGATTGAAACAGACAACCATGCCCTCAGCCACCAGCCCGCTTCGCGCGCACCTCCGCACCTTTGTATTTTCCGAACTGTGCCTCCTCTGAGTCTCAGTATGCTGCTTTCTTTCCTTCTAGTTGAAGAATTTCCCCTCAGCCATCCTTCCTGTGGTTCTGGGTGATGTCCGTTCCATCTTTTAGTTGTATTTTTGAAGTGGTTGTGTGAGGCAGCAATCTCTGGTGTCCACCTATGCCGCCATCTTCTGAAGGTAATTTTTATTGCCTACTTTTATTCCTATAAATGTGTTACACTTTCCTGTTTTGTTGCATGTTTTGCAACTTTTTGTTTCAAACAGACTTTTCTACTCCATTATTATATTATAGTTTTATTGTAGTACAAAACATATAACATGAAACATTTTTAAATTTATATTTAAGTAGTGTGGTGTTGAGTATAATCACATTGCTGTGAAAGAAATATCTAGAAATGTTTTCTTTTATAAATCTGAAATTTTATATCCATTAAACAATACCCTATTCCCCTCTCCTATCAGCCTCTAACAACCATCATCTTATTTTCTGTTTCCATGAGCAAATTTGACTACTTTAGATACCTCATATTAGTGGAATCATATAGCATTTGTCTTTGTGTGACTATCTTATAGTTACCTTAGTGCAATGTTTTTAAGTGTTATTCAAGTTGTAGCAATTTGCAAGATTTGCTTTTGTAAGGCCTAATAATATTCTCTTGCATGCATATACACAATTTTTTAATCCAATAATCCATCAATGAGCATTTGTGTTGCTACCACCTCTTGCATTTTGAATAGTGCAGCCATGTTAAAGAATGTGCAAAATATCTCTTCAAGATCCTGTTTATATTTTTGGGGGGATACATACCCAGATTTCTGGATTATATTATGGTTTCATTTTCAAATTTGTAGGAACTTCCATACTATTTTCTGAACTGTTTACAGCATTTTATAACCCTACAAATAGTCCACAAAAGCTTTAACTTCTCCTCAACATCAGCAACACTTATTATTATCTATTTTGTTTTGAAAATATCTAATCTGATTGGTATAAGATTATATCTCATGATTTTAATTTGTATTTCCCTGATGATTAGTGATGTTGAACACAGCTTTTCATATGCATGTTGGCCATTTGTATATTATTTTTGGAGAACTGTCTATCCAACTCATTTGCTTATTTCTCTTTTTTTATTAAATCTTTATTGTTCAGATTATTAGAGTTGTTCCTCTTTTTTCCCCCCATAGCTACCCTCCACCCAGTTCCCACCCAACTCTCTGTGCTTACCCCACCCCTACTGTCCTCATCCATAGGTGTATTATTTTTTTCCAGTCTCTTCCCGCACCCCCACACCCCTTTTCCCCCGAGAATTGTTAGTCGACTCCCTTTCTATGCCTCTGATTCTATTATATTCACATTTATTCTGTTCATCAGATTATTTATTCTCTTGATTTTCAGATTCATTTGTTGATAGATGTGTATTTGTTGTTCATAATTTCTATCTTTACCTTTTTCTTCTTCTTCCTCTTCTTAAAGGATACCTTTCAGTATTTCATATAATACTGGTTTAGTGGTGATGAACTCCTTTAGCTTTTTCTTATCTGTGAAGCTCTTTATCTGACCTTCAATTCTGAATGATAGCTTTGCTGGATAAAGTAATCTTGGTTGTAGGTTCTTGGCATTCATCACTTTGCATATTTCTTGCCACTCCCTTTTGGCCTGCATAGTTTCTATTGATAAATCAACTGACAATCTTATGGGTACTCCCTTGTAGGTAACTAACTGTTTTTCTCTTGCTGCTTTTAAGATTCTCTCTTTGTCTTTTGCTCTTGGCATTTCAATTATGATGTGTCTTGGTGTGGTCCTCTTTGGATTCCTTTTGTTTGGGGTTCTCTGCACTTCCTGGACTTGTAAGTCTATTTCTTTCACCAGGTAGGGGAAGTTTTCTGTCATTATTTCTTCAAATAGGTTTTCAATATCTTGCTCTCTCTCTTCTTCTGGCACCCCTATAATTCGGATGTTGGTATGCTTGAAGCTGTCTCAGAGGCTCCTTACACTATCTTTGTATTTTTGTATTCTTTTTTTTCATTTTTCTTTTCCGGTTGGTTCTTTTTTGCTTCTTCGTATTTCAAATCTTTGACTTGATTGGATCAAGTCTGCTATTGGATCTCTGTATAATATTCTTTATTTCAGTCAGTGTATGCTTAATTTCTAGTTGGTCCTTTTTCATATTCTCGAGGGTCTTAGTAGATTTATTGAAGGTCTCACTTAATTTATCTGCAGTTTCTAGAAAATTCTTGAAAAACCTTATATCTATGGTTTTGAACTCTATACCCAGTAGTTTTCTTTCTTCCATTTCTGTCATTTGTGACCTGTTTCTTTGTCTCTACGTTTTGGCTGCTTCCCTGTTTTGACAGAGTGGTTTTCTGTGCTAGGTGTCCTATAGGGCCGAGTGGCTCAACCTCCACAATTACCTGAGGTGGACACTCTTGGTGCACCCCTTTGTGGGCTGTGTGCACAGTCTTGTAGTTAAGCCTTGATTGTTGTAGGTATCACTGGGAGGAATTGACCTCCAGGCCAATTGGCTGTGAGAATCAGCTGTGTCTACAGTGGGAGAACTTCTGTGCTGAAGACACCCTTCTGGGGCAAGACTTGCTTCAGTGGGGCTTTGGTGGTCACTGAGTCTGCCCCCTGAGTGTGTCCCTTATGGATCTGAGGAGTTATAGTCTGGATGGTCCCACTCTGACCACTGGGTACACTGGCTCTTGGATCTCTAAGGAGGTGCTAATTTAGCCTCTGCCTGAGGCTACCCAGCAGGAGCTACGGATAGATCTGCAGATTCCTCTTCTTTGTTTGGGGGTTGGAGGTGCCCAGATGAGGCCCAGCTGTGAAGCAATGCAAGCTGCTGTGGGGCCTTGGGCTTTTTTTTTTTTTTTTTTTTTTTTTTTTTGCCTGTTCTGGGTCTCTCTGACCCAGCTTCAGTTTGTTAGGTAATTTTAGATTGCCAAGGGCAGGCCATTCATATGCAAAAGCCTCTGCATACAGCTTGGGTTTGGTGGGGTCTCATGGAATCAAAGGGTGGAGCCTAAAGCTATGGCTGATCCTCAGCCCTGCCCTAAGAGGCCCCAGGTCTCAGTGTCCCATGGTAATCTCAGCAAGTATCTCTGAAAGAAAGCCACCCTCGAGTTCTACCTGATGCCAGACAGTCCAGTTTCTCCCCGTATGAGTCTGGGTCCCCAGAGATTCGCCCGGAACTGGAGTTCAGAGCAGTAGGGAGCTTGAGATTCCCTCCCAATTGAAAAAGACAACTGAGTCCTCAGCTGCCAGCCCTTTTCATGTGTGCCTCTGTACCTTTGCACTTTACTTCCGCACCTCGTCTGAGTCTCAATGTGCTTTTCTCTTTCCTTCTAGTTGTAGAATTTCCACTCAGCCAGCTTTCCTGTGGTTCTGGATGATGTCCGTTTTGTCTTCTAGTTGTATTTTTGAATTGTGGTGTGAGGCAGCAATTTCAGGTGTTTACCTATGCCGCCATCATGGTTTCTCCTCTTTTGATATCTTTCGCCTATTTCTCTTTTTATTATTGACACTATTACAGATGTCCCCCCTCCCCATTTACCTCCCCTTTTCCTATTTCTTAATTAGGTTATTTAATTTTTTACTGTTTAGTTACAAGGGTCCTTTACACATGAAAATAAAAATTCTAAAGTAATTTGCTATAGCAACTTTGTTTTCCCATTCTCTATTACTTCTCCCTCCTGCCCATTGGTTTTGTTTATATTGTTATTTTTTTTGTTCATTTATTTATTTATTATCAGCTTGGATTAGCTAATTCTGAGATGTCTACTTCCCTTTCAGTGTGCAAACTGATGTCCCTAACCAGGTTTTCTCACTCTGCTTTATATATTTCATATTGCTACCTAGGTGTCACTTCTTAGTCAGTATAAGCCAACTATTTGTCAAAGGTGTTCTTAAACTCCCCTGTAAGTTAGATTTTTTACCACTTACTGTTAAATGTGTTTATGCTTTAGAGGCATTTGTCACAGTTCAGTCTTTCAGTCACTGATTAGTATCTTGGAAATTCACTTTCTGATGGCTTCTGAAATACATAACTTGGGTATGCACAAAGCCTTACAGACTGCCATGGCTAAGTGTACTTTTATTTTAAAGCATGGATTCTTAAAACTAAACTTGGGTAACGGTAACATATTGTTCTATCATTGTTTGATCAGAAGTTATGTTTAAAACCTTTGTGACAATGAGGCTTTTTCCTGAGTTGAATGATATAAATGTAACTTGAACAATTTTTTCAAGTCTGCCCATGTTCTTATATCATTGCTTTTGAGTAAATGCACACAGCTTTCCCCACCTCTAGGGTTGACTGTGATACCCAAGTAGTTCTTTTTGTCTGTATTTTCCTCTGCTTCTCTCTGTTAAACTTCTGATTGCTATGATATGTGCTTGTTTCTACTTGTTTCATGGAGCTATAAGTGTCCTCTTGATCATTCTCCACCAAAATTTCCACTATTTTTTTTACAATAATCTCAACTATTTAATTCTCTAAGCTCTGTTTCACATAAAATAGTTCCTTCAAGTAGAGCTGGAACTTATAGTAAGGTGCAATGGTCCCTAGTCTTTTTGGCTTATACCTACCAGTGTGGCACTTGTTAGAGTGAGCTGGGGTTAGAGGCATGGAAATCCAATATTTTTGGCCTGCTGCAACTGGGGTTAAGTTTCTGCCCTGTGACTGCTGGGTGGAGAAAATAAGCCCTAAATCCCTTAGCTGCTCAGTCATTCTTGCCTAGAATAGATCTTTTGCAACATGGGGCTGAGGAAAATAAAAACAACAAAACAAAACAGTGGTCTGCTCTTCTTCTGAGGGAAATTATGATCAGGGCCTGAGATTGTCTTTGTCAGTAATTTATTTAACATACACTGAGTGGCCAGATTATTATGACCAGTCAGATTATTATGACCACCCAATCAGTACTTCGTTGGACCACATTTTGCCTTCAATACTGTGGCAATTCTTCTTGGCATTGACTCCACGAGATATTAAAAGGTGATGTGAGGAATCTGACACCATGCCTGATGAATAGCACTGTCCAGTTCTGTGAGATTTGATGGTTGTGGAACCAGCTGCCTGGTGGCTCTTTTAATTTTGTCCCACAAATGCTCAATTGGATTGAGATCTGGTGATTGTGGGGGCCACCTAAGCAAGGCAAAGTCACCCTCATGTTGTTGAAGCCACTCCTGCACAATATGAGCACCGTGGCATGGCGCATTATCTTCTTGGAAGAAGCCATCTCCATTGGGTTACGCCATCAACATGATAGGATGAAGTTGATCAGCAATGATACTTAGGTATGTTGTGCTATTCAGATGTTTATAATGGTCTGACCCTCTAGCAACTTCAGTGTGAAATTATAGCTAATTTGCCTACAAACGTCAGGTGGTCATAATAATCGGGCCACTCAGTGTAGATTCATTGTGAGAAATATAATTTATAGTAATAATATTTAAAAAGCCAATAGTATACATGTTGATGTCTCTTAATAAATCAATAAATGAATCACATACTCCAAATGAATGACAAGTAAATTGAACTATTGTTCCAGGCAAAAGCAAGGGGGCGGGGGCAGGATATAAAAGATATAAAGTCCAAATTTAGTTGAGGTGTACTTTCCTATGAGTTGATTTTCAGAAAGTTTGGCTTAGCCAACCAAAGGTAAAAATTCAGTTGCCACTGCAAAGCAAAAATCCCTTGATGCTAGATAATGTTGCTGGGGAGCAGATGCCAGTGTTGTCAGGCAAGATGATGTCCTTCATTTATTCACTTTACCCAGCTGGAGCTAATGCCCCAACGTCTTAAGGGAGTTATTTAGATCATCAAAGATTCACCTTGTTCAGATGGAACACTTTCAGTAAGCCCTTTTTAATTCTTGATTTTTAAAGTTTAAATGTCCCATAGTCACAGTCACTTATCCATTTGTTCTTACTGATAAGACCCCAGTGGCACCCATCAGCAGCCTGAGCTACTGAGTGCTTATCAACAACAACAGATGTCTTTGACATTCTGGCACAGCTTCCCCAATATAAATACATTTACCCTTAGTTCAAAACAGCTTCATTCTTAGATCAAAACAACTTTGTCCATAAAAAGCCTTCAAAACATGGATATGAAATAAAAACAAATCAATACACAATGACTGCCCTCTCCCATTATGAAGCTGTAACTCGAGGATGGGTATATGTAGCCCTGTACTTATGGTCACACATTCCTAGAGTACAGATTCCCAGGAAAAAACTTCTATAATCTAGGGGAGGTAAGAGAGTGAGTTATAACTGAAATGCTACAAAGTTCCATTATTCTTAATGAGATTTAATGGATTTTTTGAATGAATGTTTCTCACTTTGCTATGTGTCCTTAGGACAATTACCAGACACATTAAATTATTTGTTTTTATTTCCTTCAGGTAAATTGTTGTTTTGCTGGGCATAGAAATCACCAAACTTCTTACTCCATAATTATGGAACCATAACATGGTATGTAGTATAGACGTTATTATTCAGTTTTAAATATTTAAAACTTTCACTATCAATTTTTCTTCAACCCATGAGTTTCTTACCAAATATCTTACAGTTTCCAAATATACAGGTACTTTAATATATATATATATATATATATATATATATATATATATATATTCATATATCAAGCCATAAAGCAATTCTCAAAAAAATTCAAATATTGATATTATACAGACTATGCTCATCTAAGTACAATGCAATTGTATATATGTACACATGTATATACATATATATACATGTATGTATATACATATATATATACATGTATGTATATATTTTTTATTGATTTCAGAGAGGAAGGGAGAGGGAGAGAGAGATAGGAACATCAATGATTGCCCACCTCTCTCACACACAACTGGGGATTGAGCGTAGAACCTGGTCATATGTCTTGACTTGAAATCGAACCATGACCTCTTGGTTCATAGGTCGATGCTCAACCACTGAGCCATGCTGGCCGGGCTTTAATTTATATTTTAATAATTTATTTTTATCTTAATTGCATTGTAGTCAGACAAGCATAGTCTGAATAATATCAGTATTTGAAGTTTTTTGAGAATTGCTTTATGGCCTGATATATGAGTAATTTTTTAAAAGATCCATGTGAATTGAGAAGGTATATTCTCTCATTTTTGGTCCTGCACTTTATTTTCTGATCTCAGTGCCATTGGAGACTATTCCAAACCCTGGCCACAGATAACAGATTTTTTATTTTTATTTTTTGTGAAGGGGAGCCCTTGAAAATAAATATTTTTATTGCCTGTTCAGCAAATGCATTAAAAACTGTGCTTTTTCTAGTAGCCAACTCTTTTCAGGGAGAAGTTTTTTCAATTGTCTATTTTGTTATATCAATTTTCTTTTGTATTCTTCTGTGAACATGCAAACCCAAGTATGAGGAGTTCTTAAAAGTGGCAATATATATAAACAAGTTTTTAAAATGCTACACTCTATATTTTATTCTTTGTCTTATGAATATGGACATCCTCAGAATATTTGAATAAATGGTTTAGTCCAGTGGTCGGCAAACTCATTAGTTAACAGAGCCAAATATCAACAGTACAATGATTGACATTTCTTTTGAGAGCCAAATTTTTTAAACTTAAACTATATAGGTAGGTACATTGTTATTAACTTAATTAGGGTACTCCTAAGGCTTAGGAAGAGCCACACTCAAGGGGCCAAAGAGCCCCATGTGCCTCGCGAGCCGCAGTTTGCTGACCTCGGGTTTAGTTCATTACAAAGTGATGTGACTTTAAATTCAAGTTAGAACTTTCTTATTTTTGTGTGTTTTTGTTTATGTTTGCTTTGTTTACTTTTTTAAACCTTAAAACAATATTGATTTCTTTTTAAAAATATATTTTATTGATTTTTTACAGAGAGGAAGGGAGAGGGATAGCGAGTTAGAAACATCGATGAGAGAGAAGCATCCATAAGCTGCCTTCTGAACACCTCCTGTTGGGGATGAGCCCACAACCAAGGTACATGCCCTTGACTGGAATCAAACCTGGGACATTTCATTCCACAGGCCAACGCTCCATCCACTGAGCCAAACCGGTTAGGGCCAATATTGATTTCTTTTCCAGAAAACAATGATGTTGAATGAAGAGTGGAAATTGCTGTTTTATATTACCTTAATCATTTATTTTGAGGAGAATCCTGAATGTTGACTGGCTCACATTTTCTTGTAAGATGTGCACAGTTTAAAAGGCAAGAAAAATGTCATTTATAATGTAAAAATTATAGAGGTATTTGAAGAAAAATGCATTGCTAAATATTCTTGGAACAACTCCAATATGGATGATGATACTATGCTGATATAAGAGTAATTAAGGGTCAAGCTGGTAAAATTTTCAACTGATTTCCCTGCATATGATACTTAATGGTGAACATAAATCAAAAGAAAAATACATGGTTTGCACTAGATATATATACTTTGTCTTGTTCTTTTTACAAGTTATTCATGTGGCAAATCACCTTCAGTGTATGATATATATATATATATATATATATATATATATATATATATATAAAACATTGAGTTTCACTTTTACTTTTGCCTCATATGACAAGATTTCACATGGAAACTGTATAAAATATTGGGGATTCTTTTGATTTTCCAAGGCATGCATATTATTTTGTTATTAACATTATTTTGATTTTTAGTAAAACTATATAGAAAAAAATCAATTTCTCACTTTGAGTAAGTACACCTTTATATAAACACTAGAGGCCCTGTGCACAAAAATTTGTGCACTCTGGGGGGAGAGGGGGTCCCTCAGCCCGGCCTGTGCCCTCTCGCAGTCTGGGAACCCTTGGGAGATAACGACCTCCTGGCTTAGGCCTGTTCCCGGGTGGCAGAGGGCAGGCCCAATCCCTAGGTGCAGCCCCTGGTCGGGCTCAGAGCAGGGCCGATTGGGGGGTAGGGGCGCCGCCCCCTGTCACGCACAGAGCAGGGTCGATCAGGGGGTTGGGAAGCTCCCCCCCCCCGGGTCACGCACAGAGCAGGGCGGATCAGGGGGTTGGGGTGCTGCCAATGTCACACTCAGGGCAGGGCCAATCAGGGGGTTGGGGCGCCGCCACTGTCACACTCAGGGCAGGGCTGATGGGGGGGTTATAGCTCTACCCTGTCACACAGAGCAGGGCCTGGGGGGGAAAGGGGGGGTTGGGGCGCAGCACCTTGTCACACACAGAGCAGGGCTGATCAGGCAGGGGGGTTTGGTCACTGCACCCTGTCACGCTGATCCCGGTGCTGGAAGGCCTCGCTGCTCCGCTGATCCCGGTGCTGGGAGGCCCCGCAGCTCTGCTGATCCCACTGCTGGGAGGCATATTACCATTTTACTATATAGGATAGAAGCCTGGTACACGGGTGGGGGCCGGCTGGTTTGCCTTGAAGGGTGTCCTGGATCAGGGTGGGGGTCCCCACTGGGGTGCCTGGCCAGCCTGGGTGAGGGGATGATGGCTGTTTGCAGCTGGTCACACACCCTTCAGGGTGGGGGTCCCCACTGGGGTGCCTGGCCAGCCTGGGTGAGGGGCTGAGGGCTGTTTTCAGGCTGGCGGGTGACTGAAGCTCCCAACCTGTCCTTTTTACCTTTTTTTTTTTTTTTTTTTTCATTCTGGGCCAGCTTTAGCTCTGAAGCTTGGCTCCAGCTATGAGACTTCCACTGCTGAAAGCAGGTTTCTGGCCTTTGTTTACCCTTCTGTATTTGAAACAATGTTGTGGTCCTGCTGGCTGAAGCCCAGGGTTTTGTTTAGCTTCTATTTTTGTAACATAGTTGCTTAGAGTGCAGCTGAGAGGCCAGCAAGGCAGGCGGGGAACGTTGGAGTCCTCTGTCACTGAAGCAAGCAAGCCTCATGTTAGTTTCAAGCTGCCTGGCTGCCAGCGGCCATCTTGGCTGGCAGTTAATTTGCATATTGCCATAATTAGCCAATGGGAAGGGTAGCGGTAGTACACCAATTACCATGTTTCTCTTTTATTAGATAGGATCTTTGTCCACTCCAGTCAGGACAACAGAAATTACTCATGGTATTTCGAACAGAAGGAATAATTTTCAAAGGTGCTGTAAGGACTAGAAGAGCAGAAGGAAAATGATGCGTGGAGAGAAGGCTCTGAAATAAAAAAGAAAAAAGATGGATAAGATATTAAACAATCCTGGACCAGTTTATTACTGACTGCCAGCTGCAACATTTGGAGAGCCAGCATTTAAATTACTCTCTTCTTCCTGGCTTCTAATCCCCTGCTAGTGCCTCCTATTGGCAAAATGTAGTTGGAAAACAGTTGTCAATGTAGTATAGGAAGCATAATTTGCAGAATTACAACTAAAAAGCAAAATATAGAAAAGCAAATGTAAGGCTGAGAGTTGACAACAATTAACCAGGAAAATTAACTAATACATAAATAATATCTGTGTGTTTTAGTAGGTTTAAAAATCTATAATAGAGCAACACAATGTATCTTATTTGTTCTGAATTTGAGAAGACTTGAAATATTCACAATTTGTACAATGATTATTTGTTGTATCTTACAATCATAATAGTATTTCTAAAGGAAAATGAGATTTTAAAAATACACTAAAGTAAGGAAAACTTAGAGCAAAATGAGACAATATCTTAAGTGTAATTACTAGGGATGATTTCATATCATGTGGGCATAATGTTAAATTTTATATGAATATACTGTGTTTAGTAAATTTACACAAATACTATTTTAATGTGTAGTATCATTTTAATTTATTATTTTCTACTCTAAGTTGTAAGTTGGATACATAGATTTTTTAAAATTTTTTATTGATTAAGTTATTACATATGTGTCCTTATCCCCACGTTTCTTTTTTGCATTTTATAGATGAGGAACTTGATGTTCAGGAGGATTAACTGACTTGTTCAAGGTCATTGAGGTTATAGGTATGAAGTTGGAATTTGCTCTCAGTGATTCTAACTCCATACTCAGCATTAATTTTCCTATCTATACCAGAGAATCTGTGTTGAAAACCAGTATGAAGACTATTTATTTCACTCAGAAACAAATGATTTATACAAATTAATTCCAAACTCTTTCCAGTGTTGGAATATTTAGCAGGTGTTGTTTGGAAGTTTTCAATTTTAGCACTCACAAAATCTGTTGCAATTTCGCTATATTTAAGCCTTCTACAAGCCAGAATGTAACACCTTCAAAGAAATGTACTAAATTACCTACCTGGTGAGTGAAAACTAACTTGGTTATGAAAATGTTAATTCCTACGTAACAAATATCTCTTTTTTAGTGATTATCTTGAATTTGAATTTATTTCCCACTTTTTATTAATGTATTGGGGTGACACTGGTTAATAAAATTATGTGAGTTTCAAGTGCACAATTCATCACACACATCATCTGTACATCCCAAATCAAGTAGGTAAAAAAATTCAGAGTTGAGATAAAATAGTACAAGTTACTAAGGTTATTTATATATGTAGAGTGAACTGGAGAGACTGAAAACATATGAATATTAGAATTCACCAGACTCAATACAGCTCCCAAGAAGACCTTTGCCACTGACATCAATTTGTCCCTTGAGATCTTTGAACACAAGCTAACCAACTTCACAGATTGAAAAGATATAGACATTGACATCACATAAGCTTTTATCTGGTCTTACTAATGTGAATGAATCCCTACTGTTTTCAGGTTTCAATACAATGTTTTCTTAAGGTTTAGCTGTGAATTTAAGCACTATCAGGTTAAATTAGTATAACAAAACAAGACAAAATTAAATATCAAAGAACACAGAAAAAAATAATTTTAAACTTTCTCAAGAACATTGCATTTAAAACTTCCAGGTATTTTTTTTTCATTTTATTTTATTTTTTTTAAAGTATTACAAAGGGTATTACATATGTGTCTTTTTTTTCCCCAACCCTTGACTATCCCCTGGCCTCCACCACCCCCCAGCGTCCCATGTCCATTGGTTATGCATATATGCATTCATACAAGTCCTTCAGTTGATCTCTTATACCCCTCTCTCCTACCCCCCCAAGTTTCCCCGGCCTTCCCGCTGCAGTTTGACAATCTGTTTGAGGCAGCTCTGCCTCTGTATCTATTACTGTTCAAAAGTTTATAATGGTCTCTATTATCCATGAATGAGTGAGATCATGTGGTATTTTTCCTTCATTGACTGGCTTATTTCACTTAGCATAATGCTCTCCAGTTCCATCCATGCCGTTGCAAATGGTAGGAGTTCCTTCTTTTTTATAGCAGCATAGTATTCCATCGTGTAGATGTACCACGGTTTTCTAATCCATTCATCTACTGATGGGCACTTAGGCTGTTTCCAGATCTTAGCTATGGTGAATTGTGCTGCTATGAACATATGGGTGCATATATCCTTTCTGATTGGTGTTTCTGGTTTCCTGGGATATATTCCTAGAAGAGGGATCACAGGGTCAAATGGGAGTTCCATTTGTAGTTTTTTGAGGAAACTCCATACTGTCTTCCATAGTGGCTGCACCAGTCTGCATTCCCACCAGCAGTGCACAAGTGTTCCTTTTTCTCCACATCCTCTCCAGCACTTGTCGTTTGTTGATTTGTTGATGATAGCCAGTCTGACAGGTGTGAGATGATACCTCACCTTTCAAAAGAGGACATTCAGAAAGCCAAGAGACATATGAAAACATGCTCAAAGTCACTAATCATCCGAGAAATGTAAATCAAAACAACAATGAGGTATCATCTCACACTTCCAGGTATTTTTGCTATCTTTGAAATTACCATTCTCTTCTCATCCTAGAACACTTTAAATCATGGAAATCATAGCTAAAATGTTTAATACTAACCTCCTTCCCCCACCTAGTCTCTCTCTCTCTCTCTCTCTCTCTCTCTCTCTCTCTCTCTCTCTCTCACACACACAGAGACATGCCCACACACCATGTATTGTTGATGTCTTCAGGTTCTTTTAAAAAATATTTTTTTTATTGATTTAATTAGGAAGGGAGAGGGAAAGACAAGAATCACTGATCAGCTGCATTCTGCATGCCCCTACTGGGGATCGAGCCTGCAACCTGGGCATATGCCCTGACTGGGAATCGCACAGTGACCTCCTAGTTCATAGTTTGAGGCTCAACCACTGAATCACACTGGGTGGACAAGAATTGGTAATTTTTTTAAAAAATTATTTAATTATTTCAAGTATTACGAATAGTAGTACATATGTCTCCTTTTTTTCCCCATTGACCTCCCCCCAGCCTCCCCTTCCCCCTCCCCTGGCATATGCCCTCACCCACCCTCCCAGTGTCTTGTCCATTGGTTATGCTTATATGCATGTATATAAGTCATTTGGTTGATCTCACCCACGCCAACCCTTCCGTGCCCTCCCTCTGTAGTTTGCCAGTCTGTTCCATGCTTCTTTGCCTCTGTATCTATTTTTTTCATCAGTGTATAATGTTCTTTATATTCCACAAATGAGTGAGATCATGTGGCATTTATCTTTCACTGACTGGCTTATTTCACTTAGCATAATGCTCTCCAGTCACAACCATGCTATGGCAAATGGTAAGAATTCCTTCTTTTTTAGATCAGTATAGTATTTCATTGTGTAGATGTACCACAGTTTTCTAATCCACTCATCTGTTGGTGGGCATTTAGGCTGTTTCCAAATCTTAGCTATTGTAAATTGTGCTGTTATAAACATAGCAGTGCATATATCCTTTCTGATTGTTGTTTCTGTTTTCTTGGAATATATTAAGAAAGAGAATTACAGGCCAATAAGCCTCATGAAAATAGACACCAAAATTCTCAATAAAAGTCTAGCAAATTGGATCCCACATTACATTAGAAAGATCATACACCATGACCACATGGGATTTCTTCCAGGGATTCAAGGATGATACAATATCTTCAAATCAATAAGTGTGCTACACCACATAAACAAACTGAGAGATAAAAACCACATAATCAAATCTATTGTTGCAGAAAAAGCATTTAACAAAATCCAACACCCTTTCTTGATAAAAGCTCTCAGAAAGGTGGGAATAGAAGGATCATACTTCAACATAATAAAAGCCATATATGACAAACCCACAGCCAACATCATACTCAATGGGCAAAAACATTTTCCCTAAGGACAAGAACAAGACAGGGATGCCCACTCTCACCACTCTTGTTCAGCATAGTACTGGAAGTACTAGCCATAGCGATCAGACGAGAAGAAATAAAAGGCATCCAAACTGGAAAACAAGAAGTTAAACTACCCTTATTTGCAGATGACATGATATTGTACATAGAAAACCACAAAGACTCCATCAAAATCTACCAGACTTAATAAATGAATCTGGCAGTGTAGCAGGATACAAAATTAATACCCAGAAGCCTATGGCTTTTCTATATACCAATAATGAACTCACAGAAAGAGAAACTAAAAAAGAAATCCCATTTATCATTGCAACAGAAAAATTAAGATACCTAGGAATAAATATAACCAAGGAAATAAAGGACCTGTACTCAGAAAATTTCAGGACACTGAAACAAAAGATAGAGGAAGACATGAACAAATGGAAGAAAATACCATGTTCATGGAGGGTAGAATCGACATCATTAAAATGTCCATACTTCCCAAAGCAATCTACAGATTCAATGCACTCCCCATTAAAATACCAACGGCATACTTCAAAGACCTAGAACAAAGTCTCCAAAAATGCATCTGGAATAATAAAAAAAAAAAAAAAAAAAAAAAAAAAAAAAAAAACAAATAGCTGCAGCAATCTTGAGAAAGAAGAACAAAGTAGGAGGGATCTCAATACCAGATATCAAGCTGTATTACAAAGCCACTGTTCTCAAAACTGCCTGGTAATGGCACAAGAACAGACATATAGACCAGTGAAACAGAACAGAGAACCCAGAAATCAACCCAAGCCATTATGCTCAATTAATATTTGACAATGGAGGAAAGCGTCTACAATGGAATCAAGATAGTCTCTTCAATAAATGGTGTTGGGATAATTGGACAGACACTTGCAAAAAAAAATGAAACTAGACCACCAACTTACATCATACACAAAAATAAACTCAAAATGGATAAAGGACTTAGACATAAGATGGGAAACCATAAAAATCTTAGAAGAAGCCATAGGCAGAAAAATAACAGACATTTGTCATAGCAATAACTTTAACGATACAGCTCCTAGGGCAATGGCAACTAAGAGGAACATAAACAAATGGGACTGCATCAAAATAAAAAGCTTCTGCACAGCAAAAGAAACCATCAACAAAACAAAAGGAAAGCCCACTGCATGGGAGTACATATTTGCCAATGTTATCTCCGATAAGAGTTTAATCTCCAAAATTTACAGGTAACTCATACAACTTTAACCAAAGGAAGATAAACAATCCAATCAAAAAAATGAGCAAGGGCCTAAATAGACACTTTTCGAAAGAGGATATACGGAAAGCCAAGAGACATCTGTAAACATGCTCAAAGTAACTAATCATCTGAGACATGCAAATCAAAACAATGATGAGGTACCATCTCACACTTGCCAGAATGGCTATCATCAACAAATCAACAAATGACAAGTGCTGGCAAGGATGTGGAGACTCCCACTGTAGAAAACTGTATGGAGTTTCCTCAAAAAATTAAAAATGGAACTCCTATTTGAACCAGTAATCCTCCTTCTATGACTATATCCCAAGAAACCAGAAACACCAGTCAGAAAGGATATATGCACCCTATGTTCATAGCAGCACATTTTACAATAGCTAAGATTTGGAAGCAGCCTAAGTGCCCATCAGAAGATGAGTGGATTAGAAAACTGTGGTGTATCTACTCAATGGAATACTATGGTGCTATATAAAAGAAGGAACTCTTACCATTTGCAGCAGCATGGATGGACCTGGAGAGCATTATGCTAAGCGAAATAAGCCAGTCAGAGAAAGATAAACATCACATGATCTCACTCATTTGTAGAATATAAAGAACAACATAAACTGATGAACTAAAATAGATCCAGAAACATAGAAGCATCAAACAGACCATCCAACCTCAGAGGGAAAGCAGGGGGGACGGGACATTTGAGAGATCAACCAAAGGACTTGTATGCATGCATATAAACATAACCCATGGATACAGACACTAGGGAGGTGAGGGCATGTGCTGGGGGGTGGGGGGGTGGGGGAAGGGCTGAGGAGAAGTCAATGGGGGGGGAGAAGGAGACTTATGTAATACTTTAAACAATAAAGAATTATTTTTTTTTAAAAAAGAACCCACAGTTAAAACCTATATGATCATATTAACCAATGCCACCCCAATACATTTAATAAAAAAGGGAAAAATTTAAAAGAACTAATCTTACTTTCAAATATGCAATCAGCATCATTAAATAGTTAGCATGCTGTATATTATATCTCTATGATATATTTAATTTATTAGTTGAATTGTGAACATTTTGACCCTTTTATTCATTTTGCCAACCCACATCCCCCACTATTGGCAACCACCAACCTGTTCTCTCTATGAACTTATTTTTAACTGCTTTAAATAATAGAAAATAATTAATTCCATGTTGTAATTTCTACATATGCACACATGTACATGCTAAATGGAATAGTTACTCTTTAAAAATGAACTTTATTGTTAGAATGTTGGAATGGTTCTAGTTTCTGAGAGGTAAAAACAATTATATTATCACTTCTTTTTTACCCTACTGGGAAGTTTTAAATAATCATTTTGTTAATTACAGAATACATTACCACATTAATGATTATTATATCATAAATTTCTGACATTCTTCCAGCAATATATAAAATAAGACCTTATAGAAAATGGGTTTGGGATGGATGTAGCTGTGTTATTTGTATGTTATACTTTTTAATATCTTATTCAACTATAAACTTAAAAGTCTGTCATTGAGCCACTGGAAATTCAGATAAGGAAATTAAGGTCCAGAAATGAAAAAAATACTTGTCTAAAGACATAAATTTTACTGACAGAAATGAAAAATGAGCCTGGACTTGTACAGTTCATCAAAACATACTGTAGTTTAATTGAAGTATTTATTCCAGTGAAAAACAAAATAAAAATTTCAAAGGCAACTAATTCTATGGACTATTTTATCTTAAATCTACTTATCATTCAAACACTAATTGAATACCTACTACTTGCAAAACATTGCAAAGGACCATGGAGAATAAAATAATACAAAATATTATTATTAGAACATTGGCATAATTCTTTTAACTTATTCATTTGATCCTTATATTAACACTAGAGGCCCAGTGCATGCATGAAATTCATGCACTGGAGGGGAGGTCCCTCAGCCCGGCCTGCACCCTCTCACAGTCTGGGACCCTTTGGGGGATGTCCACCTGCTGGGGATCAGCCCTAAGCTCTAGTCAGGATCCCTCTCACAGTCTGGGACCCCTTGCTCCTTACAGCTCAGCTCGCTGTTCCTTAGCACTGCCACAACTGCCACAACTGCCACTGAGCTCACCAGCCATGGGCCAGGCTTCTGGCTGAGCGGTGCTCCCCCTGTGGGAGCACACTGACCTCCAGGGACAGCTCCTGCATTGAGTGTCTGCCCGCTGGTGGGGGAATATATTTTCAGCACACATCATAGCAACTGGCCATTCAGCTGTTCATTCCATCATTTGGTAGATTTGCATATTAAGGTTTTATTATATAGGATTGCTATATTTATAGTTAAAATTATTATTGTCACATTAGAATGAGTAAAACTGAACCTCATAGACCATAAATGACTAAATATGGTCATTTGGTAGTAAGTAGGAGAACTGAGTATAGACTTTAGATCTTATAATATAGGTGGTGTTAAGCTAATAGAAAAGGTGTATAAGGCAGAATAAAATAATATTCATAACAGATGTATAAGTGCTCTAATTTAATCCCAGTATTCATTTTTTAAAATTTATGCTGGTAAGGCTACATTTTAAAAATGTTTTCATTGATTTTTTTAAAATTAATTTCTGAGAAGAAGGGGAAGGGATAGAGAAATAGAAACATCGATGAGCAAGAAACATCAATTGGCTGCCTCCTGCACGCCCCCTCCCCCCGCCCAGTAATGGACCATACAACCTGGGCATGTGTACTGATCGGGAATGGAACTGATTTCTGGGTCTATGCACAACCATTGAGTGACACCAGCTGGGTGGTAAGGCTACATTTTTATAAACAAATGGTGCTTTTTTCCTAAGAATATTTTAGTTAACTTATCAAAAGATTCTATAATTACAATAAAAATTGTCTCTTAACCATTGTGATGTAGTCTCTACAAAAATATATTTTTAACTTATATCAGCTTTGCATTTATGAGTATACAAATAACAAACCACAAGTTTAAATTCTGGAAATTCTTGAGTCCTATAAGATTGAAATAAAACCAAAAGCAGTAGCATTATAAGTGATACTAGCTGGGATTTTAGAGTAAGACAGCTTATGTACATGTGTATTTAGATGACCAGATATTACTAATGCATTATGTTAATTTTTAGAAATAGAATAACAGTATCACAAGAGTGTTTATTTGTCATACTAATCTTACATTATGTATAATAACCTAAACTTGAATATTTGGTCATTAAAATTTTAGGCAGAAAGCAATTAGTTGAACAACATTGGACTTACTATAAAAACAACCATATGTTTTTATTCATGAATGACACCTTCAAGTATGGAATAGAGACTTTGTACAATTGCCCATAACAATTTTTTCACTTTATTTTATTTTATTTTTTCCATCATCACTTATCCCCTCTATACCCTCTTCCACCTCCACCCAACCCCTCGCCCCACAGTCACCACACTGTTGTCCCTGCCCATTAGTTCTCTTTCTCTTTTTCTCTTTTTTGCTCAATCCCTCCACTTCCACAGTACCCGCCCAGCCAGAGCTGTCTGCCTGCTCTCTAAGTCTGCCTCTATTTTGCTTGACAGTTCAGTTTGTTCATTAAATTCCACATATGAATGAAATCAACATTTTTAAATATACTCTAGAGACTTTGTACAATTGCCCATACTTAATAGAGACATCAAAACATCAATGAAATAGATGAGTGTGTTTGACTTTTCAAACGTAACTATCTTCCATTAACTAGAACTAAGTTGAAATCTGTGGACTAGTGGTAATGGTTGACTTGGGATGAATAAAAATTTTAAAAGACTTCCCCTCTACTATCAAGCTTGATATAATTTTACAGAGTTGAATAAGTTACTTATTTTCTGAAGATTTTTTCTCTGTACCTTTGCTACCCTAATATGTGGTGCAGTGTTTAAAAGCCCCATCTCTATGGTCAGGCTTTCTGGGTTAAAATACTGGTATTGGTATGTTATGCTTTGCAATATATTTTCAGCTAAAACGTTTTCATCAAAACATACAATTTGTAAGTGGAAGTGTTTATTCTAGGAAAAAAGGAAATAAAAATTCGTCTAGCTATGTGATTTGGATAGGTTACTTAAACATTCTATGTCTCAGTGTTCTATGCCAAAAGTTTTGCATAAATACAGGACTGCTATGGGGATTAAAGAGATACTCCACATACAATACTTAGCATAATGTTTAACACATAAGGTCTGCAAGTGCTTTATTATTAACTAGAGGCCCGGTGCACAAAATTCGTGCACGGGAGCAGGGGTCCCTCAGCCTGGCCTGCACCCTCTCCAATCAGGGACCCCTAGGGGCTGCTGGCTCCTAACTGCTCACCTGCCTGCTGGCCTGATCCCCCTAACTGCTCTCTCCTGCCTGCCTGATCGCCTCTAAACGCCTCTGCCTCAGCCCTGCCACCATGGCTTTGTCTGGAAGGATGTCTGGAAGGTCGTCTGGAAGATGTTCAGTCTAATTAGCATATTACCCTTTTACCCTCTACTGCAGCCCCAGTAGCCCCAGTGCCTCTGTGGCTGCAGGGCTTGGGGCTGCTGGGTGCTGGGCCTCCCTGCGGGCTTGTGTCTCTGCTCCTCTGATCCCGGTGCCACCAAAGCCATGGGGCTTGGGGCTGCTGGATGCCAGGCTTCCCTCCGGGCTGTGTCTCAGCTCCTCTGACCCCAGCACTGGTGCTTTTGCAGGGCTTGGGGCTGCTGGGTGCAGGCCCCCCTGCAGGCTGTGTCTCTGCTCTGACCCCAGCGCCTCCACAGACACGGGCTTGGGGCCGCTGGTGGCTGGGCTGCCCTGCGGGCTGTGTCTCTGCTCCTCCAGCCCCAGTGGCACCAGTGCCACCTCAGCTGCGGAGCTTGGAGCTGCTGGGTGCCAGGCCCCCTTGAAGGCTTGTGTCTCTGCTCCTCCTCCTTGGCACCAGCGGCAACCAAGCAGGCCCAGAGGCCTTCTGCCACCGGGTTGGGGAAGAACGCATCGTCGCCATGGCAACGATGCAAGCATCCTGGCCAAGCCGCTGCCATCTTTGTCATGGAGTGATGGCTAATTTGCATATTACTCTTATTAGATAGGGTTTTTAAGAATAGTTTGTTGAGTTTTAGAGAGAGGAAGGAAGAGGGAGAGAAACATCTTTGCAAGAGGGTGACATCTATCAGCTGCCTCCTGCACATCCCTTACCAGGGATGGAACTGCAAACCAGGCATGTGCCCTGGCCAGGAATCAAATCTGCAACTTTTATTTGCATGGGAGAATGCCCAACCAACTGAGCCACGGGGGCCAGGGTGCTTTATTAGTAATTTGTATTTATTTAGATACTGTGGTATCATCTAGTAAGTGATGGTTCCCAAAGGTATTTGTTAATTGTTAATCTAAACACCTATTAACATCTCCCAGGATTCATCGTTACTTTAAAATATAGGATATTGAAAAGTTTTTTTGATTATTTGCATGTCTTCACTATGGCTGGAAGTGAGGGCAAAGAGTGTGTCTGGTTGAGAGTGAAGACTGACAAATAACTGTTGAACACATACAGATAATCTACTTTGTGCCAAGACCAAAACTAACAACAAGACACACTGAGAATTTTCTGCACTTTTATAGGAAGTTGATTCAACCTACAGTCGACTCCTGATATTCAATAATGTGAGATGGCTGAGTCGAGGTAAAGTACTTGAGTGATTTGTGGAGTGCTTTGAAGAAATTATGGTATTTATTGAGAATAAGGATCTGGCAAACTTTCCTCAGATCAATGATCATAAGTGGGTCAGCAATTTGATGTTTTTTACAGATCTCTCTGTTCATATGAATGAACTGAACTTAAAATTACAAGGTTTTGGCAAAAGTATTGACGTTATGTTTGGATACATCAAATCTTTTTTGAAAGTAAACTTAAAATTTTCAAGCGAGCTATTGAAACTAAAATTTATAAGTATTTTACTCTGATAAAAAAGTATTTTGAGAAGGCCACTACAACGAGTGTAATGGAGTCCATACTTATGTACCAGAATATAGTAAACTCGTTATTTGAACAGTTCAGTGAAAGATTCAACCAATTTAGAAGCCTAGAACAGACCATTAAAATAATTAAGTATCCGGATGTAGTTGTTTACAGTACTTTGGAATTAAAAGATTTCCAATGGATGCAAATTGACGATTTAGAGATGCAACTTGCAGATTTTCAAGGTAGCATTTGGACTCATGTGTTTGTCAACTTAAGGTCGAAACTTGAAAATCTGGAACGAAATCATTTGAATAATGAAGAAGAGTGCAACTATGAACAAGAAATTTTGAGTGCTTGGAACAGAGTACTTGACACTTTTAGCGACATAAAAAATATAGCGATGGCTTTGCTAACAATTTTTTCATCAACATATTTTTGTGAGACTTTGTTCTCAGCATTAAATAATATTAAAATGAACAAAAGAAACCAGCTAACAGATGAAGTTAGTGGTGCTTGCGTGGCCTTGAAGTGCACCAAGTATGAACCTGCAATCGAAGAATTAGCAGATAAACTTCAGCACCAAAAAAGTCACTAATTTCTAGTTTTTGTACCATTTGATTATCATTGTTTTTATTATTATTTTTTCCTAAATGTACATTGTTTTTCTGTTTTTGTTCATTTTATACATATTTCTGGTTGATTTTTCTTTGTTAAATGGCATTTAAATATATTAAATAAATATCAAAAATATAATTTTTTTTACTATGGTTGCAAATATCAAAAAAAAATTATGAATATTTCTATATGTGACACGGCACCAGTCTTAAGTTAGGGTTTTTCAAACTTTTGACACGCAGAGCTCAATAGGTTCGCCATCACTGCCCTAGGGCAATGGAAACTAAAGAGAAAATAAACAAATGGACTACATCAAAATAAAAAGCTTTGAAAACAAAACAAGAAAACTCACTGCATGGGAGAACATATTTGCCAATATTATCACCGATAAGGGTTTAATCTCCATCATTTACAGAGAACTCATAAAACTTAACAAAAGAAAGATAAACAACCCAATCAAAAAAAAAAAATGGGCAATGGACCTAAAGAGACACTTTCCAAAGAGGACATAAGAAAGGCCAAGAGACATATGAAAACATGCTCAAAGTCACTGATCATTTGAGAGATGCAAATCAAAACTACAATGTGGTACCATCTCACTCTTGTCAGAATGGCTATCATCAACAAATCAGCAAACCACAAGTTCTGGCAAGGATGAGGAGAAAAAAGAATCCTAGTGCACTGCTGGTGGAAATACAGATTGGTACAGCCACTGTGGAGAACAGTATGGAGTTTCCTCAAAAATCTAAAAATGGAACTCCCATTTGACCCAGTGATCCCACTTCTAGGTATGTTATGGGGCAACCCATGGAGACAACCACCAGGAACTCAAATCAAGATTTAGGAGCCTTTATTAAGCTGGACAGTGACTACAGTTACAGCACCCTGCCGAAACAGAGGCTGTACTGCAGTGCCGACTACAGGAGTTACAGCGTTTTTATTTGCAAAAACCACAAAGTTAGTTACAAAGCCTTGTTTACACAATTTGTTCCTGACACAGTACAGCATCAGTACAGTGACCACCTTCCTATCTATGTGTTCTAGGAACAGAGAGTACAGCACATCCCACCTGGCCAAAGCACCAGCACATTCCTATCTATATGTTTTAGGAACAGAGAGCACAGCGCGCCCCGTCTGGCTGAAGTACCAGATATGCAGCCCAGCACAGGTATATATCCCAAGAAACTAGAAACACCAATCAGAAAGGCTATATGCACCCCTATGTTCATAGTGGCACAATTTACCATAGCTATGATTTGGAAACAGCCTAATGCCCATCAGCAGATGAGTGGATTAAAAACCATTGGTACATCTACACAATGGAATACTATGCTGCGGTAAAAAAGAAGGAATTCTTAACATTTGCAAGAGCATGGATGGAACAGGAGAGCATTATGCTAAGCAAGTAAGCCAGTCAGAGAAAGCTAAATATCACGTGATCTCACTCTTTATCCTATATAGTAAATAGATAATATGTAAATAGACCATCACACCCTCTCACAATATGGCCACCCCCATGTGGTCAAAGATTGCCACCAGGGGATGGCCGACAGGGGAGGGCAGTTGTGGGTGATCAGGCCAGCAAGGTTGGGCAGTTGGGGGTGACCAGGCCTGCAGGGGAGGGAAGTTGTGGGGGGGGACCAAGCTAGCAGGGGAGGGCAGATGGGGGTGACTGGGTCAGCATGGGAGGGTAGTTGGGGGTGACTGGGTCAGCAGGGAAGGGCATTTGGGGGTGACTGGGCCAGCAGGGGTGGGCAGTTGGGAGCAATCAGGCTGGCAGTGGAGTAGTTAGGCATCAATCAGGCTGGCAGGGGAGCAGTTAGGGGGTGATCAAGCTGGCAGGTTGAAGTGGTTAGGGGCAATCAGGCAGGCAGGCAGGCGAGCGGTTAGGAGCCAGTAGTCCTCGATTTGATAGAGATGTCTCAGATTGGGGAGGGTGCAGACTGGGCTGAGGGATGTCAGACTGTCAGTTCCCCTGTGGGATCAGGCCTAACCTGGAAGTCGGACATCCCCCGAGGTGTCCCGAATTGGAGAGGATGCAGGCTGAGCTGAGGGAAACCCCCCCAGTGCTTGAATTTTGTGCACCAGGCCTCTATTGGAATATAATTAACAACATAAACTGATGAACAAAAACAGGCCCAGAGACAGAGAAGCATCCATAAGACTGTCAATCCTCAGAGGGAAGGTAGGGGAGGGTGGGGGTAAGGGGGAGAGATCAACCTGCCGGAAGCCGGTCCATCCTTGCTGCTTGACACAGTCGCTGCAGGAAAGAAACATCTGCACAGCACATGTTTCAAGGGACCTGGCGTATATAGCATACTGTTCTTAATATGTTTGCTCCCCTTAGCGCTGTGTGTTTTAACCAAGGTCACCTCTCCGAGAAAGGTTGTTTCCCCAGGCAGGAATTTTTCCCTGAAGTCAGGGAGGGGATGCCTCTCCTAGAAAGGTTGTTTCCCCAGGTAGGAATTTTTCCCTGAAGTCAGGGAGGGGATGAAAGTCCTTAACTAAGTGCCAGGCGGGTAGTTAATCACTACAAACAATCATGCTTAAGCTACATAATCTTTACTCCCTGGAATGGAGATAAGAAACGCCCTAACCTTTGTAATAGAAATTGACAGGATTAAAATCAACTGGTATAAATACGGATGTAACAAGACAATAAACGGCAGAACTTCTCTGGAGATCCAGACCAGAACTTGGCTGGAGATCCTGGCTAGGCTGCTGATCAACTGAACGCTGTCTCCGTGTCATTCCTTCTTCGCCGACTCCGTCTACACCTTTGGGAACCCCTGGACCCGCTGGGGTTGGACCCCGGCATCAACCAAAGTACTTGTATGCTTGCAAATAAGCCTAACCAATAGACACAGACAACAGGGGCATGAGAGTATGAGTGGGGTGGCGGGGGGCAATGTGGGGATAAGAACACATATGTAAAAACTTAATCAATAAAAAAATATACAAAAAATGACTTGGATTGAAGGGAATCTAAGAGCCCTACTCTTATCTCTAACCTTAATGTGAAATGATTCAATTAAAAGCTTACCAAGTACTTGAAACCAGACAACCAATGGGTCTGGGATTCCTGTCACTACCTGAGCCAATTAAGCAGAAACAGAATTGAATCATATATGAGTGTTTATTCCAATAATGCTGGTAGTATGGGACAGCAGCAGGTCATCCACAAAAACCTGCTCCACAACCCCCAATAAGCCAGCTGCTTATATTAGGTTGGACAAAGATTACATGGGGAAGTAGGAATTATAGGCATGGGGAAGTAGGCGGTGCAGGCTGGGGTGGAACTCCATTGTTTGGGCAACATGGTTTTTAATTTTTCCATGATATTAGGTAATCCTTGAATGAGAATGGACCAAATTCCAAGGTTCACTCCCAGGTCCAAGGTTGACTCCCAGCCAGTTTAGAATGTCCTTTCTTTAATCAGAACAAAACATTCAAAGTTAATAGAGCACGATTAATATTTCTAACTATAGTTAATCCCCAATATTCTATTTTTGCCCCTAACATATTGACTATATGCAATAGATTGTGAAAGAAGCCATTATGAATTGGAAAAATCCTTTCCTACAAGAACCTTATAGTCTAATAGTTCAAGAGACAGTTATGGACACATAAAAATGTAAAAAAAAATACTTTATATGTAATATTTTACTCCTAAATATACAAACTTTAAATGACCAGGCTCTTTCTTTGTGGTTTTATCAATGTTGAGAGAGATATGGAAAGAGAGTTGAGAGAAAGAAAGGGAATATAGTTCTTAAGTGTGTGAAATCTTGAGCCAGATTGTGCAATCAGTATTTAAGCATTTGCAATGGGTTAAACTGTGTTCTCTCCCCTGCCTCAGGCAAATACATTGAAGTAACTTTGCATACCTCAGAATGTGACCTTATTTGAAAACAGGCTCTTTACAGAGGTAAACAAATTAAAATGAGGTCATTAGGTTGGGAATTAATCCAAAAAGTTGTCCTTATTAATAGGGGAAATTTAGACACAAAGACAGACACAGGGAAGTAAGACAATGTGAATATGCATACTGAGAAGACAGCCATGTGACTGGAGTAATGCATCTACAAGTCAAAGAATGCCAATGATTGCTAAAAACACCAGAACATAGAAGCAAGGAAGAATTCTCCTATAGATTTCTCAGAGGGAACATGGCACTTCTGATACTTTGATTTCAGATTTCTAACCTCCAGAATTGTCACATGATAAATTTCTGTTATTTTAAGTAACCTAGATTTTGGTACTTTGTTATGTTAGCTCAAGGAACCTAATAGATAATAATACTTCCTCATCTGTACAATGATGATACTAATAACATTTATCTCATGTGATTTTTTAGAGTGGCCTTAGCCGGTTTGACTCAGTGGATAGAGCTAGAGTGAATTTATACATGTAGGTACTCAACAAGTGTCACCTACTAGAATAAAATAACTGAATATGATATAAAATTATTATCTTCCTGAATGATAATCTGGGGACATTGGATTTCAGTTCAAGTGGTTTTCCCTCTTTAAATAATTTCTGTACTATATATTTAACTATATTTAGAATAAACAGACAAAAAAATCTTTAAGGAAACAAATACTATCTGATTTATGCTCATTTGCAAAAAAACACAAACATTTACAGATCTCCTTATTAGATCACCCCTTCCCTGAAGTGGTGGTCAGAGTAACGGTAATCATGACGCAGCCTGCAGCCCCAAAATACCAGAAGTGGCAGTAATCATGATGCACCTGGCGGCCTGCAGATCGGAAATACCAGAAGGCCCAATTCTGTAACTTATGTGGACTATACATTGATTCACCTATCAGCGCCAGCTGAGTACGCTAAACCCCACTTCTTTGCTCATCCCTCCCTTCAAAAGGAGTGCTCACCTCTGCTGGGGCCACTGCTCTCCCATTGCAAGACAGCCCAGCAGGTCTTTCTCCTAATAAAGCCTATAATACCTGGTTTTTGGCTCCTGACTGATCTTTCATTCTGGTGCCAAAACCCAGGAGGGGCACACAGGAATGCGGATGATCCCTGGACCCTATCCCGAGCATTTCAGGGAAGCAGTTGGCAGCGGAAGCTCAACTGGGCTTACTCCCTGACTTTGCTCTGTGGTGCAGTTCTGGGTTGATTGGTCCGTCCCGGTCCCCTCTCGAACCCTGCTGGACCAGGACACTTGGGGATCTCACCATCTCCTGCCTGCTGGTAGGCTTCAGGGACGCCCCCCCCCCCATTCCCTTGACCTGGAGGGACATTAAGGCTTCAGAGTTTCCTGTCTACTCGGCTTCTCGCTCTCGAAAGCCAAGGCGCCTGGCCGGGAATACTCTTTTCTACTCCATGGGAAAAGTGTATCTGAGGTGACAATCTCAGAACCTTTTCTTGGCTCTCACTCTCTCAGGTTAGGTGGGGAGCCAAGAGGACACTCTACGTTCTCTCCTCCAACCTTTGATAGCCTTTCGCTATGGTCATGGGTACCTCTCAATCCAAGCCCCCTCGAATCACCCCCTTGGGGTGCCTTCTTGCTAACCTCTCAACCCTTGATCTCACTGATTCCATTAAGCCAAAGAAGCTCCTCTTTCTGTGTAATACCGCCTGGCCTCAATACAAACTTGATAAAGGCTCCCAATGGCCCGAAAACGGCATTTTTGATTTCAACATCCCCCAGCCCTAGATAACTTTTGCTACCAGACAGGGAAAGCTTCCGAGATCCCCTATGTGCAGGCTTTCTTTTTCCTCCTCTCCCACCCCTTGCTTTGCTTCTCATGTTCCACCCATCAGATCCTCCTCGCAAAGTCCCCTTCGCCCCCTCAAACCAATCCTCAGCCCCTTTCTCTGACTTCTGACCCTTTCGACCCAGCCAATCATTCCTCTTCACCTCTCCTTCCCCCACCACCCCCTTACAACGCTGCTGCAGAACCCTCTACCCCCCTCTACTCTCTGAGAATTCTAACTGCCCGCCTTCCCGTGTGCTCTCCACAGAATCTCCAACCCTGTGACCAACAGCAACCGAATTCACAGGTGGCTGGCCAATTCCCTTTGTGTGAAGTTGCGGGGGCAGAGGGTATCATCCGGGTAGTCATCCCCGTCTCACTCTGATCTTTCTCAAATCGAAAAATGCCTTGGCTCTTTCTCTTCTGACCCAGATAACTACATCCAGGAATTCAAATACATCACTCAATCTTATTATCTCACCTGGCATGACATTTTTATTTTTCCCAGTGAGTATGGCTTTCCTACACTCACATTTTATATCCCAGTCAGCCCCAGACATAAGGAAAAAACTAAAGAAACTTGAAGAGGGACCTGAGACTCCCCAGAGGGAACTCCTTAATGTGGCCTTCAAGGTTCTTCCATGATAGGGAAGGACAGGAAAAGGAGGACCTTAACAAAAGAGACCAGGAAAAATACCTTATGCTGGCAAAGGCCCTGCAAGGTTCCACATCCCAAGGCTCCAAGCCAACCCAGCAAAGAAGGCCTACATCAACCCCACTGGGTGCCTGCTTTAAATGCAAACAGCATGGACATTGGGCAAGACAATGCCCAAATTTGAGACTCCCTTCCTGGCCCCTGTCTACACTGCCAATTTGAGGGGCACTGGGGAGTTGACTGTCCCAGCTGCCAAAGGGGGGCTGGATCTACGTCTCTAACAAAAACCCCCACCTCCGGATCCCTGACAGATCTGCTGGGATTGGCAACAGAGGAATGACGGGACCCTGGGTCTCTGGCCCCGGTGACGATCACTCATCAGGAGCCTGGGGTAAATCTTCTCATAGCAGGTAAGCTTTTTGATATTGGGGCTACTTACTCCACCTTGCCCGAATTCTCGGGCCCACTAACACCGTCCACCACTACCATTGTGGGAGTCTGTGGGACAAAGACAGTCTCATTATTAACTCAACCCCTACTCTGCACCTTCGAAGAAATACAGTTCACACATCACTTCTTAGCTATTCCCCAATACCCCACCCCTTTACTGGGAGAGACATCTTATCTAATTCCATGCAACCGTCTCACTGAATCCCTCTGCCTACACCCCCTCGCCCTCCATCTTTCTTGTCTCTGCTGCTGACTCAGACTTGGCCTCGGTCGTTTCCCCATTACCTCCAGATAAGGCACACCATATAGTCTGGGACACCACGAATCCATTCATAGCAAAACACCATACTCCAGTCCTTATCCATCATAAGAATCCTGACTCCTTCCCTTTCGTCCCCCAATACCCTGTCCCAACCAAACATCTACTAGGCCTTAAAGCTATTTCCAAACTTCTCAATTCAGGTCTTCTAAGGCCCACAAATTCCCACTTCAACACTCCCATCCTTCCTGTTATTAAACCAAACAGCTTGTATCGCCTGGTTCAAGACCTCAGAGCCATTAACTCGGCAGTACTGCCCATAGCCCCTGTTGTGCCAATCCCTATACCATTCTGTCCTCTAGTCCCCCTTCGTCCTCTTTTTTTATGGTCCTTGATCTAAAAGATGCCTTCTTCACTATCCCTTTAGATTCACAATGTCAGTACCTCTTTGCTTTCACCTGGACTAACCCAGAAACTAGACACTCACAGCAGCTCATACGGATGGTTCTGCCCCAGAGGTTTAGGGATAGCCCCCAACTCTTTGGGCAGGCATTAGCAAAGGACTTACGGGATCTGAAGCTGCCCAGAAACTCTTTCCTACAATATGTAGATGACCTTCTACTGTGCAGCCCTCATCTCCAAACTTCCTAGGAGAACACGTGTTTACTCCTTAATTTTCTTGCCCAGCCTGGTTACTGGATCTCAGCAACCAAGGTTCAGCTCTCCCAATCAGCAGTAACATACCTCTGGGTTAGAATTTCACAGGACTGGAAGGAGATTACTGCAGACCGTAAAAGCCTTATCTCTTTCTTACCAACACCAACCAACAAGTCTGACCTCCTTTCTTTCCTGGGGGTGGCTGGCTTTCTCTGCTCCTGGATCCCCAATTACAGTAACTTACCCAGACCTCTGTATGAGGCAACTAAGGGGGACCCCAAAGAGCCTCTAGACTCCTCTAAACCTATAGATTCAGCCTTCAAATCCTTAAAGCAGGCACTTGTCCAGGCCCTAGCACTACACCTTCTGGACCTCTCATGGCCATTTATACTATACACCCATGAAAATCATGGCCTGGCTCTGGGGGTTCTAGGACAAGACAAAGGTCCCTCTTTCGCCCCAGTGGCCTACCTATCAAAACAACTGGACCCCACCTATAGGAGCTAGGCCTCTTGCCTCAGAGCTCTAGCAAGGGTGGCCACTCTGGCCCTGGAAAGCTCTAAACTTACCTTTGGGCAGCACATCCTCTTCAGGACCTTGTAACCCATAAGGCCATACATCTCTCACTTTCACAACTTTAGGCATACTATTTGGTTTTCATTGAAAACCACCAGTTTTCTTCCACTCCTTGCTCTCCCTTGAATCCTGCTACTCTCCCCCCCATTGGGACAGATCCTCTTCTTCACTCCTGCATTGAAACAATTACCCAGTTTATATCTCCCTTTCCTCATATTTCACCCACTCTTCTCTCCACACCTGAGTAAACCCTTTACATTGACGGCAGCTCTACCCACACAAAGGAGGGACAATATAAAGCAGGATATACTATAGAATCCAGTGATCCATCCATAATAGAAGCTAGTGCTCTTCCCTGCAACACAACATCTCAGCAAGCGGAACTCATATCCCTTACCAGAGCCCTAACCATCTCAGTTGGCAAGTCCATAAATATCTACACTGACTCTAAATATGCATGCCACATAATTCATTCTGGCCCCAGTATATGGTGTGAATGGGGATTTCTAACCACCAAAGGCAATCCCCTAAACAACCATACATACATTACATACATCAAGGCCTTACTCAATGCATCCTTGCTGCCCAAAGCAGCTGCCATCATACATTGCAAAGGACACGAGAATTCTATGGACCCTATTGCTATTGGCAATAACCTGGCAGACAGGACAGCAAAAAGAGTTGCCCAGTCAGGCACTACCCAAACTAACTTAATATTACTGGCCTTACCTACAATCTCCCCACAATACTCAAAAGAAGAACATCTCAAGTATCTAGGGTATGCCCAGAAGCAAGGGTGGTATATTCAGGCAGGAAAATTCATCCTTCCACAGGCCCAAGCAATAGAGATACTCCAGGGAATCCATAATATTTTCCATGTGGGACAAAAACCCTTTCTGCTGTATATCACTAGCTTTCTGTCTTTTCTGTCTCTATACTCCTTAATACAAAAGATAACTAACACATGTGAAATCTGCAGACCCTGCTCTCCTCAGGGTGGAGACCGCCCTCACTCTTTCCCAACACACCAGATAAGGGGAAACCTCCCAGAGCAGGGCTGGCAGATAGACTTCACACACAGGCCCCCGCATAAAAAAACACCATTATCTCCTCACGTTAGGACACATTTTCAGGATGGATAGATGCCCATCCCACCAGCAGGGAGAATGCTCAAACAGTAGTGGTAGCCCTCACCCATGACATCATGCCCCGCTTTGGCTTTCCAATGTTTCTTCAATCTGATAAAGGCCCCACTTTCGTCTCTCAGATAATGCAGCTGGTCTCTCAAACTTTAAACATCAAATGGAGCCTCCACATCCCCTACCACCCTCAGTGTTGGGTAAAGTAGAAAAGGCCAATCATCTCTTAAAACACATCTAACCAAGCTATCCTTAGAGCTCCATATGCCGTGGACTGAACTTCTCCCCCTGGCACTAATGAGACTGAGGGCCATGCCACAACAACCACTACTCTTAAGCCCCTTCGAGATCATGTATGGATGGCCTTTTGTCCTCCAAACCCTGGAGGACAATTTCCCTTCCCGGGAACTACTTCCCTGCTTTTGCCCATATGAGGGCACTCTTACAACAACATGCTGATAATCTTCTCCTCCGTCCCTTTCCTACAACTTTTACTCATTTCTCAGTCCTTCCTGGGGACTTGGTCTATGCCAAGAAAAAAGGAAAAGCATCCTTAACACCCACATGGGAGGGGCCTTTCCCAGTCATACTATCTACCCTATGGCAGCAAAGGTACAAGGAATACACCACTGGTATCACCTCTCACACATTAAGCCATACAAACCTCTAAACAAAACACTACCTTCCTGCACTTCTATCCCCACAGGACCTACCTCTCTCAGGCTCACCAAATGTCTTCCCACCATCCCTGAAGAAGACTCAGTGGCGCCATCCAGGACCTGATGGCTCATCATTCCTCACAGGCTCAATTCTACCATTTCCTGCAGTGCATCCTGGAGGACTGGCCCTGGTGGCAACTGCAATCTGCTTCCCCAGAAGACTTACACTCATGGATAGCAGATCCTACCTGGCAAGGGACCCTCTGATTTTTCACTCTGGAAGAAGCTCAGGTTTTCAAATTCCTTTTTATATGTCTTGTTTCCTCACCATAATCCTCCTACAGGCAACAGACAATGAATGCACCAGTGAAGGTTTTTGGTCTTTTCAGGTGAAACAAACTTGAGATGATGAGGGAGTCATCAATTCTACTGTCTGGGATGGGAAATCCTCTAGTATCAGTCTCTATTTTGATGCCTGCGAGGCCATGACCTGGGGTGGTCTATCTGCTGTGGGTGGTATCAGGCCTATGCCACCGACCACAAATATCTATGTATGAAATATCGACAGAAGGGGGACTGTGACAATGTAGGGGAGTTCTACTGTCCATATTGGCAGTGTTCTCACTACCACTCGGGTGCTTTACGTAGTCCACTAGTAAACCTCAGACCCCCCTCAGACTGTGGCCCCCTAACGTGTAGTCCTGTCAGCTTTACCATATCAAACCAAGCAGACCTACTCTGGAATCAGGCTCAGTCAGCAGGAATTAGAATAGATCGAGGGGACAGGGATCCCAGGGGTATAATTGTCCTCATCAAAACCTATATTAATCCCTGACTTATCCTCCCCCACTAAAGGACATTCTCTCTCTTCCCATGAACTCTGGGCCTACTCCTTTACCCACCCTCATCAATACAACCTTCATCTACTCTCTAACATCGATCCCTCCTTCTCTACACCCTCCTGGATTTGTCTGTCACTGGCTCGAACTCTCATCATAGCTACTCCAATACTAACCTATTGGACCACTAACTTAACTCTTACCTATACCAAACCTCAACGAACCCTATACAATATCTCTCTTTAATACGGAAAACACTACCTGTTTAACCAATACCTCTCAAACCACTACCTCAGCTACCCCTACACCTTACTACTGTGCACAATCTATAAATTTACCCCCTCCTTTAGCCTGCCCTCCACCTGGTATTTTTCTCCTCCATGGGACGATGGCCTACACCTGTGTCCCCCAGGACTTATCATACTCGCTCTGTCTTTATGTCTTCCTAACCCCCAATCTTTCTGTCAGAACAGAGGGAGAAATCGAACCCTCTCTTATTCTTCTCAGGCCTGGCCACAAAGGGTGGCCCTTGTTCCCCTCTTAGTGGGTACGGGAGTCCTCACTGCAGTAGGGACAGGCATAGGAGGCATTTCCTCCTCTGTTCATTTCTACCACAAATTGCTGAATTTTCAGAAGATATCTTCATCATTTAGCAACTCTTTTGAATCCCTTCAAAGGCAGGTAGACTCCTTAGCAGCAGTAGCCCTACAGAACCAGCACACTTTAGATCTCTTGACAGCAGAAAAAGGGGGCACCTGTGTCTTTCTTGGGGAAGAACGCTGCTACTTTGTTAATGAATCAGGAATTGTCAAAGATCACATTAAATCCCTCCGAGACAGGATTGAACAAAGATGATGTAAACAGCAAGAAGGGGGGTATGCCATTTTTGGCTCACTTGCCCCATGGCTTCTCCCATTATTAGGCCCACTGGTATCTATTCTTTTAATTTTGTTCTTTGGCCCCTGTCTCATGCGATATTTCGTCAACCAGAAGGTGGGAGAGATCTATCTGGCCTAGAACTCTGAACAGGGACATCTGTATCACCAGAATCTTTGAGACCCCGGGTAAATGCCTCTGATGACACCCCTTCTCAGCAGGAAGCAGCTATGGAAGATGGACCTTCACCCCCTGACCCTGCCCAGACTCTCAAATTTTTTACTATTACCAAAAGCCTGGAATGATAGATCACCCCTTCCCCGAAGTAGCAGGTGGAGAAATGGTAATCATGACGTGGCCTGCAGCCCAGAAATACCAGAAGTGGCAGTAATCATGATGCGGTCATTGGCCTGCAGACTGGAAATACCAGGAGGCCCAATTCTGTACCTTATATGGACTATACATTGAATCAACTATCAGCGGCAACCAAGTACCCTAAACCCCCATTCTTTCCTCATTCCTCCCCTCAAAAGGAGTGCATACCTCTGCCGGGGTCACTGTTGCGAGAAAGCACAGCAGGTCATTCTCCTAATTAAGCCTGTAATACCTGGTTTTGGGTTCCCGACTGATCTTTCACTCCTTACTTAGTTTTAAATCATTAATTGTAGCATACTAAGATAATTGGGTGATTTATCACAATTCATAATGAAACCAAAATGTAGTTTTTTGCATCTGAGTTCGTTATCTCATGAAATCAAATAATGAGTCACAGACAAAAATGGTTAGTGAAGCCGAAGTTTATTGAGAATAGCCAGTCCTGTAAAAGGTGCAGCTGGGGTTCTAGGAACAGGGCAGTGTTCCTTAGTGTTCATAACTTCCTTTCCATGTTATAGTCAGGAGTAGTTTAGCATCCAAGACAATTAAAATCTATTATTCCATGTGTGGAGGCCCACATGGTTATAAGCAATTTGGGTCAAGGATGTGCTCCCCTACAGGAATCCATTGTGTGCAGGGGAGAAGTGAGAGGGCAAAAGGAAGCACAAGCCTTTTAATTTAGGGGGTGAAGACAGCCTTGCTATCTCCTGATTTGTCTTTTCAAAGAATTTTGCCTTAGCAACATCCTTGGGATTGGTTTATATGTCTTACTGCCTTGGGATTGGTTATCTGCATGCTGCCTGTCTTATTAATATCCACAGATTTTAAAGCTTGTGCCTCCTCTGCACGCCCTTCCTTCCCCTCCTAGTTGGGGTGCTGTAGTGATTCTGTTTAGCAGGATTCCAGGTTCTATTTCTTCACCCCCCCAACCCCATTTTCCTGATTCCTGACTACCTAGCTTCCCTCTGTCTCCTCAATAATCTACTAAATTCATATTAGTCAATAATTTCACTTTTTCTTTTCCTGTATATAATTGTCAAATTGAATGATTAAATTATAAAAGCACTATCACTGAAGTGTTTGGCTTATCCTACGAATAAGAAGTAACAATTTTAGAGGAGAAATATTGATTTTGGGGAGTCAATAATATAAACTGTATCTTTCTGTCTTTGCTGAATATATAAGAGAAGCAATAGACATTATTTAAAATTTAAAACACAAAATAGCTAACAAAAAAAATATAAACTCTTTTATATACTAAATAAAATTTTTAAATTCCCTAAAGAAATAATTTTTATGGCAATCTACATAAATCTATTGTAAATGGTTTAACTTGAATATACATTTTGTATTACTATCTGTGGCTCAGACTGCAAGATGGTCATCAAATCTGTTTCGTCTGTTTTCATGGCACAAAGCTTGAGTGCACTTTTCCATCTCACTTGAAGTTAGGTGTGACCGTGTGGGTAATCTCTGGACAGTGAAACATGAGAAGAAATGTATGCCACTTTCAAGTCTTGTCCCAATATCCTCACCTATGTGATCTTCCAGAATATTTTTTTTTTCCTTTTGGCTGTGTGTATTGGAAACAACTTTGCTAGTTGTACATTTCATATGAGAGATGGAACCTGGAGAAGGAAATTACCATTTGGAAAGAAAGGGCAGACTGATCAAGAACACTCATGTTGAAATTTTATGTGAGGCAAAAATAAACTTTTCTTTTTTTTAAAGATGTCAACATAAAAACATTCAAACCTGTAAATAATTTTTGTGAGTTTATTTGAGCCAAACTGTCAACAAATGCCAAGAAGCAGAACCTCAATGAATTGAGATAATGCTCCGGAGAATGGAAGGTTACATCTGTATTTCTACATTGCAATCAAAGGAAGAGACATAGGTGGGTTACATGAAATCCACTGGTGATAGACTAGACAGGCTGGAGAAAGCAAAGTGGGGAAACCGCTGGGATTGGATAAAAAGTAAAATGATAGACACTTAGGTGGGTGCAGGAACAATGAACATGATAACAATGAAGGAATTTGTGGTACCTGTCCTGGAGCCCAGGCACATTAGGTTGTGCCCCAAGGGGTCTGGAAAAAGGAAAGTTACAAGTTACTCAGACATTTCAAGGGTATGTTATTGTAGATGCAAAAAGACAGATAGGCTCAGTTAAGGTACAGGTTGACCTTGTCAGTGAAGATACCAGCCTAGGATGTAACTACCCACCATAACTGCTTTTAGTTAAAGTTTAATTTCAGACCATCCTTTGTGGTTACTTTAGGTCTCTGAGTTTGCAAGACCATCATGCAGGCCTTCCCTGAGCTTGTCAGGTTAGCACGTGGCCCCTTTAGTCCACAAAGACATGGATATTTGGGAGGTTTATACGTTACTGCAGCAAGTATACCTTATATAAAACACCATGCCATACTCACTTCGAATGTACAACAGAACACAATCCCTGGATTTAGTTAGCCCAATATTTTTTCTGGTTTGATTAAACTGATTCACTCTTTAGCTTTTTTCCTTGAAATAATAAAATGTATACTAAGTTAGTGCCTGAGTAGTAGGTTATACAACCTATTCTTTTGAGGAGGAAACTGGTCTTGCAAGGCATGTCAGGCCATAGAAACTATGAACAATGCACTGCCCTGGGGCGGAGGAGAGGGAGGTCATTATCCCTGGCCCCAGGACAGATCATAGGATATGGCCTGGGGACCTCAACACCTGGGGGCCTTCCTGTAAGCCCATGAAAGGGGGCGGAACCATATCTGCAAGATAAAGACCCCAGAAGGTTATAAAAAGTGAAGCCCTCTGTGTGTTACTTCACTCTGATTTGGAAATTATTCCCAGAGTCCACTAGTGTTAATAAATGAGGTCCCTCCCTTTCACTAGGAAGCATGCTTGGTATTTCTTTGGTCTTCTGGAATACTTTAACCTATTAAAAGACAGGTCTAAATTTATGTAGTTTGTATTGCATCTGTACTTCATGGGGAGAAGAGATGTTAATCAAAATTTGTACAGTACCCATTTTATCCTCAGAAAGTATTATGAAAATGTTCTTTTGCTCTTTTATTATGTATAAAATAACCTCACCTTGTTTAAAATTTCAGCTTTCTTATTGAAAATATTTTACTATTTTGATGTCTTTTTTGTTCTTGTTTCTTAAATTGTGACTATATTAGTAAAAATGCATTTTCCTTAGTTCTTTTAATAGGATAACAGATTCATTCAAACTAGTTCAATAAATAAAGAAAATTGTTGTAAGGGAAGAATGAGGCTCTCAGAAATCTGAAAAAAGGAACTGACAATTGCAAGATAGTATTCGGAAAGCAATTGGAAACCAAGGTCAACAGGCAGTCCTTTTATATCTATTCATAGCTATCTCTAATTTTTCTTGTATATTTGTTTCAGTGGCTTTTTTGTCTGTACCAACACATATTCTCTGCTTATTTATGAATACTGTGGTGCAAGACTCATTGTGACTTTTTTTAAATTTATTTTTATTGTTTACACTGTTATAGATGTCCCCATTTCTCTCACCTTTGCCCACCTCCCCTTGTCCTCTTCCTCCCTTCCCTCTGGCCGTAACCACACTGTTGTCTGTATCTATGTGTTATGCATATATGTTCTTTGGCTACTCCCTTCACCTTCTTTCATCCAGTTGTTCCCTCACCCCTTTCCTCTGACAGCTGTCAGTCTGCTCCATGTATCCATGCCTCTGATTCTATTTTGTTCATCAGTTAATTTTGTTCATTAGATTCAACATATAAGTGAGATCATATGGTGTTTGTCTTTCTCTGACTGGCTCATTTTACTTAGCATAATGATCTCCAGGTCCATCCATGCTGTCGTAAAGGATAAGATTCCCTTCTTTTTTATAGCTCATAGTATTCCATTGTGTAAATGTACCACAGTTTGTAATACACTTATCTACTGATAGACACTTGGGCTATTTCCAGATCTTCGCTATTGCAAATGCTGCTGCTACGAACATAAGGGTGCATATATTCCTTCTGATTAGTGTTTCAGAATCCTTAGGATATATTTCTAGAAGTGGGATCACTGGGTCAAAAGGCAGTTTTATTTAATATTGAGGAAACTTCATACTGTTTTCCACAGTGGCTGCACCAGTCTGCATTCCCACCAACAGTCCACTGGGTTTCCCTATTCTCCACATTCTTGCCAGCGCTTGCCCTTTGTTGATTTATTGAAGGTAGCCATTCTGGCAGGTGTGTAGTGATATTGCATTGTGGTTTTAAATTGCATTTGTCTGATGATTAGTATTGTTGAACATTTTTCATATGTCTCCTGGCCTTCTGTATGTCCTCTTTGGAAAAGTGTCTATGCAGGTTTTTTGCCCATTGTTTAATTGGATTGATTATCTTCCTGGTGTGGAGTTGTATAAATTCTTTTTATACTTTGGAAATTAAACACTTATCAGATGAGTTGTTCTGGCAAATATGTACTCTCGTACGGTGGGTTCCCTTTTCATTTGTTGATGGTTTCTTTTGCTGTGCATAAGCTTTTTAGTTTAGTTTAGTTTGAAGTCCCATTTGTTTATTTTTTTTCCTTTGTTTCTCTTGCCCTAGGAGATATATTAGTAAATATATTGCTCCAGGAGCTTTCTGAGATTTCACTGCCTATGTTTACTTCTAGGACTTCTATGGCTTCACATGTTACATTTAAATATTTTATCCATTTTGAATTTATTCTTGTATATAGTGTAAGTTGTTGGTCTAGTTTCATTGTGACTTTTGCCTCTAGTCCTCATCTCCTGCCTCTGTCTTAAAGCCTTAATACTTCTACTTCCCTAGAGGGATTATCAGCTGTCTATGTTTTCCAATTCTGAAATGTCCAAGACAGGTACTTGAAAAACTCATCGTATCTGGTTTTATGAGTAAATATAAAATTTGCTAGCCCTTAAAACAGAGGTTTAACCTCTGGTCTAGTCACATACATAGAGAGCATCTGATACAAATATGGCTGTCTGTGCCAGGACCTTTAGCAATGGTAGTTCCACTTAGCAGGAGGTTTTGTCATGGGCGCCAAATTTTGAAAACAAGAAAGAAATCCAATAATTCTAAATTCACTGTATGATGGTGAGGAGACAAAAGTAAGCTAGGTATACAGGAATGGAAACTGTGGAGGTGGGAGAAAGTAAAACCAGAAACCCAGCTAGGCAAAGTTACTAAGACACCCCAACTGGGCAGGGACAGAAGGGCACTGGTGGGAGACATGAGTTTTAAAATGTATGAAAGTTGCTAAGATGAGCAGCTTGCAGATAACCAATCACAAGGCAGTGAGGCATATAACCAATCCCAAGGATGTTGCTAAGGCAGAATTCTTTAAAAGGACCAATCAGGAACTAACATGCATACATACATAAAAGCACTCGTGCTTGGAGAAAGAAGATGGCAGCGATATAGGCAGACGCTTCCCAGGTCGTGTCCCGGAGCAAATGGAGTGAGCAGCTGAAACTAATAACACCCACCCCGAATTGGCGAAATTGCTCAGCTGGTGAGACAGTTTGCAGCCGGGAAGGGCAGAACTCCCCTGGAAAGGTAAAAAAAAACCAGGGATTTGGACAGGAAAGTTTGCCAGACCTCTGAGCCCAGAGGGTCGGAGGGAGACCACATGACAGAGAGCCCCGTCCCTTGGGACAGGCACAGCCCCTGACTGGGGAAAGGCGATCCGCGGGATTCCTGGCACCGGGGGGATTTGAGAGCTGGGTTCTGTGATCACGGAGGACTGAGCCTACAGGGGGCAGCCTGAAGAGCTGACCTGACCATGCAGTGCCCGTAAAAGAAGAGTTTACAGGGACTAAGCCTTCCCCGTTTTCCTCGGCCGGCGTTTGTTTGTTTGTTCTCGCCGAATCCTGTTCATGGGACATTTCGGATACAGACACTCACCTGTGCTGAACAGAGGGAGAGGGTGCGGAGGAGTGGAATCTGGGGAGAGATTGAGGAGAGAAGGGGGGCCAGGAGAGGTGGAAGCGAATTGAGTGCTGAGACGCCCCTTAGCCCAGGACTGGGGCAGCCATTCTCTCTGGAGAGTGAGACTCCTCCTCCCCAGCCCCCAGGCAAGGAGCACAGCCACACCCAGATACCACCCTGAATGAGATCAAGGATTAAAATAATCTGATCGGCACCCGGAAGTTAACAGGGTCTGGCCTATAGAGGGATTTTCAATGCCATATAGCCTCAGAGGCCAAGCCCAGAACACTGCCACCCAGAGGCTGAGCCACAAACTGACTCTTGGCTAAACACAAAATAAGGCAGTCTGGGAAACAAAATCCGGCCTGCTTTAAAATAAGGACTGAGATTTACAACACAGAGGAACAGTGTATCACAGGGAAACTCAACACTCTCCTGAATACCTGGCAGGACTAAAGGCGAGCCAGACTGAAGAACAGAAGAACCGAAGGACCTTCACTACTGCAATTTTTTTTTCTTTTTTCACCTTTTAACCAAGAAACCAAATTTTTTAAATTTTCTTTCTTTTTTTTTCTTTTATTTTTTTTTGTTTTTTTCCCTTTTTTTTTCTTCTTTTTTTTTCTCCTCTTTTTCCATCACCTGGTTTTACCCTTTTAATTACTACCTTCTTATTTTTAACCAGTATTATTACTGTTACCATTTTACCATCTTTTAAAGTGCCATTTTATTTTCTCTCTATTTTATTTTGGGATTAGTGTTCTCCACTCTATTTTCATCATTATATTATTGGTTGTTTCTAGTTTGCATCCATCTACAGGGAGCTGTTGCTGGAATTTGCTGGGATTAGTGGTGGTTCTATAGGAGTATTCTCATATAAAAAGTCTCTTCCCCTCTTCCACTTCATTCTCTCTTTTCACTCTTTTTTTTCTTTTTTCTTTTGTCGCTTTTATTTTCCCCCCTTCTTTTTCCCAATTTCATTTTTACACTCCTTTTTTTGGTCCATACTTTTCTTTTTTCTCTTTTATCTTTTTCTTTTCCTTCTGCCTTATCCCCTAATTCTCTTAATTCGGGTGGTCGCCTTTATTTGGGGTTATTAATATTGTGAATATATTTGTGTTTAGTGCCTGGTACGTGGTGCCTTGTTGTGTTGTATTTTGTGCCCTTAAATCAATGCAGCAGATCCAAACAACAGCAATCTCCTGAGCACCATACCCTCTGCTAAGGAACAGCAGCTGTACATGAAACCGCCCCCCACCAGCCAGAAGAGTCACCACAGCTGTGAACAGCTCCCACCAGAGGAGCTGCCGTCAACTGAAGAGCAGCTGCTTCCGCAAGCGCCCGAAGAGCAACCACAGACCAAGGACTCACTGCCACCCAGGGAGCAGCCACTGAACAACTCAACGTCTAGATATGTCAGTGAGATCAAACATGGGTAGACAAAGAAACCCCCAAAGGAAAGAGAAGGAGGACTCTCCAGAAAAGCAGCTAAGTAATACAGAGGCATGCAACATGACAGAAAAAGAATTCAGAATAAAGGTCCTAGAGTGCATAAACCGGACGGAGGAAAAAATCGACAACCTCTACAAGAAGCTAGAAGAAACAGATGAAAAAGTCAACAACTTAAGTAAGACCCAAGAAGAAATGAAGAGTGATATAGCTGCCATAAAAAACACCATTGAAAGTATCAACAGTAGACTAGGAGAAGCGGAGGACCGAATTAGTGAATTAGAAGACAAGGAAGCAAAACACACCCAAAATGTACTGCAATTGGAGAAAAAAATTAAAAGACAGGAGGAGAGCCTAAGGAAACTTTGGGACAACATGAAATGAAACAACATTCGAATAATAGGGGTACCAGAACAACAGAAAGATGAACAAGGATTAGAAAACCTATTTGAAGAAATAATCTCAGAAAACTTCCCTGAGATGGGGAAGAAAAAAGTCACACAAGCCCAGAGAGTCCCAAAGAAGGTGAACCCGAAAAGACCCACACCAAGACACATCATAATTACCATGGCAAATGCTAAGGACAAAGAGAAAATCTTACAGGCCGCAAGAGAGAGACGGAAAGTCACATACAAGGGATCCCCCATTAGATTATCAAATGATTTCTCAACAGAAACACATCAGGCCAGAAAAGAATGGACAGAAATTTACAAAGTGATGCAAAGCAAAGGACTGAATCCAAGAATACTCTATCCAGCAAGGCTATCATTCAAACTTGAAGGGGAAATAAGAAGCTTCACAGACAAAAAAGGGCTAAGGGAGTTTATCACCACCAAGCCAGCAATGCAAGGAATGCTAAAGGGTCTGGTATAAAAAGAAGAAATAAAAAGCTCAGAAAGAAAACAGCCACACAAAAAAAGAAATGGCTACAAACAAGTACCTTTCAATAATAACTTTAAACGTAAACGGACTAAATGCTCCAACCAAAAGACATCAAGTGGCTGAATGGATAAAAAAACATGACCCATACATCTGCTGTCTACAAGAAACCCACCTCATTAGAAGGGACTCACACAGACTGAAACTGAAAGGATGGAAAAATATCTTTCAGGCAAATGGAAAGAAAAAGAAAGCTGGGGTAGCAATACTTATATCGGACAAAATAGACCTCAAAGTGAAGGCCATAACAAGAGATAGGGAAGGCCACTTCATAATACTAAAGGGATCAATACAACAAGAAGATATAACCCTGGTAAACATATATGCACCCAATGCAGGAGCACCAAAACTTATAAAATAACTCCTGAAAGATATCAAAGGAGAGATCGACAACAATACAATCATAGTAGGGGACTTTAATACACCACTGACAGCACTGGATAAGTCCTATAGACAAACAATCAGCAAAGATACAGCAATCCTAAATGACTCACTTGATCAGATGGACTTAATAGACATCTTCAGAACACTTCACCCCAAAGCCAGGGAATATACGTTCTTCTCAAGTGCTCATGGGACATATTCAAAAGTCGACCACATATTGGGTCACAAGCAAAGTATCCCCAAATTCAAGAAGATTGAAATCATACCAAGCATCTTCGCAGACCACGATGGCATAATATTAGAAATAAACTACAATAAAAACAACCCAAAATACTCAAACACCTGGAAGCTGAATAGCATGCTATTAAATATTGATTGGGTACCAATGAGATCAAAGAAGAAATTAAAAACATCCTGGAAACTAATGACAATGAAAACACAACAATCCAAAACCTATGGGACACAATGAAAGCAGTCCTGAGAGGGAAGTTTATAGCTCTACAGGCCTATCTCATAAAACAAGAAAAAATGGTAGTAAATCATCTAACTCTACAACTCAAAGATTTAGAAAGAGAGCAACAAGAAAACCCCAGAGTGAGCAGAAGGAAGGAAATAATAAAGATTAGAGCAGAAATAAATGACATAGAGACCAAAAAAACAATACAGAAAATCAATGAAACCAAGAGCTGGTTCTTTGAAAGGATAAACAAGATTGATAAACCCCTAGCCAGACTCACCAAGAAGCAAAGAGAGAGGACCCAAATAAACAAAATCAGAAATGATAGAGGCGAAATAACAACAGACCCCACAGAAATACAAATGATTGTTAAAAAATACTTTGGACAGCTCTACTCCAACAAACCAGACAACCTGGAGGAAATGGACAAATTCCTAGAAAAATACAACATTCCAAAACTCAATCCGGAAGAATCTAAAATTCTCAACAGGCCAATAACTATGGAAGAAATTGAAGCAGTCATCAAAAAGCTTCCATCAAACAAAAGCCCAGGACCAGACGGCTTCACAGGGGAGTTTTACCAAACATTCAAGGAAGAACTAAAACCTATCCTCCTCAGACTACTACAAAAAATTCAAGAGGAAGGAACAGTTCCAAGCTCATTCTATGAAGCCAGCATCACCCTAATACCAAAACCAGGTAAAGAGAACACAATGAAAGAGAATTACAGGCCAATATCCCTCATGAACATAGATGCCAAAATCCTCAACACAATCTTAGCAAATCGGATCCAGCAGTACATCAGAAAGATCATACACCATGACCAAGTAGGATTTATCCCAGGGATGCAAGGATGGTACAATATCCGCAAATCAATAAACGTGATACATCACATAAACAAATTGAAAGAAAAAAACCACATGGTCATATCAATTGATGCAGAAAAAGCATTTGACAAAATTCAACACCCATTTTTGATAAAAACTCTCAGTAAGGCGGGAGTAGAAGGTTCATACCTCAACATAATAAAAGCCATATATGACAGGCCCACAGCCAGCATCATACTCAATGGAAAAAACTAACACCATTTCCCCTGAGAACAGGAACAAGACAGGGGTGCCCCCTCTCACCACTCCTGTTCAACATAGTACTGGAAGTGTTAGCCATTGCAATTAGGCAAGAAGAAGAAATAAAAGGCATCCAAATTGGAAAAGAGGAAGTAAAACTGTCCTTATTTGCAGGCGACATGATATTATACATACAAAACCCTAGAGACTCCATCAAAAAGCTACTAGAATTAATACATGAATTTGGCAATGTAGCAGGATACAAAATTAACCCCAAGAAATCTGAGGCATTTCTATACACCAAGAGTGAACTTTCAGAAAGTGAGATTATAAAAACAATCCCGTTTACCATCGCACCAAAAAAATTAAGCTACCTAGGAATAAACTTAACTAAAGAGGTAAAAGACCTCTACTCAGAAAACTACAGGACGTTGAAAAAAGATATAGAGGAAGACATAAACAGATGGAAGAACATACCGTGTTCATGGATTGGTAGAATCAACATCATTAAAATGTCCATACTACCCAAAGCAATCTATAAATTCAATGCCTTTCCCATTAAAATACCAATGGCATACTTCATAGATCTAGAACGAACTCTCCAAAAATTCATCTGGAATAAAAAAAGAGCCCGAATAGCTGCAGCAATCCTGAAAAAGAACAAAGTAGGTGGGATCTCAATACCAGATATCAAGATGTATTACAAAGCCACTGTTCTCAAAACTGCCTGGTACTGGCACAAGAATAGGCATATAGATCAATGGAATGAAATAGAGAGCCCAGAAATTGGCCCGAACCAATATGCTCAATTAATATTTGACAAAGGAGGCAAGAACACACAATGGAGCCAAGATAGTCTCTTCAATAAATGGTGCTGGGAAAATTGGACAGATATATGCAAGAAAATGAAACTAGACCACCAACTTACACCATACACAAAAATAAACTCAAAATGGATAAAGGACTTAAATGTACGACAGGAAACCATAAAAATTCTAGAAGAATCCAAAGGCAACAAAATCGCAGACATATGCCAAAGCAATTTCTTCACTGATACAGCTCCTAGGACACTTGAAACTAAAGAGAAAATGAACAAATGGGACTACATCAAAATAAAAAGCTTCTGCACAGCAAAAGAAACCATCAACAAAACAACGAGAAAACCCACTGTGTGGGAAAACATATTTGCCAATGTCATATCTGATAAGGGCCTAATCTCCAAAATGTATAGGGAACTCATACAACTTAACAAAAGGAAGATAAACAATCCAATCAAAAAATGGGCAAAGGACCTAAATAGACACCTTTCAAAAGAGGACATTCAGAAAGCCAAGAGACATATGAAAACATGCTCAAAGTCGCTAATCATCTGAGAGATGCAAATCAAAACAACAATGAGGTACCATCTCACACCTGTCAGACTGGCTATCATCAAGAAATCAACAAAGGACAAGTGCTGGAGAGGATGTGGAGAAAAAGGAACACTTGTGCACTGCTGGTGGGAATGCAGACTGGTGCAGCCATTATGGAAGACAGTATGGAGTTTCCTCAAAAAACTACAAATGGAACTCCCATTTGACCCTGTGATCCCACTTCTAGGAATATATCCCAAGAAAACAGAAACACCAATCAGAAAGGATATATGCACCCCTATGTTCATAGCAGCACAATTCACCATAGCTAAGATCTGGAAACAGCCTAAGTGCTCATCAGTAGATGAATGGATTAGAAAACCGTGGTACATCTACAGGATGGAATACTACGCTGCTCTAAAAAGGAAGGAACTCTTACCATTTGCAACGGCATGGATGGAACTGGAGAACATTATGCTAAGTGAAATAAGCCAGTCAATGAAGGAAAAATACCACATGATCTCACTTATTCATTGATAATTGAGACCATTATAAACTTTTGAACAATAATAGATACAGAGGCAGAGCTGCCTCAAACAGATTGTCAAACTGCAGTGGGAAGGCCAGGGAGGGTTGGGGGGCGGGAGGTAGGGGGTTAAGAGATCAACCAAAGGACTTGTATGCATGCATATAAGCATAACCAATGGACATAAGACACTGGGGGATAGGGGAGGCTAGGGGACTGTCTAGGGCCGGGGGGAGGAGAAATGGACACATATGTAATACCCTTTGTAATAAATAATTAAAAATAAATAAATAAATAAAATAAAAAAATAAAATAAAATATTTTCTTTAAGAAAAAAAAAAAAAAAAAAGCACTCGTGCTTCCTCTTCTCTCCCCTCCACAGCTGCACCTTGTATTCTTGGATTAATGGCAAGAGATGCCTCCTCATCATTTGGCTTATGGCCATGTGGGCCTCCCCACATGGATTAAAAGACTCTAATTAGCTTGGATGCTGAAATACTCCTGACTGTAACATGGGAAGGAAGCTCTGGACACTGGCCTGCTCTTGGCACCCCAGCTGCACCTCTTTCAGAACTGGCTTCTCTCAATAAATTTCGGTTGTACTAACCATTTTTGTCCTCAACTTCATTCTTTAATTTCATGAGACAATGAACTCAGACTCAATACCCCACATTTCAGTTTCAATTGCATATAGAAGGCTAGAGTGAAAGATTTTTAACAATTAAACATAGAATATCATGTAGATACACAAATAATAAAGTCTATTTCATAGAGATGACAACTATTGAATAGACAACACTTTCTCTACCTCTATCTAAAAAGTTTCAGTGTGCTGAGAGTGCTATCTATATCTGTATCTATATCTATATCTGTATCTATCTAGATCTACTTATCTGTCTCTATCTTTATCATCTCTATCTCTAGCATATCTTGTGGGGAAGCATGAGACTTGGTTGGAAAATTTATAAGGAAGACGTTCCGATAAAAGGGAAGTGTGTGGAAGGCCGTCTGCCCTGTTTATCAGAATTCAGACTTTGGGGAGACATAGGGGAGTGTCAAAGGCAGCGCCCCTAATTATTCCTTGACCTTTCCAAACAAGCCTGTGCATGTGCCGACCCCCAAGTGCTTACTGGAATCCTTATGCTTAATCCCTGGACACCTTTGCCTAGAGTGTTATGGAATTGGTGTGAAAAAGGCAATAGGTAAGCACTTGGAGGCATCAGGAGAGACCTTTAATCAAGCAGAGCTGCTGGCTCAGGGGATACAAAGATCCAAAGCCTGAACAAATGATACAAAGAGATTGATTATATATATATATATATATATATATATATATATATATATATATATATATATATATATTCCTAGGTTTCTTTGTTTCCTATCTGTTTCCTAACTACCAGGCTTTTGTGGTGGGCTTCACAGCCCCTCCTGAGTCAGTTAGAATGGGGAAGTTAGATTGTACCTAAATGCCTGTTCTGGGTAGTGCCTCTAGCTAAGCTGTTACATTTTTTGTTTATGGCCCATTGTAAATTGGGAGTAATTAGGAAAATAGGTCTTGCAAGACCAGATTGTTAAGAAAGGGCAGTGACTTAATCATAGGCTACCAAGAATGCACTGATTAACACAGGGGTCCTCAAACTACGGTTCACGGGCCACATGCAAATACAAATATTGTATTTGTTCCTGTTTTGTTTTTTTACTTCAAAATAAGATATGTGCAGTGTGCATAGGAATTTGTTCATAGTTGTTTTTTTTTTTTAAACTATAGTCCGGCCCTCCAACGGTCTGAGGGACAGTGAACTGGCCCCCTGCTTAAAAAGTTTGAGGACCCCTGGATTAACAGATTCAGGCTGCTAGTCTTTCCATATCCTTTCTCAAGAGGACAAAGTAAACATGTGTCCTCCCAAGATTGCTCACCCTACTGATTGTATCCAAAGATAAATATTCCAATAAAGGCCTAACGAGGCAGGCAATAGAGACTGCCTTGGCTACTAAAGCCAGAGGCCCCTTAGCCCTCTCTTTCACAGTCAAACTGTGTCTCAGCAATCTGTTCACCAGTCATTCAGGGGCTGCTGGTCAGCCCCAGCAATGTCTCTATATTTGTATCAGCTATACTGTTCTTACTATGTCATTCTTACTGCATTTACTGTGTCAAACTTAATTATTTGGACATTTAATGCTACACTTATAGATAATCAATGATTCTACTTAAAACATGATTGCAGTTTCAGACAAAACTTAGTAAATTATAACTTTTTAAAAAACATCAGTGATTTCTTTTTCAGTGTTACCTTTCTGTTCTTTACATTTTCATAAAAGCATTAACCTAATCCTATATAATAAAGAGCTAATATGCAAATAGTCATCACACCCTAATGCCATCATGCCATAATGGCTCAGACATTCAACACTGGGGAGAGAGGAATGGGGACAAGCCAGGCGCAAATGAGCTTGCGAGAGAGGAATGGGGACCAGCCAGGCACAAATGAGCTTGCGAGAGAGGAATGGGGACCAGCCATGCTGCGGCCTGGGAGAGGGACAAGCTGCCCACCCCGTGGTCCCTGCAGTGCAAGAGAGGGACAAGCCACCCACCCCATTGTCATGGGCACCAGCACCTAGGGCTGTGGCCCAGGAGAGGGACAAGCCACCCGCCCCATTGTCGTGGGCACCAGCACCTGCGGCTGTGGCCCAGGAGAGGGACAAGCCACCTGCCCCCACAGTCCTGGGAACCTATGGTTGCGTCCCAGGCAAAGCCCCTCACCCATATTCCCCTGCAGCTGCGGCCAGCCTGGGCAAAGCCAGCCCGGGTCTTGGTTGCCTGCAGCCGACCAGACGGAGAGAAGCCCAGGTCCTGGGTGCAGGGAGAGGCAGAGGTGGTTAGGGGCAATCAGGCAAGCAGGCAGGCAGGTGAGCGGTTAGGAGCCAGCAGTTCCGGATTGTGAGAGGCAGTAGGACATCCCCTGAGGGTTCTCAGATTGGAGAAGGTACAGGCCAGGCTGAGGGCCCACCCCCCATCCCCGTGAAAAAATGTTATGCACCGAGCCTCTAGTGTACTGTAATTGTCTATCCCCTCCACTGAACTAGAAATAAATCTAGGGCAGAATAAAATGATATTTAACTTATATTCCCTGAGCCCAGCATAGTGTCAAGAACATAGTTATTGCTGCAAACACATTCATTGCATTGATGAAGCAAAGTTCTTTGAGGAAGGATGAGAAATTCACATTTTGAAAAAATGTCCCTAATATTGCTAGGCACAGTGACTCGTTTCTTGATGAACATTAGATATTCAGAGTGTTAACATAAAAACATTCAAACCTGTAAAGAATTTTTGTGAGTTTGAGTCAAACTGTCGACAAATGCTGGGAAGCAGAACCTCAATGGATTGAGATAATGCTCCGGAGAATAGCGGGTTACATCTATATGTATACATTACAATCAAAGGAAGAGACATAGGTGGGTTACATGAAATCCACTGGTGATGGATTAGAGAGGCAGAAGAAAGCAAAGTGTGGAAACCCGTGGGATTGGATAAAAAGTAAAATGATAGACACATACTTAGGTGGGTGCAGGAACAATGAATATGATAACAATGAAGAAATTTGTGGTGTCTGTCCTAGCGTCCAGGCACATTATGTTGTGGAAAAAGGGAAGTTACAAGTTACTCAGACATTTCAAGGATATGTTATTATAGATGCAAAAAGACAGATAGGCTCAGTTAAGGTACAGGTTGACCTTGTCAGTGAAGATACCAACCTAGGATGTAACTTCCCACCATAACTGCCTTTAGTTAAAGTTTAATTTCAGACCATCCTTTGTGGTACTTTAGGTCTCTGAGTTTGGAAGACCACCATGCAGGCCCTCCCTGACCTTGTCAGGTTAGCATGTGGCCCCTTTCGTCCACAAGAGAAATCAAATGAAAACAACAACAACAACAACAAAATCATGTCCATTAACCTTTACTTTGTTTCTTTTGAACTTCACAGCACAATAACTAGAAGATATAATGAAGCAGAGTTTCAGATGAGTGCCTATATCATTTCAATGTAATCCTTACTAAACCTAGAAACAGGGAAAATGGGTAAAAAGATTAATATTGATAATTATAAAGTTCAGTGCTGAACTTGTGGTTTATGTTAAAGTTATTTTGTAAGACATTATGGAATAAATTTCTGTATATTAATTTTTGATCTGGGCTTGTGTCATAATTTTGCCTTTATTTTTTAAATAATTCTTAAACTCCCCCCCCACCCCACCCCCGCTGCCAACCTGGTCACCACAACTGCCTGGTGCTCAGTCATTTGGTCGTCCCTCACTAACCCCCTGCCCATCTGGTCCCCCCAGTTTCTTGTTGAAAGTATTATATATTTCTCCTATTTCCCCCCATTAACCCCCTTCAATCCCTCCCTCCCCTGCCCCAGGCCTTCAACACCCTATTGTCTCTGTCTATGGGTTATGCATATATACATACAAGGTCTTTGGTTGATTATCTCCCACCCACCAACCCTCCCCTGCCTTCCTCTGAGATCCTGCATTCTGTTCCATGTTTCCAAGTCTCTGGATCTACTCTGTTCACCAGTTTATTTTGTTACTTAGATGATTCCATATATGAGTGTGATCATGTGATACTTGTCTTTCTCTGACTGACTTATTCATCTTCATTTACTTATTTTGTATCTTAATTCATTTGGTACACTACTTTGTAAACCTCTGGCCTATGATAGTATTTATTTTATGGTTTCACAGACCATATCTTTATTTTGGTTATAATTTTATATCTAAACTTAGATTTAATGCAGTGTATTTGGCAACATTGTTGTTTATTTGCTTAATTTCATACTTGGAATTTGAAAAATACAGCAGTAAAAGAAGATTAAATATATTGCACTTATTAAATATTTTAAATACTCTTTGATGTTGCCCTATATGGCAGTTTAATAAAATCTTTGGAACTTGATACAAAAATTATATGAAATTTAAAATTTACCCTGAGATGTAATTTATTTCAGAATATTTAAAATATTTTACTACGATGAATATATAAATAAGTAGGGTATGCTCAAATTATATTATTTCACTAAGTCATCAAAGAACCCACTTGAATGACTTTTAATTCAGTAAATTCAATGTGCTTTGGCATGCATTTACCATGTATTGCCTGTATCTGAATGGCTTGCATATCATAAAATCCTTATCTAATAAAAGAGAAACATGGTAATTGGCATACAACCGCTACCCTTCCCATTGGCTAATCAGCGAGATATGCAAAATAACTGACAGCCAAGATGGCGGCAGGCAGCCAGGCAGCTTAAACTGAACATGAGGCTTGCTTGTTTCAGTGACGGCGGACTCCAACGTTCCCTGCCTGCCGCTGCAGGCCTCTGAGCAGGCAGTTTGAAACATAGTAACATATAGAAGCTAAAAAAACCTCCAGAAACCTGCTTTCAGCGAGCCGGGATCTCAGAGCTGGAGTCAGAGCTGGAGTTATACATTGTTTCGATTACCTAGTTTCAGCAGCAGAGGCCTAAGAGCTGGAGCCTCAGAGCTAAAGCTGGCTCAGAATTAAAAAAAGAAAAAAGAAAAAAAGGAGCGGTTGGGAGCATCCATCACCCACCAGCCTGAAAACAGCCCTCAGCCCCTCACCCAGACTGGCCAGGCACCCCAGTGGGGACCCCAACCCTGAAGGGTGTGTGACCAGCTGCAAACAGCCCTCAGCCCCTCACCCAGGCTGGCCAGGCACCCCAGTGGGGACCCCCACCCTGATCCAGGACACCCTTCAGGGCAAACCAGACAGCTCCACCCATGCACCAGGCCTCTATTCTATATAGTAAAAGGGTAATATGCCTCCCAGCACCGGGATCAGTGGAGCCAAGAGGCCTCCCGGCACCTGGATCAGCGTGACAGGGGGCAGTGCCCAAACCCCCTGATCGCCTTGCAGCTCTGTGTGTGACAGGGGGTGGGGCCACAACCTCCCTATCCGCCCTGCTCTGTTCCTGACAGGGGAAGGCGCCCAAACCTCCTGATCAGCCCTGCTCTGTGCCTGATACGGGGGAGCTCCCCATCCTCTGATCGCCCTGTGGCTCTGTGTGTGACAGGGTACAGCGCCCCAACCCCCTGATCGGCCCTGCTCTGTGGGTGATAGAGGGCGGTGCCACAATCCCCACCCCTCCCACGGGCCCTGCTCTGTGTGTGATGGGGTAGAGCCATAACCTCCCCATCGGCCCTGCCCTGAGTGTGAAAGTGGTGGCGTCCCAAGCCCCTGATAAGCCCTGCTCTGTGTGTGACAGGGGGCGGTGCCCCAACTCCCCTATCGGCCCTACTCTTTGAGTGACAGGGAGGAGCTCCTCAACCCCCTGATGGGCCCTGCTCTGTGCATGACAGGGGGTGGTGCCGCAACCTCCCCATCAATCCTGCCTTGAGTGTGACAGGGGGCGGTGCCCCAACTCCCCAATCCCTGCCTTGAGTGTGACAGGGGGAGGTGCCCCAACTCCCCAATCGGCCCTGCTCTGAGCCTGACCAGGGGCTGCACCTAGGGATTGGGCCTGCCCTCTGCCAGCCGGGAGCAGGCCTAAGCCAGCAGGTTGTTATCTCCCGAGGGGTCCCAGACTGTGAGAGGGCACAGGCCAGGCTGAGGGACCCCCCCTTCCCCCCGACTGCACAAATTTTTGTGCACCGGGCCTCTAGTAATGGTTATAAAATAAGAAATATAGTAGAATTTTATCTTCTTAAGTTTTTCCATTCTAATTAATTGCAAGCTGATATTTCAAAAACTTCCAATTTTACTCAATGTTAAACAATGTGTACTGACAATAACAACTTAATTATTGGTCATTATTACCTAGTTATGTGATTTTTTAGTGATGAATGAACTCAGCTTGGCATAGAATTGCATAAAGTTCCTTTGCAACTTCTCTCTGTAGTACTGCCTAACTCTTTCAAATAGTTTATACTGTTGAGCGATAATGCATGAGTTTATGGTAGGTGCATTTTTCAAAGTTCCTTGCAGCACAAAGAGGAAGCTTTCCCTAGAAGCGGTCTCCAAGCACAAATCTCACAGATGTATAATTCACTATGAGTAAAGATACTAGTAATATAAGGAAAAATCTTTCATTGTCATGAATAATGCAGAGTAAGTGGGATTGCTCTTTGTGCAGTAAAATCAAAGTATTTTAACACTAACTCCCCACATTTCACTAATCACACTTTTAAGGCCTTTTTCATTTCTTGTACTTGCTATAGATGTCCTCTTCTTTCTATCTTGCTGCTCCCACATGCATTTCATTCTCTTTTTAAATGTTCTTATCTCTTAATGAAAATAAGAAAAATAGAGTGAAGAACTTTATACTGATCTCCTAGAAGGTTACTGGGTATATTTGTCATATTACTATACTGATCAAACCAGACAAACCTTGAATCACTGTCTTGAAAATATAGGATTAGAGCCAATAAAAAAAACAAAAAACAACAGAAATTTTATTAGGACCTGAAGTCAAGGAGGAGCCAAAAGATTCTAGAGAATTCTACAGGGCAAAGTAAACTTCCTTAATTGCTTTCATATAGCAGTCCAACTGGTGATATCACATATTTTTATAAGGTCAACAAATCAAATAGAAGTTTTAATGTAATTATCTTTGGTTCTCTATTGCTGTTCTACAAATATTTTGTAGAGTCCATGACATTGTGACCTGAGAACAATTATGTAGGTAATATATCTGTGAACACAGCAATTGTGTGTAGAAGACAACTGGGCAAGAACATTGCCAATAATTCAGAAGTGAAGAGGATATATGCTAATTCAACCAAGCAACTGCTATTAATGGGCAATTATTTTATTATCTGTAAAATTAGAGAATTGGACTTGATTATATCCTTGTATTAAAAAGTACATTATTTTACAGTTCATGTATGCACAGATTTTTCAGTAATACTTGTATTTAGAGATGTCAGTATTGTAATTTGCAATATTTTCTTTACAATATGATTCAAGATTGTTAAATATTCAAAAAGTACAACAGTGTGTGATATCGTCCTAGCCAGTTTGGCTTAATGGATAAAGCATCAGCCTGGGAACTGAAGGGTCCCAGATTTGATTCCAGTCAAAAGCACATGCCCAGGTTGACAGCTCAATCTCCATTAGGGGGCATGCAGGAGGCAGCTGATCAATGATTCTCTCTTATCATTGATGGTTCTAACTCTCCCTCTCCCTTTCTGAAATCAATAAAAATATATTTAAAACATGTAATATTAAAAATGTAAGTCTCCTTCATTCCTACCCTTTCAGATAAGAGATATGATTCTTCATAAACTTTGCGAATCTTACCTTTCTCCATCAGGAAGTGGAATTTATTTCCTCTCTTCTTTAACCTGGGCAAGTCTTTGATAGTGTCACAACAAATAGAAAGTGGTAGAAGCCACACTGCCTGACTTCCAAGGCTATTATATAATACTAGAGGCCCAGTGCACAAAATTTGTGCACTGGGGGGTGGGGTTCGCTCATCCCAGCTTGCCCCTCTCACAGTCCGGAGCCCTCAGTGGATGTCCTACTGACGGCCACAGTCTGGCAGCAGAGGCTCAGAGCAGGCATCCCGTGTGTGTGTGTGTGTGTCTGCCCCCAGCCGCACCATGTAGGTTCGGAGCAGTTGCCGTGTGTGTGTGTGTGTGTGTATGTGTGTGTGTGTGTGTGTCCCCACTGGGGGCCTGCCCCCAGCCGCATTGGAGGCTCAGAGCAGGCGCTCTGTGTGTGTGTGTGTGTGTGTGTGTGTGTGCTGGGGGCCTGCCCCCAGCCACACCGTGAAGGCTTGGAACAGGTGCCCCTCTGTGTTGATCTCTCAAGCTTCTGGCCTCCACTGTGTGTTGTACTCTCCCTTGAGCTGTGGTCAGGGTGGGGTGCTGCCTGCAGGCCATGCTTTCCTGCTCACAGATTGCTGGATTGCCACAGAGAGCCGGGGGGAGGCTCTCCTGGGTGCTGCCTGCAGCCACAGTTTTCTGCTCTGTGATCACCATGGCGACCCAGGAGCAGGCCCACCTGGGGGCTGCCTGCCAGCTGCACTTTCCTGCTCTGGGATCCCCAAGGTGACCCAGGAGCAGGCCTTGCTTGGTGCTGCCTACAGGCTTCACTTTCCTGCTCACTGATTGCTGGATTGCCATGGAGACCCAGGGGTGGCACTTTCCTGCTCTCTGATCACCATGGGGTCTTGGCTGGCGGCAGGGCTTAGGAGGCACACGGGGGTCCCGGCTGGGGGTGGGGTTGCACACAGGCCCAGATGGTGACTCTCACTGTCCTGCCCTGCCTGCAGTATGCAAATTAGATGCCATCTTTGTTTGTGGCAAATTTGCATATCATGCTGATTAGCCAATGGGAGACATAGCGAAGGTATGGTCAATTACCATCTTTGTCTATTATTAGATAGGACACTATGGCTTCTGACTAGCTTTCCCATTATCTTGGGATGGCACTCAGTCACCTTGTGCTAAGGAATCCTAGGTAACATAGCATGGACATGTGTAGGTATAAGTCTCAACCAGCAGTCCACTGTTACAAATAGAAATATGAGTTAGCAAGTGATTCCAGCCCTTGACCACCTCCAAAGCATTCTATCTCATGCAGTAAAGAACACAGACAAGTTATTCTCAGTCAAGTGCTACACAAGTTGCAAATGTTTGATCAAAATAAGTATTAAAATATTGTTTTAAGCCACTGGATTTGCGAGTTGTTATACAGCCATAGTAACTGGAACACCTGCAAATTTCCAAATGGCTAAAGTGGTCTTGGCCAGGTGATTAAGTTGGTTGGAGTGTCATCATGTACACCAAAAAAATAGGTTGTGGGTTTAATTTCCAGTCGGGGTACATACCTAAGTTGCCAGTTTGATGCCTGGTAGAGATGGGTGTATCTATAAATGCTTCACTGTCACATTCTTCTCTCTCTCTCTCTCTCAAAAAAAAAAAAAAAACAATTCAATAAAACATAATTTAAAAAAATAAAAACATTAAATGACTACAGTTAATTTATACTAGTTAAAAGAATTTTAAAACCAAATATAGTGGTATTGCTCTTTGAAATAAATAGCTGTGAATAAATTATTTCTAATGTGCATCACAATAATAAAGCCACATAACTTTTAGAAGAGTGCTGTAGGCCTGGCTGAGTGCCTCACTTGGTTACAGTGTCATCCCTTATGTCCCTTATACCAAAAGGTTGCAGGTTTGATTCTCTGTCAGGGCACATATTTAGGTTGTCAGTTCAATCCCTGATACAGGGTGCATATGGGAGACAACCAATCCATGTTTCTCTCTCACCTCTCTCTCTCTCTCTCTCTCTCTCCCATTCTCTCTCTCTAAAATTGATACTGGACACAAATGGTCCATTACTGTCTGTCCCCACTAAGCCAATAAGCAGAGACAATGTTGAATCTTTTATGAACCTTAATGAGAATTGCTGGCAGTACGAGAGAGCAGTAGACATAGTACCTTGAAAAACTTCTCTGACATTTTATTTCAAACAAGCTCTTATATAGGGTTAGTGGATGGAGAAAAAAAATCTAAAGTTAGTGAGTTTCCATGGTCTGCAGTCTATCATTGTTTTTGTAAAATTAGTCCCAGAATGCTTCAGAGATTAGCCTGGAAAGCTGTCTCCCTTCATATAGGTTGTGTCCTTGATCTGGGCTGTGAGCTGCCTTATCTCGGGCGCCTGTTCTCCTTCTTGTAACATGTCCTTCAGTTTCCCAAAGTCTGTAGAAAATATCTACTTTATAGTGAGTAACTATTAAACAACTGTGATTCCATTTCTATTACATGCCACTCCCCTATAAAAATCAATGGAAACATATAATCAGATAAGGAAAAGAATATCAGTGCTGTTTACAAAAATTTCTGCACTGTCTCATAATGGTAGAGACTAGCAATATTTTAATTTTTTTTTTCACAAGTGATTGCACTTCTTATTTGTCCAAGCCTGTGGGCTGGAGAGCTTTGCTGCCAACTACAGGGCTCTTTGTCAAGGTCACACAGTAGGTGAGGGTAGAGCCAGGTTTGAATCCCAGACCCTTCAGCTCCATGGTGCATGCTCTTTAAAATATATATATATATATAATCCCTAGCCTGCTTGGCTCACTGGATTGAGCATTGGCCTGCAGACTGGGGGTTCCTGGGTTCAATTCTGGTAAAGGGCACATGCCCAGATTCGGGGCTGGATCACCAGTAGTGGGGGGAGTGCAGGAGGCAGCCAATTAATGACTCTCTCTTATCAATGTTTCTATCTCTATCTCCCTCTCTGAAATCAATACAAATATATATATATATATATATATATATATATATATATATATATATAATTCATTGATTTGAGAGAGGAAGGGAGAGGGAGAGAGATAGAAGCATCAATGGTGAGGGAGAATCATTGACCAGCTGCCTCCTGCACCCCCCCCCACTGGGAACTGAGTACACAATCTAGGGATCCAACCCTGACCTCCTCGTTAATTGGTGGACATTCAACCACTGACCACACAGCCTGGGCTGGAGACTGTTTTAAAAATACTTCACAACACTAACCTTCTCACTCACTCTATCAATGTTACTTATATTTAAAAATAGAGGCCTGGTGCATAAATTTGTGCATGGTGGGATCCCTAGGCCTGGCCAGGGATCAGGACTGAGCAGGGCCATCTTGCCCAGTCCCAATAGGGGCCCCGCCGGCCATGGGGAGGTACCAGGAGAGGTTGGTCAGCCCTGGGAAGTCAGCTGTGGGAGTGTACTAACCACCAGGAGGCAGCTCCTGCATTGAGCGTCTGGCCCCTGGTGGTTAGTGCATATCATAGCGACTGGTTGACCGGTCGTTTTGATCTTTCTGGCTGTTCAGTCATAACGGTTGCTTAGGCTTTTATCCTATACTAGAGGCCCAGTGCATGAAATTCATGCATGGGGGCAGGGGATCCCCTCATCTCAGCCTGCACCCTCTCTAATCCAGAACCCCTCAGGGGATGTCCGACTGCCATTGGGCCTAAACTGGCAGTCGGACACCCCTCTCACAATCCAGGACCGCTGGCTCCTAACTGCTCACCTGCCTGCCTGCCTGATTGCCCCTAACTGGCTCCCCTGCCAGCCTGATTACCCTTAACTGATTCTGCCTGCCGCCCTGGTCACCCCTAACTGCCTCACCCGCTGCCAGCATGGTCACCTCTAACTGCCCCTGCCAACCTGGTTGCCCCAGCTGCTCCCCCTGCCAGCCTGATAACCCCTCACTGTCCCCCCTACTACCCTGGTCACCCCACGCAGCTTGCTTCTTCAGTTGTTTGGTCATCCCTCACTAACCCTCCTTCTGTCCTGGTCTCCCCAAGCAGCCTGCTGCTCAGTCATTTGGGTATCCCTCACTAACTCCCATGCTGGTCTGGTTGCCCCACGCAGCCTGCTGCTCAGTCGTTTGGTTGTCCCTCACTAACCCCCCTGCTGGTCTTGTCATCGCACTCAGTCTGTTTGGTCATCCATGTGGTTTTCTCAGATATGATAGCCGCTGGCTCTTTATATATATAGATAATAAAAGCTTAATATGCAAATCCTCCCCTCGACCTAGAGTTCCACAGGGTGTTCGACCGGGAAGCAGAGCTGGCTAACTGCCCACGGCTCCTCCCCCTGACCAGCCCTGACCCAGATTGGCCGCCACCACCCCAATCAGGGCAGGCCAGCCGGACCCCACTCATGCACAAATTTGTGCACCAAGCCTCTAGAATATATAGATGTAGGCAAACTACACTGTGCCCATGATGTTATCATGGGTTCAATACCTTGTGGCAAAGCCTCCGTGATGGAGTGAGGCATAAAGTACTCCCAGATCAGGAGTAAGGGGTGTCTTTTTTTCCTTTCAGATCTTGACATAGTTCACTCCTTCACTTCTCACTTTATGTTTTTGCTCAAATGTGATTTTTCTGGCCTCATTCAGTGCAGCCCACTCCTACACTCTGCTGTCACCTGACTTTTGTGTTTTCATTTTCTGTTACCTGATGTAATATACACTGAGTGCTTACCCCCTCCATTACTCCCCTCTAGTAAGAAGGCCCAGGAGCCCTTGCTGGTGTGACTCAGTGTTGGGGTCCAGCCCCAGCAGGTCCAGGGGTTTCCAAAGGTGTGGACGGAGTCTGCGAAGAAGGAATGACACAGAGACAGCGTTCAGTTGATCAGGATAGAGGTTCTCCAGTCAGGTTATCCAGCCAGGTTCGGTCGCAATATGTTAATTTTAAAAATATCAAGTGTATCTAGTGTGATTTACAAAGAGCCTTTTTAAAAATTTATCTTAAATTTGCTTTTTAAAGTATTATAGATGTCCCCCTTTTTTCCCATTGACCCCCTCCACCCCACAACAACCCCTTCCAGACCTTCACCACACTATTGTCTGTGTCCATGGGCTATAGATATATGTGTATAAGTTAATAACTCCCCATGCACCCATCCATCCCTACCTTCCATCTGAGATTTGTCAATTTGTTCCATGCTTCTGTGTCTCTGAATCTATTTTGTTCATGAGTTTATTTTGTACATTAGTTTCCATTAATGAGTGCAATCCTGTGATACTTGCCTTTTTCTGACTGGTTTATTTCATTTAGCAGAATACTCTCCAGATTCCCCCATATTGTGTGGTGTGTTATTTTTAACAGCTACATAGTATTACATAGTGTAAATGTACTACATCTTTTTTATCCATTCATCAACTGATGAGCACTTGAGCTGTTTCCAGATCTTAGCTATTGTAAATTGTGCTGCTATAAAAATAAGAGTGCATGTGTTCTTTCTGATTAAAGTTTAGAGTTTTTTGGGATACATTCCTAGAAGATCACTGGGTCAAATGGGAGTTCCATTTTTAATTATTTGAAGAAATTCCATACTGTTTTCCAGAGTGGCTGCACCAGTCTGCATTCTCCCACCAGCAGTGCACAAGGGTTCCCTTTTCTCCACATTCTCACCAGCACTTGTTATTTGTTGATTCATTCATAATAGCCATTCTGACAGGTGTGAGGTGATACCTCATTGTTGTTTTAATTTGCAACTCTCAGATGATTAGTGACTTGGAGCATTTTTTCATATGTCTCTTGGCCTATTGTATGTCCACTTTTGAGAAGTGTTTATTTAGGTCCTTTGCCCATTTTTAAATTGGATTGTTTGTCTTCCTTTTTTTAAGTAGTATGAGTTCCTTATATATTTTGGAAAATAACCCCTTATCAGATGTATCATTGGCAAATATTTAATCCCATAAAATGGGATCACTTTTCATTTTGATTCTGGTTTCTTTTGCTGTGCATGAGCTTTTTATTTTGATGTAGTCCCATTTGTTTATTTTCTCCTTTGTTCCTCTTACCCAAGGGGATGTATTGTCAGTAATATTGCTGCCAGAAATGTCTGATATTTTGCTGGCTATAGTTTCTTCTAAAACTTATATGGTTTCATTACTTATATTTAACTCTTTTATCCATTTTGAGTTTATTCTTATGTATAGTATAAGTTGGTGGTCTTGTTTCATTTTTCTGCATGTATTTGTTAAGTTTTGGCAGTAGCATTTATTGAAGAGACTATCATTACTCCATTATGTGGTCTTTATCATATATCAATTGAGTATAATGGCTTGGGTTGATTTCTAGGTTTTCTGTTCTGTTTCATTGATCTATATGCCTGTTCTTGTGTCAATTCCAAGTTGTTTTGATTACTGTGGCTTTGTAGTATAACTTGGCATCTGGTATTGTGATCCCTCCAACTTTATTCTTCTTTCACAAGATTGCTGCAGCTATTCAGCGACTTTTTTAGGTCCATGTACATTTTTTGAGTACTTATTCTAGATCTATAAAATATGGCATTGGCATTTTAATAGGGATTGCATCTATAGATGGCTTTGGGTAGTATGGAAATTTTAATGATGTTGACTCTACCAATTCATGGACACGGTATATTCTTCCACTTGTTTATATCTTCCTCTATTTCTTTTCTCAATGTCTTGCAGTTTTCCAAGTACAACTCCTTGCTTAAGTTTATTCCTAAGTATCTTAATTTTTCTGTCGCAATGGTAATATTTTTCTTTTTAGTTTTTCTTTCTGAGAGTTCATTATTAGAATACAATATTTGTGCATGGGGAAGGGGTCCCTCAGCCCAGCCTGAACCCTCTCCAATCTGGGACCCCTCGCGGGATGTCCAACTGGCAGTCGGACATCCCTCTCACAATTCTGGATCCCTGGCTCCTAATCGTTCACCTGCCTGCCTGCCTGATCTCCTCTAACTGCCCCCCTTGCAGGCTTAGTCATCCCCAACTACCCCCCCCCACTGGCCTTGTCACCCCTAATTGCTCTGCCTACTGGCCTGGTCACCCCTAACTTCCCTCCTGCAAGACTGGTCGCCCCTCACTGCCCACCACCTGTTGGCCTGGTCACCCCTAACTCCCTTCCCCCACCAACCTGGTCTCCCCTAACTGCACTCTGCAAGCCTGTTCGCCCTCAACTACTCCCCCTGCAGGCCTGGTCGCCCCACACAGCCTACTGCTCAGTTGTTTGGTCACCCCTCACTCACCCCCTGCTGGCCTGGTTGCCCCCAACTGTCCCCCCTGCTGGCCTGGTTGCCCCACGCAGCCTGGTGCTCAATCATTTGGTCGCCCCTCACTAACCCCCCTGCCTGCCTAGTGGCCCCACGCAGCCTGTTCAGTCATCCATTCAGTTGTTATGGTCACTTAGGCTTTTATTATTATAGATGCAAATGCAATCACTATCTGGGTGTTAATTTTGTATCCTGTTACATTGCCAGAATTATTTATTAAATCTAGCAACTTTTTTTTTTTTTTTTTTTTTTTTTGTGTGTGTGTGTGTGTGTGTGTGTGTGTGTGTGTGTGTGGTGTCTTTAGGGTTCTCTATGTACAATATCATGTAATTGGCGAATAATGACAGTTTTACATCCTCCTATCAAGTTTAGATGCCTTTTAATTTTTCTTCTTGTCTAATCACTGTTGTTAAGACTTCCAAAACTATGTTGAATAAGAGTTGCAAAAGCAGACATCCCTGTCTTGTTCCTGTTCTTAGGGGAAATGGTTTTAGTTTGTGCCCATTGAGTATGAGGTTGGCTGTAGGTTTGTAATATATGGCCTCGATTATGTTGAGACATGATTCCTCTATTCCCACTTTGCTAAGAGTTTTTATCAAAAAAGGGTGTTGGATTTTGTCAAATTCTCTCTCTGCACCAATTGATATGATCATGTGATTTTTGTCTTTCAATTTGTTTATATGATGCATCACATTTATTGATTTGTGAATATTGTACCAGCCTTACATCCCCAAAATAAAACCCACTTGGTTATGGTGTATGATCTTTTCAATGTTTTGATGGATCTTTTTGCTAATATTTTGTTGAGGATTTTAGCATCTATTTCATCAGGGATATTGGCCTGTAATTCTCTTTCTTTGTAGTGTCTTTATCTGATTTTGGAATTAGATTAATGCTAGCCTCATTAAAAAAATAGCTTTGGAGTGATCTTTCCTCTTGAATTTTTTGTAATAGTTTGAAGAGAACATGTGATAGTTCTTTTTTGAATGTTTGGTAAAACACCCCTGCAAAGCCTTCTGGGCCAGGGCTTTTGTTTGCTGCAAGATTTTTTTTTAATTACTGCTTCAATTTTATCAGTAGTTATTGGCCTATTCAGGTTGTCTGATTCTTCTTGATTCAGTTTTAGAAGATTGTCTTTTTCTAAGAATATGCCCATTCCATCCAAGCTGTCCAGCTTGTTGGAATATAATTGTTCATAGCATTCTTTTACTATCCTTTATATTTCTGTGGGGTCAGATATTCCTTCACCTCTTTCATTTCTGACATTATTTATTTGAGTCCTCTTTCTTGTTTTTTGATGAGTCTGGATGAAAGTTCATCGATCTTCTTTATCGTTTTAAAGAGCCAGCCCTTGTTTTCATTGATCTTTTGTATTTTTGTTTGTTTGGACTCTATGTCATTTATGTCCTTCTCCTTACTCTGGGATTTTCTTGTTTTTCTCTTTCTAGTTCTTTTTTGTTGTAGGAGTAGATAATTTATTAGAAGTTTTTCTTACCTTTATGAGGTATGCCTGTAGTGCTATGAACTTCCCTCTGAGGACTGCTTTCACTGTGTCCCATAGATTCTGGGTTGTTATATGTTTATTTTCATCTGTTTCCAGGAAGTTTTTTTTTTCTTTCTTGATCACATTTGTAACTCATTCATTATTTAATAACATGCTGTTCAGTTTCCATGTATTTGAATTTTTTTTGTGTATTTTTATAGAGGTTGAATTCTAAGTCCATGTCATTGTGATCTGAGAAGATGCTTGATACACTCGTATTTTCCATCTTCTTAAATTGTAAAGATTTAGTTTGCATCCTAACATGGATAATACAAATAAAGATAATAGTTTTCAGAACCAACATGGCAGCAAGAAAGACTGGAGTATCAGTGACAGTGAGTGGGTGAGTGTGTGCGAGGGAGTGTTCATGTGTGTGAGTGTGGATGGGCATCTGTTGATGCTGGAAATCTGGGCAGGTGGTTCATATGCTGCAGGATATGTCAGCCACTGCCTCATGCTACTCCGCCGGTTCTTCTCTTGACTTGAGATTGGAGAGTGTGCCATTTTTAGAAGAACCATAAGGTCCTCCATAAGAGGAGGCAGGGTGGGAGATGGAAGTGTTCCCAGGCCAAAGACAGGCTCACAGGGCCCCACTGCTAAGAACCAAGGCCCCCAACCACATGGGCTGGTCATACAGATGTAATGCACCTGAACTAGGGCTCCCAGAAAAATGGTCTTGCTTCCTTGATAAGCAGAACACAGGGCCTGTGCTATCATATTGGTAATGGAGTGCTCAGCCTGTCCCATCTCCTCCACAATAAAAGAGCCTTGCCCTCCCCCTTCATAAGTGGATCCACAGCCTTGACATGCGGCCACCTCTGACACAGGGAAGTTTTTCTTACCTTTATGAGGTATGCCTGTAGTGCTATGAACTTCCCTCTGAGGACTGCTTTCACTGTGTCCCATAGATTCTGGGTTGTTATATGTTTATTTTCATCTGTTTCCAGGAAGTTTTTTTTTCTTTCTTGATCACATTTGTAACTCATTCATTATTTAATAACATGCTGTTCAGTTTCCATGTATTTGAATTTTTCATCTGTTTCCAGGAAGTTTTTTTTTTCCTATCCAGGTGCATCCAACCTGGGACCTATGGACTACTGGCCGCACTCTCTTGATGTGGGTCACTCAGCACTGCCATTGTGGCCAAATGCCCTGAGACACAAAGATCTGCCATCAGGACCCATGGAGCCTAACCAGATGCCCCAAGACAACTTGTCCCACCACCTTGCAACTGGGCCTATAGCCATGACCTGATGCATCCAGACACAGGGACCTGCTTCCACAACTGGGCATGCCTGGCCCAGCACTCCTATAAGACCAGAACTTACTATGATCTGATGCTCCCAGATGCACTGAACTGCCACAGTGACCCAGTGTGCCTAACTTGGTGCCACCAGAATACCAGACTGCCACTGTGACTTTATGTGACCTGTCATCCCCAGACACACATACCCGCCTTCATGACTCAGCCAACCTATCTCAGCCCCTAGGATGATTGAACCACTAGAATGGAAAGATGAAGAAACAACCCTCAAATCAAGGAAAAGGAGAAATTGACACAAAAGGAAATACATGAAATTGTGGCAAGCGATTTGTCAGATAATGAATTCAAAGTAATGGTTATAAGGGTGCTAAAACAACTTAGTGAAAACTTAAAGCAACCTTAATGACAGTTATAAAGAACTTAATGAGAACTACACCAACATGAAAAACAGGGGTTAAAACCATGAATAATTAAATGAAAATGAAGAATGGCATGACTGAAATAAAGAATACCCTGATGGGCTTCAACAGTAGACTAAAAGAATCTGAGGACCGAATCAGTGAATTAGAAAACAAGATAGAAAAATAAAACACCCATTAAGACCAGCAATTGGGGGGGGGGGACAGCTGGAGAGTTTAAGGGAGCTCTGCGATAACATGATACTTAACAATATACTCATCATAGGTTTTCCAGGAGGAGTAGAATCTGAGGAAGCAATAGAGAACCTGTTTCAAGAAATAAAGACAGAAAACTTCCATGATCTGGTAATGGAAAAACTCACACAATCCAGGAAACACAGAGAGTCCCAATCAAAATGAACCCACAAAAAACCCACAGCAACACACATAATAATTAAAATGGAAAACATTAAAGAAAAAGGACAAATCTTAAGGGCTTCAAGAGAGAGAGAAAGTTACCTAAAAGGAAGCTCCCATTAGATTGTCAGCTGATTTTTCAATAGAGACATTTTAGGGGAGAAGGAAGTGACACAAAAGTATACAAAGTAACGAAAAGCAAGGAACTGAGTTCAATATTACTCTATTCAGGAAGGATAGAGTAATATCCTTTACTCTATTATTCAAAACTGAAGGTGAAATAAAGAGCTTCACAATAAGAAAAGAAACAAAAAGACTAAAGGGGTTTATTAGTACCAAATCAGTACCACAAGAAATGTTAAAGGGACTGTTGTAAAAAAAGAAATAGAGAGAGAAAGATGAACAAAGGTATAAAGAATAAAAATGACAATATATAAGTACCCATCAGTAACAACCTTAAATGCTCCAATCAAATACAAAGGATAGCTGAATGGATAAGAAAACATGATTTATACATATGCTTTCTATAAGAGATCCACATCAGAACAAAAGGTTCACACAGAGTGAGAGTGAAGGGATAGAAAAACTTTTTTTATGTAAATGGAAATGAAAAAAAGCTGGGGTAGCAATATTCATATCATACAAAGTAGATGTCAAAATGAAGGCCATAACAAGAGACAATGAAGGGCACTTCATAATGCTAATGGGACTGATATAACAACAGGATATAACGCTGGTAAACATACATGCACCCAATATAGAAGCATCCAAATCCTATATAATAAAAGGCTAATAAGCAAATCAACCAAACAGCAGAACAACCAGTCGCTATAATGTACACTGACCACCAGGGGGCAGATGCTCAATGCAGGAGCTGCTCCCTGGTGGTCAGTGCACTCCCACAGGGGGAGTGCTGCTCAGCCAGAAGCCAGGCTCACTGCTGGTGAGTGCAGCGGCAGTGGCAGCAACCCCTCCCACCTCTGCAGCAGCTCTAAGGATGTCCAACTGCCGGCTTAGGCCCAGTCCTTGCAGGGAGTGGGCCTAAGCCATCAGTCAGACATCCCTCAAGAGCTCCCAGACTGTGAGAGGGCACAGGCCAGGTTGAGGGATCCCCTGAGTGCACAAATTTTGTGCACCGGTCCTCTAGTATATGTCTAAAAAATTTTGAGGACTTAATAAGAGTGATCAACAGCAACACAATCAGAGTAGGAGATTTAACCCCACTGACATCATTGGAAAGATCTAGATAAAATATCAACAAGAAAATGGCAACCCTAAACCACACACTAGATCAAATAGATTCAATTGACATTTACAGAAAATTTCACTCCAAGGAATCAGAATATACATTCTTCTCAAGTGCACATGGAACATTCTCAAATGTTCCACATATTAGGAATCAAGCTAAGTCTCTACAAATCCAAGTAGATTGAAATCATATCAGACATCTTCTCTGATCAAAATGGTATAAAACTAGAGATCAACTACAATAAAAATGTCCCTAAACATTCAAACACAGGGAGATTAATTTGCATGATATTAAACAATAAATAGGTTACCAAAGAGATCAAGGAAGAAATGAAAATCTTTCTGGAAACAAATGAAAATGAACACACAACAACCCCAAATCTTTGGGACACAAAGAAAGCAGGTATACCTCAAATAAAACAAACAAAAAAAATTCTAATAAACTATGTAACTCTACATTTAAAGAATTAGAAAGAGAACAAAAAGAAAAGCCTAGAGTAAGGAGAAGGAAGAAAATAAAGATCAGAATGAAAATAAATGACATAGAGTCTGAAACACTAATGCAAAAGATCAATAGAAACAAGAGCTGGCTCTTTGAAAAGATAAAGGAGGCAAGAGCATGTAATGGAGTAAAGACAGTCTAATAAATGTTGTTGGGATTATTGGACAGGTATATGCAAAAAATGAAACTAGACACAAGAATACACTGAAAATGGTTAAAGACTTAAATGTAGGTCATGGAATCATAAAAATCTTAGAAGAGAACATAGACAGCAAAATATCAGATATCTACATGGCAGAATTTTCACTGATACAATGCCTATGGTCAGGGAAACAAAGGAGAAAAAAAACAAATAGGACTACATAAAAATAAAAAGCTTCGCCGAAACCGGTTTGGCTCAGTGGATAGAGCGTCGGCCTGCGGACTGAAGGGTCCCAGGTTCGATTCCGGTCAAGGGCGTGTACCTGGGTTGCGGGCACATCCCCAGTAGGAGATGTGCAGGAGGCAGCTAATCGATGTTTCTAACTCTCTATCTCTCTCCCTTCCTCTCTGTAAAAAATCAATAAAATATATTTTAAAAAAATAAATAAAAAGCTTCTACACAGCAAAATAAATCAGAATTAAAATAGAAAATGAACCCACTGCATGGGAGTACACATTTTTCAATGACACATCAGATAAGTGGTTAAAATCCACAATAAATAATGTACTCATACAACTTAACACCAAGGAGACAAAAAATCTAATTAAAAATGGACAGTGAGTGTCTGTCATGATGAAGTAACCGAAGTAACCACTTGAGCTAAAGCTGACTCAACCGAAGGACTTGAATGCATGAATATAAGCACAACCAACAGACCCAAGACACTGGGGGCAGGGTGATGAGGGCAGGTGCCAGGGGGAAGGGGAGGCCAAGGGGATTTGAGTGGGGGGGAAAAAGAGACATATGTACTACTATTTCTAATACCTTAAACAATAAAATTTTAAAAAAGGAAAAATAATAACAATATGAAAAAGGTAAAGATGAAAGAGGACTATTTAAATAAAGAATATTCAAATGTGAGAAAAATAATGGAAAATAATGGACAGAGTGCCTGAATATGCACTTCTCCAAAATAGACATACAGATGGCCAAGAGACCTATGAAAAAAAAAATGCTCAAAGTCACTAATCATCATAGAGATGCAAATTAAAACCACAATGAGATATCACCTTAAGCCTCTCAGAATGGCATTTATTAATAAATCAACAAATGACAAGTGCTGGTGAGGAGGAGTAGAAGAGAGAAATCTAGTACTAATATGCTGCTGGTGGGAGTGCATACTGGTACAGCCACTATGGAAAACAATATGGAATTTTCTCTAAAAGTTAAAAATAGTATCCGACTTCTAGGAATACATCCTAAGAAACCTGAAACACCAATCAGAATGAATATATGCACCCCCATGTTCATAGCAGTGCTATTTTGCTATTTATTATAGCTAAGATCTGGAAACAGCCCAAGTGCCAATCAGTAGATAAGTGGATAAAAAAGTTGTATACCATGGCATAATATGCAGCTGTAGAAAAGGATTTCTTACCCTTGGAGACAACATTGATGGACCTGGTGAGGATTATGCTAAGCGAAATAAACCAGTCAGAGAAAGACAAATAGCACATGATCTCACTTATGTGTAGAATATAATGAAGAAAATAAACTGATAAAATAGAGGCAGAGACATGGAAGCATGCAACCAACTGAGGATTCTTAGTGGGAAAGGGGGTCAGGAATAGACTAATCAAAAATTTAATTTGTATATATGCATAACCAAAGGCACAGACAATAGTGCAGTGAAGGTCTGGGGTGGAGGCAGGCATGGAGGATAGAGAAAATGGGGTAAAAAAGGGAGGATATCTATAAAACTTTCAATACAGATAAATTAAAAAATACAAATAAATACATACAAATAAAAATAAATAAAAAGAGCAAGATAATAAAAGCAACAATTATAAAGGTATCCAGAATTTCAAATATGTCAATAATCATAAAATTATAATTGTGTAATTGTAAAAACTATAAAGTGCAGGCATTTTAAGACTGGGTCTTAAAAAATCAGTAAAATGTAGTTTAGAGGATAAACATCCTAATATGTAAAAGCACAGGGTTGTAACTGCCAATTAAGATGGAAGGCTGACCAACCCAGAAGCCCTTCAGTCAGCTCTGGGTTGCTATGGCGACCCAGCACTGACTGCCCTGCTTCAGCCTGGCGACACAGCACTGACTTCCCAGGAGGCTGAGACCCAGAGAGAGAGGCATGATCTGATCCACAGCCTCAGTGGCAGTTGTTCATCAGTACTTGTCTCTCTCTTTCTCTCCCTCTTTCTTTCCTGGCTTCACCAGCAACCAGGCCTTGCTTCCTCAGCGGAGGCTGCTGTTCAGCCCTGCCTCAATCATCAGGCCCAGAGACAAGCCCAGTGATGCTGACTGGCATTGAAATTGACCTATCAGAACCAAATGTGGGTACTGTGAAGAACCAATGGCTGCCTAGGAGGCGGAGCTTCTGACGCTGACTGGCATAGAAACAGACCAATGAGAACCAAATCTGCAGCTATATCACTCTTCATTTCTTCTTGGGTCTTACTTAAGTTGTTGATTTTTTCATCTGTTTCTTCTTGCTTCTTGCATAAGTAGTTGATTTTTTCATCTGTTTCTTCTTGATTCTTGTATATGTTGTTGCTTTTTTCCTCCATCCAGTTTATACACTTTAGGACCCTTATTCTGAATTCTTTTTCTGTCATGCTGCATGCCTCGGTTTCACTTAGCTGCTTTTCTGGTGAGTCCTCCTTTTCTTTCCTTTGGGGGTTTCTGTGTCTACCCATGTTTGATCTCACTGACATATCTAGATGTTGAGTCATTCAGTGGCTGCTCCCTGGGTGACAGTGGCTCCTTGGGTTGTGGTTGCTCCTTGGGTGGTTGCGGTAGCAGCTGCTCCTCAGTTGGCAGCAGCTCCTCTGGTGGGTTCTGTTCACAGCTTTGATGGCTCTTCTGGCTGGTCGGGGGAGGCTTCACGTACAGCTGCTGATCCTCAGAGGGTGTGGTGATCAGGAGGCTGCTGTTGCTTGGATCTGCTGCATTGATTTAAGGGCACATAATACAACACAACAAGGCACAACGTACCAGGCACTGAACAAATATATTCACGATATTAATAACCCCAAATAAAGACGACTGCCCTAATTAAGAGAATTAGGGGATAAGGAAGAAAGAAGAGAAAAAGATAAAAGAGAAAAAAGTAAAGAAAAGAAAGAAAAAAAAGGAGTGCAAAAATTAAATTGGGAAAAAATGTGGGGGAAAAATAAGTGAAAAGAGAGAATGCAGTAGAAGAGGCGAAGAGACTATTTATATGAGGAGAAAACTCCAATAGAACCGCCACTAATCCCAACAAATTCCAGCAACAGATCCCTGGAGATGAATGCAAACTACAAATAACCAATAATTTCAAGAGAGGCAAGGGAGAGGAGAAACCAAGATGGCGGCATAGGTAAACACCAGAGTTTGCTGCCTCGAACAACCACTTCAAAAATACAACTAAAAGACAGAACGGACATCATCCAGAACCACAGGAAGGCTGGCTGAGTGGAAGTTCTACAACTAGGAGGAAAGAGAAAAACATACTGAGACTCAGAGGAGGCACAGTGCTGAAGTAAAATACTAAGGTGCAGAGTGCATGTGGAGTGGGCTGGCGGCTGAGGGTGTGGTTGTTTTTTCAATCGGGAGGGAGTCTCAGGCTCTGAGCTCCAGCTCCAGGCGAGTCTCTAGGGACCCAGACTCATACGGGAGAAGCAGGATTGTCTGGCATCGCTCAGAACACTAGGGCAGCTTTCTCTCCGTGGGGCTTGCAGCGATTACTGGGACACTGAGAAGCAGAACTTCTGAGGGCAAGACTGAGAGGAGCCACAATTGCTAACCCCACCCTGTTGATCCTGTGGGACCTGCCCCGCCCAAGCCCTGCAGGGAGATTTTTGCTGGATATCCTCAGGCAAAGGCTAGATTAGCACCTCCCTAGAGATCCAGGAGCCAGGAAGCCCAGAGGTCAGAGTGGGACCATCCAGTTTGCAGCTCCGTGGAACCATAAAAGACACACCCAGGGGGCAGACTAAGTGAGCACCATAGCCCCATTGAAGCAAGTCTACCCGCAGAGGGGTGTCTCCAGCACAGAAGTTCTCCCACTGCAGACACAGTTGATTCTCACAACCAATTGGCCTGGAGGTCAATTCCTCACAGTGATAACTACAACAATCAAAGCTTAATTACAACAAGTCTGTGCACAAAGCCGACAAGGGGGTGCACCAAGAGTGTCTACCTCAGGTAATTGGGACACTTAGCACAGAAAGGCACTCTATCAACACAGTGAAGCAGAAAAAATGCCGAGACAAAGAAACAGCACACAAACGACAGAATGGGAGGAAAGCAAACTGCTGGATATAGAGTTCAAAACCACACTTTTAAGGTCTTCAAAGAACTGTCAAGAAGCCACCGATAAACTTAATAAGGCCCTCGAAAAGACTGGTGAGACCGCCAATAAATATAGTGAGATCCTCAAAAAATCTAATGAGACCCTCGATGTTGTGATAAAGGACCAACTAGAAATTAAGCATACACTGACTGAAATAAAGAACATTATACAGACTCCCAACAGCAGACCAGACGATCGCAAGAATCAAGTCAAAGATTTGAAATACGAAGAAGCAAAAAAGAACCAACCAGAAAAGCAAAATGAAAAAAAGAATACAAAAATACAAAGATAGTGTAAGGAGCCTCTGAGACAGCTTCAAGCATACCAACATCCGAATTATAGGGGTGCCAGAAGAAGAGAGAGAGCAAGATATTGAAAACCTATTTGAAGAAATAATGACAGAAAACTTCCCCTACCTGGTGAAAGAAATAGACTTACAAGTCCAGGAAGCACAGAGAACCCCAAACAAAAGGAATCCAAAGAGGACCACACCAAGACACATCATAATTAAAATGCCAAGAGCAAAAGACAAAGAGAGAATCCTAAAAGCAGCAAGAGAAAGAAAATCAGTTACCCACAAGGGAGTACCCATATGACTGTCAGCTGATTTCTCAACAGAAACTTTGCAGGCCAGAAGGGAGTGGCAAGAAATATTCAAAGTGATGAATACCAAGAACCTACAACCAAGACTACTTTATCCAGAAAAGCTATCATTCAGAAGTGAAGGCCAGATAAAGAGCTTCACAGATAAGAAAAAGCTAAAGGAGTTCATCACCACCAAACCAGTATTATATGAAATGCTGAAAGGTATCCTTTAAGACGAGGAAGAAGAAAAAGGTAAAGATACAAATTATGAACTACAAATACACATCTATCAACAAGTGAATCTAAAAATCAAGGGAATAAATAATCTGATGAACAGTATGAACTGGTGATTGTAATAGAATGAAGGACATAGAAAGGGAATGGACTGACTATTCTTGTGGGGGGAAGGGGTGTGGGATGAGGGAAGAGATTGGTCAATAATCATGCACCTACGGATGAGGACAGTGGGTGGGGAGTGAGGGCGGAGGGTGGGGTGGGAACTGGGTGGAGGGGAGCTATGGTGGGAAAAAGAGTAACTAATGTAATAATCTGAACAATAAAGATTTAATCAATAAAATAAAATAAAATAAAGAAAGAAAGAAAAAGAAAAAGAAAAAAAAAAAAAGAGCGATGGGAAAACAGAAGCAGAAAAATAACCAGGGTGGAGCGGGGTGGAGGGAGGGGAAAAACTAGCAGAAAAAAAAAAAGAAAAAGAAAAACAACCTCACAACCTAAAAAACAACACACACACACACACACACACACACACACACACACACAAACATACAAAAACACTATACTCAACAATCAAGCAAACAGCAACAAAACAATAGAAAGATAAAAGAAGAGAAAAAAAATTTGGATAGTGAAGAAAGATAAGGGATAAGTGTAAAGGATTTAGAGCAGTGGAGTGGAAATAGAATATATAAGTAGGGTGAAATTTTGACAGGGGGGAAAAAGAAGGAATCAGGAAAATGTAAAGCAGGAATAGGGTAAGAGAAACAATACAACAAAAGGGGGAAAGTGAGGAAGAGGGTTTTAGCATAGAGGTAAAATTGAGGTAGGGAAAATTGATGCTAAAGGAACGATGAAAATAGAATGGAGAACACTAATCCCAAAATAAAATAAAGAGAAAATAAAATGGCACTTTAAAAAATGGTAAAATGGTAGCAGTAATAATACTGGTTAAAAAAATGTAGTAATTAAAAGTAAAATCAGGTGATGGAAAAAGCAGAAAAAGAAGAAAAAAATTGGTTTCTTAGTTAAAAGGTGAGAAAAGAAAAAAAAAATGCAGTAGTGAAGGTCCTTTGGTTCTTTTACTCTCAGTCTGGCTTTCCTTGGTCTTGCCAGGTATTCAGGAGGGTGTTGAATTTCCCTGCGATACACTGTTCCTCCGTGTTGTAAACCACAGTCCTGATTTTAAAGCAGGCCGTATTTGTGTCCCAGACTGCCTTAATTTGTATTTAGCTAAGAGTCAGTTTGTGGCTCAGCCTCTGGGTGGCAGTGTTTTTGGGTTGGTCTCTGAGGCTATATGGCTTCTCTATCCAGTAGCGAGAGTTTATTTTTTCTATTGCACTTAAAACTGGTTTGTGGTGGTCAATTCCCCAGAGCTGGTTCTTCAAGGTAACAGAGCTGGTTACCTTGCTCTGTGTTATTGCTGGGACTGAAAATCCCTCTATAGACCAGACCTGTTAACTCCCAGGGACTTATCAGATTATTTTAATTTCATTCAGGGTAGAATCTGGGTGTGGCTGTGCTCCTTGCTTGGGGGCTAGGTTGAAGAGTCCCACCCTCTGGAGAGAATGGCTGCCCCAGTCCTGGGCCCAGGGGTGTCTCAGCACTCAATTCGCTGGCACCCCCCCGGGCCCCCCCCTCTCTCCTCAGCCTCTCCCCAGATTCCACTCGTCCGCACCTTCTCCCTCTCTTCAGCACAGGTGAGTGGCTGTATCCGAAATGTCCTATTAACAGGGTTCAGTGAAAATAAACAAACAAACACCAGCCGTTTAAATGGGGAAGGCTGAATTTCTGTAAGCTCCTCTCTTACCGGCACTGCATGGTCTGGTCAGCTCTTCAGGCTGCCCCCTCTAGGCTCAGTCCTCCGGAATCACAGAACCCAGATCGCAAATCCCCTAGTGCCAGGAATCCTGCGGATCTCCTTTCCCCAGTCAGGGGCTGTGCCTGTCCCAAGGGATGAGGCTGGCTGCCACGTGGTCTCCCTCTGATCCTCTGGGCTCAGAGGTCTGGCAAACTTTCCTGCCCAGATCCCTGTTTCTTTTACCTTTCCAGGGGAGCTCTGCCCTTCCCAGCTGCAAACCGTCTCACCAGCTGAGTAATTTCGCCAATTCAGGGTGGGTGTTATTCGAGAACCAAATCTGGATGCTGTAGGGAGCCAATGGCTGCCTAGGAGGTGGAGCTTTTGATGCTGACTGGCATAGAAACTGACCAATCAGAACCAAATTGTCCAGCAGAGGAGGGCCATCGGGGCAAGATTAGGCCAGCAGGGGAAGGAAGTTGGGGTCAACCAGACTGGGCAGGAAAGGCAGTTAGGGATGAGATCAGGCCGACAGGGGAGGGCCATTGGGGGTGAGATCAGGATGGTAGGCAGAGGCAGTTAGAGGCAGTTAGAGGCAACCAGGCTGGCAGGCAGAGGCAGTTAGGGGCAATCAGGCAGGCAGGCAGGTGAGCAGTTAGGAGCCAGCAGTCCCACAGGGATCTGGCCTAAACTGGCAATCAGGCCTCCCCCAAGGGGTCCCCAATTGGAGAGGGTGCAGGCTAGGCTGAGGGGACCCCCCCACTCTGTGCATGAATTTTGTGCACCAGACCTCTAGTATTTAAATATAGAATGGAAGTAAAAGTATTCTCCAACAAACAAAAGCCCTATACCAGGTGGCTTCACAGGGAAATTTTGTCAAACATTCAAAGAAGAATTAAACCTATCCTCCTCAGACTATCCCAAAAAATTCAAAAGTAAGGAACACTTCCAAGCTCCTTCTATGAAGCCAGCATTACTCTAATCCCAAAACCAGATGACAATACATAGAAAGAGAATTACAGGCCAATATCCCTCGAGAACATAGAGGGCAAAATTCTCAACAAAATTCTAGCAAATAGAATCCAGCATTACATTAGTAAGATCATACACCATGACCAAGTGGGATTTCTTCCAGGGATACAAGGTTGGTATAATATCTGCAAATCAATAAACGTGATACACCATATAAACAAATTGAGAGAAAAAACCATATAATCATATCCATTGATGTAGGTAAAGCATTTGACAAAATCCAGCACCCTTTCCTGATAAAAACTCTCTGCAAGGTTTTTTAAAGGATCATACCTCAACAAAATAAAAGCCATACATGTCAAACCTACAGCTAACATCGTACTCAATGGGCAAAAATTAAAACCATTTCCCTCAAGAACAGGAACAAGCCATGGATGCCCACTCTCACCACACCTGTTTGACATAGCACTGGAAGTACTAGCCATGGTGATCAGTCAAGAAGAAGAAATAAAAGGCATCCCAATTGGAAAAGAAGAAGTGAAATTGTCATTATTTACAGATGGCATGATATTGTACATAGAAAACTCTAAAGACTCCATCAGAAAACTACTAGATTTAACAAATGAATTTGGCAATGTAGCAGGATACAAAATTAACACCCAGCAATCTATGGCTTTCTTATACAACAATAATGAACTCACAGAAAGAGAAACTAAAAAAGAAATCTCATTTATCACTGAAACAGAAAAAATTAAGATAACTAGGAATAAATTTAACCAAGGAGGTAAAGGACCTGTACTCAGAAAATTTCAGGAAACTGAAAAATGAGATACAGGCAGACATAAACAAATGGAAGAATATACCATGATCTTGAATTGGTAGAATCAACATCATTAAAATGTCCATGTTACCCAGAGCAATCCATAAATTCAATACAATCCCCACTAAAATACCAATGGCATACATCAAAGACCTAGAACAAAGTCTCCAAAAATTCATATGTAATAAAAAAAGACCCCAAATAACTGCAGCAATCTTGAGAAAGAAGAACAAAGTTGGAGGTATCACAATACCAGATATCAAGCTATATTACAAAGCCACTGTTCTCAAAACTGCCTGGTACTGGCACAAGAGCAGACATATAGATCAATGGAACAGAACAGAGAATCCAGAAATCGACACAAGACATTATGCTCAATTAATATTTGACAAAGGATGCAAGAGCATACAATGGAGTCAAGATAGTCTCTTCAATAAATGGTGTTGGAAAAATTGGACAGACACTTGCAAAAAAATGAAACTAGACCACTAACTTACACCATACACAAAAATAAACTCAAAATGGATAAAGAACTTAAACGTAAGATGGAAAAACCATAAAAATCTTAGAAGAAGCCATTGGCAACAAAATAGCAGACATTTGTTGTACCAATATCTTTACCGATACAGCTCCTAGGGCAAAGGAAACTAAGGGGAAAATAAATCAATGGGACTACGTCAAAATAAAAAGCTTCTGCAAGCAAAATAAACCATCAACAAAACAAGAAAGCCCAGTACATGGGAGAAGAGATTTGCCATTGTTATCTCCGATAAGGGTTTAATGTCCAAATTTAGAGTGAGCTCATACAACTTAACAAAAGGAAGATGAACAATCGAATAAAAAAAAAATGGGCAAAAGACCTAAATAGACACGTTTTGAAAGAGGACATACAGAAGGTCAAGAGATATCTGAAAACATGCCAAAATCACTAATCATCTGAGAGATACAAATCAAAGCCATAATGAGGCACCATCTCACACCTGTCAAAACGCCTGTCATCAACAAATGATAAGTGCTGGCGAAGATGTGGTGAAAAAGGAACCCTTGTGCATTGCTGGTGGGAATGCAGACTAGTGCAGCCACTGTGGAAAACAGTATGGAGTTTCCTCCAGATATTAAAAATGAAACTGCCGTTTGACTCAGTAATACCACATCTAGGAATATATCCCAAGAAAACAGAATCACCAATCAGAAAGAATATATTCACCCCTAAGTTCATAGCAGCACAATTTACAATAGCTAAGATTTGGAAACAGCCTAAATGCCCATCAGCAGATGAGTGGATTAAAAAAAGTGGTACATCTATACAATGGAATACTATGATGCTGTGAAAAAGAAGGAATTCTTACCGTTTGCAATAGCATGGTTGGAACTGGAGAACATTATGCTAAGCAAAATAAGCCAGTCATATAAAAATAAATATCACATGATCTCACTCATTGGTGGAATATAAAGAACATCATAAACTGATGAACAAAATAGATACAGAGACCTAGAAGCATTGAACAGACTGTCAAACTACAATGGGAAGGCAGGAGAGAGTTGGGGGTAGGGGGGTGGATAAGAGATCAACCAAAGGACTTGTATGTATGCATATAAGCATACCAATGACACAGACACAGGGCAGGGGTGAAGGCATGTGCTGTGGGTAGGGGAGGCCGGGGCAGGTCAATGGGGGAACAAGGAGACATATGTACTAGTCTTTGTAATATTTCAAACAATAAAAAAAATTAAATTAAAAGGATTCAAAACTTTAATTAGGCAAGTACTTTAAACATATATTCATTTTCTATGGTTACTTTGGAGATTTTCCCCTTATTCTTGGTTTCACCAATTTGATTATGATGTCCCTGGTTGTGGGATAATATATTGGTACAACCACTTTGGAAATGAATTTAGAAGTTTCTTATAAAAATTAAAATTAAACATACACCTGCCCTATGACCCAGTAATCGTTCTTCTAGGTATTTACCCAAAGAAAATTGAAATACAAGTCCTAATACAAAACTTATGTTAGAATTATCATAGCTGATTTATTCACAATAGAAATTAGAAACAACAAAAATTTCTTTGAACATGAGAATGGTTTAAAAACTGTGGTGTATTATTATAATGGAATAGTGTTCAGAATTTTCAAAAGGAACAGACTCCTAATATGCATGGAAACATTGATGAATCTCAAAAACATGATGAATAAAATAAGCCTGACATGAGTACTTACTGCATATATATCTCTATAGTAAATTCAAAAACCAAGAAAAACTAATGTATAATGGTGACAAAAAAAGATTAAAACATAGAATATTTGCATGAAGGTGGGGAATAACTGCAAATAGACTCAAAGAAACTTTCTAGAGTGATGAAAATGTGTTTTTCTTTTTTCATCTTAATTGGAGCCTGAATAACTTTGGTATGGATAGATAGGTTGATAAACTGATCTATATATTTGTGTATATCAATATCTATAACTATATTTATCTCTCTATATAAGTTACCTTGGTTTGTATCTATCAACTATCAATCTAGCAACCAATCAATCTATCTATCTAAACTTTCTATCATGTATAAAAAATACCTTAGGGATGTCATCTTACCTAATAATAGACAAATATGCAAATTGACTGTACCTTCGCTATTCCTTAAACCACGCCCACTAGCCAATCAGAGTGACTATATGCAAATTAACCCAACCAAGATGGCGGCCAGCAGCCAAGGAGCTGGAGCAAGCAGGAGGCTTGGTTGTCCCAATGATGGAAGAAGCCAAGCTTCCCGGCCAGCTGCTGCCTCTTCTCAAGGCAACAAAGTTTCAATTATAAAAGGTAAATAAACCCCAGATACCTGCTTCCAGTTGCGATGGCCACGAAGCTGTAGTGAATAAAAGAAAAACACAAAAAGAGGAAAGGCTGGGAGCTTTGGTCTTCTGGGGGCTTGGTCAGTCTGAAAACAGCCATCAGCCCCTCACCCAGGCTGGCCAGGCACCCCAGTGGGGACCCCCACACTGAAGGGGGTGTGACCAGCTGCAAACAGCCATCAGCCCCTCACCCAGACTGGCCAGGCACCCCAGTGGAACCCCCACCCTGATCCAGGATACCCTTCAGGGCAAACCAGTTGGCCCCCACCCATGCACCAGGCCTCTATTCTATATAATAAAAGGGTAATATGCAAATTGATCCTAACAGCAGAACGACTGGGAATGACTGGTCACTATGACACACACTGACCACCAGGGGGCAGATGCTCAATGCAGGAGCTGCCCCCTGGTGGTCAGTGCGCTCCCACAGGGGGAGCTCTGCTCAGTCACAAGCCAGGCTGATAGCTGCCAGCACAGCGGTGGTGGCAGGAGCCTCTCCTGCCTCCTCAGCAGCACTAAGGGTGTCCGACTGCAGCTTAGGTCTGCTCCCTGCTGGCAAGTGACATCACCCGAGGGCTGCCAGACTGCCAGAGGGATGTCTGACTGCCAGCTTGGGCCCGATCCCCCAGGGAGCGGCCCTAAGCCAGCAGGTAGACATCCTCCGAGAGGTCCCAGACTGCAAGAGGGCCTAGGCTGGGCTGAGGGACCCCCCCTCCCGAGTGCACAAATTTTTGTGCACCGGGCCTCTAGTCTATATATATAAAAACCTAAGTGACTAAATGATCAATTGACCTAATGACCAGTTGACCAGTCGCTATTACGTGCACTGATTACCAGGGGACAGATGCTCAACACACAGGATTGGGCTCCCTCCTGTCTGGAAAGGGCCTGCTCAGATGGGGCTGAAACTGGCTATCAGACATCCCCTGAGAGTTCCAGGATTGTGTGAGGACGCAGGTCAGGTCAAGGGACCCCACTGGTGCACGGGCCTCTAGCAATAAAATAACAGGCTAAGTGGCTTAGACAAAAGAACTTTACATTTTCATAGTTCTTGAGGTTACATGTTCAAGATCAAGGTGTCTGCATTTTTTTCTCCTTAGGCCTTCATCCTTGGCTTTGTCATGACCACATTCTTTATGAGGATACCAGTTTTATTAGCACTCCAACTTTATTACCTCATCTAAATTTAATTATCTTTTTAAATACCCTATCTTCAAATATAGTCACATTGGGGTTTAAAGCCTCAACATATGAATTTCAAAGGGAGGGGCACAATTCAGTCCATAACTCTGTATATGTTAAAATTTATAAATTTAAGCTATCTGCTTTCATTTTGTTAGCTAATTCTTAATCATTTGGAAAAGTGTAGTATGAATTTATTTTTATATGCACCTTTGTGCAATCACTTCCTTTCATGAAATAAAAGTATTAATTTGTTCTGTAACACCATTTGGACTCTAGTGTCTTTTATTTTTTTTAATATATTTTATTGATTTTTTACAGTGAAGAAGAGAGAGGGATAGAGAGTTAGAAACATCGACTGAGAGAGAAACATCGATCAGCTGACTCCTGCACACTCCCTACTGGGAATGTGCTTGCAACCAAGGTACATGCCCTTGACTGGAATCGAACCTGGGACCCTTGAGTCCACAAGCTGACACTCTATCCACTGATCCAAACTGGTTTTGGCGAGGACTCTAGTGTCTTTTAAATAAATCCCAAATAATATCAGTCTAAATATTTATAGATTCTCTACAATAATAAATGGAGCTACAAATTCCAATTTACATATTTATTTATTTATTTATTTATTTATTTATTTATTTATTTAATATAATTTTGATTTCAGAGAGGAAGGGAGAGGGAGAGAGAAGTAAAAACATCAATCAGCTGCTTTCTGCACGCCCCCTACTGGAGATCCAGCTGGCAACCAAGGTACACACCCTTGACTGGAATTGAACTGCAGACTCTTCATTCCCCAGGCCGAAGCTTTATCCACTGAGCCAAACTGGTTTGGGCCCAATATACACTTTTTTCCCTCCTGAAAGCATATCAATTAAATTGAGATGCAGAATAGAATATCCATCATTTTCAAAGGCTCTTCATGATTTGGTCACTGTTTTCTGAGCCGGTGTGATTTCTTTAGTCTCTGAATTTCTCTATCTTTGACAAGTCTGACCACACCCAATTCAGCTGTGTAACTGAGGTATAGAACCAGTATAGTTATTTGCTTGCATATCAAGGACTTTTGTCTGGTATTCAGTTTATCAACACTTTGATTAAATTCACCACTCTTGATTAAACCCCATATTGTAGTTTCTAATTTGCTAAGATGTTTTTTGTTCTATCTACATCCTAAGCAAAGCAAGAAGTCATAGTGGTTGAATTTGATAGTATGATGTGTTTTTCAGTTATAGGCATTACATTCATTGGATTTTCTCTTGGCAAAGTACAAGAAAACCCAAGATAGAACAAGAGTCTATAACATTGAACAATACTACATATGATTTTGAGAGGTAATCTTTTAGCTATGCATTGGAATTTCAAAGGACAGGTATGATTAAAAAGTATAATAATGCTTCCCTTGAAGTCTTTGTGTTTTTCCTTTAATATAAAAATTCATGTAGATATTTTATTTTGGGAGTACATAGCTGTCCTTAAAAAATTATATACTCAGTATGATGTAGAGAAATTTTCTCACATAATAGTGTATTGATAAGGTCAGGAAACTTGCCAAAATCTTTCCACTATGGATAGTCTATCAATAATTGGGCACTTTCAGTATTAAAATTGGACAAGCCATATGGGTTTGAAGTTCTGTGAAACTGAAAAGTATTAGAAGTTCTGTCAAATATCATTAGGTAAAAGATCAGGAGATCTTATATAACAATGTGTTTTGTCCACATATTATAGGAAGGTCATTATTGTGGATTCTTACAGTTTAATGGAACAGTCCTTTGAATATTGACTCATTGAACTGCAAAATGACCAGTTAAATTTCTGATGCTGGCATAGAAATAATCAACATATGCTCAATAATTATACAAAACTAGAGGCCCAGTGCATGAAATTCGTGCATGGGTAGGGTCCCTAGGCCTGGCCGGCAACCAGGGCCGATTGGGGCCTTCCAACTGCCAGTAGAGGCCTTCCTTCCCTATCTGCTGGCTGCTGGCTGGGGTCTTCTTCATTTCGCACTGCCCCCTGGTGGTCAGTGCATGTTGAACTCCCAGTCTCCTGGTCAAACTCCTGTGGGGACAATTTGCATATTAGCCTTTTGTATATATAAACACTAGAGGCCCAGTGAACGAATTCTTGCATGGGTGGGGTCCCCCGGGGTGGCCCATGAAGATCAGAGACCAGCTCATGCCCCCAGCCTCACAGCCCCAGCTTGCAACCCCAGACTCACAGCCCCACAGCCCCGCCTGGAACCCCACCTTGTCCTGGTCCCGCCCCCTCACCAGCTCCACCATCCTGCTGCTGTCCTGCTCTCATCAGGGCCCATTGGGGCCAGCAGTGCTTCCGCTGCTGCCTGCTGCCAGCATCGCTAATGCCCGCCATGTTCCATGCCGCCCCCTGGTGGTCAGTGCACATCATAGTTAGAGGTTGAACTACCATCTCCTGGTTGAACGACTGCCTGAGGGGACAATTTGCATATTAGGCTTTTATTATATAGGGTAAACAAAGGTATGAAGCATTTTAAATATTGAAATCTTCAAGATGCTTCGTATTAGAGTTTCTAGGAAGTTTCTTTTATTATTTTCTTATGGTATCTGTGAAAAGTAAGGTACAGAAAAGCTATTCAAGAGCACTCCTGATGAAAACAATATATTTATCAATGCCAACTATCTTTTACATCTCAAGGGACATGGAAGATGCATGTGAAGTGAAACTCTCAGCAACTATGTAACAAATAGAGAAGCTAAAAAAAACCCCAGAAACCTGCTTTAGTCCGTGGGCTTCAGCCAGCAAGATTGCAACATTGTAAGCAAAGGCCAGAAACCTACTTTCACCAGTGGAGGCCTAAGAGATGGAACCAAGCCTCAAAGCTAAAGCTGGCCCAGAATCAAAAAAAAAAAAAAAGAAAAAAAAGGAGCAGTTGGGAGCTTCAGTCACTCCCAGCCTGAAAACAGCCCTCAGCCCCTCACCCAGACTGGCCAGGCACCCCAGTGGGGGCCACCACCCTGAAGGGTGTGTGACCAGCTGCAAACAGCCATCATTCCCTCACCCAAGTTGGCCAGGCACCCCAGTGGGGACCCACACCCTGATCCAGGACACCCTTCAGGGCAAGCCAGCCAGCCCCACCCATGCACCAGGCCTCTATCCTATATAGTAAAAGGGTAATATGCCTCCCAGCACCGGGATCAGCAGAGCCATGAGGCCTCCCAGCACCGGGATCAGCAGAGCCGAGAGGCCTTCCGGCACCGGGATCAGCGTGACAGGGGGCAGCGCCCAAACACCCTGATCGCCCTGCGGCTCTGTGTGTGACAGGGGGCAGGGCAACCTCTCTATCCGCCCTGCAATGTTCGTTACAGGAGAAGGCGCCCCAACCCCCTAATCAGCCCTGCTCTGTGACTGATAGAGGGGAGCTCCCCAAACCTCTGATCGCCCTGAGGCTCTGTGTGTGACAGGGTGCAGCGCCTCAACCCCTGATCGGCCCTGCTCTGTGTGTGACAGGGTGTGGCTCCCCAACCCCCCGCCGCCCACGGGCCCTGCTCAGTGTGTGTGTGACAGGGTAGAGCCATAACCTCCCCATCGACCCTGCCCTGAGTGTGACAGTGGAGGTGCCCCAACCTCCTGATCGGCCCTGCTCTGTGGGTGATAGAGGGCGGTGTCCCAACCCCCTGATCTGCCCTGCCCTGAGTGTGACAGGGGGCGGTGCCCCAACTCCCCTATCTGCCCTACTCTGTGAGTGACAGGGGGGAGCTCCTCAACCCTCTGATCGGCCCTGCTCTGTGCATGACAGGGGGGAGCTCCCCAACCCCCTGATTGACCCTGCTCTGTGTGTGACAGGGTACAGAGCCCCAACCCCCCTGATGGGCCATGCTCTGTGAGTGACAGGGGGCAGCACCCCAAACCCCTGATTGGCCCTGCTCTGTGCATGACAGGGTATGGAGCCCCAACCCCCCTGATGGGCCCTGCTATGTGCGTGACAGTGGGTGGTGCCTCAACCTCCCCATAGACCCTGCCTTGAGTGTGACAGGGGGCGGTGCCCCAACTCCCCAATCGGCCCTACCCTGAGTGTGACTGAGGGTGGCATCTCAACCTTCCAATCTGCCCTGCTCTGTGCATGACAGGGGGCGGTGCCCCTACTCCCCAATCGGCCCTGCTCTGAGCCCGACCAGGGGCTGCACCTAGGGATTGAGCCTGCCCTCTGCCACCCGGGAGCAGGCCTAAGCCAGCAGGTCATTATCTCCGGAGGGGTCCCAGACTGCGAGAGGGCACAGGCCGGGCTGAGGGACACCCCCCCCCCCCACCACCGAGTGCACCAATTTTTGTGCACTGGGCCTCTAGTATTTATATGAGAACTGTTACAAATTTTTGACATATAGTTATTTACTTTCATCATATTAATTGCTTATTATTTCAAAGTAATGAAATTGCTGGTGATCTATCCTATATCAACCACTCCTTTATTTAAGTTACTCAAGATTCAAGTTTACTCAAGGTATCACTGGACCCAGATTGAAATACTAAATTTCCCAGGCACCCTTGTGTGGGAATGCATCCTGAATAAAAGTCAATTTTTCTCTACACAATTTTACCTTTGTCCCTTCTGCCTAACTATGGTTTTGAAAATAGCAGATATCGTATGACCACTGAACACCCTTTAACATGGAAGTCTCTACACTGCATGGTTGGCAGAAATGAAAAATGGAAAGATCCCGTTGAGCTTGCTAAATCTGATTAACAGTCCTGAACTTCCTGCCACTGGGCCTCTTTTTATGTCATAAAAATAAATCCCTCTCTGTTTAGCCAAAATTTGAATTTGTTATTACCCATAAGGGAATATACTATGACCTTTAATAAGATAGGCAACATTTTATAAATAAGCTGTTCTATTCCAAATGTGGTTTTTGTATTATTAAGTTGTTTGTTGTAAACTTCTGAGAACTCACTTATACAGTGTCTGGGACAATGTTAAGTGTTCAAAATGGTACTAGTATTTAATAACATAGCCTGATTTTAAATGTTAAGAGAAGGCATGTGGTGTACAAAATGTTTTTTTTTTTCAATTTAAGAGAAGCATTGGGAATTTCATACATTGAAAATTCTATTTAACTGATGAATTTATGAGGAATAGAAATTGCATTATGAGCTAAAGTATGTATATAGCAAAGAGTAATAAATTTCTTGTGGTCCTTTCAAAGATAAATCTCATTTATTGAGTAGCCCTCTGCAAAGAGCAGTAAAACCCAAGATAGGGTAAGGACTCTAATATTGAAATGTCAAAGACCAGGTACAATTTAAAATATAATGGACCTTTTCAAAAGCTTTTGTTTATGGTGTAAGCATAAATGCTTATGTGTATTTTCCTTTAGAAATTACATAAAAGACTTTGGAATTATTTTTCAAGGCTGGGTGATATAGAAGTCTTATTTATGTGGTTGATTCAGGAAAATGCAGAGAACTCACTACACAATCCACTGTTTTTGTTGAGAGCAAAGGGATCATCAGTGGTTATGCATTGTAAATTTTATGGGGAACATGCAACCTAGATCTAAAAGTGTCTAAAAGGTAAAGGGATGCATATTGTGAAGCTACAATGCACACTAAGAGGGAAATATATTTAGAACAATAGGCAAATTTATCTTGAATTTTCTATGTCAATATGTATGAGCAAATTTCTTAAATGATATATGATATTTCACATAATCAATGATCAAATTTGTTCATCCTGTCCAAGAACATGCAATATGGGTCTGAAATAATTTTGATTAAAGAAATTCTACAATTTGTTTATTTTTTTCCCTTGCTGGAGGCCCTGTTATATGGTGCATGGATAGAAAAGGACAGGCATATTCATAGTGAATTTGCTGTATTTAAAGCATCATCTTATAAAGCATAGGTTTTTATATGTACTTTGAATAAATAATTGATGGAAACAACCGTGATTCAGTTAAGCAAAGTAGACCTATTGTGAGGGAAATTTTATATTTTTATTTTTTAAATATATTTTATTGATTTTTTTTACAGAGAGGAAGGGAGAGGGATAGAGAATTAGAAACATCGATGAGAGAGAAACATGGATCAGCTGCCTCCTGCACACTCCCCACTAGGGATTTGCCCACAACCAAGGTACATGCCCTTGACCGGAATCGAACCTGGGACTCTTGAGTCCACAGTCCGACGCTCTATCCACTGAGCAAAACCGGTTAGGGCAGAAATTTTTTATTTTAGTTCAAGAGCACTTTTTAATTGGTTGGCTTATATGAGATATTTGGCACTCTTCTATGAAACTTACATTTCTGTAATAAGAATGAGAATCTTTTGGGGTACTATTAAGTCCCCATAATTAAATAAATATTAAATGTTTAAGAGGATGCTATCTATGCCTTTAAACATTAGATTACAACTTTAGTAGAAAAATATGTCCAAAATCATGAAAAGGTTCTTTAAAGATGATGGGTACATGGTGTGTGTTTGTGTGTGTGAGTGTGCGTGCACATGTGTGTGTTCTAGTTTGACCCCATTAATGATGAAATGGGTCCATAATTTGTAGTTATTTTATTTATTGTAAGGGCTCTTTAAAATAGGCAGCAGATTCCAAGATGGGCCAAAATTTTATGTTTGTTTAGGATTACATTCAAATAAATTATTTGGTTTTTAGAAGCATAAGGTGAGTTGGATGACTTCTATAATAAAAAGTAATCATCTTTCAGTAGTTTGTATCTTTGAGAGAAATAAATCTTTTTCATAGACAAACTGGTTTTAGATACTGATAAACTGTTTAATTGAACATTTTATGAAACAAAAATAAAATTCTGATATCAAGTTTTCTAACAAAAATAAAAACCCTTTGAAGGTGATAATGCATATTTTCTTTACTAAAAGGTTTAATCTCAGGGAATTCTTGAATCTCTTTATGCTTAAGTCCCCATTTTGTTTCTGCTTTTGTAACATATTATAGTCTTAATAAACAACTGTTTATGTATAATTCCAAGAGCTACTACCATTAATTTTCAGCAATGTAAATGAAACAAATGTATGGTTTTTGTGATATGTTTAACCATGTATTTTCAAGTAGAGTGAGCCTAGAATGTGATGTTTATTTCATATATTCACTAATTCAGTTTAAAGGGAATGAACACCATTTGAGAATCAGAGAACATATCTGTACTCAGCTATTTGTACATGTAAGACCACCCATGTTCTTATCTTAGTGGGTTAGTCTGTGATTTATAGAGGAAGCATTTAGTGAGTGAGCCTTGTAAAGGGAAAGCAGAACACAAGCAGGGCAAGGTTCCATAAGGTTACACAATACCACATAAAGGGAGATGGTTTTTAATTTAGCAGCATGTGTTAACTTAAAAGGAATGGTGTCAGTGAAAATTATAAAATTCCCCCTCAAGATGCTGGTGTCTTTTGCATGAACTGTAGGACATGTATGGGGTAGGACACTAGTTTGAGAAATTGCCTAGTAGAAATTTGAAAGAGTGTGGAGTCTGAAGTATGTTAAGGATGTCTCTATGGTGTCTGTGGATCAATAAGTCACAGAAGGGCCTGTCAAGAGTTTTGTGATCCTGCTGTGATAAAAGAAAAAGTCAAGGTCAGTTTCTTCCGCATATAAAAGAACATGCAATATAGATCCATAGATCAGTAGAGCTTCTGTTCTAGAAGAGGTTGGTAAAGGTATTTTTAACATAACTTTAAAAGCACAATCATAAAGATAAAAAATAGATTTGGCTACATTAAATTCAAGATCCCTGTTCTGAAAACAGAATTAAGAATGAGGTGGATGAGTGGGAGAAAATATTTGCAGCATTCATCACAAAGAAAACATTAATACTAAAATATGCAACAAAACTCACTGAAAGTCAGCAAGAATAAAATTCATAGAACAATACATTTATATAAAATAACAAATAATTATTATTATACCCCCAAATACCATATTTTTCAAGCCTCTTTCAATATATAAGTAAGCATATGGAAGGAAGATTGAATATATATTAAATAAATAAAAAGAGAAACCTAAGTGGGTAGAAGAGTGGGATCATAGAAATGGTGTGAAGGAAATAATGTTAATTGTAAATAAAGATTAATGCATTTTTAATGATGATAACCTACAAAATGAAAAATATAATGAACTTAAACTGAAGTCCAAAACAAAGTAATATAACAAAAGCTGAGTACTCAACTCAAATTTTCACTAGATTATGCCCTCTTATTAATTTCATGGCGTTATAAAGTTTATGGTTAACATATAGTGTGTGGTCTGTGTATTCTAAATGGCAATAGTTTCTTAGGTATCTCAAAGGTCCATATATTTGTACTAGGGGCCCAGTGCACAAATTCATGCACCTTGAAAGGAACTGTGGGCTGCAAGGCTGCAGTGGGCACAGGGGTGGATCTCGGCCCATCCTCAGCACTCCTGCCTGGCCCCTGCCTGGCCCCTCCCACTGTGACCCCCAGTTCCCTGTCTGCTGGCAGCCACAGACTGCTGCCACCACTGCTGCCACTCCCACATGCTGACGGCACGGAGCGATTGGGGCAAGCACCTGCAGCGGGTGAGAGCAGAGGCTGCTGCCCTGATCACCCTTCAGGAGCAGGGGGAGGTGAAGAAACCCTCAGGGGCTACTGAGGTTGGCAGCTGCTGCTCGCACCCACTGACAGCGCCGAGCAATTGGGACCAGTGCCAGGCACCAGCAGTAGGTGTGAGCGGGGCTGGTGCTGGCAGTACGTGCAAGTGCTGGGCAGGACTGTGGTGTATGGGAGCAAAGAATTTTCAGTAACCACCAGAGGCTCACCCCAATGACAGTGACCAGAGGCCCACCTTGTTCTCCCCTCCTCCACCATCCCACCGCAGCCAACGCCTGCCATGTTCTGCACTTTGCTGCCTGTTGTTGAGGCCCTTTGTGTTCCATGCAGGCCCCCTGGTGGTCAGCACATGTCATAGTGACTGGTTGTTCCATTGTTCTGCCCTTCAGTCGATTTGTATATTAAGGTTTTATGTATATAGATATATATCTAGAATGATACTTTTCATTGTAAGTTATAAAAAATACATTTTTGGATTTGAACTCATGGAACACAATTGAGGTTCAACTGTGGCCACAAAGAAACATTATATACTTACATTTGAGCAAGGATTACTTTTGGAAAAGAAAGTGATTGAATTATTAATCTGTTTAACTCATGACATAGTATTGATCTCTAGTTCTATCTAGATAAATATAGTAAATTGTTAATCTTAAATCTTTATATGTAGTTTTTATGGAGATATTGTATTTCCTATTTCAGTATTTCTGAGATATTTACTAATTAAAAAATAAAACAAATAAGTTACCTATTAATAGCAGAGGTTAATTCAATCTTGATATTTTAGAATTTCTGTTTGCTAAAATGCCCTATGATAGAGGACTGGTTAAAGAAGATGTGGTATATATACACATTTACAACAACATGGATGGACCTTGAGAATATTATGTGAAATGAAATAAGTCGAACAGAGAAAACTAAGAACTATATGATTTAACTCATATGTGGAATATAAAACTGAAACTTATGTTCATAAACAGCAGTGAGGTGGTTGCCAGAGGGAGGGGGGTGGGAGAAGAAAGGGGTCCTAATATGAGGTGACAGGAGAAGATTTGAATTTGGGTGATGGGCACATGATCCTATAGACAGATTTTGTAAATTAATAATCCACACATGTAACCTATATGTTCATGTTGACTAATGTCACCTCAATAAAATTTAAAATAATTTAATATAAATAATTGTTAACCAGTATATCAGTTTCCTGTAGCTTCTGTAATAAAGTACCACAATGTGGGTGATATAAATAACAAATTTATTGTCTCACAGTTCTGGATGCCAGAATCTGAAATCAAGGTGTCAGATGGGCAATGCCCTCTCCAAAGTCTCTAGAGGAGGGTCCCTCCTTGCCTCTATACAGATTTTGGTGTTTGTTGGCAATCCTCGGCCTTCCTTGGCTTGTAGCAGCTGCATCATTTCAGTCTCTACCTCAATCTTCACCTGGCTGTCTTCAGCCTGTGTGTCTCTTCTCTTCTTTTCCTTTTTTAAAATTTATTTTATTATTTATTACTAGAGGCTCAGTGCATGAAATTCATGCACTTGGGAGGGGGGGTCTCCTCATCTCGGCCTGCACCCTCTCACAGTCCATGAGGCCTCAGGGTATGCTGCGAAGGCAGGAGAGGCTCCTGCCACTGCCGTGGCACTCACCAGCTATGAGCCTGGTTTCTGGCTGAGTGGCACTCCCCATGTAGGAGCGCACTGATCACCAGGGGGCAGCTCTTGCATTTAGCATATGCCCCCTGGTGGTCAACGCACATCATAGCAACAGGTTATTCTGCCATCAGGACGAAACTGGCTCTTTGACATCACGGATTGGGAAAGAGAACAGGCAAGGCCGAGGGATCCCACTGGTGCATAATCGGGGCCAGAGAAGAATGAGGGAGGTTGGCCAGCCAGGGAGAGACCGCAGGAGGGCTCCAGGGCTTGTCCAACCTGTCTCGCTCCAGTCCCCATTGACTGGACTCCAGCAGCAAGCTAACCTACCAGTCAGAGCATCTGCCCCCTGGTGGTCAGTGCACATCATAGCAACTGATCGACCAGTTGACTGTCTGCCCCCTGGTGGTCAGTGCATGTCATAGCGCGAGGTTGAGCAGCCTTAGCATATCATTAGCATATTACGCTATGATTGGTTCAATGGCCGACTGGATGATTGACAGCATATTAGGCTTTTATTATATAGGATTAGTAGTGGCCAGGTGCATAAAATTCATGCATGGGGGGGTGTCCCTCAGCCCAGCATGCACCCTCTCCAATTTGGGACCCCTCGAAGGATGGCCTACTGCCAGTTTACAGGGATCGGGCCTAAACAGGCAGTTGGACATTCCTCTCACAATCCGATATTGCTGGCTCCTAACCACTCACCTGCCTGCCTGATTGCCCCTACCCACTCTGCCTGCTGGCCTACTTGCCCCCAACTGACTCCTGCTGCCAGCCTGCTTTCCCCCAAATGCCCCCCCACCAGCCTGAATATCCCCAACTGCCCCCCATGCCAGTGTGCTTGTCCCCAACTGCACCCTCTGTTGGCCTGCTTGCCCCCAACTGCCCCCTGCTGGCCTTCTCACTACAAATTGAGCCCCCTCACTGTCCTTATCACCTCCAAATGACCCCCACTGATGGCGTGCTCACCCCTAACTGGCCCCCTTTCTGGTCTGCTTACACCCAACGGCCTCATCCCCATCAACCTGATCACTCACAACTGCCATCCCATCCTGGCCTGATCACCCACAACTTCCCTCCCCTCTTGGCCTCTAACTGCCTCTACCTCGGCCCTGCCACCATGGCTTTGTCCAGAAGAATGCCTGGAAGGTCTCCTGGTCTAATTAGCATATTACCCTTTTATTAGTATACATAGAGGCCTGGTGCACAGGTGGGGTCCGCAGGTTTGCCCTGAAGGGTGTCCCGGATCAGGGTGGGCATCCTGCTGGGGTGCCTGGCCAGCCTGGGTGAGGGGCTGAGGGCTGTTTGCAGGCTGATCAAGCCCCCCAGTGGCGACCCTCACCCCATGGGGGTGTGGCCAGCCTGGATGAGGGGTTGAGGGCTGTTTTCAGGCTGTCCACACCCCCTTCAGGGTGGCGGTCCCTACTGGGGTGCCTGGCCAGCCTAGGTGAGGGGCTGAGGGCAATTTTCAGGCTGGCCACTCCGCCCCGGTGACCCAAGCTCCCAGCCTCTCCTTTTTTTTCTTTCTTTTTTTTTCAGTGCCTTCTTGAGGGGAGGCCAGGGCAGGCTGGAAGCAGGTATCTGGGATTTATCTTCTATAATTGAAACTTTGTAGCCTTGAGTGGAGTTCAGGGCTGGCCAGGGCAAGTGGGAAGCTTGGCTTCCTCCATTGCCGGGGGCAACCCAAGCCTCCTGCTCACTCCAGTTCCGTGGCTGCTGCCATCTTAGTTGGGTTAATTTGCATACTTGTTCCTGATTGGCTGGTGGGTGTAGTGGAGTGGCGGAGTGATGGTTAATTTGCATGCTTGTCTTTTATTATTTTTTTACAATATACAAATTAAAGCTGTCTCTGTGCGGTCTCCACTTTCCATCCTCGGGTATCAGGGTTTTCTCCTGCAAGTTTTCAGTTGATTATTCAGGAAGTTTTTCTGTATTTTAGTTGTAATACCAGTTTGTTCCTGGGAGCATGTTCATGCAGCATCCACTTACTCTGCCACAATCTGTTTCTTATAATTTATTAAATTAGGTGGCAAATATTAAATTATCACATATTTTCAGATTATGTATTTATCCCTATTTTAGTTTAACACAATATGTTCATAGATTGTGTAGTCTCAGAGTTTCAAGGCATACTTTTCTATGGAAGTATAGCTGCTAACAAGAGAACAGAGCCAGAGTATATAATGTATCAAGCAAAGAAAATCTTTTTCTAAGGGCCTATTGCAAGAGAACTTGGTGCATCACAGGAACTAAATACCTTATATTTTAACATGATTGCTTTAATTGCTGTGTCAAAATTAGATTGTAAAGAGACTCAAGAGTAAAAAATGAGAGAACAGCAAGTTTTTGCAGTCTTCTAAGTAAGAGATGATGGTGCTCAGGTTGTAGTAGTAGCAGTGGAGGGGATGAGAAGTGATCTGATTTGGAATGTATTTAGAAGGAAAAGTGCATACGCCTTGATTTGGATGATGAGAGAAAGAAATAAATTGGAGAATGAAATAGATAGGGTATTTTTCCAATTTTTTTGCTCTGAGGACCTGAGTAAATGATATCATTTACTGAGGTTTGGAATGCTATTGGCACAGCAAATGTGGGAGGAAGTCCAAGACACAGTTTTAGATACATTAAATTTGAAATGACTGTTAGACATACAAGATTTTTGAGTATGCAGTTGAATATCATATTGTGGACTTTGGGGCAAGGACTTGGCTGGAAATATAAATTTGAAAACCATGAGTATATGAATGAGTTTTTAAGCAATGGGGCTAGATTAAATCATCTAGAAAGTGACTATAGATAGAAAAGTTCTACAACTGTGCCCTGAGGCACACAAACATTTAGACTAGAAAGAGATAGGGTATATATAGCTAAAGTGAGTAATAAAGTGAGTGGTAAGAGACATCCAGTGAGAGAGGAGGCAGAAAATCATAGGTATAAATGATTTCACGTGGTTTAAATGATTTTCACGTGGTTTATTGATAATACTAATCAATAGAATGACCTCTTAGTACAACCAGGTGTAAGTGCAGATCCTCTACATGTGACCAATACAAATATATATATATATATATATATATATATATATATATATATATATATATATATACACAGCTGATGAATTGGTCAATTTAATGATTAGTCAAATACAAAGACAACAAGCAATAGAAATAAACAAGACCATGAAAAATCTGTAAAACAGTTTTTATTGGACATTTAGAGCACCATGCAATTTATTAATAATGATGGCATTTATTATAACTTTGAGAAAGAAACTAAAATGAATAAATAGTAAGTATGTGAGTAAATACAAATAAATGTATAAATAAATGTGTAAATATCAGGAAGTAAAGGAAAACAACAGATTTCACATTTAGTCATTAAAGTCACATCTTGCATATGATTATATATGCATCTAATAATTATATACTTATAGTAATAATAGCCTAAGTGGTCACCATGCATTGTCACAGGATAGCCATCACAAGATGGCTGTAACAAGATGGCCTCACAAGATGGCCGTCACAAGATGGCTGTGTGCACAGTGGAGGAGGGGCCCAGTGGAGGAGGCGGGTTGTGGAAGGGGAGGGCAGTTGTGGGTGATCAGGCTGGCAGGGGAGCAGTTAGGCGTCAATCACGCCAGCAGGGTAGTGGTTAGGGGCAATCGGGCAGGCAGGCAGGCAAGCGGTTAGGAGCCAGCCGTCCTGGATTGTGAGAGGGATGTCCAACTGCAGGAATCAGGCCTAAACCAGCAGTCAGACATCCCCCTAGGGGTCCCAGAATGGAGAGGGTGCAGGCCGTGCTGAGGGACGACCCCCTGTGTATGAATTTCATGCACCAGGCCTCTAGTTTGTACATAATGAGAAAAGTTATTTCATAAAAATGTTACAAATATGAAAAAGGAAAGAACATGACATTACGTTAGCTAGGTAATTAAAAAAGTGATACATAATGATTATCAATCAAAAAAAAAAGGAAACCAGAGTCAGATAGCATTTTCATTTAACAGATAGTTATTAGAAATATATTTATAGAATTCTGTAAACACTATGTGACTCAGAAAATAACAATTCTCCAAAAGTGATTTTTTTTGAAATCTCTTAATCAATGCCCCCTGCCTCTGTACAGAATATGACTGATGCCAAAACCAATTAGTTCACAGGAAATTAACAAGATTATGAAAGACAAAGTTCCTTCTAAATATCATGTCACTGACTACATATGTGGTTGATATCTAAGAAAGCTCTGAGAAACTGACAAATTTGCAATCATTTCATTGATGTCATCAATTTATAAGAGTTTATAAGGCCATCTTGTCCTAGAAAGTATGATGTAATTAATTTCTCTAAGAAATTACTATTTATTTTGCTACCCACTATCCACATACATATGATACATTCAGGTGGCCTCTTATCTATGTATTTATACTTCAGAAAAAGATGTAGATTTGTGGTTCCTGAACTTTTTTTAAATTGGGAGGTGAGGGGGCTGCTGTAGGAAAAATAATTTTTTAAAATAAAAAATTAAGCATAAATATAATGATATATTAAGATAAGATAATAAATCACAATAAATATGAAATTATACAAGCTGTATATTATAGAACAATAAATTATTTATTTCTTAAATGTGTTACATGCCTCCAACATATTTTATTTTTATTTTTTCAAATAAAATTCAATAAAGTTACCTACTTTAAAATGAATAATTAAGTCTTTTTTAGTGTATTTACAATGTTGTGCAACTACCACCTCTACTTAATCCTGAAAAATTTCAAAAACTCAAAGTAAAACCTCTTAATCATTGAACAACTTCTCCCCATTTGTCCATTCCCTGTAAACTACCAGTGTGCCTGTTATATCTATAGGTATATCTATTATAGATATTTCATATAAATAGAATCATGTAATAATGTCCTTCATGTCTGACTTCTTTAACTGAGTATAATGTTTTGGGGGTTCATCCACATTATAACATACATCAGTACTTCATTCTTCTTATAGTTGAGTAATATTTAATTGTATGTATATATCACAATTTGTTTGTCCATTCACCTGTTGATAAACACTTGGACTGTTTCCACCTTTTGACTATTGTGAATGCTGTTGCTATGAACATTTGTGTACGTGTTTGAGTCCTTGATTTCACTTATTTTGGGTATATACCTAGGAGCATAAATGTGTGATTACATGATCATTCTCTTTAACTTTTGAAGAACCACCAAACTTTTCTGTAGAAGTTGTACCATTTTCCATTTCCACTGTCAAAGTACAAGAGTTACAATTTTTCCACATCCTCTCTAATGTTTTTCATTTTCATTTATTATTTCTTTTTAAATATAGCCATCTTAGTGGGCATGATGTGATATGTCATTTGGGTTTTATTGTGTTTTCTTAATTATTAATGATGTTGGGTATAAAATGTTTATTTTCTTCTCATTTCCTTTTGTGTGTATTTTTTTTCTTTTTTTTTTAAATCTTTATTGTTCAGATTATTACATTTGTTCCTCTTTTTTCCCCCATAACGCCCCTCCTCCCAGTTCCCGCCCCACCCACGCCCTCACTCCCCACCCACTGTCCTCATCCATAGGTGCACAATTTTTGTCCAATCTCTTCCTGCATCTCCCACACCCCTTTCCCCCCAAGAATAGTCAGTCCATTCCCTTTCTATGTCCCTGATTCTATTATAATCACCAGTTCATTCTGTTCATCAGATTATTTATTCACTTGATTCTTAGATTCACTTGTTGATAGATGCATATTTGTTGTTCATAATTTGTATATTTACATTTTCTTCCTCTTCCTCTTCTTAAAGGATACCTTTCAGCATTTCATATAATCCTGGTTTGGTGGTGATGAACTCCTTTAGCTTTTCCTTATCTGTGAAGCTCTTTATCTGACCTTCACTTCTGAATGATAGCTTTGCTGGATAAAGTAATCTTGGTTGTAGGTTCTTGGTATTCATCACTTTGAATATTTCTTGCCATTCCCTTCTGGCCTGCAAAGTTTCTGTTGAGAAATCAGCTGACAGTCGTATGGGTATTCCCTTGTAGGTAACTGAGTTTCTTTCTCTTGCTGCTTTTAAGATTCTCTCTTTGTCTTTTGCTCTTGGCATTTTAATTATGATGTGTCTTGGTGTGGTTCTCTTTGGATTCCTTTTGTTTGGGGTTCTCCGCGCTTCTTGGACCTGTAAGTCCATTTCTTTCACCAGGTGGGGGAAGATTTCTGTCATTATTTCTTCAAATAGGTTTTCAATTTCATGCTCTCTCTCATCTTCTGGCACCCCTATAATTCTGATGTTGGTGCGCTTGACGCTGTCCCAGAGGCTCCTTACACTATCCTCGCATTTTTGGATTCTTTTTTCATTCCGCCCCTCCGGTTGGGTGTTTTTTGCTTCCTCGGATTTCATATCATTGACTAGATTCTTGCACTCCTCTGGTCTGCTGTCGGGAGTCTGTATAATATTCTTTATTTCAGTCAGTGTATGCTTAATTTCTAGTTGGTTCCCCATCATAGCATCGAGGGTCTCATTAGATTTCTCAAAGATCTCAATAGCTTTATCGGTGGCTTCTAGACAGTTCTTGAGAGACCTTAAAAGTGTGGTTCTGAACTCTATATCTTCCATTGACAATTTTGTCCTGTTTCTTTGTCTCCGAATTTTGTTATGCTTTCTTGGTGCACCCCCTAGTGGTCTTTGTGAGCAGTCTTGATTGTTGTGGCTAACACCAGGGGGGATTTGACCTCCAGGCCAAGTGGCTGTGAGAACCAGCTGTGTCTGCAGTGAGAGAACTACTGTCCTCTAGGGAGGTGCTAATCTCGCCTTTGCCTGAGGCTATCGGGCAAAAGCCTCTGTGCCGGGCTTGGGCGGGGCGGGTCGCACGGGATCAACAGGGCGGGCCGGAGAGGGAGAGCAGTTATGGCCGCTCTCAGTCCTGTCCTGGGGGCTCTGCCTCTCTGAGTCCCAGCAACCACTGCAAACCTCGGAGAGAAAGCTGCACTCGCTCTGACCGAAGCCAGACAGTCCCGCTTCTCCCGTTTGAGTCTGTGCCCCTAAAGACTCGCCCGGACCTGGAGCTCAGAGTCTGCGACTCCCTCCCGATTGAAAACGCCAACCGCGCCCTCCGCCGCCGCCCGCTCCACGCGCTCCGCACCTCAGAGTTTGACTTCAGCACTGCGCCTCCTCTGAGTGTCCATATGCGCTACTCTTTCCTCCTAGTTGTAGGACTTCCACTCAGCCAGCGTTCCTGTGGGTCTGGGTGATGTCCGTTCGGTCTTTTAGTTTCACTTTTGAAATGGTTGTTCAAGGCAGCAAACTCCGGCTTTAACCTATGCCGCCATCTTGGTTCTCTCTTGTGTGTATTTTTTAAGGTATTTTCTTAGTGGTTACAATGAGGATTACAATAAGCAACCTAAATTTATAACAATCTAGTTTGAAGTGATAGCAATGTAATGTCATTAGCATAGAAAAACTCTCTTCCTATACAGCTCCTCCCACTTTATGTTAATGTCACAAATGATGTATTCATATATCATGTGCTCAAAAATATATTTTTATGAACTTGTCTTTTAAATGATGTAGAAAATAAAAACTATAATCACAAGCCAGAAATATATACTGGCTTTTATTTACCTTTACTGAAGATCTTTATTTGGCTTTAAGTATCTTTGGTGTCCTTTCATTTCAACCTGAAGCACTCCCTTTGGCTTTTATTGAAGGGTAAATTTATTCCCACAACTTTTGTTTATATGGTATGCTTTACTTTCTTCATTTTTCAAGAATATATACATTTTTTCTAATCCATTCATCTACTGATGGGCACTTAGGCTGTTTCCAGATCTTAGCTATGGTGAATTGTGCCTCAAACAGATTGTCAAACTGCAGCGGGAAGGCCGGGGAGGGTTCGGGGGCGGGAGGTAGGGGGGTAAGAGATCAACCAAAGGACTTGTATGCATGCGTATAAGCATAACCAATGGACATAAGACACTGGGGGATAGGGGAGGCTAGGGGACTGTCTTGGGCGGGGGGAATAAATGGACACATATGTAATACCCTTTGTAATAAAAAATAAAATTAAAAAAAAAGAATATATACATTTTTTACAGATGCAAAATTCTTGGTTGGTGTTTTTTTTTGTGTGTTTTTTTTTTTTCCTTTCAGTATCTTAAATATGCCATCCCACTGTTTTCTGTCTTCCATTAATTCTGAACAGAAATAAGCTGCTAATCTTATTAGGATGCTCTTGCTGGTTTCATGATTGTCTTTTTCCTTTGACAATTTGATTACAAAGTATCTCAGTGTGGATATCCTTAGTTTATCCTACTGGAAGTTTGAGAGCTTCTTGGAAGTACAGTTTCATGTTTTTCAAAAAATGTGGAAAGTTTTCAGCTGTCATTTCTTTTTAAATTAAATTTATTGGGATAACACTGGTTAATGACATTATATAAATTTCAGCTGCATTTTATACTACAACTTCTGTACACTCCATTGTATGCTCTCTGTTGCCCAAAGCCTAGTCTCCTTTCATCATTATATATTAACTAGAGGCCCGGTGCACAAAAATTTGTACACTTGGGGGGTGGGGAGGGGGTCCCTCAGCCCGTCCTGTGCCATCTCGCAATCTGGGACCCATCGGGAGATAACGACCTGCTGGCTTAGGCCTGCTCCCCGGTGGCAGAGGGCAGGCCCAATCCCTAGGTGCAGCCCCTGGTCAGGCTCAGAGCAGGGCCTATTGGGGAGTTGGGGTGCCGCCCCCTGTCATGCACAGAGCAGGGTGGATTGGGAGGTTGCGATGCCACCCTCAGTCATGCTCAGGGCCGATTAGGGGTTTGGGGCACTGCCCCCTGTCACACTCAAGGCAGGGTCGATGGGGAGGTTGCAGCGCCACCCCCTGTCATGTACAGAGCAGGACCAATCAGGGGGTTGGGGCGCTGCCCCCTGTCACGCACAGAGCAGGGCCCATAAGGGGGGTTGGGGCTCCATACCCTGTCATGCACAGAGCAGGGCCATCAGGGGGATGGGGAGTTCCCCCTGTTACGCACAGAGTAGGGCCAATAGGGGAGTTGGGGCACCGCCTCCTGTCACACACAGAGCAGGGAGGATTAGGCAGTTAGGGAGCCACCCTCTATCACCCACAGAGCAGGGCCCATCAGGGGGTTGGGGCGCCACCACTGTCACACTCAGGGCAGGGCCAATGGGGAGGTTATGGTTCTACCCCATCACACACAGAGCAGGGCCTGTGGGGTGGGGGTTGGGGCACCACCTGGATCAGGGTGGGGGTTCCCACTGGGGTGCCTGGCCAGCCTGGGTGAGGGGCTGAGGGCTGTTTTCAGTCTGGCAGGTGACTGAGGCTCCCAACCACTCCTTTTTCCTTTTTTTTTTTTTTTTTTTTTTTTTTTTTTTATTCTGGGCCAGCTTTAGCTCTGGCTCCAGCTCTTAGGCCTCTGCTGCTGAAAGCAGGTTTCTGGCCTTTGTTTACCTTCTGTATTTGAAACAATGTTGTGATCCTGCTGGCTGAAGCCCGGCAGACTAAAGCAGGTTTCTGGGGTTTTGTTTAGCTTCTATATTTGTAACATAGTTGCTTAGAGTTGCAGCTCAGAGGCCTGCAGTGGCAGGTGGGGAACGTTGGAGTCCTCCGTCACTGAAGCAAGCAAGCCTCATGTTCGCTTTAAGCTGCCTGGCTGCTGGCCGCCATCTTGGCTGGCAGTTAATTTGCATATTTCCCTGATTAGCCAATGGGAAGGGTAGCAGTTATACGCTAATTACCATGTTTCTCTTTTATTAGATAGGATATTGCCATTTGCAACAACATGGATAAAATATGAGCTATTATTTATTTAAATACTCTTTCAGCCCTTTTCTTTTATTTCTGGGACTTATATAATGTGTATATTGGTTTATTTGATGTTTTCCCACAACTGCTTAGGCTCTGTTGACTTGTCTTCATTTCTTTTCTATCTGTTTCTTAAACTTGACAGTTTCCATTGTCCTATATTCATGTGTGCTGATACTTTCTTTTGCCGGCTTAAATCTGCTGTTGTTGCCTCCTCAAATTCCCTATATATACCATACATTTTTCATTTTGGTTCAGTGCTTTTCAGTTCCAAAAATTCTATTTGGTTTATTCTTATTATTTCTACTACTTACTTATATTCTTATTTTATTCATCCACACTCACCATGGTTTGCTTTAGTTATTTGTCTGTGGTTTCCTTTAACTATTTTTTCTTCTAAGTTCTGTCTGAATTTCTTCAAGGATGGTTTTTGTCTATCTATTTTTTGAATATGTCATATCTTATTTATTTGTATGCTTTGTAATTTATTTTTGTCAAAATTGGTTATTTAGTAATATTATGTGGTGTATCTAAAAATCAGATCTTCTCTCTACCCCTGGGTTTGAAGTTATTAATTGTTGAAAGTTATAGTCACCTGTCCATATACTGACTTTTCTAAACTATTTTAAAATGACTGTATTTTGTCATTTGTGGTCACTAAAGTCTCTGTTTCTTTAGCTTGTGTTAAGTTAATGTTTTGACATAGATTTTCTTAAAAGTCATGAACATATTTTTAAGTTGTCTTTTTCTTCATTCAGCATTTTCCTGGTGCTGTAACTTTTTGAATGATTTCAAAAGATCTACAAAAGTTGGTTCTGACAGTTGCTGCCTTTTTTTGTTGTTTGTTTGTTTGTTTGTTTGTTATGGCTGTAAAAGAACAAGCTTTTTAAAATGCCTATTCTTCCATTATGGTTATGTAACTCCTGTATATTTTTTCTACATGTTGTAATTATAACACTATAGTACTTGCCTCAGTCTTTTTGCAGCAAGGGTTCAAGAATCTGGAGATAGGCTATGCATAAATGAAGAGACACTAGACAAGAAATATAAATTTGGAAGGCATTTGGAGAACCATGTGGAGGATTCACCCTCTAGTGGAGTGGCTCCCTGAATGTCTGGACCCATGGCTTTTTATTCACACATTTTGCCCTTTAGCAAAGCAGATATACATATCCAAGGTAAGGTTTGGTAAACAATAAAGGATTATCAGGTTAGGGGAATTGCCCTCAACTGTTTGGCAGCAGGTAATAATATGCAGGTCTACAGCCCTGCTAAAGATGTCCATCAGCCTTCTGATGAACTTCTCACATTTATTATGCTAACTACTGTTCTTAGCCTCCAGCATATCCCCCTTTTTAATTTAATAAATTTAACAAGAATGTATGCCATTTGCAGAGCTCGGGTCCTTTTAAAATTTTTAAATTCAATGTAAAGGATTGAGTTCTGTCATGTCCTTTTAGACTGCAGCCAGGCATCAAAGGAATCAATCAGTCTGCAGTAAGCTCCTTTCTGGGCCATCAGTTCTTTGAGTCCCCTTTCCAATCACTGTCCAACAGTTTTTATGGGTTCCCTTCCCAATCACTGTACCCTGTGACATGACAGCAATGATACTCTAGTTCTTGATGGTGGACAAATGGTGAGCAATGGCAATGCAGGTCCAACCTTCTTTGGCTTTGCTCCAGGCAACCTGTAGTGATGCACAGCTGATGACAGCTAGCATGGCAAGGCATCTTTACCATCCCCCATCTCTGGACTATTTTTCCTCTGTCTTGTCAGCGTGTTGCTTGGGACCACTGCCATCTGTGGCTGGAGTAATCTGGTCAGTTCCTCCCTGGGTTCCATTGTTGCAGGAATCCACACAGGCTTGGAGGAGTGTTATGGAAATATACAAGCATATCTTCGGCCAAAGGTTAATAAAGGTATCCTTTCTGTAAACTAGACTTGGGATATTTTCATTTTTGCAAACCATTTTCCTTTGGCTTATTCTGACAACATGTGTGTCCTGCCATCAGCATTGTAAGTGAAAAAAATTTAAAGTGAAATAATTAAACTAATTAAGGATTGATGTAATTTACTTAAAGGTGATTACTACACTATCCCCCCCCTTTTTGTTTTAAATAATATTAAGAGGCTTTTGGAAATCCTGCAATGCAGCCTTGATAGCTTTTAATTCAATTCTTAATACAGAAGTATGACTGCTCTGAATTAATTGCATGATAAGTAGCTTTACTATGAGATGAAACATCAGTAAAAAATAGTTAATGTTCCAGGAATAGGTTCCTGTCCAGTACAACTAAATTCCCCAGAATATACACTTATTTCAATTTGTCATTTTGAATCAGTCTGAAATAAGGCTTACTTTCTTTTTTCTCGATCTTTAATTTCTTTATTGATTAAGGTATTACATCCTTTGGTGTGGACAGTAAATGATACTAATTGGATTTCTGTTACCAGTTTTTGTGCACATCCACATAAGCTTAGTTTAGGGGGGCAAAATGCAAATTATTCAATTTTATTTTTGAGGCCTAATACATTGAGGTTTAATTATAATTTTCCAGACATTTGAAGAAAATACCCCTTTATTTCCTTCCAGAGTAATTTCTAGGCCACCTTTAGGAAGTTCCTTTTAAAAACTTTTTTCTTTCTTTTAAACTAAGCAACAATCTTAGTTGCTTTTCAGATACTAAGTAATACTGTCATGCCTATATTTTAAGTGACTCTCTTTTTATTTATGGTGACTTATTAATAATAAGATTTAATGCTTGAATAATAAACTTCAGTTTACCCTATAAATATTAGCAGAAGGTACTTTAAAATTTCTCCTTTTTATCAAGCTTAAAATTTATTTTTAAACAGCATTCTTTTTGGCTAGTGTTCATTTGCATATACAGAGGGATCATGGGAGGTGTCAGTAACTATTTCAGAGGACTGGCTTGTAGGGTGTATGCAAATTTTTACTTTGACCTTTGCTAGAACCAACTGTTTATAAAAAATATTGGCTTCTCATATAACTGCATTTATATGAGACCTTGATTATATTTTAAAAAGCTAATTTATTACATAATAAAAGTAGGCATCTTTATTGAAAAAGCAAAGTAAGTAAACTTATAGGTTTGACTTATGAAGTACAGATGCTGTCCCATCCCCCAGCCTATTTGAAAAGCAGGCTTCCGGGGCTTTTGTTTACTTTTGTTTTCAAAATTCCGCTGCTAAAGAAATATTCAGCAATCTTGCTTTGCCCTCCTTAGAGGTTAAAACTTTTCTAACATTTAAAATATATGTATATAAATAGAATATATTTATTACTTTTTATTTGATAAAGCTTTCCATGTGATTTCAAGTATATTAGATTGGCCTGATTCAGTTTAAAAGTATTTCTTTTAAGAAGAGAGAATAAATACTTGAGTCATTCCAGGGCTGTTAGAATGTCCCAAAAGCGATCTCTCAATTAGAATCCTGATATTTAACTTGGAAAGACCATCAAATATATACATATATAACCTAAAGATTATATTATATACTTTTTGTAATTATTTTAAAAGATATCAATTATATTTAAACTGGTTTTTATATTAAAAATTTGGTTCAGACCACAGAATTAATCTTCTTTTTTAATTAGACTATATAAAATATTATGTTATATTTGAGGTTAAAATTTTACTACACATAGTACACATAATGATTACAATATATTTTAAAATACTAATTTCTCCAGAGAAAATATAAGAATTATTTTCTCAAAAATAAATTTCTATACTTTATGGGTTTTTTTTACCACAATTATATAATTTCTCCCAACTTAATTTTAACTTTAAATTCTTAGAAGCCTTAAATTTTAGATGGCACATTAAAATATTTAGCATTTCTTAGATTAATAATAACTTCACATTTTTAAGAAAATATTTCAAAAATACAGGACATTTAATTAATAGATTCAAATCTATCCTCTAGGTTTTTCATATGAGGCAAACTCAGATTAAAATTTCAGTATTTTGCTGTTTCAAAATACCTAGATATTTAATAAGTTTTTATTATTTAATTCAGTAAACCCAAAGTTTTAAGTTGCCAAAGACTTTGGAAGCAAGCCTGTAGCTATTTAAATGTAAAGTTGCCACATGCTTTCCTTAGAGGTTGCTGCTGTGGGACCAGCTCCCTCCTTTATCAGAAAGTAAAGCCAGTCTCCCCCCAGGCTACTGGATTTTTCTTATTAATACTAGAGGCCCGGTGCACAAAAATTTGTGCACTCAAGGGGGAGGAGGCTCCCTCAGCCTGGCCTGTGCCCTCTCGCAGTCTGGGACCCCTCGGAAGATAACGACCTGCTGGCTTAGGCCTGCTCCTGGGTGGCAGAGGGCAGGCCCAATCCCTAGGTGCAGCCCCTGGTCAGGCTCAGAGCAGGGCCGATTGGGGAGTTGGGGCGCCGCTCCCTGTCATGCACAGAGCAGGGCAGATTGGGAGGTTGCGATGCCACCCTCAGTTATGCTCAGGGTAGGGCCGATTGGGGGGTTGGGGCACCACCCCCTGTCACACTCAAGGCAGGGTCAATTGGGAGGTTGTGGTGCCACCCCTTGTCACTCACAGAGTAGGGCCAATCAGGGGGTTGGGGCGCTGCCCCCTGTCATGCACAGAGCAGGAACCATCATGGGGGTTGGGGCTCCGTACCCTGTCACTAACAGAGCAGGGTCAATCAGGTGGTTGAGGAGCTCCACCCTGTCACTCACAGAGTAGGGCTGATAGGGGAGTTGGGGCACCACACCCTGTCACACACAGAGCAGGACGAATCAGGGGGTTGGTGTGCCGCCCTCTATCACCCACAGAGCAGCGCCGATCAGGGGGTTGGGGCGCCGCCACCTCACACTCAAGGCAGGGCTGATGGGGAGGTTATGGCTCTACCCTGTCACACACAGAGCAGGGCCGATCAGGGGGTTGGGGCTCTGCCCCTTGTCACACACAGAGCAGGGCTGATCAGGGGGTTGGGGCACCACACCCTGTGACACACAGAGCTGCAGGTCGATCAGGGGGTTGGGGAGCTTCCCCCTATCAGGCACAGAGCAGGGCTGATCAGGGGGTTGCGGCGCCTTCCCCTGTCACGAACAGAGCAGGGCAGATACAGAGGTTGTGGCCCCGCCCCCTGTCACACACAGAGCTGCAGGGCGATCAGGGGGTTTGGGCACTGCCCCGGTCACACTGATCCCGGTGCCGGGAGTCCTCTCGGCTCCGCTGATCCTGGTGCTGGGAAGCATATTACCCTTTTACTATATAGGATAGAGGCCTGGTGCACGGGTGAGGGTAGGCTGGTTTGCCCTGAAGGGTGTTCTGGATCAGGGTGGGGGTCCCCACTGTGGTGCCTGGCCAACCTGGGTGAGGGGATGATGGCTGTTTGCATCTGGTCATACACCCTTCAGGATGGGGGGGCCCACTGGGGTACCTGGCAAGTCTGGGTGAAGGGCTGAGAGCTGTTTTCAGGCTGGCGGGTAACGAAAGCTCCCAACCGCTCCTTTTTTATTTTTTATTTTTAATTTTGGGCAAGCTTTAGCTTTGAGGCTTGGTTCCAGCTCTTAGGCCCCTGCTGCTGAAAGCAGGTTTCTGGCCCTTGTTTACCTTCTGTATTTGAAACAATCTTGCGATCCTGCTGGCTGAAGCCCAGCGGTCTAAAGCAGGTTTCTGGGGTTTTGTTTAGCTTCTATATTTGTAACATAGTTGCTTAGAGTTGCAGCTCAGAGGCCTGCAGCAGCAGGCAGGGATCGTTGGAGTCCTCCGTCACTGAAGCAAGCAAGCCTCATGTTCGCTTTAAGCTGCCTGGCTGCTGGCCACCATATTGGCTGGCAGTTAATTTGCATATTTCCCTGATTAGCCAATGGGAAGGGCAGCGGTTGTACACTAATTACAATGTTTCTCTTTTATTAGCTAGGATACCTACACTTATCACTGAAAAGCTCCACCACAAATCCTTCATCTTAGTCATATCTATTTATCCATGTTTCAATAATTTTGAGTTTTTAAAGCCAATTATTATTATCCAAGGCATTTACTTTGGCAAATTCTTTACCAAAGATAAATCATTGACTGTGAGGAATGAGGTCTATTATTCTTCAAAAACTGTCTTTTATTATAGAAACGCTAATCTTATTGCTTAGAACCAGCCTATATTTTTTCTTGGGATCATTTTGCCATATTTTTGAGAAAAGTAGTCTTGGGTTTATTCTATAACAGTGGTCCGCAAACTCATTAGTCAACAGAGCCGAATATCAACAGTACAACGATTGAAATTTATTTTGAGAGTCAAGTTTTTATTTTTATTTATTTATTTATTTTTTAATATTTTTATTACAAAGGGTATTACATATGTGTCCATTTTTCCCCCGCCCTAGACAGTCCCCTAGCCTCCCCTAACCCCCAGTGTCTTATGTCCATTGGTTATGCTTATATGCATGCATACAAGTCCTTTGGTTGATCTCTAACCCCCCTACCTCCGCCCCCCCAACCCTCCCCGGCCTTGCCGCTGCAGTTAGACAATCTGTTTGAGGCAGCTCTGCCTCTGTATCTATTATTGTTCAAAAGTTTATAATGGTCTCAATTATACATGAATAAGTGAGATCATGTGGTATTTTTCCTTCATTGACTGGCTTATTTCACTTAGCATAATGCTCTCCAGCCCCATCCATGCCGTTGCAACTGGTAAGAGTTCCTTCCTTTTTATAGCAGCATAGTATTCCATCGTGTAGATGTACCACTGTTTTCTAATCCATTCATCTACTGATGGGCACTTAGGCTGTTTCCAGATCTTAGCTACGGTAAATTGTGCTGCTATGAACATAGGGGTGCATATATCCTTTATGATTGGTGTTTCTGGTTTCTTGGGATATATTCCTAGAAATGGGATCACAGGGTCAAATGGGAGTTCCATTTGTAGTTTTTTGAGGAAACTCCATACTGTCTTCCATAGTGCCTGCACCAGTCTGCATTCCCACCAGCAGTGCACAAGTGTTCCTTTTTCTCCACAACCTCTCCAGCACTTGTCGTTTGTTGATTTGTTGATGATAACCAGTCTGACAGGTGTGAGATGGTACCTCATTGTTGTTTTGATTTGCATCTCTCAGATGAATAGTGACTTTGAGCATGTTTTCATATGTCTCTTGGCTTTCTGAATGTCCTCTTTTGAAAGGTGTCTATTTAGGTCCTTTGCCCATTTTTTGATTGGATTGTTTATCTTCCTTTTGTTAAGTTGTGTGAGTTCCCTATAAATTTTGGAGATTAGGCCCTTATCAGATATGACATTGGCAAATATGTTTCCCCACACAGTGGGTTTCTCATTGTTTTGTTGATGGTTTCTTTTGCTGTGCAGAAGCTTTTAATTTTGATGTAGTCCCATTTGTTCATTTTCTCTTTAGTTTCAAGTGTCCTAGGAGCTGTATCAGTGAAGAAATTGCTTCGGCATATGTCTGCGATTTTGTTGCCTTTGGATTCTTCTAGAATTTTTATGGTTTCCTGTCGTACATTTAAGTCCTTTATCCATTTTGAGTTTATTTTTGTGTATGGTGTAAGTTGGTGGTCTAGTTTCATTTTCTTGAATATATCTGTCCAATTTTCCCAGTACCATTTATTGAAGAGACTATATTGGCTCCATTGTATGTTCTTGCCTCCTTTGTCAAATATTAATTGAGCATATTGGTTCGGGCCAATTTCTGGGCTCTCTATTCTATTCCATTGGTCTATATGCCTATACTTGTGCCAGTACCAGGCAGTTTTGAGAACAGTGGCTTTATAATACATCTTGATATGTGGTATTGAGATCCCACCTACTTTGTTCTTTCTCAGGATTGCTGCGGCTATTCGGGGTCTTTTTTTATTCCAGATGAAGTTTTGGAGAGTTTGTTCTAGATCTATGAAGTATGCCGTTGGAATTTTAATGGGAAGTGCGTTGAATTTATAGATTGCTTTGGGTAGTATGGACATTTTAATGATGTTGATTTTACCAATCCATGAACAAGGTATGTTCTTCCATCTGTTTATGTCTTCCTCTATATCTTTTTTCAACGTCGTGTAGTTTTCTGAGTAGAGGTCTTTTAACTCTTTAGTAAAGTTTATTACTAGGTAGCTTAATTTTTTTGGTGCGATGGTAAACGGGATTGTTTTTATAATATCTCTTTCTAAAAGTTCACTATTGGTGTATAGAAATGCCTCAGATTTCTTGGGGTTAATTTTGTATCCTGCTACATTTCCAAATTCATGTATTAAGTCTAGTAGCTTTTTGATGGAGTCTCTAGGGTTTTGTATGTATAATATTATGTTGTCTGCAAATTAGGACAGTTTTACTTCCTCTTTTCCAATTTGGATGCCTTTTATTTCTTCTTCTTGCCTAATTGCAATGGCTAACAATTCTAGTACTATGTTGAACAGGAGTGGTGAGAGGGGACATCCCTGTCTTGTTCCTGTTCTTAGGGGAAATGGTGTTAGTTTTTGTCCATTGAGTATGATGCTGGCTGTGGGCCTGTCATATATGGCTTTTATTATGTTGAGGTATGATCCTTCTACTCCCGCCTTACTGAGAGTTTTTATCAAAAATGGGTGTTGAATTTTGTCAAATACTTTTTCTGCATCAATTGATATGACCATGTGGTTTTTTTCTTTCAATTTGTTTTTGTGATGTATCACGTTTATTGATTTGTGGATATTGTACCATCCTTGCATCCCTGGGATAAATCCTACTTGATCCTGGTGTATGATCTTTCTGATGTGCTGCTGGGTCCGATTTGCTAAGATTTTGTTGAGGATTTTGGCATCTATGTTCATGAGGGATATTGGCCTGTAATTCTCTTTCATTGTGTTGTCTTTACCTGGTTTGGTATTAGGGTGATGCTGGCTTCATAGAATGAGCTTGGAAGTGTTCCTTCCTCTTGAATTTTTTGTAGTAGTCTGAGGAGGATAGGTTTTAGTTCTTCCTTGAATGTTTGGTAAAACTCCCCTGTGAAGCCGTCTGGTCCTGGGCTTTTGTTTGATGGAAGCTTTTTGATGACTGCTTCAATTTCTTCCATAGTTATTGTCCTGTTGAGATTTTTAGATTCTTCCTGATTGAGTTTTGGAATGTTGTATTTTTCTAGGAATTTGTCCATTTCCTCCAGGTTGTCTAGTTTGTTGGAGTAGAGCTGTCCATAGTATTTTTTAACAATCATTTGTATTTCTGTGGGGTCTGTTGTTATTTCGCCTCTATCGTTTCTGATTTTGTTTATTTGGGTCCTCTCTCTTTGCTTCTTGGTGAGTCTGGCTAGGGGTTTATCAATCTTGTTTATCCTTTCAAAGAACCAGCTCTTGGTTTCATTGATTTTCTGTATTGTTTTTTTGGTCTCTATGTCATTTATTTCTGCTCAAATCTTTATTATCTCCTTCTTTCTGCTCACTCTGGGGTTTTCTTGTTGCTCTCTTTCTAAATCTTTGAGTTGTAGAGTTAGATGATTTACTACCATTTTTTCTTGTTTTTTGAGATAGGCCTGTAGAGCTATAAACTTCCCTCTCAGGACTGCTTTCATTGTGTCCCATAGGTTTTGGATTATTGTGTTTTCATTGTCATTAGTTTCCAGGATGTTTTTAATTTCTTCTTTGATATCATTGGTAACCCAATCAATATTTAATAGCATGCTATTCAGTTTCCAGGTGTTTGAGTATTTTGGGTTGTTTTTATTGTAATTTATTTCTAATATTATGCCATCGTGGTCTGCGAAGATGCTTTTTATGATTTCAATCTTCTTGAATTTGGGGATACTTTGCTTGTGACCCAATATGTGGTCGATTTTTGAATATATCCCATGAGCACTTGAGAAGAACGTATATTCCCTGGCTTTGTGGTGAAGTTTTCTGAAGATGTCTATTAAGTCCATCTGATCAAGTGAGTCATTTAGGATTGCTGTATCTTTGCCGATTGTTTGTCTATAGGACTTATCCAGTGATGTCAGTGCTGTATTAAAGTCCCCTACTATGATTGTAATGTTGTCGATCTCTCCTTTGATATCTTCCAGGAGTTATTTTATAAATTTGGGTGCTCCTGCATTGGGTGCATATATGTTTACCAGGGTTATATCTTCTTGTTGTATTGATCCCTTTAGTATTATGAAGTGGCCTTCCCTATCTCTCGTTATGGCCTTCACTTTGAGGTCTATTTTGTCCGATATAAGTATTGCTACCCCAGCTTTCTTTTCCTTTCCATTTGCCTGAAAGATACTTTTCCATCCTTTCACTTTCAATCTGTGTGAGTCCCTTCTAATGAGGTGGGTTCCTTGTAGACAGCAGATGTATGGGTCATGTTTTTTTTTATCCATTCAGCCACTTGATGTCTTTGGTTGGAGTATTTAGTCCGTTTACATTTAAAGTTATTATTGAAAGGTTCTTGTTTGTAGCCATTTCTTTTTTTTGTGGTTGTTTTCTTTCTTAGCGTTTTATTTCTTCTTTTTATACCAGACCCTTTAGCATTTCTTGCATTGCTGCCTTGGTGGTGATAAACTCCCTTAGCCTTTTTTTGTCTATGAAGCTTCTTATTTCCCCTTCACGTTTGAATGATAGCCTTGCTGGATAGAGTATTCTTGGATTCAGTCCTTTGCTTTGCATCACTTTGTAAATTTCCGTCCATTCTTTTCTGGCCTGATGTGTTTCTGTTGAGAAATCATTTGATAATCTAATGGGAGATCCCTTGTATGTGACTTTCCATCTCTCTCTTGCGGCCTGTAAGATTTTCTCTTTGTCCTGAACATTTGCCATGGTAATTATGATGTGTCTTTGTGTGGGTCTTTTTGGGTTCACCTTGTTTGGGACTCTCTGGGCTTGTGTGACTTTTTCCTTCCCCACCTCAGGGAATTTTTCTGATATTATTTCTTCAAATAGGTTTTCTAATCCTTGTTCATCTTTCTGTTGTTCTGGTACCCCTGTTATTCGTATGTTGTTTCGTTTCATGTTGTCCCAAAGCTCCCTTAGGCTCTCCTCCTGTCTTTTAATTTTTTTCTCCAATTGCAGTACATTTTGGGTGTGTTTTGCTTCCTTGTCTTCTAATTCACTAATTCGGTCCTCCGCTTCTCCTAGTCTACTGTTGGTACTTTCAATGGTGTTTTTTATTGCAGCTATATCACTCTTCATTTCTTCTTGGATCTTACTTAAGTTGTTCATTTTTTCATCTGTTTCTTCTATCTTCTTCAATATGTTATTGATTATTTCATCTGTTTCTTCTTGCTTCTTGCAGAGGTTGTCGATTTTTTCCTCCATCCGGTTTATGCACTCTAGGACCCTTATTCTGAATTCTCTTTTTGTCATGTTGCATGCCTCTGTATTACTTAGCTGCTTTTCTGGAGAGTCCTCCTTCTCTTTCCTTTGGGGGTTTCTTTTTCTACCCATGTTTGATCTCACTGACATAGACGTTGAGTTGTTCAGTGGCTGCTCCCTGGGTGGCAGTGAGTCCTTGGTCCGTGGTTGCTCTTCGGGCGGTTGCGGTAGCATCTACTCTTCTGTTGGCGGCAGCTCCTCTGGTGTGTGCTGTTCACAGCTGTGGTGGCTCTTCTGGCTGGTGGGGGGCGGTTTCACGTACAGCTGCTGTTCCTTAGCATAGGGTATGGTGCTCAGGAGGTTGCTGTTGCTTGGATCTGCTGTGTTGATTTAAGGGCACAAAATACAACACAACAAGGCACCACGTACCAGGCACTAAACACAAATATATTTATGATATTAATCACCCAAAATAAAGGCGACCACCCAAATTGAGAGAATTAGGGGATAAGGAAGAAGGAAAAGAAAAACATAAAAGAGAAAAAAGAAAAGTAGGGACCAAAAAAAGGAGTGCAAAAATGAAATTGGGAAAAAGAATGGGGGAAAATAAAAGCGAGAAAAGAAAAGAAAAAAAAAAGAGCGAAAAGAGAGAATGAAGTGGAAGAGGGGAAGAGACTTTTTGTATGAGCATACTCCTATAGAACCGCCACTAATCCCAGCAAATTCCAGCAACAGCTCCCTGTAGATGGATGCAAACTAGAAACAACCAATAATATAACAATGAAAATAGAATGAAGAACACTAATCCCAAAATAAAATAAAGAGAAAATAAAATGGCACTATAAGATGTTAAAATGGTAGCAGTAATAATACTGGTTAAAAATAAGAAGTTAGTTATTAAAAGGGAAAAACCAGGTGATGGAAAAAGAGGAAGAAGAAAAAAAAGAAGAAAAAAAAGGAAAAAAAGGAAAAAATAAAAAAAAAAATTGGTTGCTTAGTTAAAAGGTGAAAAAAGGAAAAAAAAATTGCAGTAGTGAAGGTCCTTCGGTTCTTCTATTCTTCAGTCTGGCTCACCTTTAGTCCTTTCTAGGGGAGTTCTGCCCTTCCGGGCTGCATACCGTCTCACCAGCTGAGCAATTTCGCCAATTCGGAGTGGGTGTTATTAGTTTCAGCTGCTCACTCCATTTGCTCCGGGACACGACCTGGGAAGCGTCTGCCTATATCGCCGCCATCTTCTTTCCTAAACACCATGGCAACTCTTTGAGAGTCACGTTTTTTAAACTTAAATTATATAGGTAGGTATATTGTTATTAACTTAATTAGGGTACTCCTAAGGCTTAGGAAGAGCCATACTCAAGGGGCCAAAGAGCCGCATGTGGCTCATGAGCCACTCTTTGCCGACCACTATTGTATAACATCCACAAAAAGATTGAGCTTAGCCCAAGAACTATTCAAAATCACACAGTGCGCGCTTTTGTCTTAAGCCAGCTTTTTTCTCTTTATGAGTACAGAAATCCCAGACACATTCCTAAATTCTGCAAAATTTTTAAATGACAAACCACGGGTGGGGGGAAACAACATGGTGAAAATGAAATTTTTTTAATAGCACTCTCAGGAGTGGTCATCCATTTTACAGGATCATCATGTGTTTCCCCACCCCCACATTCTGCTTGCTTTGGGGAAATTTAGCAATTGGTTTGGCCGCCCAGGTTTTTTTCTTACCAAATTAAATTAAAAGCATGATTAATAAGCTAACAGTAAACACATTAATACCAAAGAAAAAGGACAGGTCAACAAACATATAGACCAAACTTAATAAATCACAGTTATTTTCCTGGAAATTTCTCTCTATACCATTGACTACCTTTTAAAGTTATTTTAGATAAACTCTGCCTGTCCCAAGGCATCCTATGGTAATTTTCAAACAAAGCATTAAAGAGTTCCCTGGTGAGAGAGCTGACAGCTCTAATCTCTCTATCTGCCTAGTCCTTCCACACTAGAGGCAGAGGATCCAGCAGCTTTTTTAGTAATTGCAGACTTTTGATCCCCAATACAAATTAGGCATTTTGCAATTTGAACAAGACCCGATATAGTTAAATATGATAAGGACATTCATTTTTCTTAAGCCTGATTTAAAAGAGTACCTTTTGACATTTCAAATTTTGCCTTTTAACACATTGTATGCTGGAAACATATTTATACGTTTTACGTTGACTGGTAGAAGAGCGCGGGACACGTATTAATACGTTTTTTATAGACTATCAGTAGAATGCAGGTAACGTATAAATAAGTTTATTTCTATACTTTTTTATTGCTCTAAAGGGATGCTAACATGCAGATATACGAATTTCAAAGGACAAAATTTGGGTCTCTAACACATACAGTGGTGAATTATGTATGTACTTCCAGGTATAAAGGTAATCTATTCAACTGTGTAGAGTCATTCCTTCACACAATTCTCTGCCTCACCACGCATTCAGTGCAATTCTAAGTAAAGTAATTCAGTATACATTTTATAGTAAATCACAAAAAGTTTCATTGAAAAAAATATGTAAAACTAAAGTTATTGTAATTTTACTGAACGTTGCCATTTGCTCAAAAATGGCCTGTGCCACCTGTTATCGCATGATGAAAACTACCCGCAAACAATGTGTTAACCACATTCTTCCCCATTATGGCCTGGCTTGAAACAAAGACATCCTTGCCCATTCTGGATCGTAAATTCCAAAGTTGGTACGAGCTTTATGCGCAGTGAATCTCCCCGACGAGTTTTCAGTGACCCCCACCTTTACTGGTGATCCCCACTTTTACCAGTGGACCTCTTCCTTCACTCAGGCAAATAATCTTCTTCTCCAGATGTCCCTGTTCGGGTGCCATAAATGCTGCATTCTTTTTGCAGCAAGGGTTCAGGAATCTGGAGAAGGGCTATGCATAAATGAAGAGAGACTAGACAAAAAATATAAATTTGGAATGCATTGGGAGAGCCAGGGGGAGGTTTCATCCTCTACTGGGGTGGCTCCCTGAATGTACAGACCCATAGCTTTTTATTCACACATTTTTCCCTTTAGTAAAGCAGATATACATATCCAAGGTAAGGTTTGCTAAACAATAAAGGATTATCAGGTTAGGGGAATTATCCTCAGCTGTTTTGACAGCAGGTAATAATATGCATATCTACAGCACTGCTGAAGATGTCCATCAGCCTTCTGAAGAACTTCTTGCATTTATTATGCTAACTACTGTTCTTAGACTCTGGCAGTACTGACATAAATACAGACACATAGACCAATGGAGCAGAATGAGAACCAAGAAACAAACCTACATATATATAGTAAACTTATATTCAACAAAGTTGCCAAGAGTAAACAATGGGGTAAAGATAGTTTCCTCAACAAATAGTATTTGGAAATGTGGATATCCACATGAAAATAATAATATTGGGCCCTAATCTTACACAATAAAAAACAACAACAAAAAAAACTCGCCCTTGTTAGGTTAGGTGGCTCAGGAGGTGGCATAAGAAATAAAGACAGTCTAGTTAATCAGAAAAGAAAAGAAAAGGAAAGGTTTATTTCTGCATCCCCAGGAGACCCATGTACCCCAAAAGACAAGGCATGTGGATTCACGCCAACGGGGGGGGGGGCTTCTTTTATACTGCGGTAGGGTGAGGGGCGGGGACTTGAGATGAGTTAATCAGCTGAGGAAGTTCCAGCTGCAGGGGGTCAGCAAGGTATTCAGGAAGGAGTCAGTATCTGTGTGGGGGTCGTAGAGAAACCAGTGTCTGTGTCTGGCATGCTGATCTGTTAGAAATGCCAGGGGGGGTCCATTATCTCGTCACACATCTGCATGTATCCAATCTTGGGCTCTCTCTAACCTAACATCCTGGCCCAGGGAGGGGGTCCGGCTGGGGTACCTGGACATCCTGGGTGAGGGGCTGAGGGCTGTTTGCAGACTGGTCACACCCGTTCAGGGTGGGGGTCCCCACTGGAGTGCCTGGCCAGCCTGGGTGAGAGGCTGAGGGCCATTTTAAGGCTGGCCACACCCTCATCAGGGTGGGGGGTCCTGCTGGGGTGCCTGGCCAGTTTGGGTGAGGGGCTGATGGCTGTTTGTAAGCTGGCCACAACCCTTTCAGGGTGGGGATCCCACTGGGGTGCCTGGCCAGCCTGGGTGAGCGTCTGATGGCCATTTTCAGGCTGGCCACAGCCCATTCAGTGTGGGGGGTCCTGCTGGGGTGACTGGCCAGTCTGTGTGAGGGGCTGATGGCTGTTTGCAGGCTGTCATGGCCCCCAGCCACCCAAGCTCCCAGTGGAGGCTGGCTGGAAGCAGGTATCTGGGGTTTATTTATCTTCTATAATTGAAACTTTGTTGCCTTCAGCAGAAGCCAGAGCCGGCCAGGGCAGGCGGGAATCTTGGCTTCCTCCATCGCCAGGGCAACCAAGCCTACTGCTTGCTCCAGCTCCGTGGCTGCTGGCCACCATCTTGTTGGGTTAATTTGCATACAGTCGCTCTGATTGGTTAGTGGGTGTGGCTTTGGGGCATGGCGAAGGTATGGTCAATTTGCATGTTTCTCTCTTATCAGATTAGATAATACTAATATGATTATAAAAAAGGGCAAAAGAAGGTTGTCTAGGTTCAATTTTTGTACATATCTGTACAATTTATCCAACACAATTTATTGAATAGATCACCTTTACCGCATTGTATATATTTGCCTACTTTGTCAAATATTAATTGACTATAAATGCATGGTTTATTTCTGGGACCTCTTTTATGTTCGACTAATCTATATGTCTGTTTTTATGCCAAAATCATACTGATCTTATTACTATGGTCTTATAGTATAATTTGATATCCAACTTTCTTCTTCTTTCTCAAGCATGTCATGCCTATTCAGGGTCTTTTGTGATTTTATATAAGTTTTTGAGATATTTTTTCTAGTTCTGTGACATATGCCATTGGTATTTTGGTAGGAATTGTGTTGAATCTAAATATTTCTTTGGGTAGTATGAACATTTTAATAATGTTAATTCTTCCTATCCATGAACATAGTATATGCTTTCGCTTATTTGTATCTTCTTCAATTTCTTTCTTCAGTTTTTTATAATTTTCTGAGTACAGGTCTTTAACATCCTTAGTTAACTTTTATTCATAGTTATTTTATTTTTGATACAATTGTAAATGAATTTGTTGTCTTAGTTTCAATTTCTGATAGTTCATTATTGGTACAAAAATGCAACTGATTTCTGGATATTTATTTTGTCTCCAGCTACTTCACTGAATTGATTGTCAGTTCTAGCAGGTTTTTTGGTGGAAAACTTAGGATTCTTAAAACTAAGATGGCGGCAGAGATAAACACCGGGAAATTGATGCCGATCACAACAATTGATTAATACCTCAGAAACACAATACGGACATCATCCAGAACCACAGGAAGCCTGGCTGACTGTAAATTCTACAACTAGAAGGAAAGAAAAGCACACTGAGAGCCAGAGAAGCTGCAGAAGTGAAGCGCAGAGGTAGGGGGCTCGTGTGTGCGGAAAGGGGCTGGCACCTGAGGACGCGGCTGTCTTTTTGAATCCGGAGGGAGTCACAAGCTCCCGGCGGCTCTGAACTCCGGTTCCGGGAAGTCTCTGGGGACCCAGGACTCATGCGGGGAGAAACTGGACTGTCTGGCAGCGGGCGATCTTGAGGGCGGCTTTCCCTCAGAGGTGCTTGCAGCCGTTACCGGGACACTGAGACGCGCGTCTCCTTAGGGCAGGGCTGAGGCTCCGCCAAAGCTGCTTGCTCCGCCCTTTGATTCCTTGAGACCCCGCCCCACCCAGGCTGCCGCAGAGGCTTTTGCATATGAATGCCCCGGCCATTTGCAACCTGTAATTACCTAACTGCAGCTGGGTCAGACAGACCCAGAACTTATACGAGAAGGCTCAAGGCCCCACAGCGCTTGCATCCTTCACAGCTGAGCCTTATCAAGGCATTTCCAAACTCCAAAAAAAAGGGAAGGGGAATCTGCAGCCCTCTTCCTAGTTCCTGCTGGGTAACCTCAGGCAGAGGCTAAATTAGCACCTCCTTAGACTCAAGAGCCACTGTACCCAGTGGTCAGAGGGGTACCATCCAGATCACAACTTCTCAGATCTATAAGGGACACACTTAGGGTGCAGTCTCAGTGAGCACCAAAGCCCCACTGAAGCAAGTCGCGCCCCAGAAGGGTGTCTCCAGCACAGAAGTTCTCCCACTGCAGACACAGCTGATTCTCACAGCCAATTGGCCAGGAGGTCAATTCCTCCCAGTGACCCTACAACAACCAAGGCATAGCTACAACAAGACTGTGCACAAAGCCCACAAGGGATGCACCAAGAGTGTCCACCTCAGGTAACTGGGGAGGCTGAGCCACTGGGCCCTACAGGAAACCTAGCACACAAAGCCTCTCTATCAACACAGGGAAGCAGCCAAAATGCGGAGACAGAGAAACAGGTCACGAATGGCAGAAATAGAGGAAAGCAAACGATTGGATATAGAGTTCAAGGCCACGTTTATATAAGGTTTTTCAAGAATTTTATGGAAACCGCCGATAAATTTAATGAGTCCCTCAATAAGTATAGTGAGACCATGGAGGACATGAAAAAGGACCAACTAGAAATTAAGCATACACTGACTGAAATAAAGAATAATTTACAGAGATCCAACAGCAGACAAGAGGATCCCAAGAATCAAGTCAAAGATTTGAAATACAAAGAAACAAAAAAAAATACCCAACCGAAAAAGAAAAAAGAAAAGAGATTCCAAAAATATGAAGATAGTGTAAGGAGCCTCTGGGACAACTTCAAGCGTACCAACATCAGAATTATAGGGGTACCAGAAGAAGAGAGAGGGCAAGATATTGAAAACCTATTTGAAGAAATAATGACAGAAAACTTCCCCCACCTGGTGAAAGAAATAGACTTACAAGTCCAGGAAGCGCAGAGAACCCCAACCAAAAGGAATCCAAAGAGGACCACACCAAGACACATCATAATTAAAATGCCAAGAGCAAAAGACAAAGAGAGAATCTTAAAAGCAGCAAGAGAAAGACAGTCAGTTACCTACAAGGGAGTACCCATACGACTGTCAGCTGATTTCTCAACAGAAACCATGCAGGCCAGAAGAGAGTGGCAAGAAATATTCAAAGTGATGAATAGCAAGAACCTGCAACCAAGATTACTTTATCCAGCAAAGCTATCATTCAGAATAGAAGGTCAGACAAAGAGCTTCACGGATAAGAAAAAGCTAAAGAAGTTCATCACCACCAAACCAGCATTATATGAAATGCTGAAAGGTATTCTTTAAGAAGAGGAAGAAGAAAAAGGAACTCTTACCATTTGCCACAACATGGATGGAACTGGAGAGCAGATAAATACCACATGAACTCACTCATTTGTGGAATATAAGGAACAACATAAACTGATGAACAAGGACTGATCCAGAGATGGAGAGGCATTGATTGGACTGTCGGGCTTTGGAGGGAGGGTAGGGGGTGGGGGGAAGGGGGAAGATCAACCAAAGGACTTACATGCAGGCATATAGGCCTAACCAATGGACATGGACAACGGGGGGGAGGGCAAGAGCCGGGGGGGGGGTAGAGGGTAACGTGGGGACAAGGACACATATGTAATATCTTAATCAATAAAAAATATATTAAAAAAAGAAAAAAAAAGAAAACTTAGGATTCTTTACATATATGATCATGTCCTCTCCAAATAATGACATTATATATGTTCCTTTTCATATTGGATTCCTTTTATCTCTTCTTTTTGTCTCATTATTGTGACTAGGACAAGTACTATGTTGAATAGGAGTGGTGAAAGCACTCCCTGTCTTGTTCCAGACCTTAAGGAAATCAATTTAAGTTTTTGCTCATTGAGTACGAGTTTTTCTGTGGCTTTGTCATATATGGCCTTTATTACATTGAGGTATGTTCTCTCTATTCCCACATTGTTGAATACCATAAATGGGTGCTGGCTTTTATTAAGCACTTTTTTCTGCATCTATTGATATCATGTAATTTTTATCCTTCATTTTGTTTTTGTGGTGTATCACATTTATTAATTTGTGAATGGTGTGCCAACTTTGTATAACTGGAATAAATCACGCTTGAGCGTGGTGTATGATTTTTTTTAATGTATTGCTAGATCTAGTTTGCTAATATTTTGTTGAGGATTTTTGCATCTATGTTCACCATGAATATTTGCTTACAATTTTCTTTCTTTGTGGTGTTCTTATCTGGTTTTAGAATTAGGATAATGCTGGCCTCATAAAATAATGTTGGGAGTCTTCTGTCCTCTTAAAATATTTGGAATAGTTTTAGAAAAATAGGTGTCAGTTAATGTTAGACTTTAAACCATAAAAATCTTAGAAAAACATAGGCAGTAAAATATTGGACATTTTACATAGCAATATTTTTTTTCTGATATATCTTCAGGGGCAAGGGGCACAAAAGAAAAAATAACCAAATGTAACTACATCAGACTAAAATGCTTCTTCACAGAAAAAGAAACTATCAACAAAATGAAAAGGGAACACACTATATGGGAGAACACATTTGACCATTATACATCTGATAAGGTGATAATATCCAAAATTTACAAAGAACCTATAAAACTCAACACCAAAATAGCCCCAAACAATCCAATTTAAAAATGGGCAAAGGACCTGAATAGATGCTTCTCCAAAGAGGACATACAGATGGTCAGTAGACCTAGATGCTCAACATCACTATTCATCAGTGAAGTGTAAATTAAAACCACAATTAAATATCACCTCACATTTGTCAGAATGGTTATCCTTAATAAGTCAATGAACAACAAGTGTTAGGAAGAATGTGGAGAAAAGGGCATCCTGATGCACTGTTGGTGGGTATGCAGATTGGCATAGCCAGTGTGAAAAGCAACATGAAGTTACCTAAAAAAGTTAAAATGGGGCTGCTTTATTACCTAGGGAATCCACTTCTGAGAATACATCCAAATAAACATGAATCACTGATCGAAAGAATGTATTCATCCTTATGGTTATTGTATCATTATTTACAATAGCCAAGATTTTGAAGCAGCCTTAGTGTACATCAGTATAGATGAGTGGATGAAATGTCAATGATTAAATTAAAAAAGACATAGTACATTTACATAATGGATTACTATCTGGCCATAAAAAGGAAGGAAATCTTACCTTTTGTGACATTAATGGACCCAGAGAGTATTATGCTAAATGAAATAAGCCAGAAAGAGAAAGACAAGCATCATATTATTTCACTTATATCTGTAATCTAATAAACAAATACACTAACAAAATAAAAACAAACTCATAGATACAGAGAACAGGCTGATAGCTGTCAGAAAGGAGGGTAATTGGGGGGCTGGGTGAAAAAGGTGAAGGGATTAGGCAATACAAACAAACAAATAAATAGACACAGACAACCCTTTGGTGATTGCCAGAAGAGAGGGGGGTGTGGGGAGGTAAAAGAGGTAAAAGGGGGAGGGTAAATGGTGATGGATTGAGACAACTTTTTATGGTGAGCATACAATACAATATACAGATAATAACTATAGAATTGTACACTTGGAAACTATATAATTTTATTAATCAACTAGTGTCCCGGTGCACAGAATTAATGCACATTAAAAGGGGATTAATTAGAAGAAATATTTTAATATTGCTATTTGCCATTTCTCTATAATAGAAGTGTCAAAGATTAAAGAAAATTAGTAAAATGTATATGAAAATCTTCCTCCTTTCAGAGTCTGGGGGGCACCATGGGACCCAGAATCAAGTACCCACCCATGCACATGCACCTCAAAATCGAGTGAGACCCAAACCCGGCTGGCCCCCCCATTGGGCTAGATTCAAACCCAGCCGGTCCCACCCTTGTCAAGCCCCCCAGCGGGAGGCACAGCCTCAGGTACCTGGACCAGCGCCGGGGTGAGGGGTGCGCCTTGAGGTCTCCTGGCAAGCCCTGCCAGGCAGGGGGACTCAGCTTCAGGTCCCTCAGCCTGGTGCCAGAAGGGGGGTGCAGCCTCAGATCCCCTGTCAAGCCCTTCTGGGTGGGGGGCATGGCCTGAGGTCCACCGGCCTGACACCAAGGTGGAGGGCATGGCCTGAGGTCCTCCTGCCTGGTGCCAGGGTGGGGCCACAGCTTGAGGTGCCCTGTCAAGCCCCATGGGGTCAGGGGCAGGGGGGCAGTGCAGACTCAAGTCCGTGCTGATTGCTCATTATGGCTCGTTACAAGAACTTGGCCTCCACTGTCGGTGCAGGCATCTTGTGTTATGGAAACCTCGCCTTTGATGTGGGAGTAGTCATCTTGTGTTACGGAACAACCCCATCCCTCGGCTATAGGTGCAGCCATTTTGTGGTGGAGTTAAGGTCAATTTGCATATTCCCTCTTTATTATATAGCATGATGTTACTATAATTAATTCAATAAAAAAATAACTAAACAAATTAAAAATGAAAAACAAAATGATTGACCATAAAAAATGATAATAAATGGCCAAAGACATAAACAGAATTATTTTTCCCAAAGAAGACATACAGATGGCCACCAGGTATATGAAAATACTCTCACCATCTCTAATTACAGAAATTCAAATAAAAACCACTATAACATATCACCTCATACATGTAAGAATAGCTCTTATAAAAAAAAAAAAGACAAGTAGTGGCAAATATGTGGAGAAATTGGAACACTTGTACACTGTTGGTGGGAATAAAAAATTATACAACCCCTATGGAAAACAGAGCATTTAGCTAAAAAAAACCTGAAATCGGGATCTTGAAATATTTTCACTCCAATTTTCTTTTTCTTTTTTTTTCTTTTCTTACCTGATTTATTTATTTTTATTTATTTTTATTTTTATTTTTTTATTGCTTAAAGTAATACAAAGGGTATTACATATGTGTCCATTTTTCCCCCCACCCTTGACAGTCCCCTAGCCTTCCCTATACCCCAGTGTCTTATGTCCATTGGTTATGCGTATATGTATGCATACAAGTCCTTTGGTTGATCTCTTACCCCCCTCCCTCCTGCCCCCCAAACCTCCCCGTCCTTCCCGCTGCAGTTTGACAATCTGTTTGAGGCAACTCCACCTCTGTATCTATTATTGTTCAAAAGTTTATAATGGTCTCTATTATCCATGAATGAGTGAGATCATGCGGTATTTTTCCTTCATTGACTGGCTTATTTCACTTAGCATAATGCTCTCCAGTTCCATCCATGCCATTGCAAATGGTAAGAGTTCCTTCCTTTTTAGAGCAGCATAGTATTCCATCGTGTAGATGTACCACAGTTTTCTAATCCATTCATCTACTGATGGACACTTAGGCTGTTTCCAGATCTTAGCTATGGTGAATTGTGCTGCTATGAACATAGGGGTGCATATATCCTTTCTGATTGGTGTTTTTGGTTCCTTGGGATATATTCCTAGAAGAGGGATCACAGGGTCAAATGGGAGTTCCATTTTCAATTTTTGGGGAAACTCCATACTGTCTTCCATAGTGGCTGCACCAGTCTGCATTCCCACCAGCAGTGCACAAGTGTTCCTTTTTCTCCACATCCTCTCCAGCACTTGCCGTTTGTTGATTTGTTGATGATAGCCAGTCTGACAGGTGTGAGATGGTACCTCATTGTTGTTTTGATTTGCATCTCTCAGATGATTAGTGACTTTGAGCATGTTTTCATATGTCTCTTGGTTTTCTGAATGTCCTCTTTTGAAAGGTGTCTATTTAGTTCCTTTGCCTACTTTTTGATTGGATTGTTTATCTTCCTTTTGTTAAGTTGTATGAGTTCCCTATCAATTTTGGAGATTAGGCCCTTATCAGATATGACATTGGCATATATGTTTTCCCACACAGTGGTCTTTCTTGCTGTTTTGTTGATGGTTTCTTTTGCTGTGCAGAAGCTTTTTATTTTGATGTAGTCCCATTTGTTCATTTTGTCTTTAGTTTCCAGTGCCCTAGGAGCTGTATCAGTGAAGAAATTGCTTCGGCATATGTCTGAGATTTTGTTGCCTTTGGATTCTTCTAGAATTTTTATGGTTTCCTGTCGTACATTTAACTCCTTTATCCATTTTGAGTTTATTTTTGTGTATGGTGTAAGTTGGTGGTCTAGTTTCATTTTCTTGCATATATCTGTCCAATTTTCCCAGCACCATTTATTGAAGAGACTATCTTGGCTCCATTGTATGTTCTTGCCTCCTTTGTCAAATATTAATGGAGCATATTGGTTCCGGCAGATTTCTGGGCTCTCTATTCTATTCTATTGATCTATTTGCCTATTCTTGTGCCAGTACCAGGCAGTTTTGAGAACAGTGGCTTTGTAATACATCTTGATATCTGGTATTGAGATCCCACCTACTTTGTTCTTTTTCAGGATTTCTGCAGCTATTCGGGGTCTTTTTTTATTCCAGATGAATTTTTGGAGAGTTCGTTCTAGATCTGTGAAGTATGCCATTGGTATTTTAATGGGAAGTGCGTTGAATTTATAGATTGCTTTAGGCAGTATGGACATTTTAATGATGTTGATTCTACCAATCCATGAAAACGGTATGTTCTTCCATCTGTTTATGTCTTCTTCTATCTCGTTTTTCAACGTCCTGTAGTTTCCTGAGTAGAGGTCTTTTACCTCTTTAATTAAGTTTATTCCTAGGTAGCTTAATTTTTTTTGGTGCGATGGTAAATGGGATTGTTTTTATAATCTCTCTTTCTGAAAGTTCACTATTGGTGTATAGAAATGCCTCAGATTTCTTGGGGTTAATTTTGTATCCTGCTACATTGCCAAATTCATGTATTAAGTCTAGTAGCTTTTTGATGGAGTCTCTAGGGTTTTGTATGTATAATATCATGTCGCCTGCAAATAAGGACAGTTTTACTTCCTCTTTTCCAATTTAGATGCCTTTTATTTCTTCTTCTTGCCTAATTGCAATGGCTAAAACTTCCAGTACTATGTTGAACAGGAGTGGTGAGAGGGGACATCCCTGTCTTGTTCCTGTTCTTAGGGGAAATGGTGTTAGTTTTTGTCCATTGAGTATGATGCTGGCTGTGGGCCTGTCATATATGGCTTTTATTGTGTTGAGGTATGAACCTTCTACTCCCACCTTACTGAGAGTTTTTATCAAAAATGGGTGTTGAATTTTGTCAAATGCTTTCTCTGACTCAATTGATATGACCGTGTGTTTTTTTTCTTTCAATTTGTTTATGTGATGTATCACGTTTATTGATTTGCGGATATTGTACCATCCTTGCATCCCTGGGATAAATCCTACTTGGTCATGGTGTATGATCTTTCTGATGTACTGCTGGATCCGATTTGCTAAGATTTTGTTGAGGATTTTGGCATCTATGTTCATGAGGGATATTGGCCTGTAATTCTCTTTCATTGTGTTGTCTTTACCTGGTTTTGGTATTAGGGTGATGCTGGCTTCATAGAATGAGCTTGGAAGTGTTCTTTCCTCTTGAATTTTTTATCGTAGTCTGAGGAGGATAGATTTTAGTTCTTCCTTGAATGTTTGGTAAAACTCCCCTGTGAAGCCGTCTGGTCCTGGGCTTTTGTTTGATGGAAGCTTTTTGATGACTGCTTCAATTTCTTCCATAGTTATTGGCCTGTTGAGATTTTTAGATTCTTCCTGATTGAGTTTTGGAATGTTGTATTTTTCTAGGAATTTGTCCATTTCCTCCAGGTTGTCTAGTTTGTTGGAGTAGAGCTGTCCATAGTATTTTTTAACAATCATTTGTATTTCTGTGGGGTCTGTTGTTATTTCGCCTCTATCGTTTCTGATTTTGTTTATTTGGGTCCTCTCTCTTTGCTTCTTGGTGAGTCTGGCTAGAGGTTTGTCAATCTTGTTTATCCTTTCAAAGAACCAGCTCTTGGTTTCATTGATTTTCTGTATTCTTTTTTTGGTCTCTATGTTATTTATTTCTGCTCTAAGCTTTATTATCTCCTTCCTTCTGCTCACTCTGGGGTTTTTTTTTGTTGCTCTCCATATAGATACAAATACTGTATAGTACATTTAAAATTATTTTGAGAGTATATCACATGTCAAATGTTCATAACACAATATAAATAAATAAATAAATCACTAAAATAAATAATTTTCCAAACAATGTTGTCTACAATTAACTCTAAGCAATCATATGAAAGCCTAACATGTTGGACCAACAAGATTGTTTTCTTGGAATCACAGATTCATAAAAGGTTAAAATAATAAGAAATCTAAAGAATCATTTAATTTATATGACTTATCTGAGGTAGAGAAAACAGAGGCTGAAGTTTAGAACACCCTCTCGGGTCACTCTCTGAGTTGTTAGCAGCACAAGCTTGGAATCTAAAACCTTATTTTGAAGCATTGAGTTATCTCTATGATATGGGTAATGGTAATATAAATTTCAACCTAAATCAAGTAATACCCAATTCTAAATTTCTAGAGTTATAAATAAACAAATGTAGAAATTTCTAAAATCATTTTTAGAAAAGCAGAAGTTGTAAGTGTCTGTTTAAACTAGCATTATTAGGTTTGAATCTACAAAGAATGAGATATTTTCAAACATTTTCTCTGGGGAGTTAAAGGAGCTGCTAAATAAAGGCAACCTGATTAATTGAATGTCATTGAAATATTCTGTGACTAACTAAACCAACTGTCTGTTAATGACTCCAGCTGTTACTTTGGTTTTATATAGGTACAGTTTGTATTTGATCATGTTTCAAGTTCCATTATGCTTAATTAATAACATTCTGGAATCATAGAATATGGAAAATTTAGTCAATATGCTATCAGATATCTTGTTATAATAATGACTTTCTCATTTAAAAAATAACATTGTCCACCTTGATTTTGGATTATGGCAGCAGGATACTGACATATGGTAAACCCTATATTGCTAAAGATGGATTAATGAAATTAGATTAGATGGGGGAATTCAAGGGAAATAAGATAAATGAAATTTGAACCTGCAAGTACAGCATTTCAAGTCTGTGAAAGAAATGTGTTGTTGAGACATGACCATTATGACAGCTTAAAATCTTAAAAAGAATAAACGCTGTAAATTATGACATTGAGAATTGCATCTGTGAAAAAGCAATGCGTGTTTAAGTGAGAATGCTTTAAAATTATTTTACTCTTGGGGGCTTTTTTATTACTGTATTTGAAAAAGACTTGTAAAAATATATAATGTTGCAGATCTTAGAAAATACTTGCTGACAAACTCAATGAAATTTTGGTAGGAATTAAAAATACTTACAGGTAGCCACTTTTATTTTACCCATCACCTATTTTCTTGGTTTTACATTTCTGAGCTCTGTGGTTTATTAGAAAATATCATGACTGAGTAAATGGATAAAAAATACTGTTTCAAAGATACAAAAGCTTAAACAAATTTTAGGTAGAATATTTGCTGACCTTAGTAAAGAAAATATCAATAAAGTGCTTAATGAACTTCAGTTACAGCAGAGTGTATAATTAGAATATGGAGCACAAATATGCCTGAGGTTGACAGAAAGAGTTGACAGAGAATGTGGAGGCAGTGGCAAAGTAAAGAAATCTACAGTTGGAAATATTTAATAAAATAAAGGCAAAAGCTCAACCCTGATACATGATTGATTTTTTCGTTTTTCTATATAAAACAGGCTGTTTCCGAAAAATATTTTGATCACATCTGTCTTCAGTCTACCCAATACACAGGTTTTCCTTTTTGTCCTTTGGAGTTCACACTGTTTTTGAAAATGCTTTCTCTTTAATTGATCAGAAGTACTTGATCTATATTTGTGATTACTTTTAAATTTTTATTTTTTTAAAAATATATTTTTATTGATTTCAGAGAGGAAGGGTGAGGGAGAGAGAGATAGAAATGTCAATGATGACAGAGAATCATTGATTGGCTGCCTTCATAACCCTGGCTAGTGCCCTGACCGGAAATCAAAACCTGACCTCCTGGTTCATAGGTCAATGCTCAACCACTGAACCACACTGGCCGGGCAATTATTATTTTTTTTAAATATATTTTTATTGATTTCAGAGAAGGGAGGGAAAGAGAGATAGCAACATCAATGATGAGAGAGAATCATTGATGGCTGCTTCCTGCACACCCCCCACTGGGGACTGAGCCTGTAACCTGAGCACATGTCCTGACCAGGTGTAGGACCAGGAATTGAACCTTGAACTCCTGGTTCATAGGTAAATACTCAACCACTGAGCCATGCCAGTTGGTGAAATTTGTGTTTTTTAAGATGTTGGTAAATATACCCAATTCTTTGTCACGTGCCAAGTAATTCAAAATATATCAGTAATTCAACTTGTCACAGAAAGAAAAGAATGTTGGTATCTTAGAGTTGATCAAAAGTTCTAGGAATATAGCCCAAGAAACTAGAAATACCAATCAGAAAGGATATATGCACCCCTATGTTCACAGCAGCACAATTTACTATAACTAAGATTTGGAAACAGCGTAAGTGCCCATCAGCAGATGAGTGGATTAAAAAACTGTGGTACATCTACACAATGGAATACTACACTGCTATAAAAAAGAAGGAACTCCTACCATTTACAACAGCATGGATGGACCTGGAGAGCATTATGCTAAGCGAAATAAGCCAGTCAGAGAAAGATAAATATCACATGATCTCACTCATTTGTGGAATAAAATAAACAACATAAACTGATGAACAAAAACAGATACAGAGACAGAAAAGTATTGATCAGACCATCAAACCTCAGAGGGAACACAGGGGAGGGTGGGAGGGAGGGGGAGAGATTAACCAAAGGTATTGTATGCATACATATAAGCATAACCAATAGACACAGACACTAGGTGGGGTGAAGGCATGAGCAGGGTGGTGGGGGGCAATGAAGGGATAAGAACACATATGTAGTACCTTAATCAATAAAGGAAAAAAAATGAAAAATAAATTTTTAAAAAGTTCCTAAAGGAAGTATTTATGGTCTAAACATCCAAAGGTAATACTTCCATTAAAAGCCATGCCAAACTCAGGAAGTTTGAATTAAATTTGTATATAGTTTTTATAATTAGCACTGAAATTAGTAATTTTAGGTACTCTCTTATATAATGTTATCCTTAATTACAAATACACTCAAATTTGATATTTTTGTTTTTCACTGTTTACTCTGTAATTGGAAAAGGATTTCTAAGACAGGTATGCATTCAAATAGATATAATAACTGTTAAAAATAATCAATCAGAATATTTTTTAACATACTAAGGAAATTTGCAAAATAATTGTTCAGCATTATGAAAATTTATAGTTATTACATAGAAAAATATCAAAATACTAAGGTTAGATTTCTAAAATAAAATATATTTTGTCATTTTGTGTTATAGTGTGCTTTGATCCATTGTTAGAATGATAAACTGAAAATTGATATTTCACTCTTTGAACTTGCATTTCTGTGATAATTAACAGGATTGAACTACCTTTTTTAATTAGTTAATATTGCCTACTCTTTAGAAAATGATGAAGGCATGACTTTAAGATATCTCACTTTCTAATTCTGTATTCATTTTTCCTTTTCCTATCTGCTTTAGTAACCTTATTGTACCTGCTCTATTTTATCAATTGTAGATTCCATATATTAATCGGAGAAAATACCCTGATCCAATTAGAAGTTAAAATTATCATTTTAAATAAAAACAGCACTCCAAACTTTGTATTTTTATATGTTACCTTGAAATCATTTCTCAGTTTCTAATCAACATAGAATTAAAATAAATATATACACATATACATACAAATTTTCAGCTTACAAGGCTATTTATCTAATGTTTGCTATATGCTATATAATGCTTCAAATATATTAATGTTTTTTTAAATATATTGACTCAAGTAACCCTTGCAACAACTTTATGAAGTAGATACTATTATTTCCTTTTTACAAATTAGAAATTAAGATATGGAGAGGAAAAATAACTCAGTCCATACATTTAATGAGTGATGGAATTAGGATCAGAACAAAACAGAGTGGCTTAAAAATATAGAAATAGAATCATAAGAATCAATCAAAAGATAATAAGATACAATTTTATGGATTTAAAAACAAAGACACATAAAACCTGATGTATTTCTCTACTTTAGGAAATTTTGTTGTTTATTTTTGTTTTTTTTTTTTCTCTATAAATCCTTCCACTAAGAGGGGCAAATATGATAAAATCTTTTGAATGCAAAGTTATTGCTGATCTTTAATTGAGCTATAACCTAAAGTAGAATTTTATTAAAGTAAACCATAGTCAGAGAGATGACAATTTGAATAAAAATATCTCCATGCACTATACATATTGATTTTCTGGTGCTAGGAGGAAGAGCATAGGAGGAGAGTGAGAGAAAGAAAGAGGAACAGAGAATAATACAGGATCACAGCTGTAAATGTCCTGGATTTCCTTTCAAAGTTAAAAAAATGAAAATAGCAACAAGATGACAGTAAAATATACACAGATAAGTGTGGTTAAATATAAGAAAATCAAGATATTGTCTTACTCTTCTACCCATACAATAGGTAATCTGTAAGCTTGTGCTTAACACAGTTTTGTATCAAACATGGCACAGATCCAGTAGGTTAGCTAGAGATAAGGGTCTGGGTTCATAGACTAACAAGCAGGCATTACACTTCAACTTGGTGCAAATAAACAAACAACAGCCAAGAAGTCCTTGATCCCTAAAAGATCACCAATATGACCAAATGGGTGGGCAAAATAACACATCTCCTTGCCCATAACAAGATAGAAGCAGGCGAGAGCAGGTCAACAAAACACAATGCAATGAGTACAGAGAGACAAAATCAAATGTTTTTTTCCTAAACTTCTGAGAATATGTCTTTATTTTTTTCTAAGTTGCCATCCTAAGAATAAATTACTATAGATTATGCTCATTGAGAGGGATAGCAAACCCGAACAGACTAGATTTTACATATAAAATATGAGTTTTGATCTATAGAGCGTTTGCAAAAATATTATAGTTTTGCTGAATAAAAAAGACTAAATCAACTTTAATATGAGTTAATGAATTAAGATAAAGTGTCTGCTCTAGGAGAATTGATGCTTGATAGTTTTTGTCTTCAATTATAGGAAATAAAGAAAGTTATATTCATGTATGTTCATTGAAGCTTAGAACATTTAAATTTCAATCTAACCCCTATATTAAATAATTAGAGTCATGAATTCAATAGGAAAGCCATAGGATATTTTTATACAGCTGTGTCTATAGAATCTAGAAATACTAATGTTTCTTGAAATAAGAATCCAGTATAGTTGGACTAAAAATATAATTTTCTCATTGTTCATATTCTTGTATCAAGTATTTATGGCTTCCACTACCTTTGTGGGATATGAGGTTTATAGGAAAATGTATGTTTCTTCAGTGATTCCTTGCTTTTTTATTTCAAAAACAACAATCTGAATTACTACAGATCAAGGTAGGCTTCTAATTTTTGGTCATCCACTTAATGAAATATTATCATGTGTTGGCCTTGGCCATTATTATTTTACAAGAGGCCCGGTGCATGAAAATTCGTGCACTGGGGCAGGGGGAAGGGTCCCTCAGCCCTGCCTGTGCCCTCTCGCAGTCCAGGAGCCTTGGGGGATGTCTGACTGAGGCGGGGAGTGGGCCTAAGCCACAGTCAGACATCCTTAGTGCCACTACCAATGTTGCGCTCGCCAGCCCTCAGCCTGGCTTGTGGCTGAGCAGCGCTCCCCCTATGGGAGTGCACTGTCCACCAGTGGGCAGCTCTGGCCCAGCTCACAATTGCCTCTGCAGGTGGCCTCTCTCTGCGGGAGGCAACTGGCGGGCTGATCAGGAAACAGCACTGGCTGGCGAATGGCCATCACTGTCCCCCTTTGCCCTGTCACTGCTGCTGCCTCCTCCAGTGGCCTTCCTCTACTGGAGGCGACCTGTGCAGCGGTCAGGGGACTGACAGCAAGCGGCTGGTCCAGACCCCTGCTGACCCTTCCTCCACTGTCTGTTGCCACAACCCCCCAATCACCTTCCCCTCCCTCTGCCTGCTGGCACCCACTTTGGCTGGTCTGGCACCACCCACTCGACAGCCCCACACCCCACCAACCAGTCATTCTGCTGTTTGGTCAATTTGCATATTAGGCTTTTATTATATAGGATAGTCAGAAACATGAGTTGCTTTTTTCCATAACTATGCAGTGACATATTAAGCTTTTGTAAATTAGAGATTTCCTATATGCTTAATTAGATATGGGAAATGAAGAAGAGAGAGCAGTCATAAATGGCTCTAGAAATTGAGGCTTAAAAATCTGGGGAAATAAATGTGGCAATAACAAAAATGAAAAAGATGGAAAAAGAAGTGCTATGGCTTCTTTATAACAAATAGCAAAGTATAAAGATTTGTGGGAGCAATAAAGAATGTTTCCCTTGAAGGAAGCATATATGCCTCCAGGGCTTATGAAGTAGTCATTTCCAGACTCTTATGCCAAAAGCTCTCCATTGAACTGATATATTATCACACCTTTCCTCCCACCAGGCTTACATTCTACAGCAGATGTATGGCTATACCTACAATTTTGGAATAAAGTGACCTCTAGCTCATGTTTAAGTGATACCTACCATTTTTCATTTCTTTGGACAGTGTCAAATTAAAGCCATCTGAGAGATTTTAAAAATTGCCAGATGTTTCTGTATATTATGCTGTGCTCTATTAAGAAAGCATTATTTCTCAGAGATAATTACAATATTTTCTGTGAAAATTATTTTTAAAGTGTTGATTGAGTTTTATTTCTCAACATTTTTTCTAAGATGTGAAAAGCAGAATAGTGCTTTCTTTACATGATTTTTATTAACTTGGTACTGATGAATTAGAGATTTCAGTGTATCAGTGGGATAGATAATACTGATTAAGAGGTAGTTGTGGATAGGGATGGACCATATGGTGCTTGTCTTGTTGCTTCTGCTGACATTATCCACATGCTTAATTCCATCAAAGTTAATGCCTGGCTCAGACATGTCCTCATTTTTACACATGCACTTTTCCAAGAAAAGTAGAGTTTATCAATTGATGAAATAGTTTTCCTTTCTCTGTCACCTTCTGTAAGAAAAATTGGGAGCACTGTATATAACTTACTGCATTTCTTAAAATCCCAGGCATAGGGCTCTGCCTAGGCATGTGATAGGCATTCATTAACTATAACTTGACAAATATGATTCATGTGCTTCAACGGAAAGAAAGTCAAATGTAGAGAAAGGGAAGAAAGTAACACTAGAAGCAGGGGAAAGGTGAAGAAGAATAGCATCTGTGTCTGTTGAACCTACTGGGAAGAAGATGCAGAAGTAGAATAATAAATACAAGAAAATTGCTGAGGAGGTAACACCTGTAAATATGATAGGAGGAAGCTGTATTTGCCAGAGAAAGCCTTCAGATTGCAATGCAATGTGACATCTGTGAAGGGAAAGAGAAGAGGACACAAGACTGAGAAAGGAGCACTTCAGACAGTAATAAAGATATGCTAGATTATTTTCCAAATGAAGAGGAAGTTCCAGAGAAAAGAGTTTTCTGTTAGAAAGACCCCACATAGTTTAGAAAATGCCATCCTCATTAATTACTCCACCACCTTGAGTCACTGGATGAAGTCTAACCAAGAAGAGTTCAGTCATTTGTTTACCTTTTTAATCAGCATGATGCCATAATATAGCAGATACATATGATGTTGTACAGGATATAAAGATGTCCCAGATATCATCAGACTATATTATGATAGAGGGTAGTAAAGTTAACAAAGCTCTGAGATGAATATTTAAATGTATATTTTATCTATTCCATGTGATTGTGAATTGTTTCTTATCTCTTTTCTGATTGGTACACACACACACACACACACACACACACACACACACACACACTTGACAAATAAATAGAATTCATACCATGTACCTGAGGTTGCATTCATCTCCTTGGCATGGCAGATGTGATTTGAAGTTATTATTTGGTTAAGCTTGTGGTGATTTATAAATCAATCTGTAAGAATCAGACTGATAATCAGAAGCATGATAGTGACCACCACCCATGCATTACAGAAATACTTGAGTGAGGCAACACCATTGCCCATCTTTGCCTAATGCATTATTACTTTGTATTCATTTGGCCTTCTCTACTGTTAGAGCTTTTACCTGACAGGCCAACAAACGAATGTATGGGTTATTTCAACAGACAAGTTTGTCAAACCTAGTAATAAATTTAAAAACTGGGGATACAGCGGCCGAAATAGCTCAGTTGGGAGAGCGTTAGACTGAAAAACTGGGGAAATGACCACTGTGTGGGTGCAAAGACCCTTGAGCCTATATATATATATATATATATATATATATATATATATATATATATATAAATTAAACCTTTATTGTTCAGATTATTACAGTTGTTCCTCTTTTTTCCCCCCATAGCTCCCCTCCACCCAGTTCCCACCCCACCCTCTGCCTTTATCCCCCCCAATGTCCTCATCCATAGGTGTATGATTTTTGTCCAGTCTCTTCCTGCACCCCCCACACTCCTTTCCCCCCTGAGAATAGTCAGTCCACTCCCTTTCTATGCCCCTGATTCTATTATATTCACCAGTTTATTCTGTTCATCAGATTATTTATTCCCTTGATTTTCAGATTCACTTGTTGATAGATGTGTATTTGTTGTTTATAATTTGTATCTTTACCTTTTTCTTCTTCTTCCTCTTCTTAAAGGATACCTTTCAGCATTTCATATAATACTGGTTTGGTGGTGATGAACTCCTTTAGCTTTTTCTTATCTGTGAAGCTCTTTATCTGACCTTCAATTCTGAATGATAGCTTTGCTGGGTAATCTTGGTTGTAGGTTCTTGGCATTCATCACTTTGAATATTTCTTGCCACTCCCTTCTGGCCTGCATAGTTTCTATTGATAAATCAACTGAAAATCTTATGGGTACTCCCTTGTAGGTAACTGACTGTTTTTCTCTTGCTGCTTTTAAGATTCTCTTTGTCTTTTGCTCTTAGCATTTTAATTATGATGTGTCTTGGTGTGGTCCTCTTTGGATTCCTTTTGTTTGGAGTTCTCTGCACTTCCTGGACTTGTAAGTCTATTTCTTTCACCAGGTAGGGGAAGTTTTTTGTCATTATTTCTTCAAATAGGTTTTCAATATCTTGCTCTCTTCTTCTGGCACCCTCATAATTCAGATGTTGGTATGCTTGAAGTTGTCCCAGAGGCTCCTTACACTATCTTCACATTTTTGGACTCTTTTTTCTTTTCTTTTTCCCGTTGGATGTTTTTTGCTTCTTCGTATTTCAAATCTTTGACTTGATTCTTGTGATCCTCTAGTCTGCTGTTGGAACTCTGTATAATATTCTTTATTTCAGTCAGTTTAAGCTTAATTTTTAATTGGTCCTTTTTCATATCCTGGAGGGTCTCACTAGATTTCTTGAGGGTCTCACTAAATTTATTGGCAGTCTCATTAGACTTATTGAGGGTCTTACTAAATTTATTGGCGGTTTCTAGAAAATTCTTGAAAAACCTTATAAGTGTGGTTTTGAACTCTATATCCAGTAGTTTGCTTTCCTCCATTTCTGTCATTTGTGACCTGTTTCTTTGTCTCTGCATTTTTTATACTTCTCTGTGTTGATAGAGTGGCTTTCTGTGCTAGGTGTCCTATAGGGCCCAGTGGCTCAGCCTCCCCAATTACCTGAGGTGGACACTCTTGGTGTACCCATTTGTGGGCTTTGTGCACAGTCTTGTAGTTAAGGCTTGCTTGTTGTAGGTATCACTGGGAAGAATTGACCTTCAGGCCAATTGGCTGTGAGAATCAGCTGTGTCTACAGTGGCAGAACTTCTGTGCTGGAAACACCCTTAGGGGCAAGACTTGCTTCAGTGAGGCTTTGGTGCTCACTGAGTCTGCCCTCTGAGTGTGTCCCTTATGGATCTGAGGAGTTGTAATCTGGATGGTACCACTCTGACTACTGGGTACACTGGCTCTTGGATTGCTAAGGAAGTGCTAATTTAGACTCTTCCTGAGGCTACTCAGCAGGAGCTATGGAGAGATCTGCAGATACCTCTTCTTTGTTTGGGGTTTGGAGGTGCCCAGATGAGGCCCAGCTGTGAAGCAATGCAAGCTACTATGGGGCCTTGGGCCTTCTTTTGGAAGTTCTGGGTCTCTCTGACCCAGCTGCAGTTTGTTAGGTAATTTTCAGATTGCAAAGGGCCAGACCTTTCATATGCAAAAGCCTCTGTGCAAAACTTGAGTGGGGAGGGGTCTCAGGGAATCAGCAGGGCAGAGCAAACAGCTATGGCTGATCCTCAGTCCTACCCTAATAGGCCCCGCATCTCAGTGTACTGGTAATCGCCGTAAGCACCTCTGAGAGAAAGCCGCCCTCGAGTTCTGCCCGCTGCCAGACCGTCCATCTCCCTGTATGAGTCTGGGTCCCCAAAGACTCGCCCAGAACTGGAGTTCAGAGCAGTCAGGAGCTTGAGACTCCCATCCAGTTGAAAAAGACAACCATTTCCTCAGTTGCCAGCCCTTTCCACGTGCACCTCCATACGTCTGTACTTTACTTCCTTACCTCCTCTGATCTCAGTGTGCTTTTCTCTTTCCTTCTAGTTGTAGAATTTCCACTCAGCCAGCCTTCCTGTGGTTCTGAATGATGTCCGTTTTGTCTTTAATTGTATTTTTGAAGTAGTTGTGCGAGGCAGCAATTTCCGGTGTTTACCTATGCCACCATCTTGGTTTCTCTCTGGTCAGATATATTTTCATTACATGATCCACGTATGTCCCCACTTCCACAAGGAGCCATATAAAAATTCAGGTCTCTGAGTATTAATGTCAATTCAGGCCCTTAAAAGTTTTTGAAATAGTGGCTTTTCCACCTTCCTCAGTGTATAGTAACCTGAGTAAATGGCTGTAGGTTATTTTGTTTTGATTCTGATAGAATCACTACAGTATTGACTTGGCAAGGTATTTTAGAATTTTTCTTCTTGAAAATCTAGAAGCCTCTTTATGTCAAATGGTCCCAGGCCTGAAAAGGACTCAGGTTGTGAAATTGGTCAGGAATCAATACATTTTATGGGAGTAACAGCCATCAGTGTCTTGTTCATTTTATCTTACCTTCTTTGGATTGTATATATTAAGCTATATTCCTGTTATATTTAGAGATACCATGTTCTTTTCACCACTTCTATAACTCTGCAGGTCAGTTGGTCATTACAGTAATTTGGTCATTTTGGCTTTTCATGGTTAAGTACCATCACTGCACCTCCCTAACTTGGTTTTGAGAGATGGAGAGACATCATTTCAATGGATACTAAAGTGCCCAGCTCTGTGACTGCCTCTCCTACCCTGAGCCCTGGCCTGAGTTAAGAACCATCAATGAAGTGCTTCGTGATGCTGATGCAACACTCACCAGCATATTTCACATAGCTTCAGTCAGTGGAATGACTTCTGGGCACTTCAATTAAGTGTAATCCTCTGCTGTGTCTTCTGGTCTCACATAATATTCCAACATGCCCACCTCCCTGAGCCTCTTTAATTGTTCCTTTACAACTTGCTAGAGAAATTCATACATCTCCACTTCACTAAGCATGATGCATCACTTTCCCTAATTTAGAGACTATTTTAGCAATGAGTTTGCCCTATGACTCGGTGGCCTTGTCAAATGTTAAACCTTTATCCTGAAAGAGTGCCTAAAAGTCAATAAGCTCTTCTCTTTATCTAGGCACATGATCACTCCCAATTAATTGAGCACTATAAAAATCCAGACTCATAAATACTCTGCATCAGCAGTAGAGGATTCCTGAGTGGAGTTATGCTGAGAGTCATTCTCACTTCTTGGCTTGGCAGCCAAAGACAAGGTATGGGAGGCTCCTGTTCATTCAGTAATAATAGTTCTACAGTGTCTTCCCATATGACAGAAGTGCTAGTTCTTGTTTTGTTTTATGGGTTTTTTTTTGTGCACACACAAATACTCCTATTTATTTTAACCCAAACTAGTAAACTATATCATATTACTTCTTACTTAATTTATTTTTTCCAATTATAGTTCACATGTGATATTATTCTGTATTAGTTCTTAATAGGAATGTTTTGCAAACCTTTTTGGGTACTGAGCTGTCAGAGGTATCTGAAGGGTCAAAATCTTCTGGACTAGCTACCCAGATACCTCTACTATGTGCCATAATCCTTGGTTATTCCAAGAAGGGCTTAAAATTTACATAAGAGACCTTCCTTAGTCATGCATTCAGTTATCATTTTAGCTTGGCTATTCTATTAATCTTGGGTTTGTTTTTTAGCTTTCCTGTCCTTCTGCTAGGAAGGTGAGGTCTACTCTATGGGCTACTAAAAAGGCCCTTTGATCTTTACACATAGTTTTGAAGTGTTTGCTAACTGCCCTTTGTAGAGCAAAGATATGAAAACAGCCCTAGTTCCCTTTAATAGATGAGTGGGAAAAAAATTGGGGTAAACTTACACAATGGAATACTACTTGGCCGTAAAAAAGAAGGAAATTTTACCTTCTGTAACATCATGGATGAACCTGGAAATTATTATGATAAGTCAAATAAGCCAGTCAGAAAGACATGCACTATATGATTTCACTCATATGTGGAATATAATGAACAAAATAACCTTACAAACAGAGTCATAAAAGCAGAGAACAGACTGACAGAAATGAGTTGGATTGGGGGCCTGAGTGAAAAGGTGAAGGAATTAAACAAAACAAAAACAAACTCATAGACACAGACAAAGGTATAGTGATTGCCAAAGGGAACAGGGAATGGGGAGAAGAAGAAGAGGGTTAAGCGGCAATAAACAGTGAGGGCAGGAAATTTGACTTCAGGTGGTGAACAAACAATACAATATACAGATGATGTATTATATAATTTTATGCTCAAAATCTATATAATTTTTTTTACCAATGTCATTGCCATAAACTCAAAAAATGTTAAAAGAACATTCTAACTCCATATCTCATACTTTGACCACTTAAGCATAGTGCCAATTCATATCTAATATATGAAAATGAATTTTTTATATTTTATTCCTATTATATCTATAATCATAGGTATGATTATATATGTATGATATATAATACAAATTATCATATATATATATCTTATATGTAAATTGAATTATCAACATACAGATCTCACAAGAATAAAGCAAAAATGGACAAAAGACTCAAATGTAAGTTACAAAACCATAAATATCCTAGAAGAAAACATGGGCAGTAAAATCCCAGACATGTCTCACAGCAATATTTTTGCCAATGTGTCACCTAGGGCAAGGAAAATAAAGGAAAAAAGATAAACAAATAGATCTACATGAAACTAAAAAGCTCTGCACAGCAAAAGAAACCATCAACAAAATGAAAAGGGAGCCCCTTGTATGGGAGAACATATTTGCCAATGATACATCTGATCTGGGGTTAATTTCCAAAATATATAAAAAAAATTTCTACAACTCAACACTAGGAAGACAAACAATCCAATTAAAAATGGGTAAAGGACCTGAATAGACACTTCTCCAAAGCGGGCATACAGATAGCTAGTAGACATAGCTCAACATCACTAACCAGCAGAGAGATGAAAATTAAAACCACAATGAGATATCACATTACACCTACCAGAATTGCTACCATCAACAAATCAGCAAACAAATACTGACCAGGATGTGGAGAAAAGGTAACATTCGTGCATTGTTGAAGAGAATGTAGATTGGTCCAGGTACTGTGGAAAAAAGTATGGAATTTTGTCAAAAAATTAAAAGTGAACTGCCTTTTGACCCAGAGATATCTCTTTTGGAAAATTTTCCTAAGAATCCTGAAACACCAATTCCAAAGAATATTTGCACCCCTATGTTTATAGCAGCATTATTTACAACTAGAGGCCTGGTGCACGAAATTTGTGCATGGAAGGGGGGTCCCCTCAGCCCAGCCTGCACTCTCTCCAATCCGGGACCCCTTGGCTTATGTTTGATTGCCTGGGGATCAGGCCTAAGCTGGCAGTCGGACATCCCTCTCAGAATCCTGGACCACTGGCTCCTAATAGCTCACCTGTCTGCCTGCCTGGTTGGCCCTAACTTCTCTCTTCGGCTGGACTGATTGCCCCTCAGTACCTCTTCATGCCAGCCTGATCACCCCTAACTGCTCCCCCTGATGGCCTGGTTGCCCCTAACTGCCCCCCACTGCCAGGCAGGTTGCCCCCAACTGCACCTACCCCGCCTGCTTGGTCTCCCCTAACTGTCCCCCTGCTGGCCTGGTGTCCTCTTACTGACCCCACCCCTGGCTAGCCTGGTTGCCCCCAACTGCCTCCCTTCTGGCCTGGTAGCCCCCAACTCTCCGCTGCTTGCCTGGTTGCCCCCAACAGCCCCCTGCTGCCAGCCTGGTTGCCCCCAACTTCACCCCCCCTGCTGGCCTGGCCACCCCTAACTGCCCCCCCTGCTGGCCTGGTCGCCCCTCATGGCCCCCCCACCAGCCTGGTTCAGTTGTTTGGTCATTCCTCACTAACCTCCCTGCCAGCCTGGTTGCACCACGCAGACTGTTTGTTCAGTCATTTGGTTGTCCCTCACTAACCCCCCTGCTGGCCTGGTCATAGGCAACCATCTTGTGATGGTGTGAGGGTTAATTTGCATATTACCTCTTTATTATATAAGATAGCCAAGATCTGGAAACAGCCCAAGTGTTCATCAGTAGATGAGTGTATAAAAAAGCTGTCATACATTTACACAATGGAATACTATGGGTCCATAAAAAAAAACGAAAGGAGTCTTACCTTTTATGACACAATGGATGGACCTGGAGATTATTATGCTAAGTGGAATAAGCCAACCAGAGAAAGACAAATACCATATGACCTCACTTATATGTGAAATCCAATGAATGAAGTAAACTGATGAAGCAAATAGAAACAGAGGCATGGATACATGGAATTGACTGGCATCTGTCAGATGGGAGGGTAGGGGTAATTGGATGAAAGAAAAACATAAATGCAATACCCACAGACACCAGTATAATAATGGTCAAAAGGGAAGGGATGAGGGCTGGGTAGAGCAGGAGAAATGACACCATCTGTAATAGTGTCAAAAATAAATATACATAATAAAAAATTCAGATATCAATATATTAAAATATCATTCAGTTTTCAAATATTGGAAAATGTAACATTTTTTCCACATAAAGAATAGTAATTATTTTGGGGTCATCAATTTTTATAGAAACTGTAATACTCGTATTAAAATGAGCCATATTTATTTAGATAAGTCATATGCATTGATCAATTTAGTTTTATTAGAACTTCAGAAAGAGTTTTCCATCTTTTTTAATTATTACTGAAAATTTCCAGGAATACTGTAGATATTCTCTGAAAATAGTGGCTCTACAGAAATATTTTATCTACACTATAGCTTGCTATTAAAATCTTCCACAAATCCAAAAGTAATTCCTCAGGAATAACTACCAAATACTTTCAATTTCCTTCATGGGGTTCATAGAGTCAATGTGGAATATAAAGGCTATATCCTCAATATTTTCACTTCCCCACAATATTTAAATCTTAAAGATGTTCTGCTTAAGAAAAAAAGTTAATATCTTTTCAAAATATTTTGAAATGAACCAAAACCACAAAGACAGTTGCTTACATGTCATAAAAATACATATAAACCTAAGCTATGTAAATATCATCCAAAATTTCAACCTCCTCTCACCATCTGTGAGTTCTTTTCCAGTAGGGAAACAAGAAAAGAGTGTTAACTTAGAGTATTAATTCTTTCTTTTATACCTAATAAGCGTTTTTAAAGGAATATAGAAAAATAAAGTTAAAAGGGAGGGTATACAAAGTAGCTTTAAGCATTCAAAACAAGTTATCATCAACTGGTTGTGGAGGATATCACATAGCATATATGCATATTTTTCTTTATATATGAAGCATACATTCATAAAAATATGCTTTATGAAACAATTTTATACCCAGCCTATATATCTTTTGATATCTATTATATAACTGAAAGTACATCTTAAAGGTCTGTTTAGAAAATAAGCAAAATATTAATTCTCCCTTTTTGTAACAAGTTGGCACAGTTATGTAGTCCATCCCCTCACAGGTCAATTTATACTGTGGAAGTTGGAAAAATACTATTGCAACTGAGATTTTCCAATGACTTGTTGCCTCTAAAGAGAAAGATAGCTTCTTGATAATTAAATATTATTGCTTGTTTAGTTAAACAGTTACAAAATGTCCATGGAATGGATTATATATGGCCCCACCTCAGAAAAGAAGGTAAGTTGGCAGATGTTATCCTTGATGACAATATTAAGATTTTGACAGCTATTATATTAGATCCTATTAATTTCAAGCAAATAGATCAACCATATTGCCTCTTAGCACTTGAATTTTAAATTCCTGTTTAATTTAACAAGTAAAAATGATATAAGAGAGAGAATAAGACAAGTAGAATTAATAAACAAGACAAATCATTTTTTCCATTAACATGAGAAAAATTATATGAGAGAGGAATCATGGGGAAATGAAGAAAATGTCCCAATATCATATTCAAAAATAGACCACATATTGGGTCACAAGCAAAGTATCCCCAAATTCAAGAAGATTGAAATCATACCAAGCATCTTCGCAGGCCACGATGGCATAATATTAGAAATAAACTACAATAAAAACAACCCAAAATACTCAAATACCTGGAAGCTGTATAGCATGCTATTAAATATTGATTGGGTTACCAATGAGATCAAAGAAGAAATTAAAAACATCCTGGAAACTAATGACAATGAAAACACAACAATACAAAACCTATAGGACACAATGAAAGCAGTCCTGAGAAGGAAGTTTATAGCTCTACAGGCCTATCTAAAAAAACAAGAAAAAATGGTAGTAAATCATCGAACACTACAACTCAAAGATTTAGAAAGAGAGCAACAAGAAAACCCCAGAGTGAGCAGAAGGAAAGAGATAATAAAGATTAGAGCAGAAATAAATGACATAGAGACCAAAAAAACAATACAGAAAATCAATGAAACCAAGAGCTGGTTCTTTGAAATAATAAACAAAATTCAGAAACCTCTAGCCAGACTCACCAAGAAGCAAAGAGAGAGGACCCAAATAAACAAAATCAGAAACGATAGAGGTGAAATAACAACAGACCCCACAGAAATACAAATGATTGTTAAAAAATACTATGGACAGCTCTACTCCAACAAACTAGACAACCTGGAGGAAATGGAAAAATTCCTAGAAAAATACAACATTCCAAAACTCAATCAGGAAGAATCTAAAAATCTCAACAGGCCAATAACTATGGAAGAAATTGAAGCAGTCATCAAAAAGCTTCCATCAAACAAAAGCCCAGGACCAGACGGCTTCACAGGGGAGTTTTACCAAACATTCAAGGAAGAACTAAAACCTATCCTCCTCAGACTACTACAAAAAATTCAAGAGGAAGGAACAGTTCCAAGCTCATTCTATGAAGCCAGCATCACCCTAATACCAAAACCAGGTAAAGACAACACAATGAAAGAGAATTACAGGCCAATATCCCTCATGAATATAGATGCCAAAATCCTCAACAAAATCTTAGCAAATCGGATCTAGCAGTACATCAGAAAGATCATACACCATGACCAAGTAGGATTTATCCCAGGGATGCAAGGATGGTACAATATCCGCAAATCAATAAACATGGTACATCACATAAACAAATTGAAAGAGAAAAACCACATGGTCATATCAATTGATGCAGAAAAAGCATTTGACAAAATTCAACACCCATTTTTGATAAAAACTCTCAGTAAGGCGGGAGTAGAAGGTTCATACCTCAACATAATAAAAGCCATATATGACAGGCCCACAGCCAGCATCATACTCAATGGACAAAAACTAACATCATTTCCCCTAAGAACAGGAACAAGACAGGGATGCCCCCTCTCACCGCTCCTGTTCAACATAGTACTGGAAGTGTTAGCCATTGCAATTAGGCAAGAAGAAGAAATAAAAGGCATCTAAATTGGAAAAGAGGAAGTAAAACTGTCCTTATTTGCAGACGACATGATATTATACATACAAAACCCTAGAGACTCCATCAAAAAGCTACTAGACTCAATACATGAATTTGGCAATGTAGCAGGATACAAAATCAACCCGAAGAAATCTGAGGCATTTCTATACACCAATAGTGAACTTTCAGAAAGAGATATTATAAAAACAATCCCGTTTACCATCGCACCAAAAAAATTAAGCTACCTAGTAATAAACTTAACTAAAGAGGTAAAAGACCTCTACTCAGAAAACTACAGGACGTTGAAAAAAGACATAGAGGAAGACATAAACAGATGGAAGAACATACCGTGTTCATGGATTGGTAGAATCAACATCATTAAAATGTCCATACTACCCAAAGCAATCTATAAATTCAACGCACTTTCCATTAAAATACCAATGGCATACTTCATAGATCTAGAATGAACTCTCCAAAAATTCATCTGGAATAAAAAAAAAGACCCTGAATAGCTTCAGCAATCCTGAAAAAGAACAAAGTAGGTGGGATCTCAATACCAGATATCAAGATGTATTACAAAGCCACTGTTCTCAAAACTGCCTGGTACTGGCACAAGAATAGGCATTTAGATCAATGGAATAGAATAGAGAGCCCAGAAATTGGCCCGAACCAATATGCTCAATTAATATTTGATAAAGGAGGCAAGAACACACAATGGAGCCAAGATAGTCTCTTCAATAAATGGTGCTGGGAAAATTGGACAGATATATGCAAGAAAATGAAACTAGACCACCAACTTACACCATACACAAAAATAAACTCAAAATGGATAAAGGACTTAAATGTACGTCAGGAAACCATAAAAATTCTAGAAGAATCAAAAGGCAACAAAATCTCAGACATATGCCGAAGCAATTTCTTCACTGATACAGCTCCTAGGGCACTTGAAACTAAAGAGAAAATGAACAAATGGGACTACATCAAAATAAAAAGCTTCTGCACAGCAAAAGAAACCATCAACAAAACAACAAGAAAACCCACTGTGTGGGAAAACATATTTGCCAATGTCATATCTGATAAGGGCCTAATCTCCAAAATTTATAGGGAACTCACACAACTTAACAAAAGGAAGATAAACAATCCAATCAAAAAATGGGCAAAGGACCTGAATAGACACCTTTCAAAAGAGGACATTCAGAAAGCCAAGAGACATATGAAAACATGCTCAAAGTCACTAATCATCTGAGAGATGCAAATCAAAACAACAATGAGGTACCATCTCACACCTGTCAGACTGGCTATCATCAACAAATCAACAAACGACAAGTGCTGGAGAGGATGTGGAGAAAAAGGAACACTTGTGCACTGCTGGTGGGAATGCAGACTGGTGCAGCCACTATGGAAGACAGTATAGAGTTTCCTCAAAAAACTACAAATGGAACTCCCATTTGACCCTGTGATCCCACTTCTAGGAATATATCCCAAGAAACCAGAAACACCAATCATAAAGGATATATGCACCCCTATGTTCATAGCAGCACAATTCACCATAGCTAAGATCTGGAAACAGCCTAAGTGTCCATCAGTAGATGAATGGATTAGAAAACTGTGGTACATCTACACGATGGAATACTACGCTGCTCTAAAAAGGAAGGAACTCTTACCATTTGCAACCGCATGGATGGAACTGGAGAGCATTATGCTAAGTGAAATAAGCCAGTCAATGAAGGAAAAATACCACATGATCTCACTTATTCATGGATAATTGAGACCATTATAAACTTTTGAACAATAATAGATACAGAGGCAGAGCTGCCTCAAACAGATTGTCAAACTGCAGCGGGAAGGCCGGGGAGGGTTGGGGGGTGGGAGGTAGGGGGATATGAGATCAACCAAAGGACTTGTATGCATGCATATAAGCATAACCAATGGACATAAGACACTGGGGGATAGGGGAGGCTAGGGGACTGTCTAGGGCCGGGGGAGGGGGGGGAAATGGACACATATGTAATACCCTTTGTAATAAAAAATTAAAAAAAAAGAAAAGAAAATGTCCCAATAGATATGCTAAACTACAATTTGGAGGTCAGAGTTTAATAAGTGCAAATTGATTTGGTAGCATATCAATAAATTCTTGATTCATACTTTATAATGAACTAGAGGCCTTGTGCACAAATTTGTGCACAGGTGGGATCCCTTGGCCTAGCCAGCAGCCGGGGCCCATCGGGGCCATCTCACTCAGTCCTGATTGGGGCCAGCCAGCAGGGGGAGGGACTGCAGGAGGTTGGTTGGCCTCAGGAGGTTGGCTGTGGGAGCACACTGACTACCAGGGGCAGCTCCTGCTTTGAGTGTCTGACCCCAGTTAGTCAGTGTGCATCATAGTGCATCCGGTCATTCAGTCACTTAGGTTTTTATATATAGATACTTCCCCATGGGTAATGCATTTATTGGTAATGTAATAACTGTAGCATAAAAATTTACCACTAGTAAATTTAGAAAATAATTAATTTAAAAAATAATTGGGCAAAAAGAAACATTGGGACTAATTTCTGTTATGTGATACATTTGGATGAACATGTTTGATTCATATAAATTACTTTCTGACACAGAATTGGTCAATACACAATACATACTATTCCCCATTTTGTATCAACAACTGATATTACCAGTCAATTATAATCCGTTCATTCACTTTAATCAAACATGCTTTCTTAATCTTTTTCAATACAAAACTCTAGGTAGTCATTACCAATAATTTGATGCCTGCATATAAGGTGAAAACTACTTGTCATCCTTATAGTAAATAGTTTGTTTTATTTAATTTTTTAAAGATTGAATTCATATTAAATGACCTGACCAGATTGTCTGTATAGAATCCTACATAATAAAAGCCTAATATGCTAAGTTCCCAGTCGTCTGGTCATCTGTTCAACCAAAGCATAATATGCTAATGATATGTTAAGGCCACTCAACCTCTCACTATGATGTGCACTGACCACCAGGGAGCAGACAGTCGACCAGTCAACCAGTCGCTTTGATGTGCACTGACCACCATGGGGAAGACTGTCTGACCAATAGGTTAGCTTGCTGCTGGGGTAACGCTATCAGGACTGAGCGAGATGGGCCAGACATGCCCTGGAGCCCTCCTGCAGTCCCTTCCCAGATGGGCAACATCCTGTGTCCCTCCCCGGCCCTGATCATTCACCTGTGGGGTCCCTCGGCCTGACTTGCACACTCTCACAATCTGGGATCCCTCGGGGGATGTCAGAGAGCCAGTTTTGGTCCAATCCTGCTCAAAGCAGGAGCTTCCTCCTAGTGGTCAGTGCACTCCCACAGGGAGATCGCCGCTCAGCTAGAAGCCAGGCTCACAGCTGGCAAGTGCAGCAGTGGTGGTGGGAGCCTCTCCTACCTCCGCATCAGCATGGGGATCTGGCCTAAGCCAGCAGTCAGACATCCCCCAAGGGCTCCTGGACTGTGAGAGGGTGTAGGCCAGGCTGAGTGATCCACCCCCAACCCCAAGTGCATGAATTTTGTGCACTGGGCCTCTAGTTAGAAAATAATGGAGTGACATGTATTTGAATGTGTATAGCTCCTGAACTGTTTGCATTATTTCCTATTGGGTTATTCACATGTATATTTGAACATAGGAAACAGCTTTCATTCTATTAAACTTCACTAGGCTTCAATAAGTTTCTGTCATAGGCAAGTTGTTCCTGTAAACTGGCTCTCAAACAGATTGACATAAGGCAAAATATTGGCTCTATCTATGTTATTATTCAAGCATCAAGATAAATCTGTCAAAGAGTGAGTAAGTTGGGCAAGAAGTGTTATGAGTGTAGAGCATAACAGGAAACCTTTAATGTCAGCCCTGTTGGTATTAATCATAGGACGATTTGGAAATGTTGTTCCTTAGTTTTCTTCATTTTATGTTTTTCTTGGTGAAGCATATAGATCATATGAAATGCCTTTCTCTGTGTCTCTCTCTTTCTTTCCTTCTCTCCTTTTCTCTCTGCAATTCTACTGAAAGTGGGTATTCTCTTAAGGGAAGTAAAATACCTAATACCTAGAAAAAATTAATAAGTAAAAAAGTATTCTATAAAATATTAAGCTTTTTGATATCCAAAATTATCTTATGCAACAGGTATTAGACAATATCACAAATAATGCATGGGAAAAAATACTATGTTGTCTCATTTGACAAGATTTCTTTCTTTGTTAAAGTTGAGTAATATTCCATTGTATGCACTGTCTAAAAGCAAGGTGACTATGTTACCTCCTGGTTAGGTAACTTGTCTTTATCACTGATGAAGAACCTTATTTCAGTTCCCTTATCTAACACCAGGCTCAGATGTTTCTAAATGGTCATTCATTCATTCATTCATTTTTAAATCTTTATTATTGAAGGTATTATATATCCCTCCCTTTTCCCCCATTGATCAACCAATGAACTTCTAAATGGTTCTTTTACTTCAAGTCAACTCTTTTATTTCTAATCTCTCTGGTCCTGAAAAAACTTTGTAGGTTTTGCTTGTGGCAGTGAGCATGTATTTGAAATATCTTTTGTAAGCACAGTGTATTGTAAAAAATTTATTTTATAGCATATCAAGACATTGTTTTCTTTCTACTTTATCAAATTAACACTATTCACCCAAATATCTACCTCAAATGTTTGTTTATATTTACACTTTCACCCCGGACAGTAAAATTCAGTTGCTATTGACCTATTTGTAATATAAATAATTAAATACTGTATATTTATTAATCAATGAGTTTTATTTACTTCTGTCCTGTACAGTTTTATCCATACTAACATTTTTTTAATCTTAGGTTAATGAGCAATTAAGAGACAGATTTTTAATTTTTGTGTAGTTTTATTTATACAATAATTAAAAGGACATCATGCTTATTTAGGTACACAAATGACCTTCCTCATAATAATAATGGAAGTTAGACACCAGGTTAAGTATGACAAATTTCATAAGTATTTATCTTAATGGATTTTAAGTGCCTATGTGCACATGCATATGTAGCTATTATGTGGGAATCTCTGAAATGGTGTTGCTCTGTTAATGGCATCAGGAAAGAACTACTCCAAGTACCCAAATAATTTACCTTTTTTTTCCTAAGAATTGCCTTGTAAACTATTGATGTTAGTATTTTAATTGATGGCATTATTTGATGGTAAATTGGTGTTTCAACTTAAGTCTCTAGAACTGTGAGCTTTGATGGGAATCTTTCTCTATTTGTTCAGTGCTTAGCACCTTGATGAGCACAAAGTAGCACTCAAAAAATATTTGTTAAATAAATAAACTCAATATCAGCTTTATTTAATTTATTTTAGGATAAAATATATGACATTTATTAATATATAATTAACCTCACAGATAATTTTATAACACTTTTTAAATATAGTATGACTTAATTGAATAATTTTTTTTAATAAATACTTGTCAAATTCCTGGTATTCCCAAAGCTCCCTACTGGTCGTAGGGAGAGTTGGTAGTAAAATAAACAGATGCTAAATCAAGATATAAAACAGAATGTGCTCTTAGAAAAGTAAACTGTTAATGCTGATTAAAATTATTATTTATTATATATTTTTTATTCTACATATTTACACAATTTCAACCATTATATATTCAGAATTACAATCATCATTTAGAAATCATCAACATTTTTAGACTCAAGGCTAAGGCTTTATATTTGTTTTTCTTCTCAAAATTCTAATATATTATATGCTCCAGCTTCCCTAATTTCCTAAATAAATAGCAAGTCATATATATAAAGATACAGAGTGAACGTTTTATCTCTTCTCCATTCTTGTCCAGGGATTAGTTGGTAGTGGCAAACATTAGCTCCTTCTGTATCAATGTTATTATAGTTAACTAGTTATTGAAAAGAAAAGAGCAAAGGAAGAATCAGACATTGTTGAGCATATTCAACTGCGAAGCAGAGGCCTGTTTGTTTCACCAGAAGGGCGATGTGCTGGACTATAGAGAACTGTCAGTCTAACCTGGGAAAATGATCATTGGCTATGGGAGTGAAGGCAATGTAAGCAGGTGAAATCTTGAGAGGTTAATTGGTTATTTTGATAAAGTTTCTGGCCCTACCTGGTTTGGCTCAGCAGATAGAGTGTCGGCCTGCTGACTCAAGGGTCCCAGGTTCGATTCCAGTCAAGGGCATGTACCTGGGTTGTAGGCACATCCCCAATAGGAAGCCTGCAAGAGGCAGCTGAATCAATGTTTCTCCCTCATCGATGTTTCTAACTCGCTATCTCTCTCCCTCCCCCTTCTTCTCTGTAAAAAAATCAATAAAATATATATTTTTTAAAAAGTTTCTGGCCATAACTCAGGAGACAAAGTTTGCTCTCTTTCTTGCTCAGTGACCCACAAAGTCACTTGCTCATGAGCTTTTCTGCCTGGGAAGAGGCAACCATGCAGGTCTATTTGCCACCTTGGACCCAAGACAGACCACCCAGGCACCAAAGAACTATGAAACAGAAACTCTGGGCATTGCTCTTTGCCTTTGCCTTTGCCTTGCTGAAGACACAGGTGGACTATTTCCATTGCAGGACAGAGAGAGATGGGGCATTGGGGAACCAGGAGGGTAACTCTTTTTGCTATTACCTCACAAATAAACCACCTTGCCACATGACATCACAATGTCCCTTGTGTGTATCCTGGAAATGCTTTCTTGTCATCCCATGGAAGAGCCTGTTTCCACTGACAACATTAATACAGCAAAAAAATTAATACTATGGGAAACCATTTAAGTTAATTAAATGGTTTCTATTTTTATTTTTTACTTTATTGATTTGAGGGAGACGAAGGGATAGAAACATCAATGTGTTGCTCCACATTTTATGAACTCATTGATTGAATTTTTTTCTTTTCTAGTTTTTTTTAAAAACCTTTATTGTTGAAAGCATAACATATGTCCTCTTTTTTCCCCATTGACCTCTCCCATCCTGCCCTGGCCCCACACCCCAAGCCTATTGTCTGTGTCCTTGGGTTATACAAATACACATGAGTTGACTGGATGATCTCTTCCCCTGCCCACCCCCCCCACACACACACACACTTGCCAATCTTACCCTGCCTTCCCTCTGAGTTTTGACAGTCTGTTCAATGCTTCTGTGTCTCTGAGTCTATTTTCATAAGTTTATGTTGTTTATTAGATTCCACATATGAGATCATGTGATAATTATCTTTCTCTGACTGGCTTATTTTATTTAGCATAATGCTCTCTAGTTCTATCCATGCTGTTGCAAATGGTAAGAGTTCTTTCTTTTTTATAGCTGTGTAGTATTCCATTGTATAAATGTACCACTGTTTTTTTAATCCACTCATCTGTTGATGGGCACTTGGGCTGTTTCGAAATCTTAGCTATTGTAAATTGTGGTGCTATGAACATAGGGATGCATATATTATTTCTGATTATTTTTTCTGATTTCTTAAGATATATTCATAGAAGTGGGATCACTAGGTCAAATGGGAGTTCCATTTTTAATTTTTTGAGGAAACTCCATACTGTCTTCCATAGTGGCTGTACCAGTCTGCATTCTCACCAGCAGTGCACTAGGGTTTCCTTTTCTCCACATCCTCACCAGCACTTGTCATTTGTTGATTTGTTGATGATAGCCACTCTGACAGGTGTGAGGTGGTACCTCGTTGTCATTTGATTTGCATCTCTTGGATGAGTAGTGACTTAGCATTTTTTCATATACCTTTTGGCCTTCTGTATGTCCACTTTGGAGAACTGATTCTTATATGTGCCCTGACCAGATATCAAACCCACAACTTTGGGGTATCTGTGAAAGGAATTTTAGAGACAGGACAGGCAGTTTTGGGGAATAAGAGGGGTCCGTGGGAGAGGAATGCATTAGTGGGGTCTTGGAGACACCAAAATGCTTATTTTACTTTTACAGAGGATCGAATCAAGAAAAGTCACAAGATACCAGGAAGAAGGAAACATATTTTCACAGAGGATAGAGGAATGTTGCAAGGCAAGGGGGAGAAAAATAGGGGGGCACTTCGTGGGCTTTGGACTTTGAAACTGATACAATGTAGCAGAGTGACCAATGAAGAAAGCACAGGGATCCTAAACTAAAGAAGGATCCAATTAGAAAGGATCAAGTTCAGACAAAGAACTACAGCCTTTCTAAACCTGGAGACAAAGAGACTCAGAAAAATTTTTAGTTTGATTTTTCCCATTTTAGAGAGAGAAAGAGCAGACTTGTCCATTTGGGGACCCCTCCCTAGGGGGTTTCTCTTTGGGGACTCCTCCCCAGGGAAAGTTTGTATATATGCTTGCAGTAAATTTCTACATTTCTACTAAAGAATCTTTTAGTCCATGAGTTTATTCTTTAAGCTTTGTGAGGCAAGAACCCACAAGTGGGAGATTCTGCTCATTTCAAACCCCATATATAGTATCAAACTCCAAGTATCATATGGACAATGCTCTAACCAATTCAGCTATCCATCCAGGGCTCAGAAACTTTTTTTTTTTTTTTTTTTGGTAAGGCTATACAGAGAACCAAAAAACAATAAACTACTAGATGAGCTGAAATTCTCAAGAGAAAGACACCCTCCTTGGTGGCCTGAGATTGCTAAATATTTTATTTCTTGAAGGCATTTACAAATTCAAGACATTGGCTGATTTGGGGGCTTCCCATAGACAAGGACTAAAATATAATAAAGTAAAACCAGTGAAGCTTTTAATGCCCACAGGACTTCAATGCCAAATTTGAATTAAGAGCATCTACACATACAAAGTGGTTTCCTCACATAGGCCATTTGCTGAGTAATGGGGAAGTGTGTATTTGAGGAGTCCTGGCCTTCAAAGCCTAAGTAAAATATTTGCCTGTGAGATGATGCAGAGAAGACTATGTTATACTAGTTGGAAGGACCTACAATTGTCCCAAATACTCACTTTTAGTTAATCTGAAATCAGAAATAGCCTGAGTCAAGCTGAAGCTGAAAACTAACTCCAACTCAGCTTAATTCCTGTTTTAATTGAAATGATCAATTCCTCATTGATTGAAAGAAAATGTAATTAACTTCAATCTCCATAGCTCTTTTATAAATATAGATTAAAACATATGAAAAGCAGCAGGAAAAAATAACCAAAAACTAAGAAAAAGGACAAGTGATACAAGCAAACTGATAAATGACCTGGATATTAAAGTTAGCTAAGAGAACGTTAAAGTAATTATTATAAATATATTAAAGAAAGTAGAGCTATGATAGCTGAAATTAATTCAGAGGTAGAGAATATAAATAGACAACTAGAATCTATTAAAATAATCAAATATACATTCTACTCTTCACAAATGCATCATCTGAAATTAAAAATTTGGAATACTATACATAACAGAATATATGATTAGTGCACTTAAAGGCAAGTCAAAGGAATATATTCCCAATAAGTCAAAATGTTAAAAAAAATATAGAATGAACAAAACAGAGCACAAAAGACATGTGAAAAAGAATCCAAGAGAAGACTTTATCAGCAATCTATAATAATAAAAGGGTAATATGCTAATTAGGGAAGACATCTTACGGACATCCATCCAGACAAAGCCATAGCGACTGCGAGGCCCTGGGCTCAGGCAGCTGTGGGCTGAAAGGGCGAGGACTACGCCCTCCACCTTGCCCCAGGGTAAGGGCTACACCCTCCACCTTGCCCCAGGGTAAGGGCTATGCCCTCCATCTTACCTTGGCCATGTGCTCAGCAAGGCTTCTTCCCGGAAGCCAAGCCGCTGCTGGCCGCACCCAGGATTTCTCTGGACTGGCCAATGATAGTCAAGGGAAGTGCACGCCATCACTATGACCACATCCTGTGTAATGAGACACCGACTCGCGCCTGGCCAATCGGCAGGGCCCACAGTCCTTTCTCCTCCCCTTACCCCAACCCCCTATAAAACGTCTCTCCACACAGTTTGCTCTCTCTCTGCCACCAGCTGCTGTGCCAGTAAGGGGGGGGGGGGGCAAGGGAGCCAAACCTAGGTCCGGTAGCTGCAAGGTCTGGGGCTCAGGCCTCACAGCCACCACGGCCAGCAGTAGCAGCAGCAACAGGGTGATGGGGGCAGCGCCTTCCCCTGATCAGCCCTGTCGCCTCCCCCATAGAGTGGTCATACTGTGGCTTAGGTCTGCTCTCTGGGGGTAGCAGGCCTAAGCTGTCAGAAGGACATCCCCTGAGGTCTCCCAGACTGTGAAGGGGGCAGGCCAGGCTGAGGGACCCCCCAGTGCACGAATTTTTGTGTTGCGAACCTCTAGTTAGATATAATTAGTGAATTTTTTTATTTTATAAAATCTGCATTGAAAAATGAGCAGGGCTTACCAAGAGCAAAACAACAATAAAAAATCCCCAATGTTTGAAGAGACTTGACAAAGAAAGAAATCATGTGATTGGTGAAATTTAAAAGGTTACTGGCCTCAAGAATAAATAAACAAACAACTGCTCTGATCCATAGTAAAAATACAAGCACCATTTGTTTCTCCTGCCCTCTGTCCAATGGACAAGAGGTCTAAACAGACCCTTTATAATAGAAGATACAGGAATGACCAATACAAAGTGAAAACAAGTATTCAATAGCATTAGTTATCAAGAAAATGCAAAATAAAACTAAAATACCTGCTGTAATGCTTAAACTTTTTAAATGTTTTATTATACCAAGCATTGGAGAGAATGTAAAGCACCAAAAACTGTCATATACAGTGGTACAATTGCTTTGAAAAAATATTTTGCAATTTTTTTTTTCCATATAGATTTTATTTTATTTTTTAGCTAGAGACCTGGTGCATGGATTCGTGCACCAGTGGGGTTCCTCAGCCTGCCCTGTGCCCTCTTGCAATCTAAGAGCTTTTGGGGAATGTTGGAGAGCCGGTTTCAGCCTGATCCCCTCAGGCCAGGCTGAGGCACCCCACTGGTGCACGATTGGGACCACAGAAAGGCTCCAGGGCATGTCTGGCCCATCTCGCCCAGTCCTGATTAGCAGGACCCCAGCAGCAAGCTAAGCTACTGGTTCAAGCATCTGCCCCCTGGTGGTCAGTGCACATCATAGCAACTGGTCAAATGGTTGAATGACTGGTCAGACACTTAGCATATTAGACTTTTCTTATATAGGATTAAATTTGTTGCAGTGACATAGGTTATAATGTCCATGTTGCTGCAAATGGCAGTATTTAATCTTATGTCTGAGCAGTATTCCATTGTATACATGTATCGCATCTTTAGCCAGTCCTCTATTGAAGGACATTTTGGTTGTTTTCATGTCTTGGCCACTGTGAATAATACTACAGTGAATATAGGAGAGCATATATCTTTGCAAAGAAATGTTTTCAAAATTTGGAGTAGATACCCAGAGAGTGGGTTGCTTGGTCATATGGTAAATTTATTATTAATTTTTTGAGAAAACTCCATACTGTTTCCATAGTGGCTATACCAGTATATATTCCCACCAGCAGTGGATGAGGGTTCCTAGCAATTTTTTAAAAAGTTATTCAATTTTCCCACTCTTAGGTTTTTATCTGAGAGCAATTAAAACACAGGCCACAGAACCTTGTACAAAATTATTTATAGCAGTTTTATTCATAGCTATAAAGTGAAAATTAACCAGGTGTCCATCTGGAATAGAATGAAATGACAAAGTGTGGCTTATTTACACAATACAATGTTACTTTGCAACAAAAGTGAATTAAAATATTGAGGTAGGCAACAATATGGATGTCTCAGAAATGTTCTGCCAAATAAGTTAGACACAAAACAGACATACTGTATGATTTTATTTTTATGCAGTCTTAGAATAAACATAACTCTGTAGTACTAGAAATCAAATAAGTAGCTGTTTGGGGGAAGAAATCCCTGGGAAGAAATTTATAGGAATTTTTGGGGGGTCTGAAAATTTTTTTTATTTAAATATATTTTTATTGATTTCAGAGGGGAAAGGAGAGAGAGAGATAGAAACATCAATGATGATAATCATTGATTGGCTGCCTTCTGCAAGCCCCAAGCTGGGGATCAAGCCCACAACCCAGGCATGTGCCCTTGACTGGAATCGAACTCAGGACACTTCAGTCTGCAGGCTGAATCTCTATCCAATGAGCTAAACCAGCTAGGACATGAAAATTCTTTATCTCTTGATAAGAATATGGAAAATACTGATGTATTTATCAAAATTGAATATACTTAAAATCTGTATATTTCTCTCTCTCTCTCTCTCTCTCTCTCTCTCTCTCTCTATATATATATATATATATATATATATATATATATATATATATACATACATATAAGGCGAACGACCAGAACACTGTAACGACCAGAATGACCTGTAGCTATGATGCCCATTGCCACCAGCGACCTGGTAGATCATGGGTGGGGCCGATGGCATACCTCCCATGGTCCCTCCCCCAGGCCAGCACCTCCCCTAATCACCCCCCCACCCCAATAGGAGGTGGGCAGGCCTGCCAACCTCGTGCAGCCCCTCACCCTGGCCGGCCCTACCCACAATGGACCCCACCACTGTGATTGGCCCCTTCCCCTGGTCAACCCACCCCTGATTGCTCCCCTTACCCCAATAGGGGCAGGGATGGCTGGCCAACCTCCTGCATTCCCTCCCCACACCCAGCCTCACCCCAGATTGACCCTACCACCCTGATTAGGGGTGGGGCCAGCTGACAAACTGCCTGTGGCTCCTCCCCCTGGCTGTCCCCATCCCCTAGGGGCCCCCCACACCAATAGGTGGCAGGTCTGGGCAGCCAACCACCCACGACCCCACCCCAGCCACTGGTCCCTGATCAGACCCCCCAACCCTATTTGGGGGTGGGGTTGCCTGGCCCACCACTCACAGCCCCTCCCCATGGCCTACCCCACCCCCAATCAGCCCCCACCACACTGATAGGCCCATGGACCCTCCCCCCAGGCAGCTTGGCCCCTGATTGACCCCCCCACTCCAATCAGGGGCAAGGCCAGTGGCTACTCCCCACAGCCCCTCCCCATGGCTGGCCCTGCCCCTCAACAGTCCCCCCACACCAATTGGGGGCAGGAACAGCCAGCTCAACACCCACAGACCCTCCCCATGTCCAGACCCACCCCCAATCAACCCCCTCATCCCAATCAGGGATGGGGCCTGCCAGCCAATCACCCATGGCCCCTCCTCGCTGGTTGGCCCAGCCCTGATTGGGCCCTGATTGGGGCGGGCTGGACAGCCAACCTCCCACTGTCTCCTCCTCTTTACAGGCCTGGCCCTAATCTTCCCTGATTAGGGCCGGGCAGCCCGAACCCACCCATGCATGAATTAATGCACTGGACCTCTAGTACCATTATAAACTTAAAAGTTGGAAAGTTAAAAAATTAATTTCCAGGCAGGATTTTGAGGATTATAAAAAATTTATTTTAAAAATTATATGGAAATATGAAGGACTTAGAATAGCTATGTTATATCTGAAGAAGAGAAATTAGGAGTATTATACTACGATGTTTCAAGACAATATAAAGCTACAAATTGAGATAGTAACATTTTGCCACATATTATAGACAAATAGAGTCTTGGAGTAGAACCTCATGTATTCACTCACTTTATGCTACATCAATTAAAGGAGGAACAGACGATCTCATCAAAAACAATGCTGGGAGAAATTTTTGGACTACAGAGCAAGAAAAAAAACCCACAAAATAGTCCCACAATTTTTGTTAAACAGACAGTGGAGTTTGCATATCTAAAGGTGGCTAGAATGTAAGGGACAAAATTGTCTTAAAAGAGATTTATGTGGAGAAATACAGTGGTGCCTTGACCTGCCAGTGTCCTAACGAGTTTTTCGAGATACAAGCTGTCTCTCAGCCGATTTTTTGATTTGAGTTGCGAGCTAAAATTCGGGTTACGAGCCAGCTTCAGATACCCCACCGCTAGTTGGCTCAGTGAACGCCACAGTGAACGCCACAACGTCAACCCAGCATCATGTGTCTCACTCCTTCACTTTATGATTTGACATATGAGTAATTTGAGTTACGAGCTCCGTCACGGAACGAATTAAACTTGTAAGTCAAGGCCCCACTGTAGCTCTAGGTGTGGTTCCTGAATAAAAATCTGTGCATGGGACCTGCAGACCATTATGCTAAGCAAAAAAATCCAGTGCAGTGGTTCTCAACCTTATGATCCTTTAAATACAGTTCCTCATGTTGTGACCCAACCATAAAATTACTTTTGTTGCTACTTCATAACTGTAATGTTGCTACTGTTATGAGTTGTAATGTAAATATCTGATATGCAGGATGGTCTTAGGTGACCCCTGTGAAAGGATCGGTCGACTGCCAAAGGGGTCGCAACCCACAGGTTGAGGACCGCTGACCTATATTCCTCATGTCCCCACATAACATTTCTTCTATGAGTCCTAATTTTGAAAAGTAACACAGTCAGCCCTAGCTGGTTTGGCTCAGTGGATAGAGCATCGGCCTGAAGACTGATGGGTCCCAGGTTTGATTTCGGTCAAGGGCACATGCCTGGGTTGCAAGCCCGATCCCTAGTAGGGGACATGCAGGAGGCAGCCGATCAGTGATTCTCTCTCATCATTGATGTTTCTATCTCTCTCTCCTTCTCCCTTCCTCTCTGAAATCAATAAAGATATTTCAAAAAAAGTAACACAGTCAATCCAAATATAACCTGACATGTACAATTAGTGTCCTACACAGAATTTTTCTAGAACTAATCCACAAACAAGGATTTTCTGCTAACCCAATATTTTTGTTTGTTTTTGGTATCAAAACTCATCAGCTGACTCTGTGTCACAGTCACAGGACTGTGGTGGTTTATCTTGTGGGAACTCAACTTCAATGTCATAAACAAAATTTGGATCATCCTTCTTCTTCTGATTTGTCTCATAAAATCCACCCATGATGTTCTTTCTTTTGGCAAGTTCCTTGTCATAGTTTGTTCCATTCTTCCCGAGGTTCCATGGTTGTTTCTCTAGCTGCCTCAGTGACACTTGTTCCAGGTAACTCTGTGTTGCAGATTATTCTTTAGTTGTTCAGAAGCTCTGTTGCAATTTTAAAACTTTGAAAAGTTACCAACTGGCATGATGTGCTGGAGACTTTTCTCCATTTTATCATCATAGAATATAAGATAACAGCTAGGGGCTGATGGCAAATTCCATATTTCTTGGCAGTGCACATAATTCTCACATATACTTCAGGGGAAGTCTGATGAAAATGTTAGTCACATAATGACAAGAAGTTTGGAAGGTGTATCTTTTTCCTGCAGACTGTCTAAAAACTCCGTGAGAGGTTTGTTTCCATTGAACTGCATGCAGTGCATAGAGAAGCACTTACCTAGCCTTTGATGCTGGGTAGAGCCTGGAGTAGCAGGAAGAGGTGACAGCTACAGTCCTGTAGAGTGACTGCAGGGGGAACTCTTAGGCAGGAGGCCTGAATTCCCAAATACCTGGAATTGGAAGTTGAGGCCAGGAGCAGGACCAGTTGGCTCCCAAGTCAGCATGCAGGGGTCAGTGGAGAGCTGGAGACACAGGAAGCTCTTCACACAGTAACAACCTTGGGTTCAACATCCTTTCTTCAGAAAAGTACTCAACAAATTAGGAATAGAAAGAAACTACTTCAACCTAATGAAAGCCATATGTGAAAAACCCACAGAAAACATCACACACAATGGTGAATGACAGAACGCTTTTCCTATATCAGGAACAAGTCAAGAATGCCTCCCTTTATCCTGTATCTTGCTACTTTGTTGAATTCATTTATTGGTTCTAACAGTTTTTTTTGTGTGAGGAATCTTTGGAACTTTCTGCATAGAAGATCATATCATCTGCAAGAAGAGATAGTTTTACTTCCTTCTCTCAATTTGGTTGCGTTTTATTTCTCTTTTTAAAAATTATTAAATTTATTGGGGTGACATTATTTTCTTGATTATTCTGGCTAAAAATTTCAGTACTATCATTTTGAATAGAAGAGGTACACATAACCAATAAAGAAAATAATGCTTATTCTGATATTGACTACATTCTTTTCTTGGTATCCGGCTTCAGCAAGGGATTTCTTCTATGATCCCCATGGACCCAAAATCCATGTATGCTCTGCAATAGAGTCAAACAGTCTCTTTAATAAATGGTACTGGGAAATTGGGACAGATACATGCAAAAACAAATAAGAAACTAGATCACCAACTTACACCATACACAAAGACAAATTCAAAGTGGCTAAAGGACTTGAATGTAAGACAGAAAACCATAAAAATCCTACAAGACTCCACAGGCAGCAAAATAGCAGACATATGTCGTAGCAATATCTTTACAGACAGAGCTCCTAGGGCAATGGATACTAAGGAGAAAATAGACAAATGAGACTACATCAAAATAAAAACCTGCACAGCAAAGGAAACTATCAACAAAACAACAAGAAAGCTCACTGCATGGGAGAACATATTTGACAATAATATTTCAGATAAGGGTTTAATCTCCAAAATTTACAGATAACACATACAACTTAACAAAAGAAAGATAAACAATCCAATCAAAAAATGGTCAAAGGATCTAAATAGACACTTTTTGAAAAATGACATACAGTAAACCCAGAGACATATGAAACCATGCTCAAAATCACTAATCATCCAAGAGATGCAAATCAAAACAACAATGAGGTACCATTTCACACCTGTCAGAATGGCTATCATCAACAAATCAACAAACAACAAGTGCTGGTGATGATGTGGAGAAAAAAGAACCCTTGTGCACTGCTGGTAGGAATGCAGACTGGTGCAACCACTGTGGTAAACAGTATGGCGTTTCCTCAAAAAGTTAAAAATGGAACTCCCATTTGACCCAGTAATCCCACTTCTAGGACTATATCCCAAGAAACCAGAAACACCAATCAGAAAGGATATATGCATCCCTATGTTCATAGCAGCACAATTTACAATAGCTAAGATTTGGAAACAGCTTAAGTGTCCATCAGAATATGAGTGGATTATAAACTGTGGTACATCTACACAATGGAATACTATGCTGCTATAAAAAAAAAATAAGGAACTTTTACCATTTGCAACAACATGGATGGAACTGGAGAGCATTATGCTAAGGTAAATAAGCCAGTCAGAGGAAGATAAATATCACATGATCTCACTCATATGTGGGATATAATGATCAACATAATTTGACAAACAAGAATAGATTGATCTAGAGACAAATGGTAGGGGAGGAGGGTTAGAGAGCAACTAAAGGACTTGTATGCATGCATAATAGCATAACCAGTGGACAAAGACACTGGGGCAGTTGGGGCTTGCCCGGGGTGGGAATGGCTTGCGGGGGAGGGCGTCAACTGGGGAAAAGGAGACATATGTAACACTTTAGACAATAAAAAAAATCCATGTATGCTCAAATATCTTTGTCAGCCCTTCCTACACTTGGGTTTGCATCTCCACATTTGAGTAACTGCAGATGGAAAAAAAAATTGAATTCATGAATGTGAACCCGTGGATATGTAGGTGGACTGTAAGATTCTAAATCCTCATTAGTAATACATATGAAAACAGTGTTTAAAACACCCTTAATATGACACATCCAAATATATGGGCTTCTAAAAGCTTAGGCTATGTCTGGAAATGTACGCTATAAAATAATCAGCAGTTGTCTCTGGAGAGGGCAACTCAGGGAAAGGTGATTCAGACTGAGAAAGAGACTTAGTTTATTTTTTTCTATTTATTTACTTATTTATCTATTTATTATTACATTTATTGGGTCACATAGGTTTCAAGTGTACATTACTATATGAGATCTGTGTATTGCATTGTGTACCCACCACCCATCATCAAATCATCTTCTGTCACCATATATTTGGCACCCTTTACCCTCTACATTCCCCCCACTCCCTTCCAGCTGATAACCACCATACTGTTGTTCATCTGTGTCTCTGAGTTTCACTTTTATATCCCACATATGAGAGAAATCATATGTTCCTTAGCTTTTTTTTATTTAATAAGATATAAGTACACAAAGTAAGGAAAATAATGGTCACTCATCTTACTTGTACAACTTGCCGATATTTTACCCATGGTACCACCATCCAGATCATGGTATAGAATATTTCCAGCTCCTTTGAAGTTTGGATCTTTATCCTTTCCAATCAATAACCCTCCCTACAACATGGCATCCATTCTTCTGATTTCTACTATAATAGATTTGTTTTGTTTGTTCTTGAACTTCACATAAGTTGAATCATTCTATAGACACTCTTTTAAAAATATATGTTTTTAATGAATTTTTAGAGAGAGAGGAACATTGGTGTGAGACAGAAACATCGATTGGCCTTCTTCTGCATGCTCCTTACTGGGGATCATTCCCAGACCAGGCCATATGCACTAACTGGCAATCAAAACTGAGACAATTTGGTTTATGAGACAACCCTCAACAAACTGATGCACACTGGCTAGAGCTGTAGACACTCTTTTGTGTCTATTTCTTTGAAAATATTATTTTTTAAAGTAAATGAGTTGTATCAGTAGTTTATTTTACTGTTGTAGTATTCAATTGTAAGAATGCCAGTATACTATAAAATGTTTATATTTTATCCTGTTTTCATATATAGGCTTTTATGCGAATTTGTGTACATATATTTTGGTGGATATATGTATTAATTTTTTGAGAATATACCTATTTAATTTCAATATCTAATTTTTCATTGCTATTATAGGGGCATTTATTTAAGACATTTATTTGTATATTGGCCTTGTATTCTGTGGCCTTACTAAATTCACTTGCTAGTTCCAATACCGCTTTTGTATACACCTTAGGATTTTTCTATGTACCTGCCATGTGCACATAAAGACAGTTTTGTTCCTTCCTTTCCAATGTAAGTGAATGTATGCATTTATGTTGCCTTATTCCACTAGCTAATGCTGCCAGTATAATTTTGAGTAGAACTGATGCTTTTGTCTATCCTCTTTTTGTATCTGTTCCTAAAGGAAAGTATTTTATCTTTTACAAATTAGTGTAATGTCATCCTTAAGGATATTTTTTTATACATGGACTTTACCAGGTTGGTATTATCTTATATTCCTAGTCTTTTGACATGTATTTGATTTTTTATGAACTGGTAATGGATCTTGAAATGTGCCCCCCCCCAGGTGTTTGGAGAAGAATATATGATATTGCTCTTTTATTCTTTTAATATTGTACACTAAATAGACTGACATTCAAAAATATACTCCTTAAATTCATTCCTGCTATATAGCCCACTTTATCATTCTGAATTTAATTATTTGTTCAACTGGGTAAAATGACTATTAAGAATGAATTTGGCCTGGTCAGCATGGCTCAGTGGTTGAGCTTCAATCTATGAACCAGAATTCACGGCCTGATTCCTGGGTTGCAGTCTTGAATCCTGGCATGGGGCATGCCCATCAATGATTGTCAACATTGATGTTTCTATCTATCTATCCCTTTCCTTTCCTCTCTAAGATTATATACCTTTTTAAAAAACGAATTTGTATGCATATACTATTAATTTAGCTAACACATGAAGAAAACAGGATGGTGTAAGTTTTCTTTCTAGTAAATTAAATGTGGAAATTAGGAAACATCTTTTTACTTCTTCCTGGTAAGACTCTGAAGAAGAATTGAAATAATTATTTGTGTGTAAGATGGAAGAAATATTGGTGTGTTAAAAACAACAACAACAAATAAACAAACAAACAAAAACAGCCCTATCTTGGCCGGGTGGCTCAATTGGTTGGAGCATAGTCCCATATACCAAAAGGTGGTAGGCTCGATTCCCAGTCAGTACACATGTCTAGGTTGTGAGTTTGATCCACAGTTGGGGTGCATACAAGGAGCACCAACTGATGTTTCTCTCTCTCATTGATGTTTCTTTCTCTCTCTCTCTTTCTCTCTCCCTTCTCTCTTTCTAAAATCAATAAAAACTTATGCTCAGGTGAGGATAAGAAGAGGAAAAAAAAGGAGCAGTCCTTGAGACTTACCATGGGATTTCAGACTTGGATATAATTACTCTTTTGTCCTGAAGTTCTTGAAGTTATAATATCAAAGTATATGATTGATTTTAACATTGCTTCATATACTGTGCTAGAACAAAAATTCCCATGGGAGATGTGATGAACCCTCTTATTGTTTTACTGTTTCTTCTAATCCCACTTTTCCCATACAGACTGTGATAATGACAGAATGTGCCTCAGATTTCAATTGTTCAGAAGGAAATTAAAGAGAAGGATGAGTAGCTTTCTTCAGAGAGTTCACAAATTAAACAGTTATGTAAAAAAGAAGTGATCTCTGTAGAGAGTATTATTCACATGATATAAGGAAGAAACACTAAGGCCAAATATATTTTGAGAAACTCTTCAACAAGAATGAAAAGGTAATTTTCAAAGTATGGGCATAACCCATCTAAGCCTACAAAATTGCTAAACCTCAAAGGAGACTTACTGAATTAATATTTTCCCACAATGAGAGGTAAAATGATACTTACTGAAGAGTATACCTTTTCATAATACTGTAGCTCCACACACCTAGCAAAAGATAAGACAGCAATAGTGACACTTTAATATTCTGTGTACCCTCTGTTAAAACTTTCAATTGCCTTTTCCTTGCTGTTTTGCCTCTTATTTTATGGTTGGGGAAGATGTTATCCCTATGGAAAAATCTTACTTATATTCTATAATGTTGTTAATATCTTAAACACTTATCTACATGGAAAACAAACAAAAAACTAAGAATTATATCATTCACATAAGTGTTTGGCATATGCAATGAGGCAAAAGCTTTTATTAGGTTTACTGTTTGTTATTTACTATTTTCAATTCAACTTACTCTACTTTTGATTGGTATAAATCCCAAAGTTCAGTGGAACTTAGGAAATTTTTACTGAGTAACCTAAAATCTTTTCAAATGAGCGGGGCAATAACTATGAGGTTCTTATACATTTTTCTGAGAGACTTCACTAAAGGGATAAAATAAGACCTGCAGCAGACACATGCTCTGTTTACCTCTTATGCAGCCCAGGTTCATGTTTCCCAGGCAAAGCATACTAAGGGTTTTCGCCACAGTGTCAATGCTATCGTTTCTTGCTTTTTTCAGCCTCAGGATTTTTCTAAAGCCAAAAGCTTGCAAACTCAGCCTGTAAGCAAATACAGCCCAGAAGTGTGTGTGTGTGTGTGTGTGTGTGTGTGTGTGTGTGTGTACGTGTGTACGGTCCAGAGGAGTATACCTGTGAGGTGGGGTTGGGGGAGGGGTGCTAACATTCCAGAGGGTAAACTCTCAAGTAAATAGGGATAAAGGCATGGGGAGAAAATGATGAGGTATATTCTCCATGATTCTTCAGAGTATCCAGTAGGATTAGGCTATAGTTTTCCTAAACTGACTGTCCTGCTGCAGCCTGATGACCTAGCACTGACTGCCCAGGGGGATGAGACCCAGAGAGAGGCAGGGTCTGATCCACAGCCTCAGTGGAAACTGTTGAACAGTACTTGCCTCTCTCTTTCTCTCCCTCTTTCTTTCCGGGCTTCACCAGCAGCTGGGCCTTTCTTTCTCCCCTGGCCTCAGAATGGGCTACTGTTCAGCTCCACCTCTCTGATCAGGCCTGGAGATAGGCCCTGAGATGCTGCCTGGCATAGGAACTGACCAATCAGAACCAAATGTGGGTGCTGTGAAGAACCAACAGCTGCCTAGGAAGCAGAGCTTTTGACGCTGACTGGCATAGAAACCGACTAATCAGAACCAAATTGGCCAGCAGAGGAGGGCAGTTGGGGGCAAGATCAGGCCAGCAGGGTAGGGCAGTTGGGGACAACCAGGCTGGGAGGGGAGGGCAGTTGGGAGCAACCAGGCCGGCAAGGGAGGGCAGTTAGGGGTGATCAGGCAGGCAGAGGCAGTTAGGGGCAATCAGGCAGACAAGCAGGTGAGCAGTTATGAGCCAGCGGTCCCAGATTGCGAGGGGGATGTCTGACTAATGGACATCCCCCAAGGTGTCCCAATTAGAAAGAGTGCAGGCTAGGCTGAGGAAAGCCCCCCTCCATGCACGAATTTCATGCACTGGGCCTCTCATATATATATAAGTTATTTGGTTAATCACTTCCTGCACCCCATTCCCTCTGAGATCTATCAGTCTGTGCCATGCTCCATGTTTGTCAGTTTATTTAGTTCATTAGATTCCACATATAAGTGAGATCATGTGATATTTGTCTTTCTATGGCTTATTTCATTTAGCATAATAATTTCCAGATCCATCCATGCTGTTGCAAAGAGTAAGAGATCCTCCTTTTATACAGCTGCCTATTCTTATATAAAATTACATGAGTATAATAATGCATTAGAATGTCTTAAAACTATAATTCATTTTACATGAAATCATTGTAAACTCATTTGCTTCTAAGATTTGAAATACTCACAACTCTATCTCCAGTTTTATCTAAGTGCTGCCTTCCCGAACTTCCTATTAGACAGATTAAAGCAACTCATTTTAATATCGTCTCCCTCTCCAATGTGCACACATACACACAAACAAGTCATCATCTTTAATTGCTCATCTTGGGAAGGTTAACAAAAGGCAGTGTTGATGTGCAGGTCAGCAAAATATGCCACATGTACACAATGAATAGTACAGGTATTGTTGGGGAATTGGGTAAAACTATTTTATAATTCAAATATGTATAAATTTCAACTGAAAATTCCATTATAAGGATCTATTTGTTGTATAGAAATATTCACACTTTTGTTCAAAACACCAAATACTAATTGGTTTATTATGGTACATTTCTTAAGAATGAAATATTGGGAGAAAAATCATTAATGTCCATCCATAGAAGAATGGTGAAAATGTTACATATTATGTAAAAACATTAAAAGAGCTAGAATTACTTGTATTAAAACAGAATAATTTTCAAGTCTTTGTGTTAAGTTAAAAAAGTAATTTCCATACAAACACAGATCACATAATATAAAACAAAACCAAAATTAAATGCTTATATACAAAATAAGTATAGAGACACACTGGACACTCATGTGGGAATATGAGTATATATTGGGTTTTTATGTGAATGTACAAACACAAGACATTTTCTTGAATGATTTGTACCAAACTCTGAGCCTTCATTAATAATGGAGAGTTTAATGAATAGGGTGAATGATGGTGAATTTTCCATTTCTAGGTTGCATAATTATATGCTGTTTGAAATTTTCTTTTTATGTTTGAATTTTTTAATAAAGGCATAAACTAGATTTTCTTTAATTACAAAATAAAATCATCAAGTTTAATAATTCCCTGTTGACATTTGAAAACTTTTAAAATTATTTCACTCAATGTATTCTGAAAAAATTAACTGTTGATTACAAGTATATAATTATCTTTTATTTCTGTATGAACTAAGGAAAGATCATTTATTCCTTTTTATATTTTTGTTTTTTGCATGGCTATCAACCTTTTGGAATATATTCAGTTAGATGTTTGATATATGACATCTTTATAACTGGAAAAAGATGGTTTGTGTACCTAACACAATAATAAAACTGTTAAAGTAATTTTCTAACTTACATATTCAGTCATTTTCTACAAAGTTAAAATAGTATTATGAAAAATATATTAAGAAGATATATTTTAAAATCTCTCAAATGATAATTTTCATTACTTTAAGGAAATCCATAAGGTAGCATGAGAATATTATATGAACAATATTATTTATTGACAAAATATTATCAGTGTTGATGTTCATAATAAATTAGAGAAAATATTTTAAAACAAGATTTACATCCAAGATTTTGACTGATAGAACTTGTGACTGAGGTGGAAGACAAGTGACACATTTATTATAGTGGTGCTCTTCAGATTATGAAATTTAAGGTTGTGTCAGAATTTCCACAATAACTATTAATTTCAGGAATTTATAACTTGCCTGCAAAAAATAATTCTAGGTGAAAAAAAGTTTGACAACTCTATCCTTAAAAAATTACAAATCAGATAATTTGAAAAAGCCGGGAGATAATGGAGAAGAGAATATACCAGTTAAGATTAAGATATACTTTTATGTACATGGATTGAAATTCTGTTTCAGAAATAGTAAACTCCTTGCACAGAGAAGAGTCTCTCCATAGTTTCCCCTTCTAAAGCCTTAACATTTCAACAGGATAATGATTTGTGGATTAATAGTAAGAGGAATAATTTGAGTTTTAACCCAATGTTGGCCAAATAAAGAAAAAAAAAAACCTGGAAGAATAAGAGTTTTCTATCAGAATGACCTTTGAGAAATAAGAACTTGAATAATATCCCAGTGCATGACTCCTTGCTTGGGAACTTGCTGTATTATTGAAAAATGCTGTGCCAGCTTTCAGGTTAGAGAAGTATGCAAAGGATTAGTTAATACCTCTCATTTTTAATACAGTGGGCAAAATATTTTAGTCCTTTTTCTTATATTGACACTACCTTTCCAATTATAATAATAACAATCATAGTAGCTGTAATAAACATTCTACTTTGTTTTAGTTAAAATTGTATTAACTGATCTGATAATTAGTTTTATTTTCCAGTGATCCTAGTATTGAAGAAAAACATATTATTTAAAACTTACAATTATTTAATATCCTGGTAGATGAATTTAGACAAAAGTTTATTAAGTCAAATAAGTCAGACCAGAATTTCTTAAACTCAGCAATATTGACATTTTGGGCTGAATATTTGTTGTGGAGATTAGTGTTATACATTGCAGAACATGTAGTTATATCACTGCTTCTTTCTATACAGTAGAAGCCAGTAGAACCTGACCTTTAAGATTTCATGCTTCTGTCCCCTAGTAAGTATGACAACCAAAAATGTCTACAAACATTGCCCAAAATCTCCTGAGGGAGCAAATTGCCCTCAAGTGAACATCACTTACTTATTTCATTCAAATATGTTCAAAATTAGTTTGAAGATTTCCATTAAGATAGTCTTTGTCTCTTCCTAAAGTCCTACTTCATAGCAGCTACTACCAGAACCTGAAAGTTCAACTTTTTAGTTTGGTGATGGAATCTAAAGTTAAAGATGTCCACCAGCTAGGGTGATTGAAGTTAGAATACTATTATAAGAGGTCTAAGTCTTATCTTATTCCCAATATCTATCTATCTATCTATATATATATATTTTTCCAGATGTATTTCTACTACTAAACTGAAAAGCTGATGATCTCAAACACTCACTGCATGGAAAAGAAGAATGGAATATTTCTGACTTCAAAGTTAATGCCCAATCATTTACTTGAATACTAATAGAGGATGTGTACATCCAGGAGGATGTTAATATTTCTAGAAAATGAGTCCCTGGGAAAAGTGGTATTTGTTCCAACTATCATTCTTCTCTGATACTAAGAGAAGTTAGTTGGAGATTCTGAAGATGGCGGCGATATAGGCAGGCGCATCCCAGGTCGTCTCCCGGAGCAAATGGAGTACGCAGCTGAAACTAATAACACCAACCCCAAATTGGCGAAACTACTCACCTGGTGAGACGGTTTACAGCTGGGAAGGGCAGAGCTCCCCTGGAAAGTGCCTGGTACGTGGTGCCTTCTAGTGTTGTATTTTGTGCCTTTAAATCAACGCAGCAGATCCAAGCAACAGCAGCCTCCTGAGCACCACACCCTCTGTCTGAGGAACAGCAGCTGTACGTGAAACCTCCCCCCACCAGCCAGAAGAGCCACCACAGCTGTGAACAGCACCCACCAGAGGAGCGGCTGCCAACTGAGGAGCAGCTGCTACCGCAACCACCCGAAGAGCAACCACAGCCCAAGGAGCCACTACCACCCAGGGAGCAGCCACTGAATGACTCAACGTCTAGATATGTCAGTGAGATCAAACATAGGTAGACAAGAAACCCCCAAAGGAAAGAAAAAGAGGACTCACCAAAAAAGCAGGTAAGTGATACAGAGGCATGCACCATGACAGAAAAAGAACTCAGAATAAGGGTCATTGAGTGCATAAACCATATGGAGGAAAAAATCAATAACATATGCAAGAAGCTAGAAGAAACAGATGAAAAAATCAACAACTTAAGTCAGACCCAAGAAAAAATGAAGAGTGATATAGCTGCAATAAAAAACACCATTGAAAGTATCAACAGTAGACTAGGAGAAGCAGAGGACCGAATTAGTGAATTAGAAGAAAAGGAAGCAAAACACACCCAAACCGTACTGCAATTGGAGAAAAAAATTAAAAGACAGGAGGAGAGCCTAAGGGAGCTTTGAGACAACATGAAACGAAACAACATACGAATACGAGGGGTGCCAGAACAACAGAAAGATGAACAAGGATTAGAAAACCTACTCGAAGAAATAATATCAGAAAACTTCCCTGAGGTGGTGAAGAAAAAAGTCACACAAGCCCAGAGAGTCCCAAGCAAGGTGAACCCGAAAAGACCCACACCAAGACACATCATAATTACCATGGCAAATGTTCAGAACAAAGAGAGAACCTTACAGGCTGCAAGAGAGGGTCGGAAAGTTACATACAAGGGATCTCCCATTAGATTATCAAATCATTTCTCAACAGAAACACATCAGGCCAGAAAAGAACGGACAGGAATTTACGAAGTGATGCAAAGCAAAGGACTGAATCCAAGAATACTTTATCCAGCAAGGCTATCATTCAAAATTGAAGGGGAAATAAGAAGCTTCACAGAAAAAAAAAGGTTAAGGGAGTTTATCACCACCAAGCCAGCAATGCAAGAAATGCTAAAGGGACTGGTGTAAAAAGAAGAAATAAAAAGCTCAGAAAGAAAACAGCCACACAAAAAAAGAAATGGCTACAAACAAGTACCTTTCAATAATAACTTTAAACGTAAATGGACTAAATGTTCCAACCAAAAGACATTGAGTGGCTGAATGGATAAAAAAAACATGACCCATACATCTGCTGTCTACAAGAGACCCACCTCATTAGAAGGGACTCATACTGACTGAAAGTGAAGGGATGGAAAAATATCTTTCAGGAAAATGGAAAGGAAAAGAAAGCTGGGGTAGCAATACTTATACCGGACAAAATAGACCTCAAACTGAAGGCCATAACAAGAGGTAAGGAAGGCCACTTCATAATACTAAAGGGATCAATACAACAAGAAGATATAACTCTGGTAAACATATATGCACCCAATGCAGGAGCACCCAAATTCAAAAAAAAAAAAAAAAAAAAACACTGCAAGGTATCAAAGGAGAGATCGACAACCATATAATTATAGTAGGGGACTTTAATACACCACTAACAGCACTGGATAAGTCCTATAGACAAACAATCAGCAAAGAAACAGCAATCCTAAATGACTCACTAGATCAGATGAACTTAATAGACATCTTCAGAACACTTCACCCCAAAGCCAGGGAATATACATTCCACTCTGATGCTCATGGGACATATTCAAAAATAGACCACATATTGGGTCACAAGCAAAGTCTCCCCAAATTCAAGAAGATTGAAATCATAAAAAGCATCTTCTCATACCATGATGGCATAATATTAGAAATAAACTACAATAAAAACAACCCCAAATACTCAAAAACTTTGAAGCTGAATAGGATGTTATTAAATATTGATTGGGTTAACAAAGAGATCAAAGAAGAAATCAAAAACATGCCTGAAACTAATGACAATGAAAACACAACAATCCAAAACCTATGGGACACAATGAAAGCAGTTCTGAGAGGGAAGTTTATAGCCCTACAAGCCTATCTGAAAAAACAAGAAAAAATGGTAGTAAATCATCTAACTCTACAACTCAAAGAATTAGAAAGATAGCAATAAGAAAACCCAAGAGTGAGCACAAGGAAGGGGATAATAAAGATTAGAGCAGATATAAAAGACATAGAAGCCAAAAAAAAAAAAAAAACAATACAGAAAATCAATGAAACAAAGAGCTGGTTCTTTGAAAGGATAAACAAGATTGATAAACCCCTAGCCAGACTCACCAAGAAGCAAAGAGAGAGGACCCAAATAAACAAAATCAGAAATGATAGAGGCGAAATAACAACAGACCCCACAGAAATACAAATGATTGTTAAAAATACTATGGACAGCTCTACTCCAACAAAATAGACAACCTGGAGGAAATGGACAAATTCCTAGAAAAATACAACATTCCAAAACTCAGTCAGGAAGAATCTAAAAATCTCAACAGGCCAATAACTATGGAAGAAATTGAAGCAGTCATCAAAAAGCTTCCAGCAAACAAAAGCCCAGGACCAGACGGCTTCACAGGGGAGTTTTACCAAACATTCAAGGAAGAACTAAAACCTATCCTCCTCAGAATACTACAAAAAATTCAAGAGGAAGGAACAGTTCCAAGCTCATTCTATGAAGCCAGCATCACCCTAATACCAAAACCAGGTAAAGACAACACAATGAAAGAGAATTACAGGCCAATATCCCTCATGAACATAGATGCCAAATTCCTCAACAAAATCTTAGCAAATAATATCCAGCAGTACATCAGAAAGATCATACACCATGACCAAGTAGGATTTATCCCAGGGATGCAAGGATGGTACAATATCCGCAAATCAATAAACGTGATACATCACAGAAACAAATTGAAAGAAAAAAACCCACATGGTCATATCAATGGATGCAGAAAAAGCATTTGACAAAATTCAACACCCATTTTTGATAAAAACTCTCAGTAAGGCAGGAGTAGAAGGATCATACTTCAACATAATAAAAGCCATATATGACAGGCTCACTGACAACATCATACGCAATGGACAAAAAATAACACCATTTCCCCTAAGAACAGGAACAAGACAGGGATGCCCACTCTCACCATTCCTGTTCAACATAGTACTGGAAGTGTTAGACATCGCAATGAGGCAAGAAGAAGAAATAAAAGGCATCCAAATTGGAAAAGAGGAAGTAAAACTGTCCTTATTTGCAGACGACATGATATTATACATACAAAACACTAGAGACTCCATCAAAAAGCTTCTAGACTTAATACATGAATTTGGCAATGTAGAGGGATACAAAATTAACCCCAAGAAATCTGAGGCATTTTTCTACACCAATAGTGAACTTTCAGAAAGAGAGATTATAAAAACAATCCCATTCACCATCGCACCAAAAAAAATTAAGCTACGTAGGAATAAACTTAACTAAAGAGGTAAAAGATCTCTACTCAGAAAATTACAAGATGTTGAAAAAAGAGATAGAGGAAGACATAAACAGATGGAAGAACATACTGTGTTCATGGATTGGTAGAATCAACATCATTAAAATGTCCATACTACCCAAAGCAATCTATAAATTCAACGCACTTCCCATTACAATACCTACGGCATACTTCACAGATCTAGAACGAATTCTCCAAAAATTCATCTGGAATAAAAAAAGACCCCGAATAGCTACAGAAATCCTGAAAAAGAACAAAGTAGGTGGGATCTCAATACCAGATATCAAGCTGTATTACAAAGCCACTGTTCTCAAAACTGCCTGGTACTGGCACAAGAACAGGCATATAGATCAATGGAATAGAATAGAGAGCCCAGAAATTGGCCCGAACCAATATGCTCAATTAATATTTGACAAAGGAGGCAAGAACATACAATGGAGCCAAGATAGTCTCTTCAATAAATGGTGTTGGAAAAATTGGACAGATATATGCAAGAAAATGAAACTAGATCACCAACTTACACCATACACAAAAATAAACTCAAAATGGATAAAGGACTTATATGTACGACAGGAAACCATAAAAATTCTAGAAGAATCCAAAGGCAATAAAATCTCAGACATATGCCGAAGCAATTTCTTCACTGATACAGCTCCTAGGGCACTTGAAACTAAAGAGAAAATGAACAAATGGGACTACATCAAAATAAAAAGCTTCTTCACAGCAAAAGAAATCATCAACAAAACAACGAGAAAACCCACTGTGTGGAAAAACATATTTGCCAATGTCATATCTAATAAGGGCCTAATCTCCAAAATTGATAGGGAACTCATACAACTTAACAAAAGGAAGATAAACAATCCAATCAAAAAATGGGCAAAGGACCTAAATAGACACCTTTCAAAAGAGGACATTCAGAAAGCCAAGAGACATATGAAAACATGCTCAAAGTCACTAATCATCTGAGACATGCAAATCAAAACAACAATGAGGTACCATCTCACACCTGTCAGACTGGCTATCATCAACAAATCCACAAACGACAAGTGCTGGAGAGAATGTGGAGAAAAAGGAACACTTGTGCACTGCTGGTGGGAATGCAGACTGGTGCAGCCACTATGGAAGACAGTATGGAGTTTCCTCAAAAAACTGAAAATGGAACTCCCATTTGACCCTGTGATCTCACTTCTAGGTATATATCCCAAGAAACCAGAAACACCAATCAGAAAGGATATATGCACCCCTATGTTCATAGCAGCACAATTCACCATAGCTAAGATCTGGAAACAGCCTAAGTGCCCATCAGTAGATGAATGGATTAGAAAACTGTGGTACATCTACACGATGGAATACTACGCTGCTCTAAAAAGGAAGGAACTCTTACCATTTGCAACGGCATGGATGGAACTGGAGAGCATTGTGCTAAGTGAAATAAGCCAGTCAATGAAGGAAAAATACCGCATGATCTCACTCATTCATGGATAATAGAGACCATTATAAACTTTTGAACAATAATAGATACAGAGGCAGAGCTGCCTCAAACACATTGTCAAACTGCAGCGGGAAGGCCGGGGAGGGTTGGGCAGCAGGAGGGGCGGGGGGAGTAAGAGATCAACCAAAGGACTTGTATGCATGCATATAAGCATAACCAATGGACATTAGACACTGGGGGGTAGGGGAGGCCAGGGGATTGTCAAGGGCGGGGGAAAAGAAGGGACACACATGTAATACCCTTTGTAATACTGTAAGCAGTAATAATAATAATAATAATAATAATAATAATAATAATAAAGAGAATTTAGTTGTAACTCTGATCCTTCTAGAATATTGGCTTACAATCTTGGCTGCATAACAGAATTATTCAAATAACTTTAAATATTCCAATGCCCAGTGTACTGCCCAGAATAATTAAGTCTAAGTGTCTGAGGGAGGTATAGAGGAACCCTTAGTTTTTAAAGCTGTGCTACCATTGTGTGGTTAAGTTTGAGAACTACTGACCTAGAAAACATTTTGTCTTCTAGGTTTCCCTTAGAATTCTCAGTTATTTCCTACCTAAGAGATATAAAATGTGAATGCCAAGTAAGAAACACAAAAGTGAATTCAGTGTTTCTCAAGTGTGGTTCCCAGATCAGTAACATAAATGTAGTATAGAATGAAAATTTTTAGACCATACACTAGAAGTAGTAAATCAGAAACTTTTCACCTAGACACAGCAATCTGTTTTTTAGCAACACCTTCAGGTGATGTGGATGCATGCCAAAAATTAAGGAACATTAAACTAAAAAAATAGCTTGCAGAAAAACTAACACAAAAATTTGAAGGCTGGAAGGAAAATACGGGAGTAGTGTCAAGAACACACAAAATAAAATGTGTAATTTTATCCAATACTAAGGTCACATTTGGACCTGTGATGAATAAGTCAAAAGACTAAGGTCATAATCTCTGAAGGAAGCTTGGTTTTCTTTCAGATGCTAATCCCCTATCAAACAAAACAGGTAAAGGCAGGAGTAATCATGGCATTTTATCTATCTCTGAAAACAAGGATTGCTAAACTCTAGTCAAAGGGAAGGCAGGGTGGATGGGTGGGTGGAAAGAGATCAACCAAAGAACTTGTATGCATATATGCATAACCCATGGACACAGACAATTGGGTGGTGGAGCCTGGGATGGGGGGCAGTGGTGGGCTATGAGGGGTCAGTGGGGGAAGAAAGGGGGCATATATAATACTTTCAACAATAAAGATTTAAAAAAAATAAAATCAATGTAATAAAAGAAAAAATAAGAGAACAAGAATAGATTATGATTTTAAGGATTCCAAGGAATAAATATATTTGGAATTTTATTACACAAAATTGTTCTTTCATGATATATATTTTAAAACTGTATTTTGAAAGTCTACTTTGAAATTTCTGTGAAAAACAACAGAAAATAAACTTTTAAAAATATTTAAATTTTTAAATTGGTAACACTAATTTTGATAGGAATTAAAACTTTACTGTGTTTACTAAACTAGTTCTGTAGCATTTTATGGCTATTCACTATTAATTTCCAATCTGTATTTTCAGATCCGAAAAAAAACATTACCAACAGCTTAAAAACAGAATAAAAATTAGTCTACCAAAATAGTTTCAACAGAAAGTCTGTCCCAGAATGATAAGTGAATGTCATTTAGTAGTATTCTCATGTAACATTACCATTAAAGAGTCCAGTTGTATTGTCATGGAAGAAATAAATATATTTCTTTACTTTTTATGATATCTCCTTAGCTTGTAGGCAATAACTATTTTGGGAAACCAAGAGATTAGGGAATAAGGATATCATTGAAATAAATTTTACTTTCATTATTATCAGGTAGCTAAATTCATAACATTAATAATTTAACTGGGAGGCTTTTCTTAAAGAATGTCTTGAAAGTCTCCCAAATGATAAAAAAAAAGAAAAAATTCTGCCGTCAACTGTAAAATAATATCTTAAAATAGATATTTAGGCAATTAAAAATGTTTTATCAAATCTCTTTAAGAAATATCAAGAAAAATTAAAAATTATAATAAACATTATCCTGCAAGTATAATTTTGTTAACACTTGAAGCAATTATTTTTTATAGTGCACACTCAAGAAAATATCTACACAATACTAATAACTTTTACTTGTCAATCTTTTAGAAAAATAATGTTTTATAATTAACCCTATATAATAAAGAGGTAATATGCAAATTGACAGTCAAACCATAACACAAGATGGCCAACCACATATGGTCACAAGATAGCCACCACAAGATGGCTGGCAGGGGAGGGCAGTCGTGGGGGACCAGGCCAGCAGGGGAAGGCATTGGGGGCAATTGGGCCAGCAGGGGAGCAGTTAGGCGTCGATCAGGCTGTCAGGGGAGTGGTTAGGGAGTGATCAGGTTGGTAAGCAGAAGTGGTTAGGGGCAATCAGCAGGCAGACAAACAAGCAGTTGGGAGCCAGCAGTCCTGGATTGTGAGAGGGATGTCGGACTGCCCGTTTAGGCCTGATCCTACAGGGATTGGGTCTAAACGGGTAGTCAGACATCCCCCAAGGTGTCCCGTATTGGAGACGGTGCAGGCTGGGCTGAGGGACACCCCCCCAGTGTATGTATTTCATGCACTGGGCCTCTAGTTTTTTAATAATAAAAGCAATTTTAGAACTTGAAAAGCTAACAAGTGTAATACTTTATAGACCTCTGAATAAAATGTTAATTACATTATTTTAAAACATTAGGAGTATAGATAGTTTGGGTAGAAAGTTTGACCAAAATGAAATAACTAAAAGAGTTTATGGAGACAATTATGTTCATTTTGACTCCAAGAAGGGGGTGGAAGACTTTACTTTCATATGGTTTAATACCAATAGCTTCTATTTACAGACTAGTTATTAAACAATCCTAAATATAATAATCTAGCCCAGTGGTGGGCAAACTGCGGCTCATGAGCCACATGTGGCTCTTTGGCCCCTTGAGTGTGGCTCTTCCACAAAATACCATGTGCGGGCGCGCACATACAGTGTGATTGAAACTTTGTGGCCCATGCGCAGAAGTCGGTATTTTGTGGAAGAGCCACACTCAAGGTGCCAAAGAACCACATATAGCCTAATACTAGACACTTTCTCTAATGAGCAGTTTTTCTTATAATTTAACTATAAGCATATAATTCAGGCTGTACTTACAAAATGCATAAATAGCAAATAAATAACTTTATAAAAATGCAAAAAGGATGATAATTTCATTTATATAATACTAGAAATTCGTGCACTCTGTGGGTGGGTGTCCCTCATCCTGGCCTGTGCCCTCTCGCAGCCCTGGAGCACTTGGGGGATGGCACACTGATGGCTCTAGGCCCACTTCCTGAACTGCTGCGGAGGTAGGAGAGGCTACTGCCACCACTGCTATGCTTGCCAGCCATGAGCCTGGCTTCTGGCTGAGCGATGCTCCTTCTGTGAGAGTGCATTGACCACAGGGGAGCATCTCCTGCATTGAGCATCTGCCCTCTGGTGGTCAGTGCACATCATAGCAACCAGTCGTTCCACCATTCGGTCGATTTGTGTATTAGCTTTTTATTATATAGGATTTTGATTGTCAACTTTGTGTCATATTGTCTGAGCTATAATTCACTGTTGTTTGGTCATACATTATTCTATAAGTTGCCATGAAGGAATTTTGTAGATATGATTAATATTTACAATCAGTTGAATTGAAGTAAAGGAAATTACTCTTGATAATATGGATAGGCCTCATACAATAACTTTAAGGCCAAGAATTCTGCCTCAAGACTAACAAAGAAATACTGCCTGAGTTTCCAGCTTGCTCGCTGGTTTTATGGATTCCAGAATTGTCATGTAATCTACAATTACATGAGGCAGTTCCTTTGGATAGAAAGATATATTGGTAGGTAGGTAGATGATGATAGATGATAGATGATCAATAGATAGATGATAGATGATAGATGATAGATAGAGATGTGTATATAAATATGATATATATGCATAATATAAGTATAGATATACTTATATATACACACATATATGTATACATTTATAAATAGAGATAAAAGGTAGATGGATCATATCAGTTCTGTATTTTTTTCTTGAGAACCTTTACTGACACAAATGCCAATATCATTTTTAATTTTTTCTCTCCTCTGATATCACCATTTGTTTTGTCATCTTAGAGCTCTAACTTTAACACAATTTATGCCAGAGTATAATTTTTAGTTATTCTGAATGGTATTTTTACAATGTCATTTTATAAATTCTATGATTTCTTTGTTACAAAATAATATTTTAGTCAATTACATATTTTTTTTCTAAGAGCTAGACATTTTCAGTATTAACCTTGAGGATCATATTAAAAATATCCAAACTCATAGAAGCATAGACAAATATAACCTATTTAATTTTATATTTATTTGATGCAACATACTAGAGATTAATGCCTATTGTTTTGATAATCTGTTTTTGAAAATTTAAGGGCTAACAAACTAAAAGTAGAGCAGATTCTGTTCTTACAACAAAACAAGGCAAACTTATACCATCTTGTTTCTTATTTTCTGTGTCTAATGCAAATAGCAAAGTAATCGATCACATCAATTCATTTATGTGAAAATTCAATCACACTTTCTAAACTGGTACTTAATACGGGAACACGGGTCTATATTGGTTTGATGATGTAGGCACTTCATTCAAATAAATGTGTCCTATAATTCAAGGACTCAATCAATTAAACAAGTTGAATAAATTATTGCAAAGTATGTGAAGGAATCAATGCATAGGAAGCTTTTATGTTTGAAATGTTAACCAATCATATAGTAGCTCATTGAATTATATTTTTTCATTGTGGAATGCTTTATTTTCTAGAGTTTACATCTGAATATTGGACTATTATTCATTTGAAGTCACAGAAAACTGAAATTGTTCTCTCCAGCAACAATTTTCACATAAACACAGTTGAAATAAAAAAGGCATTTTAATAATATCCTACTTACAGACACACACACGCACATACACATATACAAACACACGGTCTCTCATTTCATTCCACAGAAAATTGACTCATTGCAACCTTGGCCTTGAATTGAAAAAAATCAAATAATTTAAATTGTCCTTTGCATTTATATATTATACATACTCTTTTTTTAATTGATTTTTAAAGAGAGAGGTAAAGTGAAACATCCATTGGCAGCCTCCTGCACATGCACCAACAGCAGATGGAACCCGCAATTTGGGCATGTGCCCTGACCAAGAATGGTACTGGCTACCATTTGGTACACAGGAGTTGCCACACCAACTGAGCCACATTGGCCAGGGCCCTACATACTCCTGATAAATTAACTTTAGAAATATAGAAAGGTAGGGTAAAACTACTTATCTTACTACTTAGTAAAATTACTAGGAAAAACTAAAGTATTCTTTTAATTAAAATAAAATCAAAGAGATGTATGGGATAAAAACTATTTTGAGAACAAGAAATACAATGTAACATCGAAGAAAAGAAACCTGGAATTGCTATCTTTTTACAGTTACACATCAATTTCACTTGTTAATATGTTAATGTCTCTTGAATAATATTAATAACACTATTTATGCTGTAGAAGCTTAATTATTTTTTTAACAGCAGAAAGTAATTTTGGGTAATATCCTATGTAATAAAGAGGAAATATGCAAATTGACCATCACTCTTACACATAAGATGGTCAACCCTATATGGTCAAAGATATACACCCCCATGTGGACACAAGATGGCCACCACAAGATGGCTGGCAGGGGAGGGCAGTTGTGGGCAATCAGGGCAGCAGGGGAGGGCAGTTGGGAGGAACCAGGCCTGCAAGGGAGGGCAGTTGGGGGCAATCAGGCCTGCAGGGGAGGGCAGTTGGGGGTGACCAGGCCTGCAGGGGAGGGCAGTTAGGGGCAATCGGACCGGCAGGAGAGCAGTTAGGCATCGATCAGGCTGGCAGGGGAGTGGTTAGGGGAGATCAGGCAGGCAGGCAGACAGGATTAGAAAGTGAAAATAAAGTTACAAATGAGTTATTGGTAGGTCATGATTAAAGGTAGGAAATATGTATTGTTTATTTAATTTATGTTTTATTTAAGTATAGTTGGTATACAATTTAATATCAAATATATTAGATTTAGTGATTTGGCACAATATAGTGATTTGGCAAATCACAATATAGCGATTCCCTCCTGTGCACAAATTTTGTGCACCAGGCCTCTAGTAAGAAAATAAAATACAAAATCAGCTTTTCAGAAAAGTCCATTTGATATTTCACTTGAGCCCTTTAGTCATTTAAATTTAGATAAATTATTTTATTTATTTTCAACAGAGTAACCAAAATATCACAGAAACACTATTCCAAGTACCACCATATGCCACCTAGGTATAATTGTTTTTTGAAATTCAAAATTGTTGATTGCAAGCAATACATTATGCTTTAAACTAAGTTTTTCTTGGTTGCACCAATATTATTTACTTTTTAAAAATCTGTGACTAAGGATTAGAAAGTAAAAATAAAGTTACAAATGAGTTATTGGTAGGTCATGATTAAAGGTAGGAAATATGTATTGTTTATTTAATTTATGTTTTATTTAAGTATAGTTGGTATACAATTTTATATCAATTATATTAGTTTTAGGTGTACAATATAGTGATTTGGCATTTTTATATCTTACAATGTGATCAATCACCCCACTAATTCTAGCAATCATCTGTTGCCATGTAAATCTACCACAATATTACTGACTATATTTCCCTTCCCCTTTTTGCCCCCTACTCCCTCCCATTTGGTAATGATTCCTTTGGTCTCTGTGTCTATCAGTCTGTTTTAATTTTTTTTTTAAAATCCACATGTAAGTAAAAGCATAGAGTATTTGTCTTTACTTACCTGTCTCATTTCATTTAGCCTAATGCCCTCCAGATCTATCCATGTTGTCACAAATGGCAATATTTCATTATTTTTTATTGCTGAGTAATATTCCATTATGCACTGGAGTGGGCAAAAGTAGGTCAACAGTTGTAATACAAATTAATAATACCATAATTAATAAATAATATTACAAATATAATGATTTTACTCATATGTGGAATTTAATGAACAAACTGATCTACCAAGCATAATAGAGAGCAGGCAGACAACTCCAGGGTGGGGAATGTTGGAGGGGTGGAGGGATTGAGCAAAAAAGAAGAAAAAGAGAGAACTCATGGACATGGACAGCAATGTGATGATTGTGGGGTGGGGAAGAAGATAGCTGGAGATGGAAGAGGCTAGAGGGAGGAGAAATGGTGATGGAAAAAAATAATAATACAAGAACAAACTGTTTCACATACTCATAACTATAAACCCACTTTTGCCAACCTCTGTAGGTATATACACCACATATTCTTTATCCAGTCATCTATTAGTAGACACCTAGGTTGCTTTCGTTTCATGGCTATTGTAAATAATGATGCAATGAACATAAGGATGCATTTATCTTTTTAGATTAGTGTTCTTATTTTCTTTGTATAAATACCCAGAAGCAGAATTGCTGGGTCATATGGTATATCTATTTTTAATTGTTTAAGGAATCTCCATACTGTTCTCCAAGGGGCTGCACCAATTTACCATCCCACTAATAGTACTCAATGATTCCACTTTCTCCACATCCTCACTAACTCAAGTTATTTGTTGACTTCTTGATGCTATTCATTCTGACTGTTGTGAAGTGATATCTCATTGTGGTTTTGATTTTAATTTTTATTATGAGTGATGTTGAACATCTTTTCTTTTTTAAAATATATATTTTTATTGATTTCAGAGAGGAAGGGAAAGGGAGAAAGAGATAGAATCATGAATAATGAGAATCATTGATTGGCTTCCTCCTGCATGCCCCACACTGGGATCAAGGCTGCAACCCCAGTATGTGCTCTGACAGGGAAATGAACCATCACCCCCTGGTTCATAGGTCAAAGCTCAATCACTGAGTCACACGGGGCCAGGCTGAACATATTTTCATGTCTTTTGACCATCTATATGACTTCTTTGGACAAATGTCTTTTCATGTCCTTGGTCCATTTTTTTGGTTGGATTGTTCAATTTTTGTTATTGAACTATAATAATTTATTATATATTTTGAGTATCAACCCCTTATCAGATATATAATTTGAAAATATATTGCCTGAATCAGTAGCTTGACATTTTGTCTTGTTGAAGGTTTCCTTCACTGTACAGAGGCTTTATTTAGTTTGATGTAGTCCCATTTGTTTATTTTTTCTTCCTCTCCCCTTATTTGAGGAGATATATCCAAAAAGATATTACTCAGACTAATGTCAGATAATTTACTTCCTATGTTTTCTTCTAGGACTTTTATGGTTTTAGCCTTTATGTTTAAGTCTTTAACTCATCTTGAGTTTATTATTGGATATGGTGTAATAGAGTGGTTTATTTTTATTTTTTTTTTGTATGTATCTGTCCAATGTTTCCAATACCACTTGTTGAAGAGACTGTCATTACACCATTGTATGTTTTTACCTCCTCTGTCATAGAATAGTTGACCATATATAAGAAAGGGTTTATACTTGGCGTTTTCTATTTTGTTCCACTTATCTATGTGTCTTTTTTGTGCCAGTACCATATTGATTTGATTATTATAAATTTGGATTATAGTTTGACATCAGTGACCATGATATGTCCAACTTTGTTCTCCTTTCTCAAAATTCACTTAGTTACTCATGGTCTTTTGTGATTCTATATAAAATTTAGAATTATTTGTTATAATTATGAGGAAAACGACAGTAGTATTTTGATAGAAATTGAATTGAATCTGTAAATTGCTTTGGATAATATGGTCAGGAAATATGTATTCTAGCAATAACTCTTCTAACAGATAAATGATTCATAATGTTGTCTTTGTAAAATTAGGGAGTCCATATTTTCTATGAATTTCTACTGTTATATTCTGCACATAAAATTTTGCTAAGAACCTCATATAATATTATAATAGTTAAAAATCTCAATGTTTTTCCAAACACAAATTATTTAGATTATAAACAAACTAGTTATTCCTGTTTCTCAATCTCTCTCTATCTCCCCCACACACTCTGTCTCTCTCTCTCTTTCTGTCACACACACACACATACACACACACATACACACACACACACACACACACATACACACTCATATCTACATTTTGAAATTTGCCAAATATCTAGTCAAAGTAAAACATTTATCTAGAAATTTATTTTAAGTTATACATATAAAAATATCACATCGTGGTGGAAACAAAATTGTGAACTTAAAGTCTAGAACTTTATACAGAATTTTGGAAATGGCTGAAAGAACTTATCTTGCTTAGTCAGTCTTTAGATCTTTGCCTGTGAGTTTTCAGGAAAACACATGGCATCCATCTGAAGATGACTTGTCTAAGGATTATTCTCCTCTCTTATCATCTACACTGGAAGTATAACTAATCTATGGATTGAGAAATTGAATTTTGGCTACTTTTCCAGGTCTTCTTTCCTTTCTCTTTTTCTATTTTTAAAATATAATTTAAGTTTAAATATTGACTATCTTAAAGAATAATATACCAACAGTTAAAAACTAGGATGCAATGTAGTTTCCACTATAAAATTTTATTAAAATATTAAATGTAGTTAATATTTTAATAGATGTTTGTATATTATCCTGATTAGTGATTTTATGATGAACAACATCTTATATAATTAATGAGATTTTTCCAGTTATTATTTTGGAGGTACAAATTATCAAAACCTATTCAATATGATAATAATGTTTAAATATTTTTGAATAAAATATATAATTTAATTTTCAATTAAAATAATACGAATAAAAGTACTGTGTTTTTCACTAGAAAAAAAGTAAACTTATAATAAAAGGGAAACAATTAATAAATATTTCTTATACTTTATAATTCCCTATACAGATAAAATTATTTTTATAATTTATGTTGGAAACTTTACACAAATTATTAAAATTAAAATTGTACTTAATGGTGAATTTCAATCTAAGTATACTACCATTACACATCATATTTTTCAAAATTTCAATTGTCTTGGGAAACTTCATTATCTAAATATTTAAAATTAGAGGCCTAATGCACGAAGATTTATGCAAGAATAGGCCTTCCTTCCCCTGGCTGCTGGCACCTGGGACCCAGGCCTTCACTCCGGCCACCACCTCCCACCAGCTCCAGCTGGCTCTGTGGCCACTGCCCTGAGGCTGGCCCTTGGCAGCCAGCCAGGGCTTGCAGGAGGCTTGGCTTCCTTCATCAATGGGGCAACAAAGGAAGCCAAGCAGCCCGCATGAAGGAAGCCAAGTGTCCCACCCAAAGGAAGCCAAGCATCCCACCTGCTCCAGCTGGCTCTGTGGCTCCGGCCAGTGCCACCATCTTTGTGGCTATGGATTCCAACATCTTTGTTGCAGAGTGATGGTTAATTTGCATATTACCCTTTTATTAGTATACACAATGTTTCTAACAATAAGTATAGGTTACAAAACATCTACACTAATAAAATAGAAAGATGCAAATTAACCATCAGTCCGCCACTCTGCTACACCCACAAACCACGCCCACCATCCAATCAAGAGTGAGTACACAAATTAGCCCAAGGAAGATGGCTGCGGCCACAGAGATGGAGCAATCAGAAGGCTTGGGTTACCCCCGGCAATGGAGGAAGCCAAGCTTCCCACCTGCCCTGGATGGCTCTGGGCTCCACTAAAGGCTACAAAGTTTCAATAATAGAAGATAAATGAATCCCAGATACCTGCTTCTAGCCCACCCTAGCCTCCATTCAAGGAGGAGCTGAAAAAAAAAAAGGAGAAGCTGGGAGCTTGGGTCACCAGGGAGCGTGGCCAGACTGAAAATGGCCATCATCCCCTCACCCAGGCTGGCCAAGCATCCCAGCGGTAACCCCACCCTGATCCGGGACACCCTTCAAGGAAAACCAGCTAGGCCCCACCCATGCATCAGGCCTCTATCCTATATAATAAAAAGGTAATATGCAAACTGACCCTAACAGCAGAATGACTGGGAATGACTGGGCACTATGACTCACACTGACCACCAGAGGGCAGATGCTTAATGCAGGAGCTGCCCCCTGGTGGTCAGTGCACTCCCACAGGGGGAGCTCTGCTCAACCACAAGTCAGGCTGATGGCTGCCAGCACAGCAGTGGTGGCAGGAGCCTCTCCCACCTCCTCAGCAGCGCTAAGGATATCCAACTGCAGCTTATGCCTTCTCCCCGCTGGCAGGTGGACATCCCTCAAGGGTTCCTGGGCTGCCAGAGGGATGTCTGACTGCCAGCTTAGGCCCAATCTCCAGGGGAGCAGGCCTAAGCCAGCAGGTGGACATTCCCCGAGGGGTCCCAGACTGCGAGAGGGCACAGGCGGGGCTGAGGGACCCCCCCGACTGCACAAATTTTTGTTCACCGGGCCTCTAGTCCTATATAATAAAGAGCTAATATGCTATTTAGACCAGATGGCAGAACGACCTTCCTGAAAAACCTTCCGGAATGACCAGTGGGCTCAGCGACAGGGCCTCAAGGCAGCCAGGGCAGCGGCAGATGGGGCTGAGAGGGCCGAGCCCCTTGCCCAAATTTTGTGCATTGGGCCTTTTGTAAAATATAATTGGGAATAGATCCGTGGGGTTGATTAAAGATAGAATACCTCAAAATGATGAATCTTTGTGTTTTTTAATGATTTTTATTGATATTTTAAAATATTTTTTGAGAAAGAGGAAGGGAGACAAATAGAGAGAAAGAGAGAGAGAGAGAGAGAGAGAGAGAGAGAGAGAGAGAGAGAGAGATATGAAGGAGAAACATCGATCAGCTCCCTGCAGCAAGCACCCAACCAGGGATCAAGCTGAAAATCTGGGCATGTGCCCTGACCGGGAACTGAACCAGTGACCTTTCAATTCCCATGACAGTGCTCAACTGATACCCCCTGGCCAGTGCAAAAGGATGAAACTTATCCTATCTAATAAAAGGGAAACATGGTAATTAGCCGTACATCCACAACCCTTCGCATTGGCTAATCAGGGCGGTATGCAAATTAACTGCCAGCCAAGATGGCGGCAAGCAGCCAGGCAGCTTGAAGCGAACATGAGCTTGCTTGCTTCAGTGACGGAGGACTCCAACGTTCCCCACCTGCCGCTACCGGCTTCTGAGCTTGCAGTTTGAGACATTTTTACAAATATAGAAGCTAAACAAAACCCCAGAAACCTGCTTTCATCCAGCCGGGAACTCAGAGCTGGAACTGAAACAGTGTTTCGATTATAGAACCCAAACAAAACAGATACCGGCTTTCAGCAGCTGAGGCCTAAGAGCTGGAGCCAAGCCTCAGAGCTAAAGCTGGCCCAGAATTAAAAAAAAGAAAAGAAAAAAAGGAGCAGTTGGAGCTTCAGTCACCCACCAGTCTGAAAACAGCCCTCAGACCCTCACCCAGACTGGCCAAGCACCTCAGTGGGGACCCCCAACCTAATCCAGGACACCCTTCAGGGCAAACCAGCCAGCACCCACCCATGCACCAGGCCTCTATCCTATATAGTAAAAGGGTAATATGCCTCCTAGCACCGGGATCAGTGGAGTCACGAGGCATCCCAGCACTGGGAATAGCGTGACAGGGGGCAGCGCCCAAACCCCCTGATTGCCCTGAGGCTCTGTGTGTGACAGGGGGTGGGGCCACAACCTCCCTATCCACCTGCTCTGTTTGTGACAGGGGAAGGTGTCCCTACCCCCTGATCAGCCCTGCTCTGTGGGTGATAGAGGGCAGTGCCCCAACCCCCTGATCCGCCCTGCTCTGTGGTGCCAGGAGCCGGTCCATCCTTGCTGTTTCTAGGGACCTGGCAAATATGGCATACTGTTCTTAATATATTTGATCACCTTCTTGGCACTATGTGTTTTAACCAAGGTCACCTCTCCGAGAAAGGTTGTTTCCCCAGGTAGGGATTTTCCCCTGAAGTTAGGGAGGGAATAAAACCTCTTAACTAAGTGCCAGGCGGGTAGTTAATCACTTTAACTATGAACAATCATGCTTGAGCTACATAATCTTTACTCCCTGGAATGGAGATAAGAAACGCCCTAACCTTTGGAATAGAGATTGATAGGATTAGAATCAACTGGTATAAATAAAGATGCAACAAGACAACAGGAGTCAGAACCTAGAGAGGCAGACCGAGAGACAGACCCGAGACACAGAACTCAGAACCTACAGACAGAACTTAAGAGACAGAACTTAAGAGACAGAACTTAGGAGACAGAACTTAGGAGACAGAACTTACACGGAACTTAGAAGACAGAACCTGGCTGGAGATCCTAACCAGAACTTCGCTGGAGATCCTGACCAGAACTTGGCTAGAGGAACCTGGCTATGATGATCACCCGATGGCTGCCTCCGTGTCAAGAGAACCTGACTAGAACTTGGACAGAACCTGGCTGGAGTACCTAGCGAGGGAACATGGCTACAGAACCTGGCTGGAGATCCTGACAAGAGAACCCAACTATGCTGATGAACTGAACACTGCCTCTGTGCCATTCATTCCTTCTTCGCCGACTCCGTCCACACCTTTGGGGACCCCTAGACCCGCTGGGGCTGGGCCCCAGCACTGTGGGTGATAGAGGGCGGTGCCCCAACTCCCCTATCAGCCCTACTCTGTGAGTGGCGGGGGGAGGAGCTCCTCAATCCCCTGATTGGCCCTGCTCTGTGTGTGACAGGGGGTGGCGCCTCAACCTCCCCATCAACCCTGCCTTGAGTGTGACAGGGGGTGGTGCCCCAACCCCCCAATTGGCCCTACCCTAAGCGTGACTGAGGGTGGCATCGCAACCTCCTGATCGCCCTGCTTTGTGCATGACAGGGGATGGCGCCCCAACTCCCCAATTGGCCCTGCTCTGAGTCCCACCAGGGGCTGCACCTAGGGATTGGGCCTGCCCTCTGCCACCCGGGAGCAGGCCTAAGCCAGCAGGTCTTTATCTCCCGAGGGGTCCCAGACTGCAAGAGAGCACAGGCCGGGCTGAGGGACGCCCCCTCCCCCACTGAGTGCAAAAATTTTTGTGCACTGGGCCTCTAGTTTTATTATATAACTCTATGGAAATAAAGATACTAAATAGGAAACAAATAAATCAAGATTATTAATGAATATTGTACTTTCTTTACTTTTTGTTTTGAAGGACAAGCTGTTAAACATAAATTAATACTTTTTTAAAAATCATAACAGAATTGGCATAAAGCTAGATTCTCCTGGTGCTTTATTTTTGTTTATAACTGCTTTTAGAATATAATTTAAACACTGCATCAATTGGCTAATTTCTACATGGCAACTTGTGGTTCTTTGTATTGAATATAGTATTATTTGTGTATATCCTTCTATTGAAGGAACACCTTGCAGCTTCTTAAGTTAAAATTATTACATATCTAATAAAGTCTGTATTTATAAATATTTAAGTGATCTATATTTTTTATCTGAATTTCAGGAGTTTCCACGTGTTTAAAAATATGTTGAATTCTGATTTATCTAAAGATGGATCTCATGGACCCTAGTGAGACTAAAGTTTATCAAATTTCAAAGCATCCTCCATTCTCCGTTGGTGAAATGGGTTTTCAAATCCATTCTTACCAAAATCATTTTAACTGAAGGAATAAAACTATTCTTATACTCCTAATAAAAATAAAAAATTTAGCAAATGTGAGAGAGCCATGTTATCTTGGGAAAATTTATATGCCACATAATTACCATCCTCAAAAATAGAATAATAGGAATATATTGTGATGAAGAAACTACAATATATAAGAAAAGAGCCAAATACTCATTTACCACTTCCCCTTAGTAAATTTAGAAGACATTGAGTCTGTGCATGCTAATTGAGAATAAATTCTCAATAGAATTTTTTCGAAAAAGAGCTTTTTTCATAAATGTATTAACTAAAACTTATATAACTATATTATATTGAGTCCACAGATATCTGAGAAAAAGAGAAATAATGATTTTTCTTGGCAAATTATTTATAATTAAAAAATAATATTGAAAACTGGTATGCTAAATTTTTATTAGGAAACTTCTAATTGAAAAAGGTCTTCTGGCCCTGGCCAGTGTGACTTGTTGGTTGGAGCATCAGCCCACGTACCAAAAGGTCACAGGTTTGATTCTTAGTCAAGGCCATAGGTTTCAGATTCCATTTCTAGCCCCAGGTTGGGGTGCATGTGGGAGGTAACCAATCCACGTGTCTCTCTAACACTGATGTTTATCTGTATCTCTATCTTTCTCTGTCTCTGTCTCTGTCTCTCTCTCTCTCTCCCCCCACCCAACTCCCTTCCTCCCTTCCATTCTCTGTAAAAATCAATGGAAAAAATATCATTGGGTGAAGATTAACAAGAAGAGAAAGAAAGGAAGAGGAGAGAGAGAGAGAGAGAGAGAGAGAGAGAGAGAGAGAAAGAAAGAAAGAAAGAAAGAAAGAAAGAAAGAAAGAAAGAAAGAAAGAAAATGAGGTCTTCCGTAAAAGCAACTTTGTTGCCAAACTGACAAAGAATAACACCTTTATTAAATCTGTTATTAGGAATGTCACTAAAGAACCTACACTAATAAAAGAGAAACATGCAAATTAACCATCACTCCATCACTCCGTCACTCCGCTACACCCACCAACCAATCAGAGTGACTATGCAAATTAACCAAACAAAGATGGCGGTTAATTTGCATACACAGGCACGTAGGGAAGACTGAAGACATCTAAAGATGGCTATGGTTACAGAGCTGGAGCAAGCAGGAGGCTTGGGTTGCTCTGAGCAAAGGAGGATGCCAAGCTTCTCGTGGCCCTGGACTCCACTCAAGGAGGGGCTGGGCTCTGCTCAAGGAGGGGGTGGTGGCCTGTGGTTTACTAAACTTTACTGGAGCTGCTCCCCACACCCCCACACCCTGCCCCAGAACCACGCTGCCTACAGCAAGTTGCCCAGGCAGCATCTTGACAAGCGGGCGGCCCAGGAGAGCCAAGTAGAGCGGGGGCTGCAGGGAGCCATGGAAGGGCGGGGCCGCCAGAGCCAAGTTCCTGGGGGTCTGAGGAGAGTGCCTGAAGGAAGAGGAAGCTTCAGCTGATTGGCCAGCCAGGAGCCATGGCCATGGGGTCTGTAGGTGCGTGGACAGGCCTCAACCTGAGGGGTGGCTCCTAGGCAAGTGCCACAGATTCAGCAAAGTGGCTGGCCAGAAAGCAGGCAGCCCAAGGGGCGCAGAGCAGCGCCAAGTCGGGGTACACTGGAGGGGCTCAGGCCAGAGCAGGGTGCTGGCGGACAGGGACCTGCCTCACCTGTGGAGAGGGAGGTTCTGCAGTGGCCACAAGACGTGGGAAACAAGAGGCAATGACTGCTGGCATGGAAGGATGCCAGGGCAGAGGGGCGTGGACTCGCAGCCCTGAGGTGGGGGTTTAGGGGCGCCACATTGTTGGGTACTCCACTGTGGTGGTTTGGTGAAGCTCCTAGCGCTAACCAGGCCTTGCTGCGGCCTGCACACTTGAGAGGCCGGGACTCCTGCTCCCACCTTGGCCCAAAAGCAAGCCTGCACCCACCCTGCACTCAGTTCCTGCTCCACCCTGCCCCTAGTTCTTGCCCCGCCCCCAGTTTCCACCCCACCCCATGAGGGTGCACACCTGCATGGTGAGTGTGAAGTCTACCACCTGCTCCCCAGAATGGGGAGCAGTAAAGAATGGGGGTGGGGTGGGGGAGAGGAAAGAATGTGAAGCATCCATGATGAAGAGGTGCTTGAGAAGAAGGCTCGGAAGCCTGAAGGCCAGGGGGATGGGGTTTGTTCTGTTTGCCCCGCAGCTCTCCCTTAGGAAAGGCAGAGAGTGCAGTTGTGAGGGCTCCCTGCGTGCTGAGTCCAGTTCCATTGCCAACTGGAATTGGCCTCAGTTTCTTTGAAAAATGGATTAAGTGTGTCCCAGTGCCTTCACTGAGCTTTGAGGGCCAATTGAAATACTATATAAAGAAAATGAGTGAAGATGTGAGAAAGAAAAGGAAGGGTGAGCAACACAAAAGAAAGATTGAAAGGAACCTGTAAACCTATTGTCACTTAAATAGGGAATATAGTCAACAGTGTTGTAATGACAGTATGATGTGAGGTGGGTACTGTAAATATCAGGGAACACTTTGTAAAGTATATGATTGTCTAACTCCTATTCTGTAACTAATATAAAACCTGAAACTAATACAAAAAAATTGAATGTAAAGAAATGAAAATAGGAGTGAAATTTTTCTAAATTTCAAAGTTTAAATAAAGGCTGTAAGGAAGGAAGGGGGAGAATAAAAAATAGTGTTTTTCATTTTACCACTTTATTGTCTTTTTAGTACATGAAAAGGACAGTTGTCTTTATATGGTGCTTTTATACTTTTCTAAGTCATTATCTCATTTAATGTTCAGGGTAACTTAAAGACAAGATAATTAGTCCCTCCACTATTCAAAGAAAGGAAATCTTAGTGTCTGGCCCCAATGATTCAATCATCAAGCCCTTATTGTAAAGCGGGGGTTAGTGAAATTTTGCATGAAAGGTCATATCTATACTGATAAAAGACTTGGGGGTGATCAGGCCAGCAGGGGAGGGCAGTTGAGGGTGATCAGCCCAGCATAGGAGTACTTAGGCATCAATCAGGCCGGCAGGGGAGCTGTTAGGGGGCGATCAAGCTGACAGGCAGAAGTGGTTAGGGGCAATCAGACAGGTATTCAGGCAAGCAGTTAGGAACCAGCAGTCCTGGATTGTGAAAGGTATGTCCAACTGCCGGTTTAGGCCCAATCCCCGCAGTTGGACATCCTGGGATCAGGCCTCCTGGACATTCTAGAATCAGGCCGTCGGACATCCAGGGACATCCTGGGATCAGGCCTAAAATGGCAGTCGACATCCCCCAAAGGGTCCGAGATTGGAAAGGGTGCAGGCTGGGCTGAGGGACACCACCGCCCCATGCACAAATTTCGTGCACCGGGCCACTAGTTAACAATAATAAAGAGTAATAACAACTAACTCTAAGATAGGGGGCATATTTTAACTTTCACAGTAGCACCATTATTTTATTTAATGTGTTCAGTTTAAAAAAAACACACATGAAACACTAATGTAACCTGTAAAAACAAAGGAAGCAAGGCCATTACACAGAAAACAAAAAGCATTGAGTAGACACTGAAGCAGAGGAAGCCCAAGTGTTAGAATTACAAGAATTTTTATAATCAACTATTTCAAATATACCTTTAGAAGAAAATATATCTAAAGAACTAAAACAGGTGTGAGAATGATATCTCACCGAATAGAGAATGTTAAACTGTAGATTCTTCTAAAAAGAATAAATAGAAGCTGGGAAGTTAAAAAATATATAGTAGAAGATATGAATGGCGGGGAGAAAGAAGATGGCGGCAATATAGGCAGACGCATCCCAGGTCGTGTCCCGGAGCAAATGGAGTGAGCAGCTGAAACTAATAACACCCACCCCGAATTGGCGAAATCACTCAACTGGTGAGACGGTTTGCAGCCAGGAAGGGCAGAACTCCCCTGGAAAGGTAAAAAAAAAACAAACCAGGGATTTGGGCAGGAAAGTTTGCCAGACATCTGAACCCAGAGGGTCGGAGGGAGACCGCATGGCAGACAGCCCCGTCCCTTGGGACAGGCACAGCCCCTGACTGGGGAAAGGAGATGTGCGGGATTCCTGGCGCCGCCGGGGGATTTGAGAGCTGGGTTCTGTGATCACGGAGGACTGAGCCTAAAAGGGGCAGCCTGAAGAGCTGACCTGACTATGCAGTGGCCATAAAAGAAGAGTTTACAAAAACCAAGCCTTCCCCGTTTTCGCAGCCAGCATTTGTTTGTTTGTTCTCACCGAATCCTGTTCATGGGACATTTCGGATACAGACACTCACGTGCACTGAAGAGAGGGAGAGGGTGAGGAGGAATGGAATCTGGGGAGAGACTGAGGAGAGAAGGGGGACAAGGAGAGGAGGCAGCGAATTGAGTGCTGAGACACCCGTTAGCCCAGGACTGGGGGAGCCATTCTCTCTGGAGAGTGAGACTCCTCCCCCCAGCCCCCAGGCAAGGAGCACAGCCACACCCAGATTCCACCCTGAAGGAGATCAAGGATTAAAATAATTTGATCAGCCCCTGGGAGTTAACAGGGTCTGGCCTGTAGAGGGATTTTCAATGCCATATAGCCTCAGAGGCCAACCCCAGAACACTGACACCCAGAGGCTGAGCCACAAACTGACTCTTTGCTAAACACAAAATAAGGCAGTCTGGGAAACAAATACGGCCTGCTTTAAAATAAAGACTGTGGTTTACAACACAGAGGAACAGTGTATCGCAGGGAAACTCAACACTCTCCTGAATACCTGGCAGGACTAAAGGCGAGCCAGACTGAAGAATAGAAGAACCGAAGGACCTTCACTACTGCAATTTTTTTTTTCTTTTTTCACGCTTTAACTAAAAAAACATTTTTTTCCTTTTTTTTCTTCTTTTTTCCCTCTTTTTCCATCACCTGATTTTACCCTTTTAATTAATACCTTCTTATTTTTAACCAGTATTATTACTGCTAACATTTTACCATCTTTTAAAGTGCCATTTTATTTTCTCTTTATTTTATTTTGGGATTAGTGTTCTCCATTGTATTTTCATCGTTATATTATTGGTTGTTTCTAGTTTGGATCCATCTACAGGGAGCTGTTGCTGGAATTTGCTGGGATTAGTGGCGGTTCTATAGGAGTATTCTCCTCATATACAAAGGCTCTTCCCCTCTTCCACTTCATTCTCTCTTTTCGCTCTTTTTTTTTTTCTTTTCTTTTCTCGCTTTTATTATCCCCCCTTCTTTTTCCCAATTTCATTTTTGCACTCCTTTTTTTGGTCCCTACTTTTTTTTTTCCTTTTTTCTCTTTTATCTTTTTCTCTTCCTTCTTCCTTATCCCCTAATTCCCTTAATTTGGGTGGTCACCATTATTTTGGGTTATTAATATCGTGAATATATTTGTGTTTAGTGCCTGGTACATGGTGCCTTGTTGTGTTGTATTTTGTGCCCTTAAATCAATGCAGCAGATCCAAGCAAGAGCATCCTCCTGAGCACCACACCCTCTGCTAAGGAACAGCAGCTGTACGTGAAACGGCCCCAACAAGCCAGAAGAGCCACCACAGCTGTGAACAGAACCAACCAGAGGAGCTGCTGCCAACTGAAGAGCAGCTGCTTCCGCAACCGCCCGAAGAGCAACCACAGACCAAGGACTCACTGCCACCCAGGGAGCAGCCACTGAACAACTCATCATCTAGATATGTCAGTGAAATCAAACATGGGTAGACAAAGAAACCCCCAAAGGAAAGAGAAGGAGGACTCTCCAGAAAAGCAGCTAAGTAATACAGAGGCATGCAACATGACAGAAAAAGAATTCAGAATAAGGGTCCTAGAGTGCATAAACTGGATGGAGGAAAAAATCGAAAACCTCTACAAGAAGCAAGAAGAAAGAGATGAAAAAATCAATAACATATGGAAGAAGCTAGAAGAAAGAGATGAAAAAATCAACAACATAAGTAACACCCAAGAAGAAATGAAGAGTGACATAGCTGAAATAAAAAACACAATTGAAAGTATCAACAGTAGACTAGGAGAAGCAGAGGACCGAATTAGTGAATTAGAAGACAAGGAAGCAAAACACACCCAAACCGTACTGCAATTGGAGAAAAAAATTAAGACAGGAGGAGAGCCTAAGGGAGCTTTGAGACAACATGAAACGAAACAACATACGAATAACAGGGGTACTGGAACAACAGAAAGATGAACAAGGATTAGAAAACCAATTCAAAGAAATAATATCAGAAAACTTCCCTGAGGTGGGGAAGAAAAAAGTCACACAAGCCCAGAGAGTCCCAAGCAAGGTGAACCCGAAAAGACCCACACCAAGACACATCATAATTACCATGGCAAATGTTCAGGACAAAGAGAGAATCTTAAAGGCTGCAAGAGAAAGACGGAAAGTTACATACAAGGGATCTCCCATTAGATTATCAAATGATTTCTCAAAAGAAACACATCAGGCCAGAAAAGAATGGATGGGAATTTAAAAAGTGTTGCAAAGCAAAGGACTGAATCCAAGAATACTCTATCCAGCAAGGCTATCATTCAAACTTGAAGGAGAAATAAGTAGCTTCACAGACAAAAAAGGCTAAGGGAGTTTATCACCACCAAGCCGGCAATGCAAGGAATGCTAAAGGGTCTGGTATAAAAAGAAGAAAGAAAAAGCTCAGAAAGAAAACAGCCACACAAAAAAAGAACTGGCTACAAACAAGTACCTTACAATAATAACTTTAAACGTAAACGGACTAAATGCTCCAACCAAAAGACATCAAGTGGCTGAACGGATAAAAAAAACATGACCCATACATCTGCTGTCTACAAGAAACCCACCTCATTAGAAGCGACTCACACAGGCTGAAAGTGAAAGGATGGAAAAATACCTTTCAGGCAAATGGAAAGGAAAAGAAAGCTGGGGTAGCAATACATATATCAGACAAAATAGACCTCAAAGTAAAGGCCATAACAAGAGATAAGGGAGGCCACTTCATGATACTAAAGGGATCAATACAACAAGAAGATATAACTCTGGTAAAAATATATGCACCCAATGCAGGAGCACCCAAATTCATAAAAAAACTCCTGGAAGACATGGAAGGAGAGATCGACAAAAATACAATCATAGAAGGGGACTTAAATACAGCACTGACAGCACTGGACAAGTCCTATAGACAAACAATCAGCAAAGATACAGCAATCCTAAATGACTCACTGGATAAGATGGAATTAATACACATCTTCAGAACACTTCACCCCAAAGCCAGGGAATATATGATCTTCTCAAGTGCTCATGGGACATCTTCAAAAATAGACCACATATTGGGTCGCAATCAAAGTATCCCCAAATTCAAGAAGATTGAAATCATAAAAAGCATCTTCTCAGACCACGATGGCATAATATTAGAAATAAACTTCAATAAAATCAACCCAAAATACTCAAACACCTGGAAGCTAAATAGCATGCTATTAAATATTGATTGGGGTACCAATGAGATCAAAGAAGAAATTAAAAACATCCTGGAAACTAATGACAATGAAAACACAACAATCCAAAACCTATGGGACACAATGAAAGCAGTCCTGAGAGGGAAGTTTATAGCTCTACAGGCCTATCTCAAAAAACAAGAAAAAATGTTAGTAAATCATCTAACTCTACAACTCAAAGATTTAGAAAGAGAGCAACAAGAAAACCCCAGAGTGAGCAGAAGGAAGGAGATAATAAAGATTAAAGGAGAAATAAATGAAATAGAGACCAAAAAAAAAAAAAACACAGAAAATCAATGAAACCAAGAGCTGGTTCTTTGAAAGGATAAACAAGATTGACAAACCTCTAGCCAGACTCACCAAGAAGCAAAGAGAGAGGACCCAAATAAACAAAATCAGAAACGATAGAGGCGAAATAACAACAGACCCCACAGAAATACAAATGATTGTTAAAAAATACTATGGACAGCTCTACTCCAACCAACTAGACAACCTGGAGGAAATGGAAAAATTCCTAGAAAAATACAACATTCCAAAACTCAATCAGGAAGAATCTAAAAATCTCAACAGGCCAATAACTATGGAAGAAATTGAAGCAGTCATCAAAAAGCTTCCATCAACCAAAAGCCCAGGACCAGACGGCTTCACAGGCGACTTTTAACAAACATTCAAGGAAGAACTCAAACCTATCCTCCTCAGACTACTACAAAAAATTCAAGAGGAAGGATCACTTCCAAACTCATTCTATGAAGCCAGCATCACCCTAATACCAAAACCAGGTAAAGACAACACAATGAAAGAGAATTACAGGCCAATATCCCTCATGAACATAGATACCAAAATCCTCAACAAAATCTTAGAAAATCAGATCCAGCAGTACATCAGAAAGATCATACACCATGACCAAGTAGGATTTATCCCAGGGATGCAAGGATGGTACAATATCCGCAAATCAATAAACGTGATACATCACATAAATAAATTGAAAGAAAAAAAACCACAAGGTCATATCAATTGATGCTGAAAAAGCATTTGACAAAACTAAACACGCATTTTTGATAAAAACTCTCAGTAAGGCGGGAGTAGAAGGATCATACCTCAACATAATAAAAGCCATATATGACAGGCCCACAGCCAGCATCATACTCAATGGACAAAAACTAACACCATTTCCCCTAAGAACAGGAACTTGACAGGGATGCCCCCTCTCACCACTCCTGTTCAACATAGTACTGGAAGTGTTAGAGATTGCAATTAGGCAAGAAGAAGAAATAAAAGGCATCCAAATTGGAAAAGAGGAAGTAAAACTGTCCTTATGTGCAGACGACATGATATTATACATACAAAACCCTAGAGACTTCATCAAAAAGCTACTAGACTTAATACATGAATTTGGCAATGTAGCAGGATTCAAAATTAACCCCAAGAAATCTGAGGCATTTCTATACACCAATAGTGAACTTTCAGAAAGAGAGATTATAAAAACAATCCCGTCTACCATCGCACCAAAAAAATTAAGCTACCTAGGAATAAGCTTAACTAAAGAGGTAAACGACCTCTAATCAGAAAACTACAGGATGTTGAAAAAAGAGATAGAGGAAGACATAAACAGATGGAAGAACATACCGTGTTCATGGATTGGTAGAATCAACATCATTAAATGTCCATATTACCCAAAGCAATCTATAAATTCAACGCACTTCCCCTTAAAATCCCAACTGCATACTTCATAGATCTAGAATGAACTCTCCAAAAATTCATCTGGAATAAAAAAAGACCCCGAATAGCTGCAGCAATCCTGAAAAAGAACAAAGTAGGTGGGATCTCAATACCACATATAAAGGTGTATTACAAAGCCACTATTCTCAAAACTGCCTGGTACTGGCATAAGAATAGGCATTTAGATCAATGGAAAGGAATAGAGAGCCCAGAAATTGGCCCAAACCAATATGCTCAATTAATATTTGACAAAGGAGGCAAGAACATACAATGGAGCCAAGACAGTCTCTTCAATAAATGGTGTTGGGAAAATTGGACAGATATATGCAAGAAAATGAAACTAGACCACCAACTTACACCATACACAAAAATAAACTCAAAATGGATAAAGGACTTAAATGTACGTCAGGAAACCATAAAAATTCTAGAAGAATCCAAAGGCAACAAAATCTCAGACATATGCCGAAGCAATTTCTTCACTGATACAGCTCCTAGGGCACTTGAAACTAAAGAGAAAATGAACAAATGGGACTACATCAAAATAAAAAGCTTCTGCACAGCAAAAGAAACCATCAACAAAACAATGAGAAACCCACTGTGTGGGAAAACATATTTGCCAATGTCATATCTGATAAGGGCCTAATCTCCAAAATTTATAGGGAACTCACACAACTTAACAAAAGGAAGATAAACAATCCAATCAAAAAATGGGCAAAGGACCTAAATAGACACCTTTCAAAAGAGGACATTCAGAAAGACAAGAGACATATGAAAACATGCTCAAAGTCACTAATCATCTGAGAGATGCAAATCAAAACAATAATGAGGTACCATCTCACACCTGTCAGACTGGCTATCATCAACAAATCAACAAACGACAAGTGCTGGAGAGAATGTGGAGAAAAAGGAACACTTGTACACTGCTGGTGGGAATGCAGACTGCTGCAGCCACTATGGAAGACAGTATGGAGTTTCCTCAAAAAACTACAAATGGAACTCCCATTTGACCCTGTGATCCCACTTCTAGGAATATATCCCAAGAAACCAGAAACACCAATCAGAAAGGATATATGCACCCTTATGTTCATAGCAGCACAATTCACCATAGCTAAGATCTGGAAACAGCCTAAGTGCCCATCAGTAGATGAATGGATTAGAAAACTGTGGTACAACTACACGATGGATTACTATGCTGCTGTAAAAAAGCAGGAACTCTTACCATTTGCAATGGCATGGATGGAACTGGAGAGCATTATGCTAAGTTAAATAAGCCAGTCAATGAAGGAAAAATACTACATGATCTCACTCATTCATGGATAATAGAGACCATTATAAACTTTTGAACAATAATAGATACAGAGGCAGAGGTGCCTCAAACAGATCGTCAAACTGCAGCGGGAAGGCTGGGGAGGGTTGGGGGGTAAGGGGTAGGGGGGTAAGAGATCAACCAAAGGACTTATATGCAAGCATATAAGCATAACCAATGGACATATGACACTGGGGGATTGGGGAGGCTAGGGGACTGTCTAGGGCAGGGGGAAAAATGGACACATATGTAATACCCTTTGTAATACTTTCAGCAATAAAAAAAAATTGAAAAAAAGAAAAAAATATATAGTAACTGAAAAATAAAGTCAAAAAGCAGTTTTTAATTGAATGAAGGATAATCAGAGATCTTGAAGATAGGACAATGGGATTGTCCACTCTGAGGAAGAGAAAAAAAAGGGATGCACAAAAATAGACTTGAAAATGTAGAGAGGGGAAAAAATAATTTTTTAAGAAACAATCATGCTCTGGCTGGTTTGGCTCACTGGATAGAGCGTCGGCCTGGGGACTGAAGGGTCCCAGGTTCAATTCAGGTCAAGGGCATGTACCTTGGTTGCGGGCACATCCCCAGTAGGGGGTGTGCAGGAGGCAGCTGAGCGATGCTTCTTTCTCATTGATGTTTCTAAATCTCTGTCCCTCTCCCTTCCTCTCTGTAAAAATCAATAAGATATATTTAAAATAAAGAATCACTGAAAAATTAGCAAATTTGATGAAAAATAATTTATGCATCCAAGTCATTCAATAAGCTCCAAGTAAGGTACAATCAAATATATCTGCACCTGGACACATCATAGTTAAACTTTCAAAACTCAAAGAGATTCTTGAAATTAACAATAAAAAGTGGTTCATTGCCGAGGCTGTGTGGTTCACTGGGTTGGAGCATTATCCTATACACCAAAAGGTGGTGAGTTTTATTCCCATCCCAGGCATATAGCCAGATTGTGGGTTTGATCCCTGGTTGGGGCACATACAGGAAGCAGCTGATAGGTGTTTCACATTGATGTTTCTCTTTTTTCCCTTCTCTCTGAAATCATTTTTTTAAAAGTGATTCATCTCATAACAGGTGTTCTCAATAGTACTGACAGCAGATTTCTTATTAGGAGCCATAGAGGTCAATGGGATGACATGCACTAAGAGCTGAAAGAAAAGGAGCCAATCAAGAATTCTACTTCCAGCAAAACTATATATATATATATATATATATATATATATGGCTAGGTGACCGACTGTCTGTTCATCTAATCATCCCACTGACTGACCAGCTGGTATATGTGATGTGCACTGGCAATTTACAAATAAACATTGACTCGCGCCTGCGTGATACATATAAAGCTCTCGCTGGCAACAATTGCATGCATGTTTTAATTTTATAATACTACTAGAGGCCTGGTTCACGGATTTGTGCACTGGTGGGGTCTCTTGGCCTGGCCTGAGCCCCCTAGCAATCCAGGACCCCTCGGGGGATGTTGGAGAGCTGGTTTCAGCCCAATCCCCGCAGGCCACGCTGAGGGATCCACTGAATCCATGCACTGGGTCTCCAGTATGCATATATGATCTTTGGTTAATCTCTTCCTGCCCTCCCCTCTCCCCCTTCCCCCTTTCCTCTGAGATCCATCAGTCTATTCCATGTTTCCATGCCTACGGTTTCTGCTCCTGCATTGAGCATCTGCTCCCTGGTGCTCAGTGCACATCATCGCTACTGTACAGTCGGCCGGTCGGCCAGTTGCTTAGGCTTCTATATATATAAATATTATATATACTATTTTGACATGTAATTTTTTCAGTAATTTAATTACCGTATGAATCTTCTAATTAATTTCCAATCAATGTGAATGAATCCGTAAATAAAGGGGGGAATCAGACATTCTCAGATAAACATAGAACATTTATTGCCAGCAGACCTGATCTAAAGGAAACAATAAATGGAGTCCTTTCAGTTGACATAAATAAGCACTAGAGAATAAATTATATACCCATGAAACAAAAAATAAAGATAAATATAAAAGCCAGAATAAATATAATTTTTATCTATAACTCTTTTTTATCTGATGTAAAAGAACTTTATAAACATCAATTATCACTTGATGTTAATGGGCTCAACATCATAAGGATAGAAATTATGTTTAAAAAGAAGCAGAAAATAGGGGAAAGAACAAAACTATGGATTACATTGCCATATAATATTGAAATTGAATTAAAGATACTGATATAATTTAAGATGTTTATTCGAATTTTTAGGTCAATGAGTAGGAAAGAACTTCAAAATTATAGTAAAATAAATAATAGAGGAATTGTATTAGTAAACTATAAAATACCTATTTATACAAAATACGAAGAAATGAAGTTAGTGATGAAGAAACAAAGGAAAAGGATTATGACATATAGAAACCAATTAGCAAAATGTCATACATAAATCCTATGTTATAATTACATTAAATGTAAGTAGATAAAACAATCAAATTGAAATTAAAACCTGGCTGAATGGATTTAAAAATATAACTGAAATCTATGCAGCACACAGCATACTAATTTTTTATTTAAAGACACAAGTTGAAAAAATATGAATAAACATATACCGTGAATAGGAATAGTAAACAAAAGTCCTTCAGTCGTTATACAAATACCAGGCAAAATGGATACTAGAGACAATTAATGATGTTATATGAATCAAAAAGCCAATTTATTAAGAATATATAACAACAGAACTCTAAAATCATGATGCAAAACTGAAAGAATTGAAGGGAGAAATAGTTAAGCAGTAAAAATTAAAAAAAAAAAAAAACAATAATAGAGGAAGATGGTGGCGGAATAGGCAGATGCGTCCCAGTGCTTGTTCTGGAGCAAATGGAGTGAGCAGCTGAAATTAATAACACCGACCCCAAATTGTCAAAGTATACTCAGCTGGTGAGACAGTTTGCAGCTGGGAAGGGCAGAGTTCCCTGGAAAGGTAAAAACCAGGGATCTGGGCAGGAAAGTTTGCCAGACCTCTGAGCCCAGAGGATAAGAGGGAGACTGTGAGGCACACAGCTGCGTCTCTTGGGACAGGCACAGCCCCTGACTGTGGAAAGGAGATCCGAGGGACTGTTGGCACCCGGGGGTTTTGAGATCTGGGCTCCATAATTAGGGAGAACTAAGCCTAAAGCGGGCAGCCTAAAGTGCTGACCAGACCATGCAGTGCTGGTAAGAGAGGAGCTTACACAGACTCAGCCTTCCCCGTTTCTGCGCCTGGCATTTGTTTGTTTGTTTTCACTGAACCCTGTTCATAGGACATTTCAGATACAGACACTCATCTGTGCTGAAGAACTGGAGAAGGTGCGGATGAGTGGAATCTGGGGAGAGGCTAGGGAGAGAAGGGGGTCCAGGAGAGGTGGCAGTAAATTGAGTGCTGAGTCACCCCTGAGCCCAGGGCTTGGACAACCATTTTCTCCTGAGGATATAAGTCCTCCCTCCAGGCCCCCAGCAAGGAATACAGCCACACCCAGATTTCACCCTGATTGAGATGAAGGATTAAAATAACCTAAGTCGCTGGGAGTTAACAGGGTCTGGCCTATAGAGGGGCTTTCAGTCCCAGCAACAACAACAACAACAAAAAATCAGACATTCCAGAAAACTGGGATCTTAAGCCAGCCAAAGGAATGACAATTCAATTTTTCATTTTTTATTTTTATTTTTTTTGCTTTTTTCTTTGTTTTCCCTTTTTTGTTTGGTGCACTTTTTTTTGCAACCTGCCCCCATCCAAGGAGCAGCAGCTGTGCACAGCCCGGACCCTGCACTAGTCCGAGGAGCAGCAGCTGTGCAAGCATCTTGCCCTCATCCAAGCAGCAGCAGCCCCACGAGCAGCCTGCCCAATCTGAGGAACAGCAGATGTGTGAGCAGACCAACCCCATCTAAGGAGCAGCAGTTCTGCGAGTGGCCCGTCCCCGTTCAAGGAGCAGCAGCAGCCGACCTCGGTCTGAGGAGCAGCAGCCACAAGAGCAGACTGCTCACGTCTGAGGAGCAGCAGCCCTGTGCAGCATGCACCGGTCCGATGAGCAGAGCCACAACAGCCTGGACCTGTCCGACCAGCAGCAGCCAAGTGAGTGACACATCCCCATCTGAGGAGGAGCAGCCACGCTTGCAGCTCACTCCCGTCCAAAGAGCAGCAGCCTTGCAAGCAGCCCACCCCCATCCAAGGAGCAGAGCAGCAGACTTGCAATCAACCTGTGCAACTCCAAGGAGCAGTAGCTGCACAAGCAGCCCACCGCATCAGAGGAACAACAGCGTCATGCAGCCAGCCCCCATTCAAGGAACAGCAGCCTCGTGAGCAGTCCGCCCCAGTTCAAGGAGTAGCAGCTGCGTGTGTAGCCCGCCCCCAAGGAACAGCAGCCTCATGATCAGCACACCATCTCTCTGAGGAACAGCATCTGTGTGAAGATTCCCATCACCAGCCAGAGGGGCCACCAAAGCTGTGAACAGCACCCACCAGAGGATCTGCTGCCAACTGAGGAGCAGCTGCTACCACAACTGCCTGAGGAGCAACAACAGCCTGAGAAGCCACTGCCACCCAAGGAGAAACCCCTGAACGACCCAATATCTAGATATATCAGTGAGATCAAACATGGGTAGACAAAGAAACCCCCCAAAGGAAAGAAAAGGAGGACTCACCAGAAAAGCAACTAAGTGAAAGAGAGGCATGCAGCATAACAGAAAAAGAATTCAGATTAAGGGTCCTAGAATGAATAAACTGGATGGAGGAAAAAATCAACAACTTATGCAAGAATCAAGAAGAAACAGATAAAAAATTAACAACTTATGTAAGAACCAAAAAGAAATGGATGAAAAAATCAATGACTTATGTAAGAACCAAGAAGAAATGAAGAGTGATATAGCTGCAATAAAAAACACCATTGAAAGTTTCAACAGTAGACTAAGAGAAGCGGAGGACCGAATTAGCAAATTAGAAGACAGGGAGGCAAAACACACCCAAACTGAACTGCAATTGGAGAAAAAATTAAAAGACAAGAGGAGAGCCTAAGGGAGCTATGGGACAACATGAAACGAAACAACATACAAATAACAGGCTGCCAGAACAACAGAAAGAGGACCAAGGCTTAGAAAACCTATTCGAAGAAATAATATAAGAAAACTTCCCTGAGGTGGGGAAGAAAAAAGGCACACAAGCACAGAGAGTCCCAAACAAGGTGAACCCAAAAAGACCCACACCAAGACACATCATAATTACCATGGCAAATGTTCAGGACAAAGGGAGAATCTTAAAGGCTGCAAGAGAAAGACGGAAAGTTACATACAAGGGATCTCCCATTAGATTATCACATGATTTCTCAACAGAAACACATCAGGCCAGAAAAGAATAGATGGAAATTTACAAAGTGATGCAAAGCAAAGGACTGAATCCAAGAATACTCTATCCAGCAAGGCTATCATTCAAAATTGAAGGGGAAATAAGATGCTTCACAGACAAAAAAAAGGCTAAGGGAGTTTATCACCACCAAGGCAGCAATGCAAGAAATGCTAAAGGGACTGGTGTAAAAAGAAGAAATAAAAAGCTCAGAAAGAAAACAGACACAAAAAATAGAAATGGCTACAAGCAAGTACCTTTCATTAATAACTTTAAACATAAATTGACTAAATGCTCCAATCAAAAGACATCAAGTGGATGAATGGATAAAAAACCATGACCCATATATTTGCTGTCTACAAGAGACCCACCTCAGAATAAGGGACTCACACAGACTGAAAGTGAAGGGATGGAAAAATATCTTTCAGGGAAATAGAAATGAAAAAAAAATCTGGGGTAGTGATACTTATATCAGAAAAAATAGACCTCAAAGTGAAGGCCATAATAAGAGATAAGGAAGGCCACTTCATAGTACTAAAGGGATCAATACAACAAGAGGATATAACCCTGATAAACATATATGTACCCAATGCAGGAGCACCCAAATACATAAAAAAAAACTCCTGGAAGATATCAAGGGAGACATTGACAACAATACAATCATAGTAGGGGACTTTAATACACCACTGACATCACTAGATAAATCCTTTAGACAAAATATCGGCAAAGAAACAGCAATCCTAAATGACTCACTAGATCAGATGGACTAAATTGACATCTTCAGAACATTTCACCCCAAAGCCACGGAATATACTTTCTTCTCAAGTGCATATGGGATATTTTCAAAAATAGAGCACATATTGGGTCACAAACAAAGTCTCCCCAAATTCAAGAATATTGAAATCATACCAAGCATCTTCTCAGACTACAATGGAATAATATTAGAAATAAACTACAATAAAACAACCCAAAATACTCAGACAATTGGAAGCTGAATAGCATGTTATTAAATATTGATTGTGTTACCAATGAGATCAAAGAAGAAATTTAAAAAATCCTGGAAACTAATGACAATGAAAACAAAACAATCCAAAACCTATGGGACACAATGAAAGCAGTCCTGAGAGGGAAGTTTATAGCCCTACAGGCCTATCTCAAAAAAACAAGAAAAAATGGTAGTAAATCATTTAACTCTGCATCTCAAAGAATTAGAAAGAGAACAAGAAGAAAAGCCCAGAGTGAGCAGCAGGAAGGAGATAATAAAGATTAGAGCAGAAATAAATGACATAGAGGCCCAAAAAACAATACATAAAATCAATGAAACCAAGAGCTGGTTGATTGAAAGAATAAACAAGATTGATGTAACTGTAGCCAGACTCACCAAGAAGCAAAGAGAGAGGATCCAAATAACGAAAATCAGAAACGATAGAGGCGAAATAACAAAAGGCCCAACAGAAATACAATTGCTTGTTAAAAAATACTATGGACAGCTCTACTCCAACAAACTAGACAACCTGGAGGAAATGGACAAATTCCTAGAAAAATACAACATTCCAAAACTCAATCAGGAAGAATCTAAAAACCTCAACAGGCCAATAACTATGGAAGAAATTGAAGCAGTAATCAAAATGCTTCCAGCAAACAAAGACCAGGACCAAACGGCTTCACAGGGGAGTTTTACCAAACATTCAAGGAAGAACTAAAACTTATCCTCCTCAGACTATTCCAAAATATTCAAGAGGAAGGAACACTTCCAAACTCATTCTATGAAGCCAGCATCACCCTCATACCAAAACCAGATAAAGACAACACAATGAAAGAGAAGTATAGGCCAGTATCCCTCATGAACATTGATGCCAAAATCCTCAACAAAATCTTAGAAAATCAGATCCAGCAGTACATCAGAAAGATCATACACAATAACCAAGTAGGATTTATCCCAGGGATTCAAGGTTGGTACAATATCCACAAATCAATAAATGTGATATATCACATAAACAAATTGAAGACAAAAATCACATAGTCATATCAATTGATGCAGAAAAAGCATTGGACAAAATTCAACACCCATTTTTGATAAAAACTCTGAGCAAGGTGGGAATAGAAAGATCATTCCTCAACATAATAAAAGCCATATATGACAAACCCACAGACAACATCATACTCATAGGAAAAAACTAAAACCATTTCCCATAAGAACAGGAACAAGACAGGGATACCCACTCTCACTACTCATGTTTGACATAGTACTGGAAGTACTAGCCATTGTGATTAGACAAGAAGAAGAAATAAAAGGCATCCAAATTGGAAAAGAAGAAGTAAAACTGTCCTTATTTTCATATGACATGATATTATACATAAAAACCATAAAGACTCCATCAAAAAACTATTAGATTTAATAAATGTATTTTGCAATGTAGCAGCATACAAAATTAACCCCAAGAAATCTATGGCATTTCTATACACCAATAGTGAACTTACAGAAAGAGACACTAAAAAAACAATCCCATTTACCATCGCACCAAAAAAATTAAGCTACCTAGGAATAAACCTAACTAAAGAGGTAACTGAACTGTACTCAGAAAACTACAGGACGTTGAAAAAAGAGATAGAGGAAAACATAAACAGATGGAAGAACATACCGTGTTCATGGATTGGTACAATCAACATCATTAAAATGTCCATACTACCCAAAGCAATGTATAAATTCAAAGCACTTCCCATTAAAATACCAACAGCATATTTCACAGACCTAGAACGAACTCTCCAAAAAATTCATCTCAATAAAAAAAGACCCTGAATAGCTGCAGCGGTCCTGAGAAAGAACAAAGAAGGTGGGATCTCGATACCAGATATCAAGCTGTATTACACAGCCACTGTTCACGAAACTGTCTGGTACTTGCACAAGAACAGACATATAGATCAATGGAATAGAATAGAGAAATCCACCAGAACCAATATGCTCAATTAATATTTGACAAAGGAGGCAAGAACATACAATGGAGTCAAGACAGTCTCTTTAATAAATGGTTTTGGGAAAATTAGACAGATACATGCAAAATAATGAAACTAGACCACCAACTTACACCAACACAAAAATAAACTCAAATAAAGGACTTAAATGTACGACGGGAAACAATAGAAATACTAGAAGAATCAAAAGGTATGAGAATCTCCTACATATGTTGAAGCAATTTCTTCACCGATACAGCTCCTACGGAATTGGAAACTAAAGAGAAAATAAGCAAATGGGACTACATCACAATAAGAAGCTTCTGCACAGCAAAAGAAACCATCAACAAAACAACAAGAAAGCCCACTGCTTGGGAGAACATATTTGCCACTGTTATCACTGATAAGGGTTTAATCTCCAACTTTTATAGGAAACTCATGCAATTTAACAAAAGGAAGATAAACAATCCAACCAAAACATGGGCAAAGGACCTAAATAGACACTTTTCAAAAGAGGACATTTGGAAAGCCAAGAGACATATGAAAACATGCTCAAAGTCACTAATCATCTGAGAAATGCAAATCAAAACAACAATGAGGTACCATCTCACACCTGTCAGAATGGGTATCATCAACAAATCCACAAACGACAAGTTCTGGAGAGGATGTGGAGATAAAGAAACACTTGTGCACTGTTGGTGGGAATGCAGACTGGTGCAGCCACTATGGAAGACATTATGGAGTTTCCTGAAAAAAATTAAAAATGGAACTCCCATTTGACCCCATGATCCCACTTCTAGGAATATATCCCAAGAAACCAGAAACACCAATCAGAAAGGATATATGCACCTATATGTTCATAGCAGCACAATTCACCATAGCTAAGATCTGGAAACAGCCTAAGTGCCCATCAGTAGATGAATGGATTAGAAAACTGTGTTACATCTACACGATGGAATACTATGCTGCTGTAAAAAAGAAGGAACTCTTATCATTTCCAACAGCATGGATGGAACTGGAGAGCATTATGCTAAGTGAAATAAGCCAGTCAATGAAAGAAAAATACCACATGATCTCACTCATTTATGGATAATAAAGACCATTATAAACTTATGAACAAAAATAGATAGAAGAAGAGCAGCTTCGAACAGACTGTCAAACTACAGCGGGAAGGCCTGGGAGAGTTGTGGGGCAGGAGGGGGGGGGTAAGAGATCAACCAAAGGACTTGTATGCATGCATATAAGCATAACCAATGGACATAAGACACTGCGGGATAAAGGAGGCCAGGGGATTTTTAAGGGCGGGAAAAATAGGAGACATATGTAATACTCTTTGTAATACTTTAAGCAATAAAACAATTAAAAAACACACAAAACAAAACAAAAAATAATAGTTACAGAATTTAAAATAGTACTTCCAAAATTATTAGAAAAATTAAGATCATTACAGAAACAAAAGACTTGGAAAACACTGTGAACCAAGTAGACCTAACCAATATCTAAAAATCACTCTTATCAAGAGCAGACTATATAGTTTTCACAAATTCACATAAAACCTACTGCAAGATACGACACATATTAGGATAAAAAAAAATCTCAACAAACATAAAAAGATTAAAACTATACAATGTATCCCAGCTGGTGTGGTTCAGTGTTTGAGCATCCACCTATGTACCAGGAGATAGCCATTAAATTCTTCTGGTAACATGCCCCTGTTGCCTGATTAGTCTCCAGGGGTGGGTGTGAAGGAGGTAGCCGATCAATGATTTTCATCATTGATGTTTCTGTATCTCTTTCCCTCTCCCATCCTCTCTGAAATCAATGAAAATACATTTTTTAAAACAGTATACAAAGTACATTACTTGATTATCTACACTAATAAAAGAGAAACATGGTAATTGGCGTATGACCGCTACCCTTCCCATTGGCTAATCAGCGAGATATGCAAATTAACTGACAGCCAAGATGGCGGCCAGCAGCCAGGCAGCTTGAAACTAACATGAGGTTTGCTTGCCTCAGTGACGGAGGAAACCTACGTTCCCTGCCTGCAGCTGCAGGCCTCTGAGCCTGCAATTTCAAACATTGTAACAAATACCACCGTACTTCAGCCAGCAGGATTGCAACATTGTAAGCAAAGGCCAGAAACCTACTTTCAGCAGCAGAGGCCTAAGAGCTGGAGCCAAGCCTCAAGCTAAAGCTGGCCCAGAATAAAAAAAAAAGGAAAAAAGGAGAGGTTGGGAGCTTCAGTCACCCCCAGCCTGAAAACAGCCCTCAGCCCCTCACCCAGACTGGCCAGGCACCCCAGTGGGGACCCCCACCCTGATCCAGGACACCCTTCAGGGCAAACCATCCCACCCCCACCCGTGCACCAGGCCTCTATGCTATATAGTAAAAGGGTAATATGCCTCCCAGCACCGGGATCAGCGGATCCGCGAGGCCTCCCGGCACTTGGATCAGCGTGACAGGGGTCAGCACCCAAACACCCTGATCGGCCCTGCTCTGTGTGTGACAGGGTGCGGCACCCAACCCCCCCCCGCCCACCCCCACGGGCCCTGCTCTGTGTGTGACGGGGTAGAGCCATAACCTCCCCATTGGCCCTGCCCTGAGTGTGAGAGTGGCGGCGCCCCAAACCCCTGATCTGCCCTGCTCTGTGAGTGATAGAGGGCAGCACCTCAATCCCCCCCATCCCTCACGGGCCCTTCTCTGTGTGTGACAAGGTGCGGCACCCCAACCCCCCCCCCGCGCCCCACGGGCCCTGCTCTGTGTGTGATGGGGTAGAATCATAACCTCCCCAGCAGCCCTGCCCTGAGTGTGACAGTGGCGGCGCCCCAACCCCCTGATTGACCCTGCTCTGTTGGTGATAGAGGGTGGTGCCCTAACCCGCTGATCTGCCCTGCTCTGTGTGTGACAAGGGATAGTGCCCCAACTCCCCTATCGGCCTTACTCTGTGAGTGACAGGGGGAAGCTCCCCAAACCCCTGATGAGCCCTGCTCTGTGCATGACAGGGGATGGCGCCACAACCTCCCCATTGACCCTGCCTTGAGTGTGACAGGGGGCGGTGTCCCAACCCCCCAATCAGCCCTACCCTGAGCATGACTGAGGGTGGCATCGCAACCTCCCAATCCGCCCTGCTCTGTGCATGACAGGGGCGGCACCCCAACTCCCCAATCGGCCCTTCTCTGAGCCTGACCAGGGGCTGCACCTAGGGATTGGGCCTGCCCTCTGCTACCCGGGAGCAGGCCTAAGCCAGCAGGGCGTTATCTCCCGAGGGGTCCCAGACTTCGAGAGGGCACAGGCCGGGCTGAGGGACCCCCTCCCCCCCGTCTGCACAAATTTTTGTGCACCGGGCCTCTAGTAATGTTATAAAATTAGAAATCAATTACATAAAAATATTTGGGAAATTCACAAATGACATAAAATTAAGTAGACAATGTTAAATAAGCAAAGGCCCAGAGTGAAATGAGAAAGGGTCATTAGAAAATCTTTTTATTTGAGTGAAAATGAAATAAGAGCATGCCAAAACATATGGGATGTAGCTAAAGCAATGCTTAGAGGGAAATTTATATCAGTGTATGCCTACATTTAAAAATAATTATCTCAGTTTGGAGAAGTGTCTATTTAAGTCCTTTGCCCATTTTTAATTAGATTGTTCATGTTCCTTTTGTTAAGTTGTATGAGTTCCTTTTATTTTGGATATGAACCCTTTATCAGATGTATCATTGCCAAATATATTCTCCCATGCAGTGGGCTCTCTTGTGGTTTTGTTGATTATTTCTTTTGCTGTGCAGAAACTTTTTATTTTGATGTAGGCCCATTTGTTTATTTTCTCTTTTGTTACCCTTGCCCTAAGAGGTGTATTGGCAAGCATATTGCTATGAGAGATGTCTGAAATTTAGCTGCCAGTAATTTCTTCTAGGATGTTTATGGTTTTATGAATTACATTTAAGTCTTTTATCTATTTTGAGTTTATTCTTGTATAGGGTGTAAGTTGGTGGTTTTGTTTCACTTTTTTTTTGCATGTATCTGTCCAATTTTTCCCAATACCAGTTTTTGAAGAGACTGTTTTTTACTCCGTTTTATGCTCTTGCCTCCTTTGTCATATATTAACTGAGCATAATGGCTTGAGTCTATTTCTGGGTTCTCTGTTCTGTACCATTGATCCATATGCAAGCTTTTGTGCATAAGACTATTTTAATTACAATGGCTTTTTAGGATAACTTGATATTTGCTATTGTTATCCCTCCAACTTTGTTCTTTCACAAGATTGCTTTGGACATTTGGGTTTTTGTTTGTTTCACATACATTTTTGGAGTATTTGTTCTAGATCTGTGAAATATGCTCTTGGTATTTTAATACGGATTACATTGAATCTATAGATTGCTTCAAGTGATATGGACATTATAATGATGTTAATTCTACCAATCCATGAAGATGGTATATTTTACACTTGTTTATATAATCTACTATCTCTTTTTTCAAAATCCTGTAGTTTTCTGAGTACAAGTTTTTTACCTCCTTGTTTAAATATGATGGAACTGACATTTGACCAAATGATCCTATTTCTAGGAATAAATCCTAAGAAACCAAAACACCAAACAGAAAGGATATATGCACCCCTATGTACATAGTAGCAAAATATACAATAGCTAAGATCTAGAAACATCCCAAGTGCCCATCAGTAGGTGAGTGGATAAAAAAGCTGTGGTATATTTACACCATGGTATACTATGCAGCTGTGAAAAAAAAGGATCTCTTACCCAATAGGCAGCAAGGAGGAACCGGGAAAGTATTATGCTAAACAAAATAAGCCACTTAGAGAAAGACAAGTGTCACATGACCTCACTCATAAGTGGAATCTAATGAACAGAATAAACTAATGAGCAAAATAGATCCACAGACATAGAAACATGGAACAGACTTTCATATCACAGAAGAAAGGCATGGGTGAGTGGGAAAAGATTAACCAAAGAACTTGTATGCATATATACATAACCCATGGACCCAGACAATAGTGTGGTGAAGGCCTGGGGCAGGGGACAGGGGCTGGCTAGAAGGAGTCTATGGGGAAAATGGGGAGAAATATAATACTTTCAAAAATAAAGATTTTTTAAAAAAGAATTATCTCAAATAAATAACCCTTTTCTTAATACACTATAAAAATAAGAGTAAATTAAACACAAGAAAGAATAAAAAAAGAAGTAAAAATATTACAGCTGAAATAAGTGAGAGAATAGAAAAACAGAGACACTAAAATGAAATAAGTTATTTATAGAAAGATTTGTATGTTTGAGAAGCCTTTGGATAAACCTAAAAGGAAAAAAAAGAGGACTCAAATTACTAAAATTAGGAATGAAAGAGGGGAAATTACTTCTAACCTTGCAAAAATAAAAAGGGATATAAGTGTAATGATTAAGTTTATATGTTAACTTGACTGGGCCTGATGCACAGATATTTGGTCAAACATTCTGGATGTTTCTGTGAATGTGCTTTTTAAAATATTTTTAGATGAGGTTAACATTTAAATTCGTGGACTTTGAGTAAAGCAGATTACCTTCCATAATATGGGTGAACCTAATGCAATTAGTTGATGGTCTTAACAGAATAAAGACAGACCTACCCGGAACACAAAAGAATTCTTCTAGAGCACTCAAATGGAAACTCTACACTGAGTCTCCAGGTTTCCAGGTTCACAACAGATTTTGAACTTGTATACAATTCCATGAAGAAATACCTTCAAAAATCTCTCTCTCTCTTTCTCCCCGCACCTCTCATATATATGGTGTGTGTGTGTGGGGTGTGTGTGTGTGTGTGTGTGTGTGTGTGTGTGTGTGTGTTTGGAGAACATTGTATCTCTGGAGAACCCTGATTAACACAATAAAGGACTACGAAGGACAATGAGGACAATTAGATGTCAACAAAATAGGTAAGCTAGACTAAATTAAAAAATATAAGAAAAGATACAAACTACTAAATTTGATACAAGGAGAAATGGAAAATCTGTATAGATCTATGAAAAGGTAAAGGTACTGAATTAAGAATCTAAAACAAACAAAATTTCCTACAAGGGAAATCCCAGTATGGGAAGGCTTTACTGATTAATTTTACCAAACTTTAAGGAACTAATACCAAAGTTCCACAAATTTTCCATAAAAAAAGAATGTTGTAGGGAATGGTTTCTAATGCATTCCTTGAAGTTGGAATTATCCTTTATCTAAAGTAATGACAGTATCAAAAATTATAGGCCAATATTTCTTATAGACAAAATTTATCAATAAAATTAGAGCCAAAAAATCCAGCAGTTTATGGAAAGAAATAGACACTATGACAAAGTAAATTTTTCCCAAGAATGTAAGGTGATTTAACATATAAAAATCAATTATGCAATGTACCATATCCTATCTAATAAAAGAGAAACATGGTAAATAGCGTACGACTGCTACACTTCCCATTGGCTAATCAGGGCAATATGTAAATTAACAGCCAGCCAAGATGGCGGCCAGCAGCCAGGCAGCTGGAAGCTAACATGAGGCTTGCTTGCTTCAGTGTCAGAGGAAACCAACATTCCCCGCCTGCTTTGCCGGCCTCTGAGCTTGCAGTTTGAAAGATTTTAACAAATATAGAAGCTAAACAAAACCCCAGAAACCAGCTTTCAGCTGGCCGGGATCTCAGAGCTGGAGTTGTTACTGTGTTTCGATTATATAACCAAAACAAACCAGATACCTGCTTTCAGCAGCAGAGGCCTCAGAGCTGGAGCCAGAGCTAAAGTTGGCCCAGTATAAAAAAAAAAAGAAAAACAGGAGTGGTTGGGAGCTTCAGTCACTCACCAGCCTAAAAACAGCCCTCAGCCCCTCACCCAGACTGGCCAGGCACCCCAGTGAGGACCCCCACCCTGAAGGGTGTGTGACCAGCTGCAAACAGCCATCATCCCCTCATCCAGGCTGGCCAGGAACCCCAGTGGGTACCCCCACCCTCATCTGGGATACCCTTCAGGGCAAACAAGCCAGCACCCACCCATGCACCAGTCCTCTATCCTATATAGTAAAGGGTAATATGCCTCCCAGCACCGGAATCAGCAGAGGCGCGAGGCCTCCCAGCCCTGGGATCAGCGTGACAGGGGGCAGCACCCAAACCCCCTAATCGCCCTGTGGCTCTGTTTGTGACAAGAGGCCGGGCCACAACCTCCCTATCCACCCTGCTCTGTTCCTGACAGGGAAGGTGCCCCAACACTCTGATCAGCCCTGCTCTGTGCCTGATATGGGGGAGCTCCCCAAACCCCTGATAGCCTTGCGGCTCTATGTGTGACAGGGTGCAGCGCCCCAACCTCCTGCTTGGCCCTACTCTGTGGGTGATAGAGGGCGGCGCCCCAACCTCCTGATCCACTCTGCTCTGTATGTGACAAGGGGAGGTGCCCCAACTCCCCTATAGGCCCTACTCTGTGAGTGACAGGGGGGAGCTCCTCAACCCCCTGATGGGCCCTGCTCTGTGTGTGACAGGGGGGAGCTCCCCAGCCCCCTGATGGGCCCTGCTGTGTGCATGACAGGGGGAGCTCCCCAACCCTCTGATTGACCCTGCTCTGTGCGTGACAGCGTATGGAGCCCCAACGCCCTGATTGGCCCTGCTCTGTGCGTGGCAGGGGTGGCACCACAACCTCCCCATCAACCCTGCCTTGAGTGTGACAGGGGACAGTGCCCCAACCCCCCAATCGACCCTACCCTGAGCGTGACTGAGGGTGGCATCGCAACCTCCTGATCTGCCCTGCTCTGTGCATGACAGGGGGTGGTGCCCCAACTCCCCAATCGGCCCTGCTCTGAGCCCAACCAGGGGCTGCACCTATGGATTGGGCCTGCCCTCTGCCCCCTGGGAGCAGGCCTAAGCCAGCAGGGCATTATCTCCCGAGGGTTCCCAGACTGCAAGAGGGCACAGGCCGGGCTGAGGGATGCCCCCCCCCCCGAGTGCACAAATTTTTGTGCACTGGGCCTCTAGTTAATAGATAAAAGACAAAAAGTATGATAATCTCAACAATCACAAAATATAGTTTGTAATATCAAACACTCTTTCATGATATCACACTCACAAAAATACTAAAATAAGTAACATTCTCACCATTGTAAAGGTCACCTACAAAACATTTACAGCTAACATCTTATTTGATAATGAAAGATTGAAATCTTTCCTCCTTAAACCAAGAGCAAGAAAATATTTCTGTTACTGCCAAGTCAATTTAAAATTATAATAAAGGTTCTAGCCAGGGCCATTAGAAATCAAAGACATCCAAATTGGAAGGATATAAACTTGCACATGGTATGATTGTTTATATATAGCAAATTCTTTGGAGAATATACAAAGAAAAGAAGAAATAAATTGTTTCAGAGGCAAAACCAATATTCAAAATCACTTTTTAAAAAAAAATTTGCAATTATTATGAAAATGAAAATATAAACAATCCAATCCTATCTAATAAAAGAGAAACATGGTAATTGGCATACGACTGCTACCCTTCCCATTGGCTAATCAGGGCGATGTGCAAATTAAGTGCCAGCCAAGATGGCAGCCGGCAGCCAGGCAGCTTGAAACTAACATGAGGCTTGCTTGCTTCAGTGAGGGAGGACTACAACGTTCCCCGCCTGCCTTGCAGGCCTCTGAGCCTGCAGTTTAAAAGATTTTAACAAATATAGAAGCTAAAAAAAACCCCAGAAACCAGCTTTCAGCAAGCTGGGATCTCAGAGGTGGAGTCAGAGCTGGAGTTATACATTGTTTTGATGATAGAACCGAAACAAACCAGATACCTACTTTCAGCAGCGGAGGCCTAAGAGCTGGAGCTTCAGAGCAAAAGCTGGCCCAGAATTAAAAAGAAAAAGAAAAAAAGGAGCAGTTGGGAGCTTCCGTCACCCACCAGCCTGAAAACAGCCCTCAGCCCCTCACCCAGACTGGCCAGGCACCCCAGTGGGGACCCCCACCCTAAAGGGTGTGTGACCACCTGCTAACAGCCCTCAGCCCCTCACCCACTCTGGCCAAGCATCCCAGATGGGGAGGTTATGGCTCTACTGCATCACACACAGAGCAGGGCCCGTTGGGGGGGGGCAGATTGTGGCGCTGCCCTCTGTCACCCACAGAGCACGGCTGATCAGGGGGTTGGGGCGCCGCTACTCTCACACTCAGGGCAGGGCCGATGGGGATGTTATGGCTCTACCCTGTCACACACAGAGCAGGGCCAATCAGGGGGTTGGGGTGCCACACACTGTCACACACAGAGCCGCAGGGTGATCAGAGGTTGGGGAGCTCCCCCATATCAGGCACAGAAGGGTGTGTGACCAGCTGCAAACAGCCATCATCCCCTCACCCAGGCTGGCCAGGCACCACAGTGGGGACCCCCAACCTGATCCAGGACACTCTTCAGGGCAAACCAGCCAGCCCCACCCATGCACCAGGCCTCTATCCTATATAGTAAAAGGGTAATATGACTCCCAGCACCGGGATCAGCGGAGCCGAGAGGCCTCCAAGCACCAGGATCAGCGTGACAGGGGGCAGCTCCCAAACCCCCTGATAGCCCTGCTGCTCTGTGTGTGACAGGGGGTGAGGCCACAACCTCCCTATCCACCCTCCTCTGTTCATGACAGGGGAAGGCGTCCCAACCTCCTGATCAGCCCTGCTCTGTGCCTGATATGGGGGAGCTCCCCAACCTCTGATCGCCCTGGGGTTCTGTGTGTGACAGGGTGTGGTGCCCCAACCCACCCCACCCCACGGGCCCTGCTCTGTGTGTGATGGGGTAGAGCCATAACCTCCCCATCAGCCCTGCCCTGAGTGTGACAGTGGCGGCGCCCCAATCCCCTGATCAGCCCTGCTCTGTGGGTGATAGAGGGTGGCACCCCAACCCCCTGATCCGCCCTGCTCTGTTTGTGACAGGGGACGGTGCCCCAACTCCCCTATCGGGCCTACTCTCTGAGTGACAGGGGGGAGCTCCTCAACCTCCTGATGGGCCCTGCTCTGTGCATGACAGGGGGGAGCTCCCCAACCCCCCTGATGGGCCCTGCTCTGTGTGTGACAGGGGGCAGTGCACCAACCCCCGGATTGCCCCTGCTCTGTGCGTGACAGGGGGTGACACCGCAACCTCCCCATCGACCCTGCCTTGAGTATGACAAGGGGCGGTGCCCCAACCCCCCAATCGGCCCTACCCTGAGCATGACTGGGGGTGGCATCGCAACCTCCGGATCCACCCTGCTCTGTGCAAGACAGGGGGCGGCACCCCAACTCCCCAATCAGCCCTGCTCTGAGCCTGACCAGGGGCTGCACCTAGGGATTGGGCCTGCCCTCTGCCACCCGGGAGCAGGCCTAATCCAGCAGGTCGTTATCTTCCGAGGGGTCCCAGACTGCGAGAGGGCACAGGCCAGGCTGAGGGATCCCCCTTTCTCCCTGAGTGCACAAATTTTTGTGCACCGGGCCTCTAGTATACAATAATATCCAAAATAAAATATTTAGAAGACTCTTTAAAAAAGAAGTGCAGGGAGGAATAATGGTGGCGGTATAGATGGACGTGTCCCGTGCCTTGTCCCAGAGGAGATAGGGTCAGCAACTGAAATGAGTAACATAGCCCGAATTTGCAGAGGAGATTCAGCTGGGAGACAGTTTGCAGCTGGGAAAGACAGAGGACTCCAGGAGAAAGGGGACTGTTGGAGACTGCCGGATCAGACTCCCTTAAGCAGACAGCCTCCACTGCTGCTGAAATCTCTCCTGGAGCCACTGGCTCAGCCGCAGAGACCCTGACATCTTGAGTGGCTGATAGTGGAAGCGTATACACCCAGACACTGAAACCAGAACATCCAGGGATCAGATACTACCCAGGAACATCGGATCTCAAGCAGCGCAAATATGTGGACTCAGACAAGCCCTGCTCATCCTCATTGAAAGGTCCGATTTTACCTAGATAAAAGTGTTGTTTGCAATTCAGGTTGGAGAGAGGAACGTTCATGGGGGAAGTCTGCACCCCACAAAGTCCATGGCCATTGGGGCCAGTGTGATCTGTGAGCATGTAAGGGGTCCCGCAGGGCTGCTGGCAGAAGGGAACTCTAAAAATAAGCCCATAGCTGGACTGGGTGCAAAAAGTTGCCTAGGATTTTGTCAGTGTGCTGGCTGCTTAGTGCCAGGGAAGAGAGGACATGCGGAAGAGACTACGCACAGAGCTGGACGGTAGAGTGTTGAGAGTTTGCACATCTTCTCAGTCTCTTTATTTTTCTACCCTTTAAATCTTTGTATTTGATTATTAAACCCAATACATAGGATCGCCCAACTGGGGTCACTCACAGAGCCTGCAGGGGAAAGTTGTTTTTGTGGAACCTGGGAATCAGAGCGAGGAGTAACGACCAAAGAACCAGCTCTGGGGCAGTCGACTCTCCCAAACCAGTATTAAGTGCAATAGGGAAAACAAAACATAACTACCGGCTAGAGAGGACTTATAGCCTCAGAAGTCAATCCAGAAACACTGCCACCCAGGGGCTGAACCACAAACTGACTATTCTGTAAATACAAATAAAGGTAGTCTGGGAAACAAATACTGCCTGCTTTAAAATCAGGACTGTGGTTTATAACACAGATGAACAGTGTATCACAGGGAACTTCAACACTCTCCTGAATACCTGACAGGACTAAGGCATGCCAAACAGAAGAGTAGAGGAAGTGAAGGACCTTCACTACTGCATATTATTATTTTTTTCTTTTCTTTTCTTTTTTCTTTTCTTTTCTTTTCTTTTCACCTTTTACTTAAGAAACTAATTTTTTTCATCACCTGATTTTACCTTTTTTAATTACTACATTTTTATTTTTAACCAGTATTATTACTACTACCATTTTACCTTTTTTAAAAGTGTCATTTTATTTTCTCTTTATTTTATATTGGAATTAGTGTTCTACATTCTATTTCCATCTTTCCTTTAGCATCATTTTACTCTACCTCACCTTTACCTTTATGCCAAAATTTACTTCTTCACTTTTCCCCTTTTGTTGTCCCATTTCTATTACCCTTTTCCTGCTTTAGATTTTCCCTATTCCTTCTTTTTACACCCTGTTAAAATTTTACCCTACTTATATATCTAATTTCCAATCCCCTGCTCCAAATTCATATACACATCTCTCTTCTCTTTCTTCACTATCCAATTTTTTTTTTCTCTCTGTCGTTTTGTTGTTGTTTGCTTGATTGTTGAGTATATGGGTTTTTTCATGCTTTTTGTGAGATTGTTTTGCTTTTTCTTTTTATTATTCTATTGGTTTATTTTTTTCTGTTTATATTTTTTGCTTCTGTTTTCCCTCGCCTCACTTTATATTAGTTGTTGTTTGAAGTCTGCATTAATATCCAGGGATCTGTTGCTGGAATTTTTTGGGATTAGTGGCTGTTCTATTGGAGTTTTCTCCCCATATAAATAGTTTCTTCCCCTCTTCTATTTCATTTTCTTTCTTTTCTCACTTACTTTTTCCCCCTTTTCCCAATTTCATTTTTGCATTCCTTTTTTTCCTTTTTCTCCTTTTTCTTCCTTATCCCCTAATTCTCTTTGCTCTGGTCATCACCTTTATTTGGGGTTATGAGTATAATGAATACATTTGTGTTCAGTGCCTTGTGCGTTGTGCCTTGTTGTGTTGTATTTTGTGCCTTTAAATCAACGCAGCAGAGAGAGAGAAAACTACATAACCAAACACCTGCAGAAGAGAGATCATAGGGAGACAAAGAAACAGCCCGCATATGAAAGAAAAACAGGCATCACCAGAAAAGGAAGTAAACTAAATGGAGGCAATGGAGGCAAGCACCTATCAGAGAAAGAATTCAGAGAAATGCCCATAAGGTGGATGAAAAGAATGGAAGACAAATTCAACAATATATGTAAGAACCAAGAGGAAATGAAGAAGAACCAAGAAAAAATGACAAATGACATCACTGCTATAAAGAACTCAATAGAAAGAATCAACAGTAGACTAGAAGAAGCAGAGGACTGCATCAGTGAGTTAGAAGACAAGGTAAGAAAAAATACCCGATCAGAGCAGCTTCTAGAAAAAAATAAATAAAAATCAGGAGGAGAGCCTAAGAGAACTTTGGGACAAAATGAAACGAAACAACATCCGCATAATAGGGGTGACAGAAGGGGAGGAAACTGAAAAAGGAATAGAAAACCTGTTTGAAAAAATGATGGCAGAAAACTTTCCTATTATAGGGAAGAAAAAACTCACACAAATCCAAGAGGCTCACAGAGTCCCAAACAAAATGATCCCCTAAAGACTGATGCCAAGGCACATTATAATTAAATTGACAAACACCAATGACAAAGCAAGAATCATAAAAGCGGCCAGAGAGACAGAAAGTTACCTACAAAGGAACCCCCATCAGACTAGTGACTGATTTCTCAACAGAAACACATCAGGCAAGAAGGAAATGGAATGAAATATACAATGTTATGCAAAGGAAGGGTTTGAATCCAAGAATACTGTACCCAGCAAAGCTATCAATCAAAATTGAGGGTGAAATCAGGAGCTTCACAGACAAAAAGGACTACGGGAGTTTATTACCACCAAACAAGCAAAGGAAGAAATCCTAAAGGGTCTGCTGTTAAAAGAAAAAAAAAAAAAGAAACAAAGAGGGAACACAGGAGTAAAGAATAAAAATGGCGACAAACAAGTATCTATCAGTAATAACTTTAAATGTAAATGGATTAAATGCCCAATCAAAAGACATAGGGTAACTGAGTGGATAAGAAAACATGACCCATATTTCTCCTGTCTACAGAAAACAAACCTCAGAAAAAAAGATGCACTCAGACTGATGGTGAAGGGATGGAAAAAGGTTTCTCAGGCAAATGGAAATGAAAAATACAAAACAACTAGGATAGTAATACTTATATCTGACAAATTAGATCTCAAAGTGAAGGACATAAAAAAGAGATAAGGAAGGCCATTTCATAACACTAAGGGGAGCAATCCAACAAGAAGAAGTAACTCTGGTAAATATATACGCACCCAATATAGGAGCACCCAAATACATAAGAAATCTTCAGGAGGAGATCAAGGGAGAGATTGAAAGCAATACAATCATAGTAGGGGACTTTAACACCCCATGATCATCATTGGACAAATCCTCTAAACAAAAAATCAGCAAAGAAACATCAATCTTAAATGACTCACTAGATCAGATGGAATTAATTGACATCTTCAGAACATTACACCCCAAAGCCACAGAATATACATTCTTCTCAAGTGAACATGGGTCATTTTCAATGATAGATCAAATATTGGGTCACAGGCAAAGTTTCTTCAAATTCAAGAAGATAGAAATCATATCAAGCATCATCTCAGATAACAATGGCATAAAACTGGAAATCAACTACAATAAAAACAATCCAAAAAAGTCAAACACTTGGAGACTAAATAGCATGCTACTAAACAATGACTGGGTTACCAGAGAGATCAAAGAAGAAATAAAAAACATCATGGCAACAAATGACAATGAAAACACAACAATCCAAAACATATGGGACACAGCGAAAGCAGTCTTGAGAAGGAAGTTCATTGCTCTACAAGCCTACTGCGAAAAAACAAGAAACAATGATAAGAAATTACCTAACACTACAACTCAGAAAGTTAGAAAGGGAGCAACAAAAAATTCCCAGGGTAAGGAAAAGGAAGGAAATAATAAATATCAGAGCAGAGATAAACGACATAGAGACCAAAAAAAAAAAATACAAAAGATTAAAAAAAAAAAAAAGAGCTGATTCTTTGAAAGGATAAACAAGATTGATGAACCTCTAGCCAGGCTCACCAAGAAACAAAGAGAGAGGACCCAAATAAACAAAATCAGAAATGAAAGAGGAGAAATAACAACAGACCCCACAGTAATACAAAGGATTTTTAAAACATACTACTCTACTCCAACAAACTAGACAACTGGGAGGAAATGGACATATTCCTAGAAAATTCAACCTTCCAAAACTTAATCAGGAAGAATCTAAAAATCTCAATAGGCCAATAACTACAGAAAAAATTGAAGCAGTCATCAAAATGCTTCAGGAAAACAAAAGCCCAGGACCAGACGGCTTCACAGGGGAGTTTTACCAAACATTCAAGGAAGAACTAAAACCTATCCTCCTCAGACTACTACAAAAAATTCAAGAGGAAGGAACACTTCCAAGCTCATTCTATGAAGCCAGCATCACCCTAATACCAAAACCAGGTAAAGACAACACAATGAAAGAGAATTACAGGCCAGTATCCATCATGAACATAGATGCCAAATTCCTCAACAAAATCTTAGCAAATCGGATCCAGAAGTACATCAGAAAGATCATACACCATGACCAAGTAGGATTTATCCCAGGGATGCAAAGTTGGTACAATATCTGAAAATCAATAACTGTGATATATCACATAAACAAATTGAAGACAAAAATCACGTAGTCATATCAACTGATGCAGAAAAAGCATTTGACAAAATCCAAAACCCTTTCTGGATAAAAACTCTCAGCATGGTGGGAATAGAAGGATCATTCCTCAACATAATAAAAGCCATATATGACAAACCCACAGCCAACACCAAACTCAATGGGTAAAAACTAAAACCATTTCTCTTAAGAACAGGAAAAGGCAGGGATACCCACTCTCACCACTCATGTTCAACATAGTACTGGAAGTGTTAGCAATTGCAATTAGACAAGAAGAAGAAATAAAAGGCATCCAAACTGGAAAAGAAGAAGTAAATTGTCCTTATTCTCAGATGACATGATATTGTACATAAAAAACCCTAAAGACACCATAAAAAAACTATTAGACTTACTAAATGAATTCGGCAATGTAGCAAGATACAAAATCAAAGCCAAGAAACCTCTGGCATTTCTATACACCAATAGTGAACTTAAAGAAACAGAGACTAAAAAAAGCAATCCTATTTACCATCACACCAAAAAAATTAAGATACCTAGGAATAAACCTAACTAAAGAGGCAACTGAACTCTACTCAGAAAACTACTGGACTTTGAAAAAAGAGATAGAGGAAGACATAAACAGATGGAAGAACATACCATGTTCATGGATTGGTACAATCAACATCATTAAAATGTCCATACTATGCAAAGCAATATATAAATTCAACGCACTTCCCATTAACATACCAACAGCATATTTCACAGACTTAGAACGAACTCTCCAAAAATTCATCTCAATAAAAAATGAACCCGAATAGCTGCAAGGATCCTGAGAAAGAGAACAAAGTAGGTGGGATCTCAATACTGGATATCAAACTGTATTACAAAGCCACTGTTCTTAAAACAGCATGGTACTGGCACAAGAACAGACATATAGATTAATGGAATAGAATAGAGAACCCAGAAATCGACCCAAACCACTATGCCCAATAAATATTCGACAATGGAGTCAAGAGCATACAATGGAGTCAAGACAGTCTCTTCAATAACTGGTGTTGGGAAAATTGTACAGATACATGCAAAAAAAATGAAACTAGACCACCAACTTACACCATACACAAAACTAAACTCAAATTGGATAAAGAACTTAAATGTAAGATGGGAAAGCATAAAAATATTAGAGGAATCCAAAGGCAACAAAATCTCAGACATATGCTGAAGCAATTTCTTCACCGATACAGCTCCTAGGGCATTGGAAACTAAAGAGAAAATAAAGAAATGGGACTACATCAAAATAAAAAGCTTCTGCACAGCAAAAGAAACCATCAACAAAACAACAAGGAAGCCCACTGCATGGGAGAACATATTTGCCAATGCTATCACCGATAAGGGTTTAATCTCCAACATTTTTAGGGAACTCATACAACTTAACAAAAGGAAGATAAGCAATCCAATCAAAACATGGGCCAAGGACCTAAATAGACACTTTTCAAAAAAGGACATTCAGAAAGCCAAGAGACATATGAAATCATGCTCAAAGTCACTAATCATCTGAGAGATGCAAATCAAATCAACAATGATGTACCATGTCACTCCTGTCAGAATGGCTATCATCAAAAAATTTTAAAGAGTGCTAGAGAGGATGCGGAGAAAAAGGAACACTTGTGCACTACTGGTGGGAATGCAGACTGGTACAGCCACTATGGAAGACAGTATGGAGTTTCCTCAAAAAGTTAAAAATGGAAATCCCATTTGAACCATTGATCCCACTGCTTAGAATATATCCCAAGAAACCAGAAACACCAATCAGAAAGGATATATGTTTCCCTATGTTCATAGCAGCTCAATTTCCCATAGGTAAGATTTGGAAACAACCTAAGTGCCCATCAGCAGATGAATGGATTAGAAAACTGTGGTACATCTACACAATGGAATACTATGCTGCTGTAAAAAAGAAGGAACTCTTACCATTTGCAACAGCATGGATGGAACTGGAGAGCATTATGCTAAGTGAGATAGGCAGTCAGTGAAAGAAAAGTACCACATGGTCTCACTCATTTATGGATAATAAAGACCATTATAAACTTATGAACAAAAATAGATACAGAGGCAGAGCAGCATTGAACAGACTGTCAAACTACAGTAGGAAGGCTAGGGAGGGTTGGGGGGCGAAAATTGGTGTAAGAGATTAACCGAAGGACTTCTATGCATGCATATAAGCATAACTAATGGCCACAAGACACTGAGGGGTCGGGGAGCCTGGGGGAAAGTCAAGTGCGGGGGAAAGGAGACAAATGTAATACTCGTTGTAATATTTTAAGCAATAAAAAAATGGTTAAGTAAAAAAAGAAATGCAAAACTGTACTTTGTAAATAACAGCAAAGCAATGCTAAAATAAATAAAATAGCTAAATAATTATAAACACATCTTAAGTTCATGGATAGAAGACCTACAGATTCTATACAATTCCTTCAGAATTCAAGATGACTTTATGTTTATTTTTTAAAAAAATTTATGTACATTCACTATTATTTTATATTAATTTCAGGTGTACAGCCTAGTAGTTAGACAATCATATGTTTTATGTACCCAACTGGCATAATATATACACTGAGTGGCCAGGTTATTATGACCACCGGATGTTTGTAGGCAAATTAGCTATAATTTTGTGGTGAAGTTACTAGAGGGCCAGACCATTATAAATAGGGAAGCAGGTTGTTTACCACGACAGTAGAAGTGATTTTTTTTTCCCTGAAGATATGGGTAAACAACGCAATTTAACAGCCTTTGAACATTATAAATATATATATATATATATATATATATATATATATATATATATATACACACACACACATACATATATACAATACGAGCACCATGGCATGGCGCATTGTCTTGTTGGAAGAAGCCATCTCCATTGGTATACGCCATCAACATGATGGGGTGAACTTGATCAGCAACGATACTTAGGTATGTTGTGCTATTCAGATGTTGTTCCACATGAATTAAAGGGCCCAGATCATGCCAGGAAAACATTCCCCAAACCATAACACTGCCCCCACCAGCTTGAAGGGTTGTACTCATGAATGTGGGGTTCATGCTTTCATGCTGTTTCTGCCAAATTCTCACTCTGCCATCTGCATGATGCAACTGGAAACGTGATTCATTGGATCGCATGACTTTTTTCCAATGCTCCTTATGTTCCTGTGTGAATTGGAGACATTTTATCTTGGTAACTGCAGACAGCAAAGGTGTTCAAACAGGCCTTCGGCTTCCATATCCCATACAATGCAGTGTACAGCTAATTTGCATACAAACGTCAGGTGGTCATAATAATCTGGCCATTCAGTGTAAGTACTAGATGGCCGGTGCACAAAATTAGTGGACTGGGGGATAGGTTCCCCCAGCTTGGCCTGTGCCCTCCAACAGTGCGGGAGCCTTGTGATCAATTGCCCCAAAGAGGCAGACCCCAACCACCCATCCAGGGCTCCTCGATGGATTGCCCCAAAGAGGTAGGCTGGAGCAGTGGGATCCACCTACCCACTGCACAGAGACAGGGGACCCCAGGCCTCGCTGTGTGCAGCTGCAGGACCCGCCTCTGTGCCGCACATGCAGCGTTAAGCCCCCCCCCCACCCACATGCATCTGCTGCGCAGGCAGCCTCCTGGTGATCGCTTATTAGGGTGGAGGGTTTCAGGACCGCATAGGCTTTCATTAATAGGACTAGAGGCCCAATGCATGAAATCGTGCATGGGTAGGGTCCCTAGGCCTGACCAGCGATTAGAGCCCATCTGTGGGATGACTGGTGGGGCAATCAGGGTGGCCCCTGCAGGCACCTGCCTTGACTGGTATGGGGCCTGAGAGTTGGGGGCACCTCCTGCGTTGAGCATCTGCCCCTTGGTGGTCAGTGCATGTCATAACAACCAGTCATTCCACCCACCGGTCGTTCTGCTGTTTGGTCAATTTTCATATATGGTTTTTATTATATAGGATTGCAATATTATTGTTGATATTCCTTATGCTGTAATTTACTTCCCTGTGACTATTCTGCAAATACAAAATTGTATTTCTTAATCTCTTCAACTTTTTCACCCAACCCCTAACTCTCCCCCCCATCTCCCCCGGCAACCATCAATATGTTATCTATATCTAAGTCGGTTTTCATTTCATTTGATTGTGGTTTTTGTTTTTTAGATTCAACATATAAGTGAAATCATATGGTATTTGTCTTTCTTTGTCTTATTGATTTCGATTAGCATAGTACCCTCTCGGTCAACCCATAGTTTTCCTTTTTTTAAAATTTAAATTCTTAATTTTCTAAAGTATTACATATGTCTCTCTCCTTCTCCCCCCCATTGGCCTCTCCCCAGCTGTCCCCCCACTAGCACATAACCTCATCCCCTATAGTTGGTGTCCAAGGGTTATGCTTACATGCGTGCAAACAAGACATTTGGTTGATCTCTAACCCCACCCCAGCTCCGCCTTCCCTCTGAGGTTGGATGGTCTGTTTGATGCTTCTATATCTCTGGATCTATTTTTGTTCATCAGGTTATGTTGTTCATTATATTTCAAAAATGAGTGAGATCATGTGATATTTACCTTTCTCTGAATGGCTTATTTAGCTTAGCATAATGCTCTCCAGGTCCATCCATGCTGTTGAAAATGGTAAGAGTTCCTTCCTTTTGGTTTCCAAATCTTAGCTATTGTAAATTGTGCTGCTATGAACATAGGGGTGCATATATCCTTGCTGAATAGTATCTCTGGTCCCTTAGAATATATTCCTAGAAGTGGGATTACTGGATCAAATGGGAGTTCTATCTTTAACTTTTTGAGGAAACTCCATACTGTTTTCCACAATAGATACATCAGTCTGCATTCCCACCAGCAGTGCACAAGGGTTCTTTCTTCTCCACGTCTTCACCATCCTTGTCCTTTGCTGATTTGTTGAAGATAGCCATTCTGATAGGTGTGATATGCTATTTCATTGTCATTTTGATTTGCATCTCTCAGATGATTAGTGACTTTGAGCATGTTTTCACATGTCTCTTGGCCTTCTGTATGTCCACTTTCAAAAAGTGTCTATTTAGGTCCTTTGCCCAATTTTTGATTGGATTGTTTATCATCCTCCTGTTAAGTTGTATGAGTTCCCTATAAATTTTAGAGATTAAACCCTTATCAGACATAACATTGGCAAATATGTTCTCCCATGCAGTGGGCTTTCTTGTCTGTTTGTTTTTTTTTCTTTATTGATTAAGGAATTACGTATGTGTCTTTATCCCCCCCGCCATTGTTTATGTTTTCCTCCATCTCTCTTTTCAATATTCTGTAGTTTTCTGAGTACAGGTCTTTTACCTCCTTAGTTATGTTTATTCCTAGACATTAATTTTTTTGTTGTTGTTGTTGCAATGGTAAATGGGATTGCTTTTTTTTATTTTCTCTTCCTGTAAGTTCATTATTGATATATAAAAAAAGGAAAATATTTCTGGGTGTTAATTTTGTATCCCGCTACATTGCCTAATTCATTTACTAAGTCTAGTAGGTTTTTGATGGAGTCTTGGGGGTTTTCTATGTACAATATTATGTCATCTATGAATAAGGACAGTTTTACTTCTTTCCCAATCTGGATACCTTTTATTTATTCTTCTTGTCTGATCACTATGGCTAGCACTTCCAGTACTATGTTGAACAGGAGTGTTGAAAGTGGGCATCCCTGTCGTGTTCTTGTTCTTAGGGGAAATGGTTTTAGTTTTTGCCCATTGACCATGATGTTGGCTATAGGTTTCTCATATATGGCTTTTATTATGTTGAGATATGATCTCTCCATTCCCATTTTGCTGAGAGACTTTATCAAGAAAGGGTGTTGGATTTTGTCAAATGCTTTTTCTGTGTCAGTTGATAAGATTGTGTGATTTTTGTCTCTCAATTTGTTAATATGATGTACAACATTTATTGATTTGCAGATATTATAGCAGTCTTGCATCTCTGGAATAAATCCCACATGGTCATGGTGCATGACCTTTCTAATATGCACCACCTAATTCCATTTGCTGGAATTTTGTTGAGGATTTTAGCATCTATGTTCATCACAGATATTGGCCTGCAGTTCTCTTTCTTTGTAGTGTCTTTATCTGGCTATGGGATTAGGGTAATGCTGGCTTCATAGAAAGAGCTTGGAAGTATTCTTTCCTCTTGAATTTTTGGAATAGTCTAAGGAGAATAGGTTTTAGTTATTCTTTGAATGTTTGGTAAACACTCCTGTGAAGCCATCTGGCCCCGGGCTTTTGTTTGCTGGAAGTTTTTTGATTACTGCTTCTATTTCATCAGTAGTTATCATTCTATTCAGGTTTTCTGATTCTTCTGATTGAGTTTTTGAATAATGTATTTTTCTAGGAATATTTTCATTTGGTCTAGGTTGTTCTATTTATTGGAGTAGAGTTATTCATAGTAATTTTTATGATCATTTGTATCTCTGTAGGGATAGTTGCTACTTCACCTCTTTCATTTCTGATTTTGTTTATGAGGGTCCTCTCTCTTTGTTTCTTAGAGAGTCTGGAAAGAGATTCATTGATCTTGGTTTCCTTTCAAAAAACCAGCTCTTGGTTTTATTGATCTTTTATACTGATTTTTTTTTTTTGGGGGGGTTCTCTATGTTGTTTATTTCTGTCCTGTGCTTTATTATTTCCTTCTTCTTACTTACTCTGGGCTTTCCTTGCTGCTCTCTTTCTAATTCTTTAAGTTGTAGGGTTAGATAACTTATTACAAATACTTCTTGTTTTTTGAGTTAGGCCTATAGAGCTATGAGCTTCCCTCTAGGAATGCTATCACTGTATCCCATAGATTTTGGATTGTTATGTTTTCATTGTCATTTGTTTCCAGTATGCTTTTTATTTCTTCTCTTATCTCTTTGGTAATCCATTCATTGTTTAATAGCATGCTATTTAGCCTCCATATGTTTGATTGTTTATATTTATTTTTATTGTACTTGATTTCTAACTTTATGCCATGTCATCTGAGAAGAAGCGTGATATAATTTCTATCTTCTTGAACTTATAGAGACTTCTTTTTTGTCCTAATATGTTGTCTATTATTTAAAATGTCCCATGTACACATGAGAAGGATGTATGTTCTGCAACTTTGGGATGAAGTGTTCTGAAGATGTTAATTAATACCATCTGATCTAGTGAGTCATTTATGATTGTTATTTATTTACTGACTAAAGGCACGGTGCACAAAAATTTGTGCACTCGGGGGGGATGGGAGGTTCCCTCAACCTGGCCTGTGCCCTCTCGCAGTCTGGGACCCCTCGGGAGATAACGACCTGCTGGCTTAGGCCTGCTCCCGGGTGGCAGAGGGCAGGCCCAATCCCTAGGTGCAGTCCCTGGTCGGGCTCGGAGCAGGGCCGATTGGGGAGTTGGGGCGCCGCCCCCTGTCACACTCAAGGCAGGGTCCATGGGGAGGTTGCTGCGCCACCCCATCATGCACAGAGCAGGGCCCATCAGGGGGGGTTGGGGCTCTGTATCCTGTCACGCACAGAGCAGGGCCCATCAGGGGGTTGGGGAGCTCACCCCTGTCACGCGCAGAGCAGGGCCGATAGGGGGGTTGGAGCGTCACCCTCTATCACCCACAGAGCAGGGCCGATCAGGGGGTTGGGGCGCCGCCACTCTCACACTCAGGGTAGGGCCAATTGGGGGGTTGGGGCACCGCCCCCTGTCACACTCAAGGCAGGGTCGATGGGGAGGTTGCGGCGCCACCCCGTCACACACAGACCAGGGCCCATGGGAGGTGGAGGTTGGGGTGCCGCAACCTGTCACAGAGCCACAGGGCGATCAGGGGGTTGGGGAGCTCCCCCCTATCAGGCACAGAGCAGGGTGATCAGGGGGTTGGGGAGCCTCCCCCTGTCATGAACAGAGCAGGGTGGATAGGGAGGTTGTGGCTCTGCCCCCTGTCACACACAGGTCCACAGGGCGATGGGAAGGGTAGCGGTTTATCAGGGGGTTTGGGCGCTGCCCCCTGTCACACTGATCCCGGTGCTGAGAGGCCTCTCGGCTCCACTGATCCCAGTGCTGGGAGGCATATTACCCTTTTACTATATAGGGTAGAGGCCTGGTGCACGGGTAGGGGCCGGCTGGTTTGCCCACTGGGGTGCCTGGCCAGCCTGGGTGAGGGGATGATGGCTGTTTGCAGCTGGTCACACACCCTTCAGGGTGGGGGTCCCCACTGGGGTGCCTGGCCAGTCTGGGTGAGGGGCTGAGGGCTGTTTTCAGGCTCACGGGTGACTGAAGCTCCCAACTGCTCCTTTTTTTTTTTTTTTTTTTTTTTTTTTTTTTATTCTGGGCCAGCTTTAGCTTTGAGGCTTGGCTCCAGCTCTTAGGCCTCCGCTGCTGAAACCAGGTTTCTGGCCTTTGTTTACAATGTTGCGATCCTGCTGGCTGAAGACCGTCGGACTAAAGCTGGTTTCTGGGGTTTTGTTTAGCTTTTATATTTGTGACATAGTTGCTTGGAGTTCCAGCTCAGAGGCCTGCAGCGGCAGGCAGGGAACGTTGTAGTCCTCCCTCACTGAAGCAAGCAAGCCTCATGTTAATTTCAAGCTGCCTGGCTGCCAGCTGCCTTCTTGGCTGGCAGTTAATTTGCATATAGCCCTGATTAGCCGATGGGAAGGGTAGCGGTTGTATGCCAATTACCATGTTTCTCTTTTATTAGATAGGATTCTTTGTTTTGAAGATTTATCCAGTGGTTTTAATGGGGTATTAAAATCCTCTACTGTGATTGTATTGCTGTCAATCTCTCCCTTGATATCTTCCAGGGTGCTCCTGTATTGGGTACATATTTGTTTACCAAAGTTATATATTCTTATTGGATTGCTTATTTTAGTATTATGAAGTGGCTCTCCTTATCTCTTGTTATGGTCTTTACTTTAAGGTCTATTTTGTCAGATATGAGTATTGCTACAACAGCTTATTTTCATTTCCATTTGCCTGAAAAATTTTTTCCATCCCTTACCTATCAGTCTGTGGGAGTTCTTTGTTCTGTGTTGGATCTCTTGTAGATAGAAAATATAGGGGTCATGTTTTCTTATCCATTCAGCTACCTTATGTCTTTTGATTAGAGTAGTTAATCCATTTACATTTAAGGTTATTACTGATAGGTACTTATTTGTTGACATTTTTATTCTTTATGCCTGTGTTCCTTCTTCCCTCTCCATTACTTGTTTTTACAGCAGTCCCTTTAGTATTTCTTGCATTGCTGGCTTAGTGGTATTAAACTCCTGTAGCTTTGTTTGTCTGTGAAGCTCCTGATTTCACCTTCAATTTTTTTATGATAGCCTTGCTGGGTATAGTATATTGGATTCAGTTCCTTGCTTTGCATTACTTTGTATACTTCATTCCATTCCCTTCTGGCATGATGTGTTTCTGTTGAGAAATAAGTTGATAGTCTAATGGGAGATATCTTGTAGGTAATTTACTGTCTCTCTCTGGCAGCCTTTAACATTCATACTATGTTGTTGATGTTTGGCAATTTAATTATGATGTGTATTGGTGTGGGTCTTTTGGGATTCATCTTTTTTGGGACTTTGTGTGCTTCTTGTACTTGTGTGACTTTTTTCTTCCCCAAATCAGGGACGTTTTCTGTCATTATTTCTTCTGTTTTTCTCTTCTTAGCTTGGCTTCCTCTCCTTCTGGCACCCCTATTATTAAAATATTGTATCATTTCATGTTGTCCCAAAGCTCCCTGAGGCACTCCTCCTGCTTTTAATTTTTTTTTTCAGTAGCTGCTCTACTTGGTTGTTTTTTTCTACCTTGTCTTCTAACTCACTGATGTAGTCCTCTGCTTCTTCTAGTCTACTGTTGTAACTTTCATTATGTTCTTTATTGCAGCTATGTCATTCTTCACTTCCAGTTGATTCTTCATTTCCTAGTGATTCTTTCAAATGTTGTTGAATTTGCCTTTCATCCTATTCAGAGTCCTTATAACCATTGCTCTGAATTCTTTCTCTGATAAGTTGCTTGCCTCTATTTTGTTTATTGCTTTTTCTGGTGATTCCCACTTTTCCTTTTTATGGGGGTTGTTTCTTTGCCTTCCCATATTAAGAAGGAAATAAAAGAAGATACAATATGATTAAATGAAAGCATATTCCACACTCACAGAGAGGAAGAACATACATTGCTTAAATGTCCATACTACTATAAGTATTCTATAAACTCAATGCAATTCCAATTAAAACACCAATGGCATATTTCACATAACTAGAACTAATATTTCAAAAAATTATATGGAAACACAATAGATTCTGAGTAGCCATAGCAATCTTCAGAAAAAAAGTACAAAGTCAGAGGTATCATGCTACAGGTTATTACAATTCACTACAAGATAGTAATCAAAACAAAATGGAGCTGACATAAAAGCAGACACATTTATCAGTGGAACAGAATATAGAGCCCAGACATAAACCCACACCTATATGATCAATTAATAATTGACAAATAATGAAAAAAATCTAATGGAATAAAGGCAGTTTATTTAATAAATGGTGTTGGGAACATTGAACAGATAAATACATGACAAAAATGAAACTAGACCACCTTCTTACACTATATAAAAGAACACAGTAAAAAAGATTAAATATTTAAATATAAGCCTTGAAACCATAAACTCGTAGAACAAAACATAAGTGGTAAATCTCTGACATTTCTTTTAGCAATATTTTTTTTCTGACACATATCCTTGGGCAAGGGAAACAAAAGAAAAAGTAAATAAGTGGGACTGCATCAAACTAAAAATTTTTTCCACAGCAAAGGAAAGTATTAACAAAACAAAAAGACAACCTACTGAATGGGGAAAATATTCCCCAATGATGCATCTGATAAGGGGTTAATACCCAAAATTTATAAAAACTCATACAACTCAACACCAAAAAAACAAACTAAAAATCAAATTAGAATGTGGGTAGAGGACCTGAAGAGACCTTCTCCAAAGAGGTCAATAGACATAAGATGCACAACTTTACTAATCATCAGAGAAATGCAAATTAAAACCAGAATTATATATCACTTCACACCTCTCAAAATGGCTATCATCAATAAATCTACCAAAAAAAAAAATGCTAGTGAGTATGTGGATAAAAGGGAACTCTCATTCATTCTTGGTGGAAATGCAGACTCGAGCCCTTACTATAGAAAACAGTGTGAAGCTTCCTTTTGGTTCTAAAGCCAAGAAATCCGAAATACTAATTTGAAAAAAAAATGTATTTACTCTATGTTAATTGCGGTGTTATTTACAATAGTCAAGATACTGAAGAAATCTAAGTGCCCATCAAAAGACGAGTGATCAAAGAAGCTGTGGCACATACATAATATGGAATATTACTTGGTCATACAAGAGAATCAAATCTTACCTTTTGCAACACTATAGAGCAGCATTTTTCAACCTGTGGGTTGCAACCCCTTTGGGGGTTGAACGACCCTTTCACAGGGGTCGCCTAAGACCATCAGAAAACACATATATAATTACATATTGTTTTTGTGATTAATCACTATGCTTTAATTATGTTCAATTTGTAACAATGAAAATACATCCTGCATATCAGATATTTACATTGCGATTCATAACAGTAGCAAAATTATAGTTATGAAGTAGCAACGAAAATAATTTTATGGTTGGGGGTCACCACAACATGAGGAACTGTATTAAAGGGTCGTGGCATTAGGAAGGTTGAGAACCACTGCTATAGGGGATCCTAGAGGTTAATATGCTAAGTGAAATAAGCCACACAGAGAAAGACAAATGCCATATATTGTCACTATATGTGGAATTTTAAAAAACAAGAAGTGGACAAACAAAACAAAAGCAGAGGCATAGAAACAGAAAACAAACTGATGGGTGTCAGGGGGTAGAGTTGGGGGAGAGGGTATCAATGAAAAAGGTGAAAAGGAAAAAAAAAAGAGTTGAGGCCAGGAGGTAGACCTAAGGCACTCTTTTCTCAACAAAAAAAATCAAAGAGCCTAGTGTCTTATGTGCATGTGCTATAAAATTTAAATCAGTAAATAAATAATGTAAGAACTTTTAGAACATGTCTGTTAATATTTTGTTTCCTCATTTATATTGTACTTTAGATTCCATATATAAGTGAAATCACATAGTATTTATTATTTCACTTATTATAACACCCTCTAGGTTCATCCATATTGTTTCAAAAGGCAAGATTTTATTGATGGGATATATATATATATATATATATATATATATATATATATATATATATATATATGATTTCTTATAATTTCTTAATAGCTAGTCATCCACTGATGAACACCTAAGTTGCTTCCATATCTTGGCTATTGTACATAATTCTGTAATGCATGTGTGCATACATTTTTTCAAATTAATGATTTAATTTTCTTTGGATAAATACCCAGAAGTGGAATTTCTGGATCATATGGTTGTTCAAGTTTTCATTTTTAGAGGAATCTCCATACTGATTTCCATAGTGGATGCACCAATTTACAGTCACACCAACAGCACACAAGGGTTTCCTTTCTCCACATCTTCACTAACATTTTTAGTTGTTGACTCTCTGATAATAGCCATTCTGATAGGTTTGAAGGTGTCTCATTACAGTTTTTGGAGAAGTGTCCACTCATGTCCCCTGCCCCATTTTTAAATATAAGTTATTATATGAGGAAAAATACTTTTATTAAAGCAATCTAATATTCTGGATTAAATTATTTAAAAAAAACATGAAACAAAAACAACATCTATATATATAAAAGCCTTAATGACCATTTGACCAGTAGCTATGATAAGCACTGACCACCAGGGGGCAGACACTCAATTCACAGGCATGGAAACATGGAACAGACTGATGAATCTCAGAGGAGAGGAGGAGAGGGAAGGGCGTGAAGAGATTAACCAAAGATCTGGCATGCATTCTAGTAGCTTGGTGCATGAATTCATGCACCCATGGGGTATTTCAGCCTGTCCTATAGGGATTGGGCCAAAACCGGCCTGGTTCAGGGGTTCATGCACCAGTGGTGGGATCCCTCATCCTGGCCTGCGGGGATCAGGTTGAAACTGGCAGTCCGACAACCCCTGAAGTGTTCCGGATTGCGAGGGGGCTCAGGCCAGGCCAAGGGACTCCACTGGTGAACAAATCCATGCACCGGGCCTCTAGTATTAGTATAAATGTGGTGAAATATAAATAATGTTCATATTTTACATAATAAAGCTGTATAAATGTTAATTCTTAGTTGTGGCAAATTTTCCATGATTATATAAGATGTTAACATTAAGGGGATCTGGGGGAAGTATATACACGATCCTCTATATTAAGTTCACAACTTTTCTACATATATAAAATTGTTCCAAAATATAAAATAAAATAAAAAAGTATTGCAGGATAATTGATTATCCATTTGCAAAAATAACTGAAAATTAAATCAGACCTCTACATCACCCATAAAAGTCAATTCCAGGTGAATTATTAATCTAAATATAAATTGAGAAAGAAAGACACAGTGATATAGACAGAAAGAAATAAAGCTTTTAGAGGATAAGAGAATATTTTTAATACCTCAAAGAAGCAATAAGCCGAAACTGGTTTGGCTCAGTGGATAGAGCATCGGCCTGCGGACTGAAAGGTCCCAGGTTCGATTCCGGTCAAGGGCATGTACCTGGGTTGCAGGCACATCCCCAGGGGGGGATGTGCAGGAGGTGGCTGATCAATGTCTCTCTCTCATCGATGTTTCTGACTCTCTATCTCTCTCCCTTCCTCTCTGTAAAAAATCAATAAAATATATTTAAAAAAAGAAGCAATAATTCTTAATTAATATAGCAAAAAATAAAAATGAACAGATAAATAAAATGTATTAAGGAAGGAAATCAAAGCATTATGAACTTCTATTTATAAAGAGAGATTATTAAGAATATGAAAAGACAAATCTAGGGTAAAACAATGTATGTGCAACATGCAAAACTGTAATGATTTATTATCTACAATATATGAATCTATATATATAAAAGACTACTATGCTAAGTGCCCAACCGTCCAATTGGTCGCTTGATGTGCACTGATCACCAGGGGGCAGAAGCTCAACACAGTTGCTGCTGTGTTTCACACAGAGAAATGGCACCATGAACCTGGCACCCACAAAGCAACACTCTGCTTTCCCCAGTTGGGACACGGTCCCCACCACCACCCCTGAGTGACAGCCCACCAAATTGCAGCCAATGCTGCTGAGACCCCATAGTGCAAAATTCAGCCTACAGCCCGGCCCAGCCCAAAACAGTCACTGTGGGCACCGGGTAATGATGTCACAGAGCAACACCCGGCTTCCTTTCCCTAGCAATGACTAGGCTCCTTGCAGTTTCCTCAGCCTGGGATCACGACTTGCTTTATAGCCAGGTGCAAACATTCACAGTTTAACCTAATGTCTGTGAAGTGTTTTCCTGTGACTCATCTCATTTGATCCTCACAGAAGTCCTGGAGTAGGTAGATAGGAGACTTGGTAGAATCCTATTTTCTTTTCATTAGCTGGAAAATGGAGATTTAGAAAGGTTATAAACTTGACCTGACTAAAAAGAAGTAAGAAATGGTGAACTTTCAAAATGACTTCAGGTTTCTCACTGTGCAGAATATATACAAACACTGCTGCAGTTCAATATTTTACCCTTAGATCTCCCTGCATGATCTACAATAATAATCTTCTTAGTGTTGATATTTACTGCTGTGTTGCTGACAATTACCTGAAAGAGAAGTTGGGGTGTTTCACTGGGCTAGAAAAAGTTTAGCTAAATCAGAAAGCAGGTCTAATTAAGCAAGTTTATATATATAAAGCTCTCACTGGCACCAATCGCATGTGTGTATTTCAATCTGTAATTGTTGATTGTGACTTTGGTTGACACTTTTATTATAAAGAAAGGGTGGATAGCAATATTAAAATATTGCTTCTAATTAATTTCCTTTCAATGTGCATGAATAATGCACTGGGCCTCTAGTCAGAAATAAAAGATAAACAAACCATTCTAAAAATTGGGCTGAACAGTTGAACAGGTATTTCATAAAATTGTACTAGTAAATCCAAAGGGTCAAAATATATATGGTGTTCAATAACACTAGTAATCAAGAAAATACAAATATACAACAGTAGGATGTCACTATGTACCCACTTTAATTTTTTTGGCAAAAAATTAAAGATGTTGGCATGATCTATGAACAACTGTAACTCTGGCACAGTTCTAATTATTGTATAAACTGGTATAATTGATTTCAACAATAGTTGGTAACTAGTAGAGTTGAAGATATGCATGCCCTATAATTTAGTTATTCTTACTTTCAGGTACATAGGTAAAGCTAAAATACAACTTATATATTATATATTATATATTTATTATATATTATGTATTATATATTATGTATTATATATTATGTATTATATATTATGTATAATATATAATATATAATATATAATATATAATATATAATATATAACATATAATATATAATACATAATATATAATACATAATACATAATACATAATACATAATACATAATACATAATATATAATATATAATATATAATATATAATATATAATATATAATATATAATATATAATATATAATATATAATATATAATATATAATATATAATATATAATATATAATATATAATGTATTATGTATTATGTATTATGTATTATATATTACATCTATAATAATAAAAGCATAATAGGCTAATTAGACCAGACAGCCAAACGACCTTCTGGACGTTATTCTGGACTTCCTTCCAGATGAAGCTGCGGCAGTGAGGGCCGAGGCAGAGTGGTTAGGGGCGATCAGGCAAGCAGGCAAGTGGTTAGGGGCTATCAGGTAGGCAGGCAGAGGCAGTTAGGGGCGATCAGGCAGGCAGGTGAATGGTTAGGAGCCAGCGGTCCCGGATTGCTAGAGGGATGTCCAACTGCCAGTTAGACATCCCCCGAGGGGTCCTGGATTGTGAGTGTGTGCAGGCCGTGCTGAGGGACACTCTGCCCCTGTGCACAAATTTTGTGCACCGGGCCTCTAGTGTATATATATATATATATATATATATATATATATATATATATATATATAATATATGATAGATACATATGATCTATCTATATCTATATCTATATCTATCTATATTTATATCTATATCTATCTATGGCTCATACAGGAGAATGGGTGGTTTTTATTTGCGTGGAATTAAATCCCTGCATGTCTAAAGTCCCATTTCCTTTAGTACAGTCATAGAAGTATATCTGGGGTTTCAGGAAAGCTAGAAACAAAGCCAGTGTTAAGAGTTTCCTTTCCATGTTGGAGCTGGGTCCAGTTCAGCATCAAGTTATTTATGGTCCATTAGTCCATTGTATGTGGGGTCCACATAACTGTGGGCCATATGGACAACTGCAGGGAAGCAGGAGCAAAAGAGCCCCACAAGCCCAGACTCACAGAAATCCCAAGAGAGTCCAAGAAGTTAAGAACATAAGAGAATTTATTTGTTCAGGGAATTTAGTATTCTAAATCTTTGTGGGTTTGCAGTGGCTATGTCCATTCTGGCCATATCTCTCTGTCCCCAGGTGTGATTGACAATAAAGTATCTTCCCAATGTCATTCCAAATTTACTGGACATGCACGTATCTTTCCTTTATCCAGTCCCCTTCCCCCAACGTTTTGCTGGGAACATGCCTATAATGTCTGGACTTCCCTTTGCTCCTTTCCTATTATTAGTAATGAATTAATTACAATGGTATTATAGCAATGTTCTATTTCTTGATGAGGATGGTGATTACACAGATGCTTATTTCCTGGTTATTCATCATTAAGCTGTACATTTTTATTTCATGTACTTGTTAAATGTGTGCCGTATTTCACAACTAAGAATGTATCTTAAATGACTAAGAATAATTGGATATACTTACTATAAAGTTCAAGGCCTTACTGTTTTAGTCATTTTTCAAAAGACTGAATGAATTGAACATTAATAAAGCAAAATTCTAAAAAAAAAATACCAGAAAGGTGTTTTTCATCTTTATAGGATAATCATAAGGAGGTTTAAAGTAAATACTTCAAGGTTTGGGATGATTTAAATAGCATTTTTACTTGTCTGGTTTATAGAAATATTTAATGAAATGTGTTTACATCTCGTTAGCAGATTTAGCTTTCACAAAGAATTACCATTTCTAATTATATAAAAAAGTATTTAAATTGTGTTTTCCTTTTATTAACTACAAGGAAGTACTTAAAAAATAAATCCAAACACAGACAAAAATAAATTTTCAAGCATGTATTTAGTCTCCATTTTTCTACACAATAACTTAGTTTTGCATGTATTCTACTTTTATTCAAGTAGTTTTTTTAATATTTTTCTATACTTGCATAATTCTTATAACATTTGACTATTGTTGTCATGGAAACTCAAAGCTTATTGATATAACTCAATAGTGCTGATTAGTGAGAAAAATATTTTGACACCCTATTTGCATCTTTGAATTTGGTATGCACAACAAAAGCATTTATGTAAAGTCAAAGGCATAGCACAGAAGTCATATTTAACTTTATTAGACTTTTAAGTCTTTTGTAAATCTAAGGGATAAAATATGATATCCAGTTGTGAATTTGTTGTATTCCTGTCATAGTGAGGGAGGTTGAATATCTTTCCACTATATTTTTTTTTATAATTTATATTTATTTTTCTCTTAACTTTATATTTTTTAAATATTTAAAATATTTTTTCTATTAATTGCATCAGCATTTGCTATATTAAGTCCTAATCTAAATCACTTATAGTGAATATTTCACCCAGTTTGTCATTTCGCTATTACCTTTGCATTCATTGTATTTTTTTAACAATAATTTTTAATTTTTATATGAGCAAATGTGTAGATAGTATACAATTAAATAATTTTATAAATCTGATCCTTTAAAAATCCTAATTCATAGCATTTATTTTTTTTTCAAAGAAAATGTATTTGGGCTTAAATATATCATCAAATTTCATTGTCTCTGGTTCAGGCAGTATATCTTTAACTTTAGCTACATACTCTTCATGTTTCCCTTTGAAGTTATTTATTTTTTTATAATTTGGTAAATATATACCACTTTTCTGTTTATTGGGGTTACCTATAATGTATTTAAACAAAATATGTATTGCTTTTTAAAAATTATATATTAATTTTCAAACTGAAGCACCATCAATAGACTTTATTTTTGAAAATTAGTTCACTTAAGCTTCCTTTGTGCCCCTTTCCTCCAGTTCTCAAATTGTGTTGATAAGCTCCGAGATTTTTTCTTATCTTATTTAATGATTATTTTACAACTATAGGTCCAGTGCATGAAATTTGTGCATGGGCGGTATCCCTCAGACCGGCCTGTACCCTCTCCAATCTGGGACCCCTTGGGGGATGTCCAACTACTGGTTTAGGCCCGATTCCACAATCCGGGACTGCTGGCTCCTAACCGCTCCCCTGATGGCCTGATTGATGCCTAACTGCTCCCTGCTGGCCTGATCGCCCCCAAGTGCCCTGCCCTGCAGGCCTGATCACCTCCAATTGTTCTCCCCTACTGGCCTCGTCTCCCCCATCTGCCCACCCCTGATGGCCTGGTTGCCCCTAACCGCACTGCCCTGCCAGCCTGTTTGCCCCCAACTGCCCTCCCCTGCTGGCCATCTTGTGGTGGCCATCTTGTGACAATGTGGGGTGGCCATCTTTGTGGTGGCCATCTTGTGGTGACGTAGGGGGTGGCCATCTTGTTGTGGTCATCCTGTGATGATGTGGTGGTGGCCATCATGTGACAACATGGGGGCAGCCATCTTGTGGTGACATGGGGGTGGCCATGTTGTGATGACGTCACAGTGGCGATCTGGTGATGATGTCGCACGACGCCACCTAGGCTTTTATTACATAGGATTATAGGACATTTATTTCAATGTTAAGCATCTGCATTATTTTCTATAATCTGTCTTCTTACACTTAAAGTTATTTAATAATAATTACTAACATGTTATGCTATAGCTTTCCCATTATTTTAGGGCCTGGGGTCTTCATAATTAAGCTCAGAGATTCAGTTGTTAATATGTGCAAATTAGAGGCCAAATGCACGAAATTCATGCAAAGGGTTCGGCTCTTGCAGTCCTGGCTTTGTCCGGAAGGTCATCCGGAAGGATATCTGGAATGTTGTTTGGCTGCCCGGTCTAATTAGCATATTATGCTTTTATTATTATAGATTTGTTGAGATTCCTAGAAACTGACTTTAGCTAGCCAAATTCACAAAACCAGAATGCTGGTGTAAACTATTCTAAGAAAATATCAATGATACAGAATATTTTTTTTTATTCCAATTTTCATTCTCTTTTGTAGATAAATCTACATGAGGGAACTTTTGTGAGCTGAAAGTTACTTGATGTGCTTCAGTTCTAATCACTGAAAGTATTTCAGTGCATTTGATGGCTGAGAATCTACTGTACCTGCGTCTATCATCTTTGTACATATATCTGAGAAAATGGTCTTTCTTTCTAGCCATGGTTGGATGGACTCTGCCAATATTTTCCTCACTCTTTTCTGTGACTGACACCTTCTAACTGGCACATTCTTGCATAAGATATTCCTTTTCATCAGGGTACATTTAAATCCTGATTTAGAGATTATGCTGTCTTCTTAGGGTAATTAGTAATTTCTGCTATGTATTCCATTAGAGATTTTTAAAAATTGTCTGAAAGAACAAACCATTTAATTATTTCTTGGCCAGGCACCCTCAATGTTTCCCTCATATAATGCTAGAGTTATTCACTAAGGACATAATTTATTTTAAAATAAACAAAGATTTTGTAAATGTAAGTTGAATACTGATAAAGGTGAATTGGTGCTGGTGAAAATAATTATACATTTATACCCTTATAAAATAGATTGATTTTTCTAAAATATTTGTCTTAAAGAACACAGCTCATTAACCTTTTCATCCAATCATAATCAATGGAAAATTATACTAGTGGTCACAGACTGAATAATTTTAATTTGATACTTTTGACATGCATTATCTGTCCAACATAGTCTTAAATACTCTATTATGTTTACAAAATACATGTTTATTTTACTTGCCTGATCCTTGAAGACATTACAATGTGAAGCCTCTACTGGAACATGACTATTACTGAAGTAAAAGCTGTGCCTAATATTTCACTAAATTCAAGCAGTATTTTTCACTGAATTTAATAAAAACAGGGTATCAATTAAGGTGCAGTCAAGGAAACATATAACAAGTTAGGAATTTCAAACATCAGGGATTGTATTCAGAAATGTCACCAAAAGTATTAAAATGGCTAGAGAAACAAAAGAGAAAAGAGTTTTTGAAGGGCCAAAAAATGAGAAGGGATAGTACCCAGAAGTCATGAACGTGGTAAAGGACCTGGATGGGTTTCTCTGAGCATGCATCTGCTGCTGTACTGCTTGACACTCTGCCAGCTCCCAGAAACTGCAGCTGGGACTCTTTGACAACATGTGCTCTCTCTTCACAGGCTGCTGTAATCTGCAGTTGCCCTCTTCCTTGTTGCTGTTCCATCAACTATCAAACTACCTTGGCTGTTGAGAATCCAAAGTAGAAAGCTTCTCTCTCCTTAACTTTGTCTTCCCAATAGCATCTCCTACTGGCAAAACCAATATAACTTGACAATTTATCTGTGTTCAGCAGGATAGAACATAGAAGGGAAGGTGTGAAATGAGAGACCATAGATAAATCACCAGAAAAGTTTCAATGTAGACAGGTAAGAATAAAAGGGGAAAAAGGTTCAAATGAAGCATTAGTATTAAGGAGTTAACCTATTATCTGTATTTCATCGATATGGGTTGTCTCACCATGCCATACATTAATTAGAATAATTAATCTATAGTTTTATATTTAAAAGATATGCTTAAATATGACTTTCATATAAAATAATATTCTGATGTATTTAAATTTCCAAGCTAATAATTAATGATGAAATAAAAATTTATATAAATTGAATATCTATAATAGTGAAGGGGAAATTAGGGTGGTTAAAATTTGGTTTTACTTATGGACATAAATTCAAGGTCAGCTATACTTAAAAATTCTGTTTACATGATTTTCCTAAGACACTTGTAAAACTAGAACTATAATTAATGTCAGAAATATTCTGGCAGTAGTTGAGAAAGTTTAGTTAGGTGACAGATTAAAAATTTAGCTTCAGTAAGACTCTTGCTCTTTTGCTATCTGAATGGGCTATTTATATTGCAAATGTGATCATTTTCCCAAATCTAAAAAAAAAGGCAATGTACATACATCACTTATAGATAGGATTTTGACCCCTTCACATTTCTCCCATTTTGTAGAGTATACATGTACAGTCGGAACCTATACTTAGTAACTTGTTGATATTCTTCAGAATATTTGTAGTAAACACTCCCATAATGTCCTTGTGTCTCAGATCCACTCATTGCTAATTAAAAACAGTGACAACAATAAAACCTTTTATCTTTCTGTTTCAGGGATACATAGGTTAAAAGAAGTATCATGATAAATAGAAGGTAATTCACCATGACAAAACCATGCCTTGCATAACTTTGCCTCCAGAAACTTTTCTGTTCCTGGTCATAGTTAGTCCCTCTGGGTCAGGAAGAAAAGTAAGTTCCTCAGGTTCTCCTTGAGCTAGGAAAAAGAGTAATTTATGAAAAATGTTATCTAGAAATACCCCCTCTACCACCTCTAAAAATAAATGAAATGGTTTTGTGTTTTGGACAAGCTGTGACTTTCCTGTGACCTTCCTGATTTCCTTCTGCTGTAGCTCAACTATACAGTTTACATTAGTTAGTTGCTTAAAATATTTCAAGTCTTTTTATACATCTTTACTCTTATTTATATTGGTTATAAATATATAACCAATATTTAAAAAGGGTCTATTGTCTAAGGCTTTATTTATGTTTTAATTCTTGCTACCAATAAAGAACTTTTGCTGGCATGAACTTGAATTTCAGAAGCTCATTTATATACTTCTGGATTTCATTATGAAAGAAGTTCATCAATAGAAATAAATTTTGTGTCAGCTACTTTTTCTTTGATTAGTTCCAGGTTATTCTTGATTTTCATAATTAAATCAAAGTAATAACAACATTCATCTACTTTTTCTAAGTTATTTCCTATAGTCTTGAATTCAAAAGTGTTTTTTTTAATTTCATCATATGATGATAATGTAATTACAGTGAGTGTTGTAATTGAAATTCATAATATAATTGTTATGGCATACTGTTTTTTATTCTTTACAAAAATTTGCTAAAGCAAACAAAAATTTTACAGAAGAATTAAATGCATATTTCTGCTCACCCACAGGAAAAAAATAAGACAAGAAGAAAAAGTAAAAAGGAAAGAAAGAAAGAAAGTAAAAAGGAAGAAAGGATGAAAGGAAGAAAGAAGAAAGAAAGAACCATCTGAAATAATAAAGATCTGAGACTTAGGGAAATTAAATAGAAATAGGTTCAACTTTTCTGTTATAATAACTAAACAAATATCTCTATTGTAACTTACAACGATTATATGTTGGTATTAAATACAAGCAAAATAACAGAGACAATGTTTAATTAACTTTTAAAATTTGAATTGTTAGAGATTCAAGCTAATGGTTAAAATATATATATATATATATTAGTGGCCCGGTGCACAAAAATTTGTGCACTCGGGGGGCATTCCTCAGCCCAGCCTGCCCCCTCTAACAGTCTGGGAGCCCTCACAGGATGTCCTACTGATGTCCCTGTGGGAAGCAGGCCTAAGCCGCAGCCTGGCTTCCCTCTGTGGAAGGCAGCTGGCCTATCAGGTATATAGATACTTTCTGAAGGCAGCACAGACTCCTTCCTTATTTCTTTTCTCTGTGGTTGGAGAATAGGGCACTAAAAGGTGGAGACAGAACTGTGGCTGGGTCTGGGGCTCTTGTAGGCAGCAGAAAGAAGGAGAGGGCTGGGAAAGTCTAGACATGGTTTTCTTTAATTGTCCTCCCTTCCTCCGGGCCCCTCGCTCTGTTCTCCCCTTGTCGTGGTGGACGCTGGGGCCTTGGACTGACAGGAGCCCAGCAACGGTGGAGTTCAGCCCCCTCACTTCTCAGCTGAACATACAACCACCTCACATTCCAAGTGGAGCTGTTTTCAGTTGGCTACAGTGCTGGCAATTCATGCCTCCCGGCGTTTCCCCTCTTGGGTTTCCTCCTTGGGTCAGTTGCAAACTTAACCGAGACACCAAAGCAACTGTGCCCTGGTACTTCTGCACCGGCCCCTGCCAGGGCCCACACCAGGAGGATACCAGCTGAGGTTCCCTCCCTGCACCCAGCGCTCTCCTCCCTGTTCTACCACTGGGGGAAGGGAACAGCTCACCTGCTCTGGACCCTGCCAACCTGGCAGGCTGAGGCACAGGCCAGGCGGTGCAGCCTAGGGTGCTGGTGGCTGCGAGCCTTCTCCCCATCCCTGAAGCGTGGGGTGGGGTTGCAGCAGCTCATAGCCACCCCTGGGCACCATGCATGGAGATACCACTCTGCACTGAGCCACCGTCTGCCCAGGACCTGTGGGGGTTGGGGTGGCCTCGGGCTCCCACTGACCCCACTGTAGCCAGACTCGGCTTGGCCAGCCACCCCCACTGCCAGAGGGCTGTGCATGCCCCATGGGCCTCATCGCCCCCATGAATCCCCGTGGTCTGGCCATCCCATCCCAGGAAGTGGCCATCCTGATTGCCATAGCTCACTCTCCAGTGCAGTTGGGCCTGCCCAGCAAGCATGTAGGCAGGAGCTGGCCTCTGAGGGGAAGGAGGAGGAATGTGGGCCAGGGCAGAAGTGGGGAACTTGGTGGTGTAAACACAACCCCTCCCACACACACACACACAAACACACACACACACACACCTCCTGCCGGCCCCTCACTGCGCTGCATTCCTGAACCACTGGGTGCCTCTGCCCAATACTGTGCTCTTGAGCCTGTGGTGGGGATGAGGTACCTGGAGTTGCGGCCTGAAGGCAGCCCTCGCTGGCCTGAATCACAGTGGTTGATCAGGGAGGGATGTGGGGTGCCAAATTCCGTCTCTCTCTCTCTCTCTCTCTCTCTCTCTCTCTCTCTCTCTCTCTCTCTCTCTCTCTCCCTCTCTCTCAGAGGGCCCAGTGTCCGGGCGGGCGGGGCTCAGGCCCCACTCACCATTGTATTGCTGCCCGCTCTGTTGCTGCTGAGGCCGCAGCAGGGACTGCTGACCTGGCCCAGGCCCCTGGCCAGCCCCCTGAGCCTGGACCCCAAACAGCAGCGGAGCTTCCAGCAGCCAAAGCAGCAGCAGTAGCCAGCTGGGGGGTGGCAGGGGTGGTGGCCAGAGTCCCAGCTCCCCTTTGCCATGGCCCCGCCGGGAGCGCCCGGCACAAAGTTCCCAGCTCCCAGCGCCAGCGGCTGGGGACTTCTTAGGTGCCTCCTCCTCCCCACCGCCCTCGCTTCACGAATGGCAAGTTTCCCCAGAGGCAGTGGCTGCAGGAGACAGGGGAGCAGGCTGAGTGCGGCTGGGGCTGGACAGAGGGCACCGGGGCAGAGAAGATCTCCGGGCAGCAGGGGGAGTCGCTGCCCTCTGGGGAGATCTCCTCCGCGCGCCGGTGCCCTCCATCAAGCCCGAGCCAGAGCCTCGCTTGGCCCACTCCCCTGTTTCCCGCCCTGGGTCCTGCAGCCATCGCCTCTGCGGAAAATTGGGATTCATGAAGCGCAGACAGCTGGGAGAGCCCGGTGGCTCCAGCGCTCCAGGGTCGCCTCCTGCTTTCCTGGCCCTGGGCTGATGGCTCCCAGCGGGCGGGCAGGGCTCATGCTAAGGCAAGCAATGCCACTGATCCCCCACCCACCCCCGGGTCGCAAACAGGAGTGGGCCCCTGTCTCTGGTAGGCGGTGGAAGTGGTCAGCACCGCTTGCCTTGGCCCAGCCCCCGCCCACCCCCGTCCACTCCCCCCCAAGTCGCACACAGGAGTGGGCCCCCTGTTTCTGGTAGGCTGGCAAAGCGATCCGCACCGCTTGCCTTGGCCCCAGCCCCTGCCAGCCTGCAGATCGCACAGGGGAGTGGGCCCGTGTCTCCAGTGGGCAGGGGAGGGCTGGGGGTTGTAGTGATCAGCACTGCTTGCCTTAGCCCCAGCCCCCACCCCCCCATGGCACACAGGGGCCTGGATGGTGGCTTGCCCTGGTCCTACCCTGCCTTCAGTATGCAAATTAGCCGCCATCATTGTTAGCGGTTAACCGCCATCTTGGCTGACAGTTAATTTGCATATCTCGCTGATTAGCCAATAAAAACGGTAGGTCGTCCGCCAATTACCATGTTTTGCTTTTATTAGTGTAATATATATATATATATATATATATATATATATATATATATATATATATATATATGTATATGTATATATATGTTTTTGAAAAGTCCAATGCTTCCATTGTATATAAATGTATATCCTTGGGTCATGCACATTAAACCTAGTCTTTCACTTTGGCTTGATCTGTAATCTCAGTAATGAGAATTTATGCTTAGGAGGATCACCTGAAGGCCTTAAAACATCCTTGATAATTTCAAGGAAGGTTATGTTGATTGGAATGTGCTTAGGAAAAAGTGTGACCTCTCACACATTTTACATTTTAAGCAAAGTTTGCTGCTTTTATTCATTAAAGAATGAATACATATTTATTAGTGAAAATTGGAGAAACACAGCAATTAAGATAAAAATCCCACCAGCAATCCTACCACAGGAAAATTTACTTCTGGAATTTTAGTGTCTTTCCTGCCAGTATTTTTAATATGTTTTGGTATTTTTGTTATTGTTCCTCACTTGTTTGTCTATATTTTTGTTTCTGTAATTGTAATCATAAGGTATAAACATCTTAATCCTGCCTTATATTTTTCAAGTTATTACATTTTATAAAAATAATTTTCATAATTGAATAATACTAAATTGACTAGTTGACTGGTTTGTTCATTGATTAGTTCACTTTGTCTATTGCTTGATATTTAGGCTATTTCCATAATTTTTCTTGTGAAAGTGTAGTTGATATATTTGTAGATGTAACATTTTACTATAACTCACTGAAGACAAATCCTTAGAAGAAAAACCTGTTTGTTATGACCTCAGAAATTTTAGAGGACATATATAATTTTTTCTGATAAATTCTGAGTGAATTAAAAAACTCAGAAACACCAATAAGAAAGGATATATGCACTCCTATGTTCATAGCAGCACAATTTATAATAGCTGGGATTTGGAAACACCCTAAGTGCCCATTAGCAGATGAGTGGATTAGAAAACTGTAGTACATCTACACAAAGGAATACTAGGCTGCTATAAAAAAGAAGGAATTCTTATCATTTCCAACAACATGGGTGGAACTGGACAGCATTATGCTAAGCAAAATAAGTCCGTCAGAGAAAGATAAATATCACATGATCTCACCCATTTGTGGAATATAATGAACAACATAAACCGATGAACAAAAATAGAACCAGAGCCATAAAAGCATCGAACAGACTGGCTGATCAGGATTTAATCACCAAAAGTCATAGGGAACTCATATAACTTCACAAAAGGAAGATAAATAATCCAATCAAAAAAATGGGCAAATTACCTAAATAGATACTTCTCCAAAGTGGACATACAGAAGGCCAAGAGACATATGAAAAAATGCTTAAAGTCACTAATCATCTGAGAGATGCAAATCAAAATGACAATGAGGTACCATCTCACACCTGTCAGAATGGCAGTCATCAACAAATCCACAAATGATGAGTGTTAGGGAGGATGTGGAGGAGAAAAAGAAACTCTTGTGCACTGCTGATGGGAATGCAGAATGGTGCAGCCACTGTGGAAAACAGTATGGACTTTCCTCAAAAAATTAAAAATGGAACTCCCATTTGACCCAGTAATCCCACTTCTAGGAATATGTCCCAAGAAACTAGAAACACCAATCAGAAAGGATATATGCACCCCTATGTTCATAGCAGCACAATTTACAATAGCTAAGATTTGGAAACAGCCTAAGTGCCCATCAGCAGATGAGTGGATTAAAAACCAGTGGTACATCTACACAATGGAATACTATGCTGCTCTAAAAAAGAACAGAGCTCTTACCATTTACAACAGTTTGGATGGACCCGGAGAGAAGGATAAGTATCACATGATCTCACTAATTTGTGGAATACAATGAACAATGTAAACTGATGAGCAAAATAGATTCAGAGACATAGAAACATTGAACATACCTCAGAGGGAAGACAGAGGAGGTTGGGAGGGGACTAAGATATCAGCCAAAGGACTTGTAAGCATGCCAATGGACACAGACAGTAGGGGGGTGAGGGCATGTGCTGGAGAGTTGGAGTGGCCGGGTAGAGGTTAATGGGGGAAAAAAGGAGACATATATACTGAGTGACCAGATTATTATGACCACCTGATGTTTGTAGGCAAATTAGCTATAATTTTGCGGTGAAGTTACTAGAGGGCCAGACCAATATAAATAAGGAAGCAGGTTGTTTACCACGACAGTAGAAGTGAATTTGTTTTGAAGATATGGCTAAACAATGCAATTTAACAACCTTTGAATGTGGGATATATATATATATATATATATATATATATATATATATATATATATATATATATGCCAGATTATTATGACCACCTGGCATTTGTAGGCTAATTAGCTGTATACTGCGTTGTATGGGATATGGAAGCCGAAGGCCTGTTTGAACACCTTTGCTGTCTGCAGTTACCAAGATAAAACGTCTCCAATTCACACAGGAACACAAGGATTGGACAGTCAAGCATTGGAAAAAAGTCATGTGGTCTGATGAATCACGTTTCCAGTTGCATCATGCAGATGGCAGAGTGAGAATTTGGAGGAAACAGCATGAAAGCATGAACTCCACATGCATGAGTACAACCCTTCAAGCTGGTGGGGGCAGTGTTATGGTTTGGGGTATGTTTTCCTGGCATAATTTGGGCCCTTTAATTCATGTGGAACAACGTCTGAATAGCACAACATACTTAAGTATCATTGCTGATCAACTTCATCCTATCATGTTGATGGCATATCCCAATGGAGATGGCTTCTTCCAACAAGACAATGCACCATGCCACGGTGCTCTTATTGTGCAGGTGTTCTTTCAAGAACATGAGGGAAGCTTTACCTTGCTTAGGTGGCCCCCACAATCACCAGATCTCAATCCAATTGAGCATTTGTGGGACGAAGTTAAAAGAGCCATCAGGCAGCTGGTTCCACAACCATCAACTCCCACAGAACTGGACAGTGCTATTCATCAGGCATGGTGTCAGATTCCTCGCATCACCTTTCAACATCTCATGGAGTCAATGCCAAGAAGAATCGCTGAAGTATTGAAGGCAAAAGGTGACCCAACGAAGTACTGATGGGGTGGTCCTAATAACCTGGCCACTCAGTATATGTATATGTATCCCACATTCAAAGGCTGTTAAATCGTGTTGTTTACCCATACCTTCAGAAAAAAAATCACTTCTACTATTGTGATAAACAATCTGCTTCCCTATTTGTAATGGTCTGGCCCTCTAGCAACTTCAGTGTGAAATTATAGCTAATTTGTTTACAAATGTCAGGTGGTCATAATAATCTAGCCACTCAGTGTATACTTTCAACAGTAAAGGATTAAAATTAAAAATAAAAAGCCGTGGTACATTTACACAATGGAATACTACACAACTGTAAAAAAGGAGAAACTTGCCCTAGCTGCTTTGGCTCAATGGATATAGTGCCAGCCTGCATACTGAAGAGTCTCAGGTTTGATTCTGGTCAAGGGCACATGCCTGGGTTTTGGGCACGATGCCTAGTAGGGGGGGGGTGCAGGAGGCAGCTGATCAATGATTCTCTTCATTGATGTTTCTATTTCTCTCTCCCTCTCCTTTCTTCTCTTATATTAATAAAAACATATTTTAAAAAAGAAGAAACTCTTACCATTTGCAATGACATGGATGGACCTGGAGAGTATTATGCTAGACAAAATAATCCAGTCAGAGAAAGATAAATATCACATGATCTCAATCATATTTGGAATCTAATGAACAAAATAAACTGAAGAAGAAAATAGATCCAGAGGCATAGAAGCATGGAACAGACTAAGGAATTTCAGAGGGAAGGTGGGGATGAGTAGTGGGGGTAGTTATTAACTGGCAAACTTATAAGCATATATCCATATCTCATGGACACAGACAATAGTGTGATGAAAGCTTGGGAGCAGCGGGTATAAGGTGGAAGGGGTCAATGGAGAAAAAAAAAAAAAACACACACAACAGAGGGGAAATCTGTAATACTTTCAACAATATAAATTAAAACTAACTAAATAAATACTTTAAAGATGTAAGACCTGATAGCATAAAACTATTAGAAGAAAACAGAGGAAAAAACTTACTGATATTGGTCAGGGCAATTTTTTTATATGATTCCATCATAAGCAATCGGAGCAAAATAGACAAATGGGATTACATTTGCATCAAACTAAAAAACTTTTTCACAACAATGAAAACAATCAGAAAATTGAATAGACAACCTATGGAATGGGAGATATCATTTGTAATCCATACATATGATAAGGGATAAATATAAAAATTATATAATTCAGTTAACTCAATTACAAGAAAACAAATAACCTGATTAAAAAATGGGTGAAGGAACTAAATAGATATTTCTCCAAAGAATATTTACAAATGGACAACAGATATATGAAAAGGTGCTCAACATCACTTATCATTAGGGAAATACAAATCAAAACCACAATGAGATATCACCTCAAAACTGTTAGAATGGTTATAATAACAAAAGAAAAAATAATAATGCTTGGATAGGATATGGAGTAAAGATTACCCTTATACACTGTTGGTGACAATGGTAGCTGGTACAGGCACTATGGAAAACTGTATGAAGATGCCACAAAAATATTAAAAGTAGAACTACCATACAATCAAGTGGTCCCAGTTCTGAGGAAATATATAAAGGAAACAAAATCATGAGCTCAAAGAGATATTTGCACTTCACTGTTCACAGCTAGAGGCCCGGTGCACAAAAATTTGTGCACTCCGGTGGGGTCCCTCAGCCTGGCCTGTGCCCTCTCACAGCCTGGGACCCCTTGGGGGATGACCACCTGCTGGCTTAGGCCTGCTCCCCAGGGGATTGGGCCTAAGCTGGCAGGCAGACATCCCTCTGGCAGCCCAGGAGCCCTCAGGGGATGTCCACTTGCTAGCAGGGAGCAGGCCTAAGTTACAGTCGGACATCATTAGCATTGCTGAAGAGGCGGGAGAAGCTCCCACTACCACCACTGTACTGGCAGCCATCAGCCTGGCTTGTGGCTGAGCAGAGCTCCCCATGTGGGAGAGCACTGACCACCAGGGGGCAGCTTGTGCATTGAGCGTCTGACCCCAGGTGGTCAGTGTGTGTCATAGTGACCAGTCATTTCCAGTCGTTCTGCTGTTAGGGTCAATTTGCATATTACCCTTTTATTATATAGGATAGAGGCCTGGTGCATGGGTGGGGGCCAGCTGGTTTTCCTTGAAAGGTGTCCCGGATCAGGGTGGGGGTCCCTCTGGGTGCCTGGCCAGCCTGGATGAGGGGCTGAGGGCCATTTTCAGACTGGCCTCACCCCCTCCAGAGTGGGGTTCCCCGCTGGAGTGCCTGACCAGCCTGGGTGAGGGGTTGAGGGCCGTTTTCCGGCTGGCCACACCCCCTTTAGGGAAGGGGGTCCTTCTGGGGTGCCTGGCCAGCCTGGGTGAGGGACTGATGGCTGTTTTCAAGCTGGCCATTCCCCCCAGCGGGGATCCTTACCCCATGAGGCTGTGGCCAGCCTGGGTGTGGGGCTGATGGCTGTTTGCAGGCTGGCCATGGCCCCCAGCCACCCAAGCTCCCAGTGGAGGCTGGCTGGAAGCGGGTATCTGGGATTTATTTAGCTTCTATAATTGAAACTTTGTTGCCTTGAGAGGAGGCCACAGCAGGCCAGGGCGGGCGGAAAGCTTGGCTTCCTCCATTGCCATGGCAACTAAGCCTCCTGCTTGCTCCAACTCCATGGCTGCTGGCCCCCATCTTGGTTGGTTAATTTGCATATAGTCACTCTGATTGGCTGGTGGGCATGGCTTGGGGCATAGCAGAGGTGCGGTCAATTTACCTGTTTCTCTTTTATTAGATTAGTTAGCCAAGTTATGGAAATAATCTAAGCATCTATCTAATGGATAAAGAAGATGTGATATTTACACTAATAAAAGAGAAACATGCAAATTGGTGTCACTCCGCTACACCCACCGGGCAATCAGAGTGACTATGCAAATTTACCCAACAAAGATGGCGGTTAATTTGCATATGCAGGCACGGAGTGAAGACTGAAGGCTCTAACCAGAGTGAAGACTGAAGACTGGACTGAAGACTGAAGATTGAAGACTGAATAGGCTTGGCTTCTCCTCTGCAGGCGGACCAAAGGCCTGGGTTCCAGGTGCTGGAGGAAAACTGGTGCCAGCAGCCAGGGGATGGAAGGCCTATTGCGCGAATCTTCATGCAACGGGCTTCTAGTATATAAAATAAAATATCTTAACCGTAATTAAAAGAAAATTCTGCCACTTGTGACAGCTTGGATAAACCTGTAGGACATTATGCTACATTAAATAGCCAGACAAAGGCAAATATTGTATGATCTCACTTATAGGTGGATGTGGTATCTAAAAAATATAAATTAAACTCATAAAAGTGTAGAATAGGAGAGTGATTACCAGGAGTTGGAGGGTGGGGCAGGGGAACAGGAGATGCTGCTCAAAAAGTACAAAGTTTTGGTTTTGTGGGATAAATAAATCTAGAGATGTAATGTGCAAACATAATGATTACACTTAATAATATTTTATTGAACATTGGAAATGTCCTAAGTTTAGATGTATTTCAGGTGTAGTCATCACACAAAATTATAATCAGGCAAGGAGGTGATATGTTAATTATCTTGAATGTAGTAATCATTTCACTTTGTATATGTATATCAAATCAAGTTGCATACCTTAAATATATATAATTTCAGTCCAAAAATCTTGGAGTTCTCTTTAAATTGTCTAATTCTCTGACACTTTGCATTTAATTCACCTTCACAGATTTTAGCTTCTACCTTTAAATTTATTCCAACCTTGACCACTGCTCTCCACTTTTGCTATAACCACTCTGTTTTAAGCCCCTATCATCTCTTGTCAAAATGAAAGCAAGAGTCTGTTATATGGTCTTTCTAATCCTGTCTTATTTTCTGTTACTCTTTTTTCTTCACAGAGCATCCAGAAAATTAAATTTAAGACATAGTTCCTATTATAATACTTCTCTGCTAAAAAAAAAAAAAATGTTTAAATGGCTATCTATCTCATTTTGAGTGAACACCAAATTCTTTTAATAATGTCCAAATCCTTATGAGATCTGCCTCCTCTGGCACACTGGTTTTGCTATTTTTCAAAGAATATATAAGGACAGCCAGTTGACCTGGAGGTCAAATCCCCCCCAGTATCAACTACAACAATCAAGGCTTAACTACAACAAGACTGCGCACAAAGACCACTAGGGGGTGCACCAAGAAAGCATAAAAAATGCGGAGATAAAAAAAAACAGGACAAAATTGTCCATGGAGGATATAGAGTTCAGAACCACACTTTTAAGGGCTCTCAAGAACTGCCTAGACACCGCCGATAAACTTAATGAGATCTACAAGAAATCTAATGAGACCCTCGATGCTATGATAAAGAACCAACTAGAAACTAAGCATACACTGACTGAAATAAAGAATATTATACAGACTCCTAACAGCAGACCAGAGGAGCGCAAGAATCAAGTCAAAGATTTGAAATGCAAAGAAGCAAAAAACACCCAACTGGGAAAGCAAAATGAAAAGAGAATCTGAAAATACGAAGATAGTGTAAGGAGCCTCTGGGACAGCTTCAAGTGTACCAGCATCAGAATTATAGGGGTGCCAGAAGAAGAGAGAGAGCAAGATATTGAAAACCTATTTGAAGAAATAATGACAGAAAGCTTCCCCTACCTGGTCAAAGAAATAGACTTACAACTCCAGGAAGCACAGAGAACCCCAAACAAAAGGAATCCAAAGAGGAGCACACCAAGACACATCATAATTAAAATGCCAAGAGCAAAAGACAAAGAGAGAATCTTAAAAGCAGCAAGAGAAAGAAACTCAGTTACCTACAAGGGAATACCCATATGACTGTCAGCGGATTTCTCAACAGAAACTTTGCAGGCCAGAAGGGAGTGGCAAGAAATATTCAAAGTGATGGATGCCAAGAACCTACAACCAAGATTACTTTATCCAGCAAAGCTATCATTCAGAATTGAAGGTCAGATAGAGCTTCACAGATAAGGAAAAGCTAAAGGAGTTCATCACCACCAAACCAGGATTATATGAAATGCTGAAAGGTATCCTTTAAGAAGAGGAAGAAGAAGAAAAAGGTAAAGATACAAATTATGAACAACAAATACGCATCTATCAACAAGTGAATCTAAGAATCAAGTGAATGAATAATCTGATGAACAGAATGAACTGGTGATTATAATAGAATCAGTGACATAGAAAGGGAATGGACTGACTATTCTTGGGAGGGGGGGAAGGGGTGTGGGAGATGCGGGAAGAGACTGGACAAAAATTGTGCACCTATGGATGAGGACAGTGGGTGGGGAGTGAGGGAGGAGGGTGGGGTGGGAACTGGAAGGAGGGGAGTTATGGGGGGGGGAAGAGGAACAAATGTAATAATCTGAAAAATAAAGATTTAATTATAAAAAAAGAATATATAAGGAATGCTCCATTTTTAGGTACTTTGCACTTGTAGTTCCCTCTGACAAGCATTATTCTCTCAGATACTATCAGATATCTACTTGGACACTTCCCTCACTTCCTTAAGCTCTTTGCTCAATTATCATCTTAGCAAAGAGGCTTTCCTTAATCACCTATTTACTCAATTCAATATTTCCTATTACCTTTGTCCTTTTATTTTTTCACTAGAGGCCCAATGCATGAAATTCGTGCATGGGTATGGTCCCTAGGCCTGGCCGGCGATCAGGGCTGATCTGGGTGTTTCTTCCCCTGGCTGCTGGCTGCTGGCTGGAGCCTTCCTTCATTCTGCCCCACCCCCTGGTGGTCAGGACATGTCATAGTGATCAGTCGAACTCTAGGTTGGTTGAACTCCAAGGGTACAATTTGCATATTAACTTTTTATTATATAGGACAGCACTAGCTATTATCTATCTATCATCTATCTATCTATCTATCTATCTATCTATCTATCTATCTATCTATCATCTATCTATCACCTACTAGAGGCCCAGTGCATGAATTCGTGCATCAGTAGGGTCCCTCAGCCTGGCCTGTGGGATTGGGCTGAAACCGGCTCTCCAACATACCCCGAGGAGTCCTGAATTGCAAGAAGGTGCAGGCTTCTTGCACCTTTTTGCACTGGTGAGGGACCCCACCAGTGCACAATTGGGGTCAGGGAGGGACACAGGAGATTGTTCAGCCAGGGAGGGACCACGGGAGGTCTCCAGGGATTATTCATCCTGTCTCACTCAGTCCCGATCCACTGGACACCAGCAGCAAACTAACCTACAGGTCGGAGAGTCTGCCTCCTGGTTGTCAGTGCATGTCATATTGACTGGTCGACTGTCTGCCGCCTGGTGGTCAGTGCATGTCATAGTGAGTGATTGAGCAACCCTAGCATATCATTAGCATATTATGGTTTAGCATATTATGGATGACTGGACGGCCAGACACTTAGCACATTAGGCTTTTATTATATAGGATCTATCTATCTATTATCAATCAGCCATCTGGACATATCTATAACTATATTTATAAGTAGATATAGACATGTTTACTCATCTGTTTTACTAATTATTCTTTTGTACCACTAAAATGCAAGGATACCTGGTCATTGCATCTAGGGACAACTTATTTCCATGGTGCTATCACCCTAAAATCTAGAACAGCAAACATGATTCAAAATGTGTGTTGAACAAGTCAGACAACATAAAAAATTTGGTAAATGAATGACTAATACAAGCAAATGAAAGTATAAATTAATTTTGAGATTTAGAAGCCTAATTTTATTTAGCAACAACTACATTACATTTGTTTTAAAATATAAAGCATTTAATTGTTTTTATCTAGTGTTAATTAAATCATGTAAAGCGATAGTTTCCACAATTGTAAAGATTCCCCAGAAATATCTGTGAGACTTTAAAAATACAGAATTCTAGGTCTCCAAAGGTAAATAAATAATAGATGTAGTGTGGAACTGGCAACTCTATATTAAAAAGACCCTTAAGTGAAGCTAGACATCTACCCTTGAGAAACACCAATTTATGTAAGACATTTGGCATTAATCTGAGTCATGTTTCTAGGGGACTGATTCCCCTATTGAAACTTGGAGAAGAGAGAGAAATGTAGAAGAAAGTAGGGAATGAGTCATTGGCACCATTGAGCAAACCATCAATGAAATAAATAACAGATTCACCATATAATCCTGCTCTGCTCAGATATATTTGGCATTGGCTGGGATACATTTACATTTAAGATAGTTGACATGAGGGATGAAGAAACGTCATTATGCAGTTGTCTTACTGAAGATAAGAACACTGAATAGGAATTCCAAAACTTTTTGGCACTATGACATACACTCATTATTTCTTTCATTTTGTATCTTTTTCTGTTCTTCCCATACACTGCTCATTCAAATAAAACAAATTATGATTATATATGTATATATTCTTATGTGTATATATGGATATATATATATATATATATATATATATATATATATATAAATGTAATATGAAATTAATTTGATTTTCAGATTAACATAAGCTTTATTTGAGATATTTAGAAAAACCATAAGATATGGCCAAAATGAACTTGTAGAAGTTTGCCTTTGGTTCTGATTATGCTAAGCTTGCAGAAATTGACAAAATGTTCTTCTCTTCTAAGGGCCTGGGAATGCATAAAGAGAATTGTAAATGCTCATAAGGATGGTCAATTAAAAAATATTTTTAGTCAAGAGCTGCCCCTAGAAATGGAGGCTGTAAAATTAGGACTATCAAATGGTTTCTGTTTTCTATAACTACAATAAATTAAGATGTAGAATGAGATTGAAGAGTAGCAGCAATTTAAATTATTTTGAGGAATATTTAGAAATATTCAAATGTGCAGAATTTAACATTTAGAATCCAAATATACAATATATATGCATTATATACATACTCACCCTTATACACAATCTCTATGCTTACATATCAAAATGGTTAAAGTTATTTTTTGTAGTAGGACTATGGCATGTTTTTTCTTTTAGTTATTTATGATTTTAAAATATTTCTACAGTGAGCACGATGTTTTAAGTTATAATCAGAATATGTTCATTGCAATCATTCCTCTGAGAGCTAGTTTTCTCCCTGAGTGTGGCTGTTAAATAAAATTGGGAGCAGAAATACATTTCTGTGCAAATTAAATTCATTCAAAATATTACTTTCTATCTCTCCTTTTTTTCTGCTTAGGACCACAAAAATTCTTGCTTTTCTACATGTATATATATCTACAGTGGGGTTTCCAATTTATGCACATTTTAACCTATAAAATATGAAATTTTGAAGGCTTGTTCTTTTCTCTGAAGTCATTTTCTTTTGAATGCCAGTTGCAATTTTGTTTTGTTACTTTAAAAATATGAGTCATTTAAAGTCTTTTATTTGTATCCTTTATTTCACTCAGTTATAGTTATTCTGTATTAATAGCAATTATGGCAATATTTTGCTTAAGTACTGACTATTATTCAAGTGCTATACTTGAAAACAATTTAAGCTTCTCAACACTTATGTAAATTTAAACACTGTGTCCCTAATTTAAGAATCAGTAATTTACACTTGAAAAGGTTAAGTGAGTTGCCAAAGGTTAGGACTTTGTTCTGCAAAATTAAGGCAATATACTGGTTTTGTAAGAATTGCTCAGATTGAAATTGGTTTTCCTTTTATTTATATTATAATGCTGTCTGCCTTCTTTTTGTAATGTGCATATGGATTAATGCCAACTATGACAATCACTTTAAGCATGTGTATCCTTCATTAAATTTTCTCAGAGAAACTGAGATCCCCAAGATTCTTATAAGTAATTCTCTGGTCCATAAAGAAGAAATGACAGTCTTTACCTACTTCACAAGATTGTTGTAAGAAAAATATGATTGTTATTATTATATTATGATTGTATTCATTCATTGTTAATGTGTCTAAAGAAAATATATTATGCATTATACATATTTTAGGTGCTGGAGATACATCTTAGAAAGAATTTACAAATTGTGTAAGTGATGGTATATGGAAGAGGAAAGAAAAGGGAGAACAAGTAAACAGGAAGCTACAATTGCAATATTAAATGATGTGTACAGAATGCTTTGAAAGATCATAGGAAGGCAACTTATCAAGATTTAGAGAAGGAAAACTGCAAGTAGTTTATTTAAAAAGTTACAAAATTTTTTCTTGTTACTGCAAGAAATTGAAAAAGAAAAACACACCACACAGTGAAGTGTTTTAAACAAGACTTGGTTTTATCTGATCAATTTGGACTTTTGGAAGAATGCATTGTCTGTGCCTCATGAAGAACATGGATTAGAGGGGTTAAGCCAATTGGAGGTTATTGTTGAATAATCCAAATGAAAAATAATGGTGGGCCTAAGAAAAGTAATGATAGTGAAGACTGAGTGAAATGGATGAATTCAAGAATTTTGGAAGGTATTGATTTGTGCTTCATTATGTTTGTCAAAAAGTAAGGGACAAAATCCAGTTTTCTGGCTCAGAGAATTGTATGGTTATTGGGGTAATTAACTGAGGGGAGACTAAATAGTATTTTATAATGCTACTAGGGGCCCGGTGCATGAAATTCTTGCACTGGGGGTAGGTGTCCCTCAACCCAGCCTGCCCCCTCTCACATTGGGAGCCCACAAGGGATGTCCTAGTGATTGCTTAGGCCCGCTCACTGTTCCCCTTGGGGAGCAGGTCTAAGCTGCAGTCTGGCCTCCCTTTGTGGGAGCTGACTGGGCTGATCAGGGGAAGGCACCAGCCCCATCACCCCGCTGCTGCAGCCACTGCCAGTCACCACAGCCAGCAAGGTTTTTTCATCAACACGGACACCAGTCCCGTCACCATGAAAAAATGACAACTTTCTTTAGGCATTTTCAAGGTGTGTCTTTCATATGATAATAATTTCTTTATTATTTTTTTATCCTCACCTGAGGATATGTTTCCATTGATTTTTAGAGAATGTGGAAGAGAAAGGGAAAGACAAAGAGAAACATCAAAGTGAGAGGAACACTTTGATTGGTTGCCTCCTGCATGAGCCCTGACCTGGGCCCCGGCCAGGGAGGAGCCTGAAACCTAGGTACAAGCCCTTGGTCAGAATTGAACTCAGACCCTGCCATCAGCAGGCCAAGGCATTAAGCACTGAGCCAAACCGGCTAGGGCAGGATATGACATTTCTTAGACCTCCAGCAGTGGACCTTCGTTTTTTTCACTAGGAGTGTGGTGAAAAACCCTAAATCACCTTTTTGGATTCTTATTACCCAATTTACTAAGAATATTACCAGTGGCATACAGGGAGCTTAACCAATGAGCGGTCAGAAAAGGTGTTTCCTCTGTAGTTCACACCAATCACCAGTTTGGCACCCCCCGGCCCAGGCCTGACGCCTCTGGCTGAGGTTTCAGGCCTGGGCAGGGGACCCCCATATCCCCCCAATCACTGGCTCCACCCTCGCCCAGGCCTGATGCCTCGGCCAGAGATGTCGACCCCCATCACCCTTTGATCACCGGATTGGCCCCTCGCCCAGGCCTGACGCCTCCGCCAGAGGTGTGAGGCCTGGGCAGGGGACCCCCATTTCCCCCCGACCACGGGCTTCTGGGTGGCTTCTGAGGTCAGCACAGTGGGGCCTGGATGGCAGATCTCACGCTGGCAGCTGCACTGTCCTGCCCTGCCTGCAGTATGCAAATTAGCCACCATCTTTGTTGTCATTTAATTTGCATATCATGCTGATTAGCCAATGGGAAGTGTAGCAAAGGTATGGTCAATTACCATGTTTGTCTATTATTAGATGGGATATATTTGTTTCTTATATTTGTTCCTTTCCTTTTTAAAACTCAACCTGTTTTCTAAGCTGTGACCACATTAATTTCCTTTGCATTGCCAAGTTAGTGAGAGTGTTAAGTCTTGTTATCCTGTTTAATAAGGCTTTTTATGTCCCATGTAATTATAATAGGTTCTGTTGGTCTTCCTGAGAGAAAAAAACAAGCAAACAAATAAACAAAAAACACCTGTGTTGTGATATGAAAGAAAAGGTAAAAAAGAAAAGATATTCCAGACAGCACTATTATTATACTAGAGGCCCAGTGCACAAAAAATTATGCACTCAGGGGGGAGGGAGGGGTCCCTCAGCCCAGCCTGTGCCCTCTCACAGTCTGGGACCCCCTCAGGAGATAACACCCTGCTGGCTTAGGCCTGCTCCCTTGTGGCAGAGGGCAGGCCTAATCCCTAGGTGCAGCCCCTGGTCGGCTCAGAGCAGGGCGGATTGGGAGGTTGTGATGCCACCCTCAGTCACACTCAGGGTAGGGCCGATTGGGGGGTTGGGGCACCACCCCCTGTCACACTCAAGGCAGGGTCCATGGGGAGGTTGCGGCGCCACTCCCTGTCACGAACAGAGCAAGGCCAATTAGTGGGTTGGGGCACTGCCCCCTGTCATGCACAGAACAGGGCCAATCAGGGGGTTGGGGAGTTCCCCCCTGTCACGCACAGAGCAGGGTCAATCAGGGGTTGGGGAGCTCCCCTCTGTCATGCACAGAGCAGGGCCATCAGGGGTTGGGGAGCTCCCCCTGTCACGCAGAGAGCAGGACCCATCAGGGGTTTGGGGAGCTCCCCCCTGTCATGCAGAGAGCAGGGCCCTTCAGGGAGTTAAGGAGCTCCCCCCTGTCACTCACAGAGTAGGGCCAATAGGGGAGTTGGGGCACCACCCCGTCACACACAGAGCAGGGCCGATCAGGGGGTTGGGGCACCACCCTCTATCACCCACAGAGCAGGGCCTATCAGGGGGTTGGGGCACTGCCAATGTCACACTCAGGGCAGGGCCGATGGGAGGTTATGGTTCTACCCCATCACACACAGAGCAGGGCCCGTGGGGGGGGGTTGGGGCACCACCCTCTATCACCCACAGAGCAGGGCCGATCAGGGGGTTGGGCGCCACCACTCTGAAACTCAGGGCAGGGCCAATGGGGAGGCTATGGATCTACCCCGTCACAAACAGAGCAGTGCCCATGGGGTGGGGTGTTGGGGCACTGCACCCTGTCACACACAGAGCCACAGGGCGATCAGGGGGTTGGGGAGCTCCCCCCTATCAGGCACAGAGCAGGGCCAATCAGGGGGTTGGGGCACCTTCCACTGCCAGGAACAGAGCAGGGCCGATAGGGAAGTTGTGGCCCCGCCCCCTGTCACACACAGAGCCGCAGGGGGATCAGGGGGTTTGGGCGCTGCCCCCTGTCATGCTGGTCCTGGTGCTGGGAGGCCTCTCGGCTCCGCTGATCCCGGTGCTGGGAGGCATATTACCCTTTTACTATATAGAATAGAGGCCTGGTGCATGGGTGGGGGCTGGCTGGTTTGCCCTGAAGGGTGTCCTGAATCACGGTGGGGGTCCCCACTGGTGTGCCTGGCCAGCCTGGATGAGGGGATGATGGCTGTTTGCAGCTGGTCACACACCTTTCAGGGTGGGGGTCACCACTGAGGTGCCTGGCCAGTCTGGGTGAGGGGTTGAGGGCTATTTTCAGGCTGCTCCTTTTTTTATTTTTTTATTTTTATTCTGGGCCAGCTTTAGCCTGGCTCCAGCTCTGAGGCCTCAGCTGCTGAAAGCAGGTATCTGGTTTGTTTAGGTTCTATAATCGGAACTCAGTATCAACTCCAGCTCTGAGATCCCAGCTCGCTGAAAGCTGGTTTCTGGTGTTTTGTTTAGCTTTTATATTTGTTACAATGTTTCAAATTGCAGGACTCCATCACTGAAGCAAGCAAGCTTCATGTTCAGTTTAAGCTGCCTGGCTGCCGGCCGCCATCTTGGGTGGCAGTTAATTTGCATATCTCCCTGATTAGCCAATGGGAAGGGTAGAGGTCGTACGCTAATTACAATGTTTCTCTTTTATTAGATAGGATGCTGAGTCGCAGGGAGAGAAATGAGAGAGAAAGATGAAGAGAAACTGATATTTTCAAGCAAAGAATTTTAAGTGGCTGTACAACAGATTGTGTGGGAGAGGAGAAAGAGATGGCTGTCAGATATGATTGTCTTAGTTTTCTATTGCTAAGTAACAAGTAGTGGCTAATTTATTAGCACACAGTTATTTATGTCAGTAGTCCTGGTAGCTTGACTGGATTCTCTAGGTAAGGCCCCACAAGGCCAAAGCCAAGCCATCTGCCAACCTGTCCTGTTGGGAGACTCTGTGGAAGAAACTACCTCTAAGCTTATTCAGGTATGTGGCGGAATTTAGCTCTGTGCGGTTATAGGATTCAGATTCCTGTTTTTTGCTGGTTCATGACTGGGGGTTGGTATATTTTCTAGAGGCAAACAACATTCCTTGGATCATGGCTCTTCTTCAAAGCGAGCAAAAAAGCATCATAAGTATTTGTGCTTCAAATCTCCTTGACTTCCTCTTCTGCAGAATTTCTCTTCCCTTTCTTTCTCAGCTTTTCAGGGCTCATGTAATTACATTTTTCCCATTGGGATAATCCAGAAATATTTCTATTATAAGGCCAACTGATTCATAACTTCAATTATATCTGCAGAGTTCCCTTTATCATGTAAGGGTAATGTTCACAGGTATGATATCATACCACATTCAGAGTCCCTGAGATTAGGGTATAAAATATTTTTAAGGATTATGATTGTGTTACAAAAGAAAGATGTCAGATGTTGTTTCCAGTTTATGAAGGTATCCATAACTCATCCTATGTATTTTGGATTTTTTTTCTAAACAATTAGCTTACTTGGACTAATAGAGCACATTTATTCCAATCATTGTTCTAAGTAATTTTTATTATCTCATTGATTAATTTTATAATGCTTTTACTTATCTCATTCTCATAACAACTTTGGTGGCAGATATTATTAGTTGTAGTCCATATTACAATTGCTTTTCTATCTTTTGGCTAAGATCAAGTGCAATACTTCATATTACAGATGGGAAAACTGCCAAATATTCCACAAATAGTAAATACCAGAGTTAGAATTTCAGTCCACACCATTCACTACTTTCATACATTTTCTTTCTTAAGGAAGATGCCTGAGGATTCTCAGAGGGAAGGCAGAGCAGGGAAGAGGTCATCTCAAGAATGTATATGCATATATGCATAACCCATGGATACAGACAATAGTGAGGTGAAAGCCTGGGGAGGGGACCAGAGTGGGGAGGAGGGGCCAATGGGGAAAAAAGGGGGACATCTGTAATATTTTCAACAATAAATATAAATAAAAAATAAAAATAAAAAATAAAAATAATTTGCCAAAAAAGATGAAAGCTATCAAAAGTTTATAAACAGAGAAAAATAAAACAAGATCAGATTTGTATTTTAAAGGGATTGCTCTGACTTCCACACTGATAATGCATTAGTTCAAAATAAGACTTATAATAAGAAAATTAGTTAAATGGTTTTTACAGTAATGTTGGCAAGAGACTGTAGAGTTAAGTGAACCTGTGTGAGGGATGTTTGAGAAGCAAAATCACACTTTATGCTTGAATGGATATGAGTGGCGAGGATAGAGAGATCAAAGATGTTTCTCAGTTTTCTGATTTTGGCAACTGAATGGAGATAATATGTGACCGTGGACAAGGAGCAGCTTGGGTGTGAATAAGGAAAAGGGGAGAGGAGATAGTGAATCTTGCTGATGACAACTTGAGTTTGAAAATAGTCTTAATATGCCCATTTTCTCCCATAGGCAATTGGCTATGTGGATCTTGATCTTAGTAGAAAGATGTACACTGGAACATAAATTAAGTTAGGAAGTGAGGTGACTAGATTTACATTTAAAAATCATCTCCAAGAAAAAAAATAAAACTGTGTGCATTTGATTAAAAAAAAATCATCTCTTAGGCAGTTATGTATAGTATGGAGGTGTCTGCTTATGACAAACTAAAATGCAGATGTTTTTTCAAAAATCAATATGTGAAAACTCTTTTTGTTAAACCTTACCTTTAAAAATTTGTTGCATAGAAGCATGGAACAGACTGAAAAATTTCAGAGGGAAAGCACGGTGGAGGAGTGGATGGGGAGTGATTAACCAGGGAACTTATATGCATATGTGCATAGCCCCTGGACACAGAGTGGTGAAGGCCTGGGAGAGGTGGGTGCTGGATGGAAGGGGTTAATGGGGGAGAACACCAAACAAAGGGGACATCTGTAATACTTTCAATACTAAAGATAAATGTTAAAAAATTGTTGCTGATGCCTTTCATGTTAACTCTGCCACAGGAGCATCTCACAAATGTCTAAGAGATCATTCTGGCTGCTTTTAAGAGAAAGCATTGCAAATATGGAGGGGATGGGGCAAAATATATTGACTTCCAAGTTAAATACAGTTGGTGGCTTTAACCATGGTGATCAAATGGTGGTGTTGGTAAAGATAAAATGAATCAATAAAATACTAAAAAATAAAATTGAGCCAAACCGGTTTGGCTCAGTGGATAGAGCGTCGGCCTGCAGACTGAAGGGTCCCAGGTTCGATTTCGGTCAAGGGCATGTACCTTGGTTGCGGGCACATCCCCAGTAAGATCCCCAATAGGAGGTGTGCAGGGGGCAGCTGGTCGATGTTTCTTATCAATGTTTCTGACTATCTATCCCTCTCCCTTCCTCTCTGTAAAAAATCAATAAAAGATATATTTAAAAAATAATAAAATTGAATTTTGAAATTTGGTTTTTTCCCTTCCACTTAAATTTAGGTTGTTACAAAATCTCCAAATTTATTTTATGAAGTGTAGTTGAAGTGTTATTCTGTGATTATTTAAATCAATACTATGTAATCTAAAAATATATCCTATATAATAGAAGCATAATATGCAAATTGACCAAACGGTAGAAGGACTGATCCCTAGGACGCACACTGACCATCATGGGACAGATGCTCAATGCAAGAGCTGCCCCCTGGTGGTCAGTGCACTCCCACAAGGGGAACGCTGCTCAGGCAGAAGCCAGGCTCAGGGCTGGTGAGTGTAGCAGCACAGCAGGAGCCCCTCCTACTTCTGCTGCAGGTGGACAGTAAGGAGCAAGGGGTGCCGGACTGAGAGAGCCCCGGATTGTGAGAGGAATGCCTGACTGCTGGCTTAGGCCTGATCCCCGGAGCTAAGGTGCTGGCCAGGCTGAGGGATCCACCACTAGTGCACAAATCTTGTGCACTGGGCCTCTAGTATTTATGTAATTGCTAATGATTATCTTTTCTCATGAATTTCCTTTCTTTCATAAAGTCTATTTAAATAACCTGAACTAAGCCCATGTGTCTATTTTGTTATTCTTTGGAAGTTTAATTTTTAATTGCCCAACTAATTTTGTAATTCTTAGAGACATTGTCCTTAAAGTATCTTCGGCGCCAATTTTCTTGTGGCGCCCACTTTTGACTACACTAGTTATCACCTATAATTTTTTCATTCAAGCAGTATCACCAACAAAATCTTAGCACATGTTTCTCATTTGATTTTATTAATTAAATAGGAATATACTGTAATTCATGAGTGTTGTATTTGTTTTAATTTATTAATTTTACAGAGAGGCAAAATGTCTTTAATGACTAATATATCCTTAGAAATAGTCCAAGTTACCAATTCACAAATTGTCTTACCCTGTCATTGTAAGGCACTATAATAGTACAGTGGATCACTTATGTATTTGTTCCACTCACCTTATATCAACCTAGTGGGCTGGTGCATGAATTTGTGAACACTGAAAGGAAATTAATTAGAAGAAATATTTTAATATTGTTATCTGCCTTGCTCTATAATAGAAGTGCCAACCAAATTCACAATCGACAATGACAGATCAAAACACATGCATGTGATTGGCGCCAGAGAGCTTTATATGTATTGTGCATGTGTGAGTCAATTTAGCCTTTTATATAGAGAGAATAAACTTGCTTAATTAGACCTGCTTTCTGATTTAGCTAAACTTTTTCCAGTCCAGTGAAGCACCCCCAACTTCTCTTTCAGGTAATTGTCAGCAACACAGCAGTAAATATCAACACTAAGCAGATTATTATTGTAGATCATGCAGGGAAAACAAAGGGTAAAATATTTAACTGCAGCAGTATTTGACTATATTCTGTGCAGTGAGAAAACCTGAAATCATTTTCAAGATCCACCACCCTTCCCGCTTCTTCCCCTTCTTTGACTTTTACCAAATTATTATCTGATTATTTGATAATAGCCACTCTGACTGGTGTGATGTGGTATCTCATTGTATTGGGTTTTTTAGCTTAACCAACAGAAATTTATTTTATTTTATGTTATTTTTTAATTACTGTTGCCATTTAATATTATTTTATATTAGTTTCAGGTGTACAACATAGTTGGCAGTCATTTATATATCTGCAAAGTGACCACCCCAATAATTCTAGAACCTACCTGGTACTAGAATATAGAATATAGTATAATTCTATATTCTAGAATTATACTATACTGGAGGCCCGGTGCACAAAATTTGTGCACTGGGAATGGGTAGGGGGGTCCCTTAGCCCAACCTGTGCCCTCTCGCAGTCTGGGACCCCTCCCTCCTTACTGCCCACCTGCTTGCTGCTTCCTACCGCTCAGCTTGCTGCTCCTTAGGCCTTGGGTCTGCTGGGTGCCGGGCCTGTGGGTTTGTGTCTCTGATACACACAGCAGCCCCAGCATCTTGATGGTGGGGCTTGGGGCTGCTGGGTGCTGGGGCTGCGGATCTGTGTCTTCGATCAGGGCCCCAGCAGCCCCAGCACGAAGGTGGTAGGCCTTGGGGCTGCTGGGTACAGGCCCCCCTGCGTGTTTGTGTCTTCGATCAGGCCCCCAGCAACCCCAGCACGAAGGTGGTGGGCCTTGGGGCTGCTGGGTACAGACCCCCCTGCGTGTTTGTGTCTTCGATCAGGCCCCCAGCAGCCCCAGCGCCAAGGTGGTGGGCCTTAGGGCTGCTTGATGCCGAGCCTGCAGGTTTTGTCTCTGATTCTGCCCCCAGCATCCCCAGCTCCATGATGGCAGGGTTTGGGTCTGCTGTGCCGGGGCTGCAAGGTACCAGGCCTGCGGGTTTGTGTCTCTGATCCCCCCAGCAGCTCCAGCACCAAAGTAGTGGGCCTTGGGGCTGCTGGGTGCCGGGCCTGCTGGTTTGTGTCTCCAATCAAGCCCCCAGCAGCCCCAAAACCGCCTCAGTGGGGCTTGGGGATGCTGGGTGCCGGGCTCCCCTGCATGTTTATGACTGTAATCCGGGCCCCAGCAGCCCCAGCACCGCCTAAATAACTTAAGGGAAACTTTATTTAGTCTTCTTTTAAAAGCAATCTAGTTTAAAAATGAGTTGCCATTAAGAGAGAACAAAGAACATGGTACCTAAGAGTGAGATAGACAGACAGAGGAGAGGCTGGGCACTGGTCAGGGGCTTACATGCCAACTGTTCTCCACCTGGGAAATGATGTAAAATCGGTTTCTTTAGTTTTCTGCTCAATGGTCTTCTCCAGCGAGTGGAGTGGCATCTGCTCGCTTCTCCCTGGGGCCTGCCTTGGTGGTCGCCTTGGGGTCTGGCCCTGCTCCAGCGGGCTCCGTACAGGCCTGCATGCTCCGCCTGGCCCTGTCCACACATTGCTTCCTCCGAGTCTTCCTTGGGCACAGCCCCGGTCCATCACCTCCTCCTGTGTCTGCACCACTTCCACAAGGCCGAGAAAGAGGCCCACACGGAGTTCAAGTCTGCAAGGAGCTGGTCCTCTGCTTTCAGAACCTTCGGGATCTCCGCTTGCAATTGTTCCCTTCCATGACCCTCCTTCCCTACCTCCAGCATCTTCCCGGAGCACCGCATGCCTGCCCTCCAGCAGCAGGTTGTCTTTGTGTGGCTTTCAGGGCAGCCTTCAGGGCCTGGTGGCCGCAGGGTCTGAGGCCCGCCTGGGAAGGCCGGTGGCTCCCCAGCAAGTCCTGATGCACCAGGCGCATGCGCTCCTGCCCCCAACCCCACCCTCCAGGCATGCGCGGCTCCACGCTGTGCTCAGGGCCTGGGAATTAAGCAGCAGGGTGGTCCTGATGCGGTAGAGCTGGGCCAGCGTCAGCTTCCTGTGCTGGGCAGAAATCCCCAGGGACGGCTCAGGCTGGACCCTGGAGGAGGTCCCTGAGGGCAGCTCTCTGCTCCTCCTTGTGGGCCCTTTGGGCTCCCCCGCCAGGCAGGTGGTCCTGCCCTCCATCTCTGATAGCTGGGAGCCACTGCCAGGGCTTGATGGCCCCCGCAATTCCAGCAGGACCCAGCTTCGTGAGGGGAGCTCCGAGTCCTAGTGCCAGTGGCTGTGGCAGCCAAGCAGAGTCCGGACAGGCTGCGGCTGGGGGCTGGGCCCCCCCCTGGGTAGCGGCCCCTGCCAGCAGCTGCAGGAGGCTGGCCTCAGATTTGGACTTGAGCAGGTGGGGCAGGCGGGGCTGCAGCTGGGCAGGGGTGTGGGCGGAGGTGGGGCGAAGGCGGGGGTGAAGGGGCCTATGGTAAATCTAGGGGCCGGGGCGCTGGCTCCACCACAGGGGCTGGGGTCGCAAAGTCTTGCAAGGAGGTGGGGGAGAGGGTGCCGTGTAGGCAGAGTCCATGGAGCAGGAGCTGCAGTCCAGAGGCCCAGGGCCAGCCGTTTGCTGGTCGGTGTGACAGATGAGGCGGTGGTACTGAGGGTCCTCTCGTCCGACTGGGAGCCTAAGGGGCCGCCCTCGAACTCAGGAGAGGAGAGCTTCTCCCGGGCTCCAGCACCACCGTGGCCAGGGTCTCTGTGGAGCTGTCCGACGCGCAGTGCTGGGAGTCCAGGTTGTTGCTGCTTTTGCGCAGGATGGTGGGGGAGCTGGCGGCGGAAGTGCTACTCTCCCCACCCTCCTCTTTCTCCTTGTCTTCCTCCTCTTCCTCCTGCTCATCCTCCTCTTCCTCCTCCAGGTTCTGCAGGTGCTGCTGCCTGCCTGAGTGCTCCTGCGCACACAGCTGCTGCAACTGGTTCTGGGCATTGTAAATGGAGTCCACCCAGCCCCGGCACAGAGCCTGCCTGCTGGCCTGGAACGTGTAGGCCTCCACGGCGCTGTGGAACTCATTCAGGTAGATGAGGAGGAAGGGACCAGGGTCCCACAGCTCTGGGCACACGATCTTGTCCACCAGCAGTGGTGGCCTGATGACCTTGGTCCTCTCAGCCTTCTTCACTGCCTTGGTCCCTAAGAGCAGTTCTGTGAAGAGGAAGCAGTACACATGCATCTTGCTGTCCTTTCCCTCCTTCATCCTCAGGCTGCCCCTCCAACAGCAGCTGGCACATCTCCTCAGGGGAGGCACCAGGGATGGGCGCAGTCAGGTCCAGGTGAAGAAATTCCTTCAGGAGCTTGTCCACCTCATCGTTGCTACCCTCCACCACCTGTCGCTGCTGCATGCACGGGTTCACATGGTGGATGAAGCGCTCCATGAAGCCGATCATGGTGATGACGGCCTCCTTGGCAAATGGCTCGTACGTCTTCCTCAGCACCGACTTGAGCAGCAGTGGGTACTTGGTGAGCCGCTGGTGGGGCTTGGCGAGCATGTCACTCAGCTTCAGCCGCTGGCATTGCTGGTGCTTCTCAGCCCACGTCACATAGGCCCGGAAGAGGTCGTTGTCATGCATGTACTCCATGCAGCCCTCCTCCTCCATGCAGTACTGGATGTAGGGCTTGAAGAGGGAGCCTAACATCTTGAAGCCTTTGAGGAAGTCCCGGGCTGCAGCAGCGCCTGCCTGTGCAGTGCCTTCTCCACCATCGGCGCCATCACGCTGCCCCACAGCCCGCGGTGCAGACGCACAATCTCGGGGATGTTGCTGAACAGGAGCGGGATGTGCAGGTGTCCGGACTCCTCCCCAAGGCAACCCTTCACCCAGGAGTCCCCACCGCTCCATTCACCCCCTTGGCCAGCGGGGAGCGCCCTCAGTGGGTCTGCTGCTCTGGGCACTGGGGAGGGGGAGACTGCGGAGGGCGAGGCCCTGAAGCAGGAGGAGGCCCCGGAAGGCAGGCGAGGAGCCCAGGACGCATTGTGGCCTGCCACCACCCTGAGTCCCCTGGGGCCTGCACCCAGGTGGGCAAGGCCCTGAAGCAGGAGGCGGCACGGGAAGGTGAGCGGCTCCCCAGCATGTCCCACTGCACCAGGCCCATGTGTGCCCACCCCCACCCATGCCCTCCAGGCCTGCGAGGCTCCAGGCTACGCTCAGGGCCTGGAGGTGTTGGGACTCCTCCCTAGGGCGACCCTTCACCCGGGAGTCCCAGCCGCTCCATTCACCCCCTTGGCCAGCGGGGAGGCCCTCGGTAGGTCCACTGCTCTGGGTCCTGGGGAGGAGGAGGCCTTGGAGGGCGAGGTCCTGAAGCAAGAGGAAGCCGTGCAAGGCAGGCAAGGAGCCCAGGACTCAAGGCGCCCCTGTCGCCACCCTGCATCCCGCTGGGGCCTGCACCCAGGAGTGCCATGGCTGTGGCAGGGCCACCAGCTGGGCTTGGAGGTGAGTCCTCCGCGCACAGGCCCAGCAGTCTGCCTGGTGTGGGTGGGGATTTCCAGTCGGCCTTTCTCTGCTCCTCTCCTGGTGGAGCGGTGGGACTCCAGCGCTGAGGTCAGAGGAGCTGCCTTCCAGCCCCCAGGCCGCTTCTCGGAGCCTGAAGTTGCACCATCAGCCTCTGCCTAGGACAGGACCTCTGCACCACCAGGGTGCATAAACACACAGGGCTTCCATCAGGCTCCGATGATGCCGGGGCGGGGAGGCCTCTCAGCTCTGCTGATCCTGGGGCCGTGAGGCCTCGCTGCTTGGCTGGCTTTGGGCCCTTTGGCTTCAGTCCACCGCTTGGAGCCTACATATGCAAATTAACTGCCATCTTTGTTGGTGGTTAATTTGCATATCACCCTGATTAGCCAATGGGAAGTGTAGTGGAGGTACGGTTAATTACCCTTTTTGTCTTTTGTTAGATAGGATTACCTTTACATCTGTCTGTTTTTATAACTGACAATTTATACTTCTTAATCCCTTAATGAATTTGCCCCTTTATTATTATAAATAGCCCTCTTTGTCTTCTGTTATAGTTTTTTGTTTAGTTACCTCTGCTTTCTTTTATGGTTTTAGTTGCATAAAATATATTTTTCCATCTCTTTACTTTCATTCTATATGTGACATTAAAGCTGAAAACTGATATATAATTTTAAGCTGATAACTAATTACATACAAAATTGATCCTTCTACCCTTTTTTTAATGTTTGTAAGCCATTATTTACCTGTTTTATAGTGTTCATTTATTAACAAATTGTTGTAATTATATTTTTGTAATACTTCCAAGGGAGGAGGGAAAGAGAACTCCTGAAATAATGTCAACATTAAATAAATAAATAAATGTCAACAAATAACATGCTGAAAAAGGTTTAAATAAAAGTGGACTCTTGTGCACTCTTAGTAGGACTGCAAATTGGTGCAACCATGATGGAAATCATTATGAAGATTCCTGAAAAAACTAAAAACAGAACTATCATATGACCCAACAACTCCACTTCTGAGTATTTATCTAAAGAAAACAAAAACATTTTTTGAAAAGATATTTGCACCCTTATGTTCATTGCAGCATTATTTCTAATAGTAAAGATATGGAAGCAACTTAGGTATCCATGAATAGATAAATGGGCAATGATATTGTATATCTATATCTATCTATATCTATATGTATCTATAATATATATATATTTCTATATACAATGGAATATTACACAGCAATAATAAATAATAAAATCTTACCATTTGAAAAAACATGAGTGTGCTTAGATATATTAAGCTAAGTAAAATAAGTCAGACAAGGAAAATATTGTATGGATTCACTTCTATGTAGAATTTAATAAAACAAAACAAATAAAAAACCACACAAAACAAAAGCATACTCACTAAAGACAGACCAAAGGGCTGCCAGAGGGGAGGAGTTGGGGGAAAGAACGATAAAGGTGAAGGGGTATGTAGACAATAATATTGTGGTAAGTATACTAGATTACTAGAAGTATTAGGGTAATCTAATTTTAAAGTATAAAACTGTAAAATCACTATATTGTACATCTGAAACTAATATAACAATTAAAATATTATATGCTAACTGTACTTATAAATATATAAAATGAAGAGAATTGGGAAGCCAGGACCCCACATATAAAAAAGAAAGAAATAAAAATTTAAAAGATAAAATAAAGTAAAATAAAATATGTAAGAAACTCATACAACTCAAAACAAAACAAAAATCTGTTAAAGAAAGGACAGAGATTCTGAATAGATATTTTGGCAAAGAAGACATACATATGGCCAATTGGTATACAAAAAAGTGCTCAACCTCACTAACTATCAGAGAAATGCAAATCAAAACCAGAATGAGATATTTCCTCACACCTGTTAGAATGGATACCATAAAAAAGACCAAAAAATAAATGACAAGGGTTGGTGAGAATATAGCAAAAAATGGAACCCTTGTGCACTGTTGATGAGGATGCAAATTTATACAGCCACTATGAAAAGCAGTATGGAGGTTATTCAAAATATTAAAAACGGAACTTCCATTTGTTCCAGTGATTCTACTTCTGGGAATATAACCTAAGTACCCCAAACCACCAATCAGAAAGAATATATGCATCCCTATGTTCATAGAAGCTCTATTTACAATAGTCAAGATTTGAAGCATGTTAATTGTCCATCAGTAGATGAATGGTCAAAAGCACAGTGGTATATTTGCACAATAGAATATTACTTGGCCATCAAAAAGAAATAAACCTTATCCTTTGTGGCAGCATGGATGGACCTGACAGCATTATGTTAAGTGAAATAAGTCAGTCAGAGAAAGACAGGTACCATATGATTTCACTCATATGTGGAATCTAATGAACACAATGAACTAATAAGAAAAATAGGAAAAGGGTTCATAGATAGAGAGCAAGCTGACAGCTGTTGGGTGGGAAAGAGGGTTGTTTGGTGGGAAGGGGTGAGACTGAGCAAAAGAAAGAAAATAAAAGAGAAAAAATTTATGGGCTCAGACAACAGTGTCATGATTGCTTGGGGGAGGAAGTGGGAAGGAGGTGTAAGGGAGTGTAGGAAGGATAAATGGTGCTGAACAGAGATTTGACTTGGGGTGGTGAACACACAATGCGGTGCGTGGATGATGTGTTGTAGAATTGTGCACCTGAATCCTGTATAATTTTGTTAACCAATGTCACCCCAATAAATTCAAGAAAAAAGAAAACAAGAACTAGATGGGATATCTGCATTTGCATGTTCATTGTAGCGTTATTCACAATACACAAGAAAATTTGATGCAACCTAAGTGTCCACCTATGGACCTTGAAGGGATTATGGTAATTGAATTCAGTCAGACAAAGAAAGACTAATATTGTATGATGTCATGTATATGTACTATATAGAAATGCTAAACTCATTGAAATGGAATTTAATACTGGTTGTCAGGGCCTGGGGTTTGAGGAAATAGGGATATTCATGTAAGGATACATATTTTCAGTTATAAGATTAGTAAATGCTGGTGATCTAATTTATAGCATGGTGACTAGAGTTAATAAAACCATATTATAGTGGCTGAAACAGTCTGCATTCTACCAGCAGTGTACTAGGGTCCCTGTTTCTTCACATCTTGCCAGCATTTGTTTGTTGATTTATTGATGGTAGCTATTTTGTCAAGTGTGAGGTGATACCTCATTGTAGTTTTAATTTTCATCCCTCTGATGTTCAGTGTCGTTGAGCACTTTTTAATATGCCTCTTGGACTTCTGTATGTCCACTTTGGAGAAGTGTCTGTTCAGGTCCTTTTGCTCATTTTTAAATTGGATTGTTTATCTTCCTTTTGTTAAGTTGCATGAGTTCTTTATATATTTTGGAAATTAAGCCCTTATAATATGTTCTCCCATACACTGGGTTCTCTTTTCATTTTGATGGTCATTTCTTTTCCCATGTAAAAGCTTTTTAGTTTGATGTAGTCCCATTTTTTTTTTCTTTATTTCTCTTGCTCTGGTAGATGTTTCAGTGAAAATTCTGTTGTGTGAGATTTCTGAGATTTTGCTGCCTATGTTTTCTTCCAGGATTTTATAGTTTCATGACTTACATTTAAGTATTTTATTTATTTTGAGTGTATTCTTGTGTATGGCATAAGTTGGTGGTCTAGTTTTATTGTTTTGCATGTACCTGACTAATTATCCCAACACCATTTATTGAAGATACTAGCTTTACTCCAGGGTATGCTCTTGCCTCCTTTGTCCAATTTTAGTTAAGCTTAATGGCTTGGGTCTATTTCTGGGTTCTCTGCTCTATTTAATTGATCTATATGCCTTTTCTTGTGCCAGTACCAGGCTATATAGTTTAGAATGGCTTCGTAGTATTATTTGATAGCCAGAATCATGATCCCTCTAACTTTGTTCTTTCTCAACGTTGCCAGTCTTATTCAGGATCTTTATTGGTTCCATATGCATTTTGGAGTATTTGTTCTAGGTCTATGAAATATGCCATTGGTATGTTAATAAGGATTTACTTGAATCCATATATTGCTTTGGGTAGTATGGACATTTTAATGATGTTAATTCTTCCAATCCATGAACATGGTATATGCTTCTTCTTGTTTGTATTTTCCTCTATTTCTTTTTCAATGTCCTGAAGTTTTCTGAGTATAGCTGGTAGAAATTCAGACTGGTGCTGCCACTATGGAAAACTCTAGTTTCCTCAAAAAATTAAAAATTCCATTTGATCCAGTAATCCCACTTCTAGGACTGTATCCTAAGAATCCCTAAACACCAATCAGAAAGAATATATACACCCCTATGTTCACAGCAGCACTATTTATATTAGCTAAGATTTGGAAACAGCCCTAGCGCCCATCAGTAGATGAATGGATAAAAATGTAGTGGTACATTTACACAATGGAATATTATGCACCTGGAAAAAGAAGGATCTCTTACCCTTTGAGACAGCATGGAGGGATTAAGCCAATGGAAATTATCATGATAAGCAAAATATCATATCCTTACCAGCACTTGTTAACCAATGTCACCCCAGTATATTCAATAAAAGCCAGTCAAAGTAAGACAAATATCACACGATCTCACTTATATGTAGACTCTAATGAACAAAATAAACTGATGAACAAAATATATCCAGAGATATGGAAGCATGGAACAGACTAACGAATCTCAGAGGGAAAGGGTGAGGAGGGTGGAAAGAGATCAACCAAAGAACTTATATTAATATAAGCATTGCACATGGACACAGATAATAGAGTGGCGAAGGCCTGGAGTGGGACAGGAACCTGATGGAGGGTGGCAAGTGGAGGAAAAGGGGACATCTGTATTATTCTCAACAATAAAGATAAATAAAAATAATACCATAGTATATATTTGAAAGTTGCTAAGAGAAATTTGTAATATTCTCACCCCAAGGCAGAAGAGGTAATGTGAGGTAATAATGTTAACTACCTCTACATGTAATCATTTTGCAACATATACATTTTTTCAAATCTTCAGATTTGTATACCTTAAACTTACACAAAGTTTTATGTCAATATATCTCAATAGAGCTGGTATAAACAAAGAAATGTGCTATGACACCACAAAGGCATAGAGGAATCTTAAATGCATATATTGAGTAAGAGAAGAAAGTCTTTAAAAAGCTAAAATCTTTTTTTTTTTTTTTGTTCGGCCCTCCAACGGTCTGAGGGACAGTGAACTGGCTCCCTGTTTGTTTTTTTTTGTTTGTTTGTTTTTTTTAAATTTTTTATTACAAAGGGTATTACATATGTGTCCATTTTTTCCCCCGCCCTTGACAATCTCCTGGCCTCCCCTACACCCCAGTGTCTTATGTCCATTGGTTATGCTTATATGCATGCATACAAGTCCTTTGGTTGATCTCTTACCCCCCTACCTCTTGCCCCCCAACCCTCCCCGGCCTTCCCGCTGCAGTTTGACAATCTGTTTGAGGCAGCTCTGCCTCTGTATCTATTATTGTTCAAAAGTTTATAATGGTCTCAATTATCCATGAATGAGTGAGATCATGTGGTATTTTTCCTTCATTGACTGGCTTATTTCACTTAGCATAATGCTCTCCAGTTCCATCCATGCCGTTGCAAATGGTAAGAGTTCCTTCCTTAAAAAGCTAAAATCTGTGTGACTCCAATTAAAGGACATCTACAGTAAAACAAATTAGAGGTTTTCTGGGACTTAGGGATGGAAGGGATGCCCAGGACAATTTTAAGGAGTGATACTCTTCTCTATGATACTGTAATGGCTGCTACATGACCTTATGCATTTGTCAAGACCTATAGAATGTACACGACAGAGAGGGAATCCTAATGTAAACATTGAACTTTAGTTAGTAATGATATAACAATATTAGTTCATTAATTGTAGCAAATATTCCATCCTAATGAAAAATATTAATGAAAGAGAAACTTTAGGAGAAGGGGGTATATGGGGATGTTTTATACTTTTTCTGTTATCATAGGACTATTTTAAAAACTAAATTTTATTGAAAACAAGTAAAATGTAAATTTATAAGATGAGTTTAGATAAAAATGCACAAATGATAATATGACATTAACTAAACTAAACAGGGCCTAGTAAAAGAAAGAGAATAAAAACAGGAGAAATCTGTTTCTGGAGAATTAAAAAGGAAATCATATTTTTATGATTGAATCAAAATTTAGAGATTAACTAGTCCAGCTTTATTATTCCTGCTAACATTTGAACATATGCCATGGTTTCCAAGCTGATGGTTCATACTGAAGTATTACAGATGCTTATTTTGTTTCTGTAATGCATTGCTCACAGGAGTACCTGCTTATATTACTGGCCTTATTCTGAGTGCTTGGGATACATTAGTGTACAAAATATCTGCCTTTGTGGAGCTTTTACTACTTCTACAGTTTTAAATACTACACAAACTATGAAAAGTATAAATCACTCTGATGTGTCCTTTCAAAGTGTGACTTCCACAATTGCAGGTATATATGCTACATCAAGAAGGAATATCTTCTTACTATAATAGATAACTTTGATCAATTTCTTGTCTTAGAATTATTGATTTTTAGAGAGAGAGGAGGGGACAGGGAAAGAAAGAAATATGGATGTGAGAGTGGAACATTGATCAGCCAGCCACCTTCTGCATGCCCCTATGTGCCCTGACCAGGAATCAAGCCCGCAATGCCCAACCAAATAAGAAACACCAGCTAGGGCTGATCTACTTTTCCTTTGTCCTTGTAGTGTTTTGCCTCCCCATTTTTGGATGAATGTTCATTTCTGTGCTAGGTCTACTTAAACTTGTGCCCAGTAAGTATGTAATAGAATTCCCAGGCCATAACTCTTTCCCCACAAATCTCTAAAATACATGGATCAAGTTATTGGTGCAGACAATAAGCAGTATTTTTCCACCCAAATAGACTCATTTCAAAATGTTTATATAGAGTTTTCAATTTCAGTCCTATGTTAGGAAAATGAGAACAGTAGGAAAAAGTGACTATCCGAGGTTATATATTTAAAAGTTAGCAAAACCAAGACTAGAACCCCGAATATGGCTCCATTCTAATATTTTCAATCCAAGTAGTGCAGAAAAATAATTCATTCTATTCTCACTTCCAATTTTCTCAACATAATATTTACTGTAATAAGAAAATAGGTTGTGCCCTGACCAGTTTGGCTCAGTGGAAAGAGCGTCTGCCTGCGGGCTGAAGGATCCCAGGTTTGATTCCAGTCAAGGGCCTGTACCTTGGTTGCAGGTGCATCCCCAGTGGGGAGTGTGCAGGAGACAGCTGATCAATGTTTCTCTCTCATTGATGTTTCTAACTCCCTATCCCTCTCCCTTCCTCTCTGTAAAAATCAATAAAATATATTTAAAAAAAATAAAGAAAGAAAATAGGTTGTGATGTAGTCCCATTTGTTTATTTTCTCTTTAGTTTCCATTGCCCTAAGAGCTGTATTAGTGAAGCTATTGCTTCGGCATATGTCTGAGATTTTGCTGCCTGTGGATTCCTCTAATATTTTTCTGGTTTCCTGTCTTACGTGTAAGGCCTTTATACATTACTAGAAGCCTGGTGCACAAAAATTTGTGCACTCGGGGGGAAGAAGGGGTCACTCAGCCTGGCCTGTGCCCTCTCGCAGTCTGGGACCCCTCGGGAGATAACGACCTGCTGGCTTAGGCCTGCTCTCGGATGGCAGAGGGCAGGCCCAATCCCTAGGTGCAGCCCCTGGTCGGGCTCAGAGCAGGGCCGATTGGGGAGTTGGGGCGCCGCCCCCTGTCATGCACAGAGCAGGGCCAATCAGGGGGTTGGGGCACTGCCCCCTGTCACTCACAGAGCAGGGCCCATCAGGGGAGTTGGGGCTCCGTACACTGTCATGCACAGAGCAGAGCCGATCAGGGGTTTGAGGAGCTCCCCCCTGTCACTCACAGAGTAGGGCCGATACGGGAGTTGGGGCACCGTCCCCTGTCACCCACAGAGCAGGGCCGATCAGGTGGTTGGGGCGCCGCCACTCTCACACTCAGGTCAGGGCTGAGGGGGAGGTTATGGCTCTATCCCGTCACACACAGAGCAGGGCCCGTGGGGAGGGGGGGTGGTTGGGGCACCGACCTCTATACCCACAGAGCAGGTCCGATCAGGGGGTTGTGGTGCTGCCCCCTGTCACGCTGATCCCGGTGCCAGGAGGCCTCTCAGCTCCGCTGATCCCGGTGCTGGGAGGCATATTACCCTTTTACTATATAGGGTAGAGGCCTGGTGCATGGGTTGGGCCAGCTGGTTTGCCTTGAAGGGTGTCCTGGATCAGGGTGGGGTCCCCCACTGGGGTGCCTGGCCAGCCTGGGTGAGGGGATGATGGCTGTTTGCAGCTGGTCACACACCCTTCAGGGTAGGGGTCCCCACTGGGGTGCCTGGCCAGCCTGGGTGAGGGGCTGAGGGCTGTTTTCAGGCTGGGGGTGACTGAAGCTCCCAACCTCTCCTTTTTTCCTTTTTTTTTAAATTCTGGACCAGCTTTAGCTCTGAGGCTTGGCTCCAGCTCTTAGGCCTCCGCTGCTGAAAGTAGGTTTCTGGCCTTTGCATACAATGTTGCCATCCTGCTGGCTGAAGTCCGGCGGTATTTGTTACATAGTTCCTTAAACTGCAGGCTCAGAGGCCTGCAGCCGCAGGCGGGGAACGTTGGTTTCCTCCGTCACTGAAGCAAGCAAGTCTCATGTTAGTTTCAAGCTGCCTCGCTGCCGGCCACCATCTTGGCTGGCAGTTAATTTGCATATCTCGCTGATTAGCCAATGGGAAGGGTAGTGATCGTATGCCAATTACCATAGGATATCTACACTAATAAAAGAGAAACATTGTAATTGACATACGACCGCTACCCTTCCCATTGGTTAATCAGTGAGATATGCAAAGGCTTCAAGATGTTAGGCTCCCTCTTCAAGCCCTACATCCGGTACTGCATGGAGGAGGAGGGCTGCATGGAGTATATGCACAGCCTGCTGCATGACAACGACCTCTTCCGGGCCTATGTGACGTGGGCTGAGAAGCACCAGCAATGCCAGCGGCTGAAGCTGAGTGACATGCTTGCCAAGCCCCACCAGTGGCTCACCAAGTACCCACTGCTGCTCAAGTCGGTGCTGAGGAAGACGTACGAGCCGTGTGCCAAGGAGGCCGTCATCACCATGATCAGCTCCATGGAGCGCTTCATCCACCACGTGAACCCGTGCATGCAGCAGCGACAGGTGGTGGAGTGTAGCAATGATGAGGTGGAAAAGCTCCTGAAGGAATTTCTTCACCTGGACCTGACTGCGCCCATCCCTGGTGCCTCCCCTGAGGAGACGAGCCAGCTGCTATCCTATATACTAAAAAGGTAATATGCCTCCCGGCACCGGGATCAGCGTGACAGGGGGCAGCGCCCAAACCTCCTGATCGCCCTGCGGCTCTGTGTGTGACAAGAGGCGGCGCCCCAACACCCCTGCTCTATGTGTGACAGGGTAGAGCCCTAACCTCCCCATCGGCCCTGCCCTGAGTGTGATAGTGGTGGCACCCCAACCCCCTGATCCGCCCTGCTCTGTGTGTGACTGCAGGTGGTGCCCCAACTCCCCTATTGGCCCTACTCTGTGAGTGACATGTGTGTGACAGGGGGCAGTGACCCAACTCCCGGATTGGCCCTGCTCTGTGCATGACAGAGGGTGGTGCCGCAACTTCCCCATCGACCCTTCCTTGAGTGTGACAGGGGGCGGTGCCCCAACCCCCCAATCGGCCCTACCCTGAGCATGACTGAGGGTGGCATCGCAACCTCCCAATCCGCCCTGCTCTGTGCATGCCAGGGGGCGGCACACTAACTCCCCAATCGGCCCTGCTCTGAGCCAGACCAGGAGCTGCACCTAGGGATTGGTCCTGCCCTCTGCCAACCGGGAGCAGGCCTAAGCCAGCAGGGTGTTATCTCCCGAGGGGTCCCAGACTGGGAGAGGGCACAGGCCAGGCTGAGCGACCCCCCCTTCCCCCAGAGTGCACAAATTTTTGTGCACCGGCCACTAGTATATATTATATATACTAGTGGCCCGGTGCACGAGATTCGTGCACGGGAGGAGGGGGATTGTCCCTCAGCGCAGCCTGCACCCTCTCCAATCTGGGATCCCCCTCTCCAATCTGGGATCCATCTCTCAATCTGGGACCACTGGCTTCTCACCACTCACCTGCCTGCCTGCCTGATCGCCCCTAACCACTCTGCCTTCAGGCCTGCTTGCCCCCAACTGCCCCCCCCCGGCTGGCCTGATTGCCCCCAACTGCCCCCCACTGCTGGCCTGATTGCCCCCAACTGCCCTCCCTTTCTGGCCTTATCACCCCTAATCGCCTCTGCCTTGGCCCCACCACCATGGCTTTGTCTGGAAAGACGTCCAGAAGGTCTCCCGGAAGGTCTCCCAGTCTAATTAGCATATTACCCTTTTATTAGTATAGATAGACCTCTGTGCGTGTGTGTGCTGACACAGATCAGGGTAGTCATCATTAATCATCTTAATGAAAGGTGGGGCTAAGTGTACAGACATATTCTAGTGGATCCTTGTATACATTCATGGATTAACAGATTTCTTTAATAAAAATGTGGAAGTTTATTGAAAGCATATATAAACTCCATCTGTGCAGGGGTATCCTCAAAGGGGACCCTCTGGGGAGGGGCTCCCAAATGGAAAGAAGTCTGCTCTCTCTAATGGGAAAAAATCTAAATTCAAAAATCTAAAATCCATTTTGTGTCCCTTTGTCTCTGATTTATATATGTTGTAGCTCTTTGTCTGACCAGGATCCTTTCTAATTGGACATTCATTAATTTAGGACCCCCATGTATTTCTCATTGGTCACTCTACTACATAGTATCAGTTTCTAAGCTCAAAGCCCACGTGGTGCCCCCCTCTTTCTCTCCTCTTATCTTGCAGCATTCTTCTATCCCTCTTCCTGATACCTTGTGACTTTTCTTTATCCTCTGTGAATGTATGTCTTCTTCCCCCCTTATTCTGTGGCATTTCTCTATCTCTGCAAGATAAGCATTTTGGCATCTCCAAACTCCTATCTATGCAATCTTCTCCCATAGGCCCTTTTTATTCCCTAGAACTGCCTGTTTTGTCTCTAAGATTCCTTTCAATAATTGGTCTGTGTTAATCTTTTCTGTCGGTGCGTATTAAATTAGACTATATTACTTTATATTATGCACAGGACATTGTGCTTAGTTCTTCAGTCATGTAAAAAAGTTTAGAGAACACTAATGGTTTCATATATCTTATAATTATAGGAAAAGTAAAATATTAAGTATTATAAATTAAGGGGTATGTTAACTTGTAGGAGTTTAATGGCACCACAAAGTCTAGGATCTCCTCAGCATTGAGCCCACAGGCCTCAAATTTCTACAAAAAAAAAAAAAATGGTTAAGCATTGATTCCGAGAGCATTGTACCACAAAAAGAGGAAGGCTTAAGAAAAGCCTATACATCTATTAGAATGGCCAAAATCTAGAGCACTGACAACACAAAATGCTGGTGAGTTTGTAGAGCAATAAGAACTATCATATACTTCTGGTGAGAGTGCAAAATGCTATGGCCACTTTGGAAGACAATTTGACAGTTTTTACAAAACAAAACATACTCTTATCATATGATCCAGCAATCATGTTTCTTGGTATTTTCCTAAATGAATTGATAACTTATTTCCACATAAAAATCTGTTCACAAGTGTTTATAGCAGCTTCATTCATAATGGCCATAACTTACAACAACCAAAATGTCCTCAGTTTATAAATAGATAAATAAACTTCTCTATATTCACACAATGGAGTATTATTCAGTGCTAAAAAGAAATGAGATACTAAGACATAAAAACACTTGAGTAATTTTAAATGCCCCTTACTAATTGAAATGTATCAATGTGAAAAGATTACATAGTATAATATGATTTCAACTATATTACATTGTAGAAAAGGTAAAAACTATAGAGACAGTGAGAAGATCAGTGGTGGCCAAGGGCTAAGTGAGAGAGAGACATAAATAGAAGGATCACAGAGAAGTAAGGCAGTGAAATTACTCTGTATGATAGTACAATGGTGAATACATGCCATTTTACATTTGTCAAAACCCATAGAATGTACAACACCAATAATGAACCCTTTTCTAAACTATAGACTTTGAGTGATTATGATGTGTCAAGTAAGTCCATTAATTGCAACAAATGTGCAACTGTGGTACAAGATATTGATGGTGGGAGAGATTGTGCATGTGTGGGGACAAGGGATATATGTGGATCATCTGTAATCCTGGCTCAATTTTTCTCTGAATCTAAAACTGCTCTAAAAACCAAGTGTAATTTTTTTTTGTAAAGGCCATTATAAAGTAATGCTATCTAGAATGCTAATATGTACATTATTATTATGGATTAGCTTACCAGATTGGTTGAGTTCTCAATTTATGAAACAGATGTTTGCCCCAGGGAGAATTAGAAAAAGAATACATCAAATTTTGATAAAATAGTAGGTGGATAGTTCCTGAGGTCTCATATTGCAAATTCTGGGCAGCCAGAGGCAAGACCCATGAGTTACAGAAAAAAGAGCTGGGAGATAACTAAAAAGGCACCTTTCATATTCATAACCAGGGTGATTTGAATTAGCCATGATGGCTGGCGGCACATTGTCTATTTCATAAAAAAACACTTTATTTGGTCACTTTAAATAATATTTGCATATACATTATTTCAGTTAAATAGAACTAATATTTCTTATAAGAAATTGTGGAAGATATATGTGTATACAAACATCATCTCAAAATCTAGTAAGGGAGATGAGACAGAAAAAAATGCGAAACAGTGTAGAAGTCTGTTGTGCTCTTTTTCTTTGTACTTAAAGACATTATTTATCAACTGTGCCAAACTGCATCAATCATCTTTCTTGTTTTATATATATATATATATATATATCTGGCTTTCCTAAGTAGAAAGAGAATTTATTGAAAGTATATCACATAACTCATAGAATCCGTGGAAACCCTAGGCTACCAGGCTCAAGAAAATGGAAGAAGGCAAAAAAAAAAAAAAGAAAATGGAAGAAACCAGGAGAGGCGTAAGTACCAGAGAGCCCAGCTAAAGTCATAAGAAATCGTTCCTAAGGGAGACATTGTCAATGGCATTGCTGTCAGAGAAACCTTTCTGCTGCTGCCACCAACAGACTGTGATGCTAAGCCATCATAACAGTTTCAAAGAGGTTTTGTTTGTTTTTTGTTGTTGTTTTACACTATCTCAGGAAGGAAACTATCCAGCTGGCTGAACCTAAGACAAGTATCTATGAACTATTTTCCAAGGGTTGAGAAAAGGGATCTACAACAGCTCTTTAAAAAATCAGACATTAGAATTGGTCCCTTCCCTCAAGGCGTTAACAGTCTATTGTGAAAGAAAAGTAAATACCAGCTGTAATACAATGTAATAGGTGTTAACAAAGCACAGAATTAGAAGCAGTAAATTCAATGCCAGGGGGCGGGAGGGAAAGACTGGGGAATCTTGGAGAGAAGAACTGACCTGACCGTTAAACTGTCTTAAAGACCTTAGAGTCCACCAAGTTGAGAAGAGTGGAACAAACATTCAAAACAGCAAGAACAGCTTGTATAAGGTTTCAAGTGTCAAAAGAGCAAGAGTAAAAAGAGCATTGCATAGAGTGCCTTGGTAAGGTGGCATAGGTTTACAATATAGGGTAAGTGTGTATATAAAGAAGTTGGTAGATGTGATGGACAGATGAAAGAAGAGTAACTATCAGAATATGGAAGTAGACCATTTTTTGTTGATTTCAGCTCAGAAGGTACTTAAATACTATTCTAAGGAATTTGGAATTTATTATCTATACTAGTGGCCCGGTGCACGAAATTCATGCATGGGGGAGGGTGTGTTCCTCAGCCTGGCCTGTACCCTCTCCAATTTGGGACCCCATGAAGGATGTCCTACTGGCAGTTTACAGGGATTGGGCCTAAACCAGCTGTTGGACATCCCTCTCACAATCTGAGACTGCTGGCTCCTAACTGCTCACCTGCCTGCCTGCCTGCTTAATTGCCTCTAACCACTCTGCCTGCCGGCCTGCTGGCCCCCAACTGACCCCCCCGCCAGCCTGATCACCCCAAACTGCCCCCCCCTGCTGGCCTGCTTGCACCTACCTTCCCTCCCCACTGGCCTGCTCATCCCCAACTGTCCCCCTGCTGGCCTGCTCACTCCAAACTGCCCCCCTCTCCGCTGTCCTGATCACCTCCAACTGACCCCCACTGATGGCCTGCTTGTTCCCAACTGGCCCCCTGCTGGTCTGCTTACCCCCAACGGCCCCGCCCCCCACCAGCCTGATCACCCACAACTGCCCTCTCCTCTTGGCCTCTAACCACCTCTACCTTGGCCCCGCCACCATGGCTTTGTCCAGAAGAACATCTGGAAGGTTTCCTGGAAGGTATCCCAGTCTAATTAGCATATTACTCTTTTATTAGTATACATATATTTGTCTGTAAATATGATTATGATTGCAGATATGAGTAGGACCACTTAAAATTTTATAGAATGGGCCTTTTATTATAGATGGTTTGCCATGTATGCATTTTTTCTAAAGAAGTAAAAATTACTATAAAAAAATGTTTCAGGAAGACTTTAAGAAACTTACAGTATCTGCTTTTCTTCCAAGAAAGTTGTCACTTTTATGCCAGAGTGAGAATTATTTGTATGCTTTGTATGTCAGCATTGGGCCACTGTGACTGGGGGGGACTTAGCTTGACTTGAGGGTAATTCTTTGCTCACTGGCTGGGAGGGAGGGTGTGTGGCAGAGGAGATAAATACTTAGTTCTGGATTATTCATAGATTGCTGACTTTCTGGATTGATTGTGCAAGCCCCTCCTTTTATTGATGTCGACTTTCTATTGACAGACATCTACCCTGGGAGAGAAATGAGATGAAACTCTCTTTTCATTGTCAAAGCATTTGAATTCCTAAGGTGTGATAAGGCCTCCCAGCCATCCACAGTCACGGTACACATTTTCATGGAGGATGTTCCCACTCTTGAATAAATTAAAACATTTTTTTTCTTTTAATTTAAACTTTCTTCTATAACTGTTTTCTTGTTACTTAAAAGCTAGTTTTTTTGAAACTGCTTCCAAAGCTTTTCAAGCTGTATATGTCCTTGGAATGAATTTATAAATAAGAATTGAGCCCGGCCAGTGTGACTCAGTGGTTTAGCATCGACCTATGAACCAGGAAGTCACAGTTTGATTCCAGGTCAAGCCACATGCCCAGGTTTTGGCCTGATCCCCAGTACGGGGCGTGTAGGAGGCAGCTGATCAATGATTCTCTCTCATCATTGATGTTTCTATCTCTCTCCCTCTCCCTTCCTCTCTGAATCAGTAAGAATATATTTTAAAGAGAGAGAGAGAGAGAGAGAGAGAGAGAGAGAGAGAGAGAGGAGTATATATGTTTGTAAATGAGAAAACATGTATTTGATGCTCTTAGAAAGTCTTATTTTCTTTCATTAAAACTTGTGCACTATAAGGAACTCCATAGATTCTCTCAATTTGAAGAAAGTTAGAGGGAAAGGCACTAATTCAGAGTTCCTTGGGAAAATGTGTCACATGTATTTTTTATGTTTATTTTTTTTTAAATCAAAAACTGAAATATTTTCTATTCAGAAAATATATTTGGATCTAAATATCTTCTATAATTTTAACCCTAAAATATCAATTTAAATATTTAAAAATGGTTGGGATGTTTGTTTTTTTAAATAAGTTAGGTTACTGGAGTTCTACATGTTACTGGATTACCTGGGGTAATTTTCTGATTGGAAAATTAAGAATTATAGTCAGAGGGGAGGACATGAGAATTTTTAAAGAACAATTTACTTTAGAAGCTGAACATCTCTTATCATGTGACTTGTTTTGTATGTTTGTTAAACTATATTATCACATAAGCATTGCTGCTATTGAGACAGTGACAGTTGATTTGGGTCATGTTGAATGTCCACTGTCTGTTTTAATTTGTATGTTCGTTTTGACTCTGTCATATGCTCAAACTTCAGTGGAAGCCATGAGAACCTATTACTTTTGCCTGCTCCCTCCTTTACGTTGGAAATAGTCTTTTTTACTCAGAGGCACCTTAACTTTGATATAAGGGATTGTTTCCATTGCCAACTTTTTTCTTCCTTGCCAAGTAAGAGAGTTGTGAACTCTTCAGTGATGCCTTCCCCAGGATATTTGAAGATGTGGTTGGGAAAAATCATTTCATCCCAACCTTCGCATGTCAGGTGCTGGGGTGCCGGGTGCCCCCTTGCCTGTGCCCCAGCTCTCCAATCCTGATGTGGCTCTCTCTCCCTCCGATCGCCCCCGGCGGTACTGCCCAGCCTGTGCTTGGCTCTCTCTCCCTCCATTCATGGGGCGCAGGTGAGGGGGCACTCCCATGGCTCTTGCCTGCTGCATGGGTTTCCGAACCATCCTTCCCCTTTCGCCTCCCATCATTGCGCCTACATATGCAAATTAACCGCCATCTTTGTTGGCAGTTAATTTAAATATCACCCTAATTAGCCATGGGAAGCGTAGCAGAGGTACGGTTAATTACCCTTTTTGTCTTTTATTAGATAGGATCAGTGTTTGGCAAACTCATTAGTCAACAGAGCAAAATATCAACAGTACAATGATTGAAATTTCTTTGAGAGCCAAACTTTTTTAAACTTAAACTATATAGGTAGGTACATTGTTATTAACTTAATTAGGGTACTCCTAAGGCTTAGGAAGAGCCACACTCAAGGGGCCAAAGAGCCGCATGTAGCTCCCGAGCTGCAGTTTGTCGACCATGGATCTATACTATAAAAGCCTAGGTGGTCCTCGTGCCCTTGTGTACAACACCATCACAAGATGGCCGCCACAAGATGGCCACCACAAAGATGGCTTCCACAAGATGGCTGTGCATGTGGCGTAGAGGAGGCTGGTCATGGTGTCTCTGCCATCTCACGCAGAGGAGGCGGGTCCCGGTGGAGGAGGTGGGTCGCAGCAGGGATGGCAGTTGGGGGCGATCAGGCCAGCAGGGGAAGGTAGTTGGGGGCAATTGGGCCAGCAGGGGAGTAGTTAGGCATCAATCAGGCTGTCAGGGGAGTGATTAGAGGATGATCAGGCTGGCAGGCAGAAGCAGTTAGGGGCAATCAGGCCGGAAGGCAGGCGAGTGGTTAGGAGCCAGCAGTCCCGGATTATGAGAGGGATCAGACCTAAACCAGCAGTTGCACATCCCCTGAGGGGTCCCATATTGGAGAGGCTGCAGGCCGGGCTGAGGAACACCGCCCCGCCCCCCCCACATGAATTTCGTGCACTGGGCCTCTAGTGTAGGCAATAAAAGGCCCTTAGGACTTTTGGTAGAAGATATATAAAATATATATATCCTAATATATATAAAAACCTTGGGTCCATCACAACCAAATGGACAATCAATCCATCCACCCTGGCCCTAAGGCTCCATTGATCAGGGGATGGCTGATGGGTGGAAGGCAAACATCTTTGTCCCTCCCCGGCCTGCAGGCTCCCATTGATCAGGGGATGGCTAACAGGGAACCAGAGTGAGTGGTACATGGGGACTGGCGAGCAGCTGGAAGGCAGGCCTCTTTGTCGCTCCTCCTGACCCTCGACTCCAATCAATCAGTGGCGGAGGTGGGGTGGAACTGGGGACTGGCTTCCTTAGTAGTCCTGCAGATACAATCTCCAGAGGACAGGCCAGGCACCAATGGCAGGATCCTGATAGCCCTGCAGGCCTCCTGGAACTCAGCTTCAGGCACTGCAGCCACTTCCCCTCCCTAGATACTCCACAAGGAAGAAAGGATATCGCCAGCAGTGCCATCTAGTGCTGTTACTGCTCTACAGCGCCAGTGGTTACTTCTTTCCCTGTGCTTCCTCCAGGTCACCAGCCCCGCTTCAGATGAAGTGTGTGCACTGCACATGGAAAGAGATGTGAGTAGATAGCACACAGGCAATTAATTTCAAAAGGAAAACCGGCCTTGAAATCTGCATCCCGTCCCCAGGTGTTACAGGGAGACACACAAAGCTGAACAGGTGGAATTGAGATGGCGCCTCAGCTGACTGAGGCGGGAGAGTGCCCTGAATCCCTGGGCCTCTGTGATCGTGGGAGTCCTTGCACAGAGGGCAGAGGGAGGCAGGAGGACCTGAGGAAGTGTGAGGGGCTCGGCTGTTATTGCTGAAGGAAGAGGTTGGATGTGGAGCCAGTGGTTCTCCTGAGCCCCTGGGGAGAGACACACCTGCCACACCCCGTGCTGCCGCTGTGTCCCTACCGACAGAACTGCAAGTCCATCAGCGGGCACTGCTGTCAGCCCATGTGTGTGGTCCTTCATTACAAGAGGATGGAAACTGACCTCCAGGGGGAAGGGGTCAGAGGTTCTGTGGCCAGTGAGCGAGCAAGTGGACAGTAAGTGGCGGGGAGGGTGAGGCCAGCACTTCAGAAAGCGAGGTGCACTCAGGAATACACAGGAGAACACTGAGCGGTGCAGGGACATGGGAGCTGGGCAGGCAGGCAGCAGTGCTGCACGAGAGGGGAGGTGGTGGCAGAGGGCAGCAGGGGCGGTAAAACCCCCGTGGAATCAGCCAACAGCAGGCCTGGGTCTCACAGGTCCTGTGGTCAGAGTGGGGCAGCTTAGCGGACCCTCTGCTACAGCTCTCACACACTGTGCAAGGCTGTGGTGATGGGGGAGCCTTCTGGCCCATGCTCATTGGGACGCTGGCAGAACCCATCCTGGGGACGTCTGACTAGAGGCCCAACTGCGTACTGACTGTGGACAGAGACCCCCTGAGGTCCTAGAGGCCACCCCAGATCCTTCCCACGGCTTCTCCAGTCCTCAAGGGGGTCCCCCCCACCCCAGCCACGGCTGCCACGACTGAGCAGAACAGGCCCAGGGAGCTGCGGGAACCACATCCCAGCTCCCTGGCTGGGCTGTTAGGAGTAGCCACGGCCTCTGCCACACTCAAGAGGAAACGTTCACATGAGGCAGGTGGGGTCTGCCCACCACGGACACCAGTCACTCTGGACCCTGTCACAGTGTTGCCTGGATGCTAAATGTTGGGAAACGTGTGACTCCTGCCAACTGTTTGTCTGAGGTGAGGACGTGCCCATTCTCCATGGTCCCTACAGGCAGTTGTCAGATCTCCCAGGAGGCCTTGCAGAGTCCATCTTGCTGGGGGACCTAAAGACTCAGATCTTTTTGTCAATGTGAAATGGTCCAAGTCTAGCATGTAGGACACAGATTCCACTGTAAGAAATGTACAAATTAACAAAACAAATCTGAGAGTCAGATAAGCCAGTGTGGTGTCTGTCAGCAGTGTCTCCTCGGAGGGGCCATCAGGGGTCATTGGTAGAAATTCCATCACCTGGGAACCCACAGAAAGACTGCTCAGGGCTAAGGAAAGTGCTGGAGATGTTCGCCAAATTAGTGCATGACAATATGGTCCCTGATTTCTTTAGTAGACGGGATGTCTTAGGCCTTACCACGCAGCCTCTGTTATGATATATTTACAACAGCCTATATAATAAAAGCCTAATATGTTAAGTGTCTGGTCAGCCATTCAACCAATCAAATCTTAATATGCTAATGATATGCTAAGGCCGCTCAACTGCTTACTATGACATGCACTGACCACCAGGGGTCAGATGCTCTGACCAGTAGGTTAGCTTGCTGCTGGGGTACAGTCCATTAGGACTGAGCGAGATGGAATGGACACACCCTGCAGCTCTCCCATGGTCCCTCCCCAGCTGGCCAATCTCCTGCATCCTTCCCCAGCCCTGATTGTGCACCAGTGGGGTCTCTGGCTTGGCCTGTGCTCTCTTGTCATCAGAACTCCCTGGGGGATCTTGGAGAGCCAGCTTCAGTGTGGATAGTGGAACAATCAGTCAATATGACATGCACTGACCACCAGGGGGCAAATGCTCAAAGCAGGAGCTGCCCCCTGGTGGTCAGTGCACTCCCACAGGGGGAGCACTATTCAGCCCGAAGCTGCGTTCACGGCTGGCAAGTGCAGTGGCAGTAGTGGGAGACTCTCCTGCCTCTGTGGCAATGCTAAGGATGTCTGACTGATGGCTTTGGCCCGCTCCTCGTGGGGGGTAGCGGGCCTAAGCCATCAGTAGGACATCCACTGAGGGCTCCCAGACTGCGAAAGGGAGCAGGCCGGGCTGAGGGACCCTCCTCCACTCAGTGCACAGGGCCTCTAGTGTGTGTGTGTGTGTGTGTGTGTGTGTGTGTATGCATATATGTGTATATATATGTGTGTGTGTGTGCGTGTACATATCCTATCTAATAAAAGAGAAACATGGTAATTGGCATACAACCGCTACCCTTCCCATTGGCTAATCAGGGGCGATATGCAAATTAACTGCCAGCCAAGATGGCGGCCTGCAGCCAGGCAGCTTAAACTGAAAATGAGGTTTGCTTGCTTCAGTGACTGAGGACTGCAAATGTTCCCAGCCTGCCTTGCTGGCCTCTGAGCCTGCAGTTTAAGAAACATAGTAACAAATATAGAAGCTAAAAGAAACCCCAGAAACCAGCTTTCAGGGAGCTGGGATCTCAGAGCTGGAGTTGATACAGAGTTTCGATTATAGAACCGAAACAAACCAGATACCTGCTTTCAGAAGCGGAAGCCTCAGAGCTGGAGCCTCAGAGCTAAAGCTGGCCCAGAATAAAAAAAAAAGAAAAAAAAAGAAAAAGGGAGCGGTTGGGAGCTTCCGTCACCCGACAGCCTGAAAAGAGCCCTCAGCCCCTCACCCAGGCTGTCCAGGCACCCCAGTGGGTACCCCCACCCTGATCCAGGACAGCCTTCAGGGCAAACCAGCCAGCCCCCCCTTGCACCAGGCCTCTATTCTATATAGTAAAAGGGTAATATGCCTCCCAGCACCGGGATCAGCGGAGCCGAGAGGCCTCCCGGCACCGGGATCAGCATGACAGGGGGCAGCACCCAAACCCCCTGATCACCCTGTGGCTCTGTGTGTGACAGCGGGCGGGGCCACAGCCTCCCTATCCGCCCTGCTCTGTTCCTGACAGGGGAAGGCGCCCCAACCCCCTGATCGGCCCTGCTCTGTGCCTGATAGGGGGGATCTCCCCAACCCACTGATTGCCTTGTGGCTCTGTGTGTGAAGGGTGCGGCGCCCCAACCCCCCACCCCACAGGCCCTACTCTGTGTGTGACAGGGTAGAGCCATAACCTCCCCATCAGCTCTGCCCTGAGTGTGAGAGTGGCGGCACCCCAACCCCCTGATTGGCCCTGCTCTGTGCCTGATAGGCGGGAGCTCCCCAACCCCCTGATCGCACTGCGGCTCTGTGTGTGACAGGGTGCGGTGCCCCAAACCCCTGATTGGCCCTGCTCTGTTTGTGACAGGGTGTGGTGCCCCCACCCCCCCAACAAGGGCCCTGCTCTGTGTGTGACAGTGGCAGTGCCCCAACCCCCTGATCGGCCCTGCTCTGTGGGTGATAGAGGGCGGCGCCCCAACCCCCTGATGGTCCCTGCTCTGTGCGTGACAGGAGGCAGCACCCCAACCCCCCTGATGGGCCCTGCTCTGTGCATGACAGGGGGTGGCACCATAATGTCCCCATCAACCCTGCCTTGAGTGTGACAGGGGACGGTGCCCCAACCCCCCAATCGGCCCTACCCTGAGCATGACTGAGGGTGGCATCACAACCTCCCAATCCGCCCTGATCTCTGCATGCCAGGGGGTGGCGCCCCAACTCCCCAATCGGCTCTGCTCTGAGCCCCACCAGGGGCTGCACCTAGGGATTGGGCCTGCCCTCTGCCACCCGGGAGCAGGCCTAGGCCAGCAGGTCGTTATCTCCTGAGGGGTCCCAGACTGTGAGAGGGCACAGGCTGGGCTGAGGGACCCCCCCCCCGAGTGCACAAATTTTTGTGCACCAGGCCTCTAGTATATATATATTAGAGGCCTGGTGAATGAAATTTATACACAGGTGGGGGGTTGTCCTTCAGCCTGGCCTGCACCCTTTTGCAATCCGGGACCCCACAGGGATCAGCCTAAACCTGCAGTTGGGCATCCCACTCACAATCTGGGACCACTGGCTCCTAACCGCTTGCCTGCCTGCCTGCCTGATCACTCCTAACCACTCGGCATGCCTGGCTGATTGCCCATAACCATTTTTCTGCCTGCCTGCCTGATCACCCCACTTCTGCCTTGGCCCCCACCACCGTGGCTTTGTCCAGAAGGACGTCTGGAATGATGTCCAGAAGGTTGTTTGGCTGTCCGTTCTAATTAGCTTATTATGCTTTTATTATTATAGACTAGAGGCTCAGCGCACAAAATCATGCTTGGGTATGGTCCCTAGGCCTAGCCTGCGATCAGAGCCATTTTCCGCCCACTCACCAGTCCCCAGTCCTGCCCTGCTGCCGCAAACACCAGCTTCCTGTGGTTCTTTGTTCCCAATCCAGTGATCAGAGCCTGTGGACCAGGGGGAGGGGCCAAGAGGTCTGCCTTCTGCCTGCTTGCTAGTCCCCAGTCCTGCCCCCCCCACCCACCCTGGCTCCCAGTGGTTCCCCGTTAGCCATGATCGGAGACTGTGGACTGGTGAGAGGGACCAAGAGGTCAGCTTTCTGCCCACTCACCAGTCCCCAGTCCCGACCCAGTGCTGACACCCGCCCTGGTTCCCCATTCTCCATCTGGCAATGTATCAGAGCCTGTGGGTTGTGGGGAGGGAGCAAGAGGTGGTCAATGCACCTCATAGCAACTGGTCAATTAGCCATTCTGGTCGTTATGCCATTATGGTCACTGGTCTTTATTATATAGGATACTTAACAGAAATATATAAATATTAGATTCATAATAATTATATATAAACATTATATATCAATATATAACTATTTATATATGTATATATATTTAATATATGCAGTTAATATATAAATATATGTTATATACATTTATATGTTTAAAATATTAGTTTGGTCATTTTTTTCATCCCATGTTTTTTGTCATTTGTCATGACTTATTTTAAAGACTAAAGGAATTTCTTCTGCATCTAACTGGAACATTTATTTTTCAATTACCTTTACCATGAAAGAAGATCATAATCTTGACACTCTGCCTCAAATAAATTTTATGAGGATTTAAAAATAGCTTTCAACTCTCTAATCAGTCCTGCAGTGCAGCTATAAAATTATATTGACAAAATTTGATTTATTTCTTAGTTTCCTCATCTGTGACATAGGAACTTTAATATTCAATAGATGGCTGACTCATGTGGCTTAAAGTGCATACTAATTAGTTACTGATAGTTAAATTCCAGAATATAGATATTGTCACTAACATCTGTGTAACATTAATCATTTAATTTTACAATTGCTTCATTGTTAGTCTCAAAGGTGAATTGCAAAACCCAATGCGGCTATTTATTAATATTGGTGTCCTCTGAATTCTGAAGTGGTTTGAGGACTTCTAATAGATTCTGTTTTTCCTTGTCCCTTGCATTCTTACCTTTTTGCTTGCACTGGAATTTGATTAATCTATCTGCTGCTCATAGTTACCCACAGTCCATATATGAATATTATTTTTCAATACATAATAAAAACAAATACATATAAAACTTGTACATCTGACACTGTTAAATGAAATTTACATATGTTAACTCATGCAATACTCCTAATTATCAGTGTAGTTCTATTACTATTACCCCCTTACAAGTAATAAAATTAAAGCATTAAGAGTTTGAATAACTTGTTCAAAACCATCCAACTGGTAAATAGCAGACCTACAGTATGAACTCAGGCAGGTAACAGAGTGCAAACTCTTAATTAAAATGCTACACATTTTTAGTTTTCTTTATTATATTTTATAATACCAAATTAATATTATATACAAAAGTAGTAAGGAGACCAAAAAGAATAGGTAAACAAATATATGAACTGATTTGTTTTTACTACTAATTTGTACTTCAATTTGATAAATATTAATCGAAAACTTGATATGTAAAATATACTGTAGTACTGTTAGTAGAGGGATTTGTTGTTTAGTAATAATTCCTATATTAAATTATCATATGCTCTTACATAATAAACATATAAATATAGGAGCTGTGAAAGTCTAAGTATGTTCTGTTTAGGAATTAAAGGATGGCAAGTTCAAAAATGTTGTGTGGTATTTTAAGGAGGTAGTAGATTAAACCAAATAAATTTTAGACACAATTATTGATTGAGTAGGTAAAAATTTTATTATTTTATGAGGTACTATGATAATTTTGCGGTTATCTATATTTTGCAATTTCATTTATCAGCAAATGTGTCCATAAAATTTTCCATTTAAAAATAAATCTTTACATTTATCTGAGAAAATGATTGTGTATATATGCACAACATAACTATACTAATAAAAGCCTAGGCGGTCCTTACACCCTTGCGCGACGCCCTTACGTCATCAAAAGATGGCTGACACAAGATCGTCACCGCAAGATGGCTGGCAGGGGAGGACAGTTGTGGGTTATCAGGCCAGCAGAGGAGGGCAACTGGGGGCCACCAGGGCTGCAGGGGAGGGCAGTTGGGGGTGACCAGGCTGGCAAGGGAGGGTAGTTGGGGGCCATTAGGCCTGCAGGGGAGGGAAGTGGGGGTGATTGGGACAGCAGGGGAGGGCAGTTGGGAGTGATCAGGCTGGCAGGGGAGTGTTTAGGGGGCAATCAGACTGGCAGACAGGAGCAGTTAGGGGCAATCAGGCAGGCAGGCAGGCAGGCAAGCAGTTAGGAGCCAGCAGTCCCGAGTTGTGAGAGGACTAAACCGGCAGTCAGACATCCCCCGAGGAGTCCCCGATTGGAGAGGGTGCAGGCCAGGGTGAGGGACACCCCCTCCCCATGCATGAAGTTTGTGCACCGGGCCTCTAGTATCTAATAAATAACTATGTAAAATGGTAAAATGACTCAGCTGAGTAATAATCATTATTAACTTTATGCTTAACAAGAACTAATAGTAAAGTGAGAAAATTAAGAAATGTGCTGAATAGAGATGTGTTTAGTTTTTCTAGTTTTTCAATTGATCAAAGTTAATCAAGAAAAACAGTAATTCTGAGTTTTCAATTGATCAAAGTTAACAAGAAAAACAGTAATTCTGAGGCATTTGTCTTCAAATATTTTTTTACACTTCCAATTTTGACAGGAGAAAATAATTTAGACTGTTTGTTGTGGCATTTAACACTTGAATTTGAAAATATGGATGACTCTCTTCTGAATAGGAAACACAGAAATCTATTAAAAAGCATAATAAAGTAATGTATAAAGCATACCTCTTATGGTAACTGAATTATGCACTTAGCATATTTTCTTCATTTTAACCACTTTCATATTAATTTATTTACTATATTTTTAAAATTTTATTATTTAAAGTATTACAAATAGTAGTACATATGACTCTTTTTTTTCTCCATTGACCTTCCCCCAGCCTCCCCTACCCACAGGCACATGCCCTCACCTCTCCCCCAGTGACTTTCATCCACTGGTTATGCTTATATGCATGCATACAAGTCCTTTGGTTGATCTCTTACCTCCCACACAACCCTCCCCAGCCTTCCCACTGTAGTTTGACAGTCCATTTGATGCTTCTCTGGCTCTGTATCTATCTTTTTGTTCATCAGGTTATAATATTGTTTATTATCCATAAATGAGTGGGATCATGTGGTATTTTTCTTTCACTGGCTTATTTCACTTAGCACAATGCTCTCCATTCCATCCATGCTGTTGCAAATGGTAAGAATTACTTCTTTTTTTATAGCAGCATAGTATTCCATTGTGTAGATGTACCATAGTTGTCTAATTCATTCATCTGCTGATGGGCATTTAGGCTGTTTCCAAATCTTAGCTGTTGTAAATTGTGCTGCTATGAATATAGGGGTGCATATATCCTTTCTGATTGGTGTTTCTGTTTTCTTGGGATATATTTCTAAAAGTTGCATTACTGGGTCAAAAGGCAGTTCCATTTTTAATTTTGTGAGGAAACGCCATACTGTTTTCCACAATGGCTGCACCAGTCTGCATTCCCACCAGCAGTGAAGGAAGGTACCTTTTTCTCTGCATCCTCTCCTGCACTTGTAGTTTGTTGATTTGTTGATGATAGCGTTCTGACAGGTGTGAGGTGGTACCTCATTGTTGTTTTGATTTGCATCTCTCGGATGATTAGTGACTTTGAGCATGTTTTCATATGTCTCTTGGCCTTCTGAATGTCCTCTTTCAAAGATTGGGAAGCTGGTGGGGGTGGGATGTGGATTCAGGGGTCTCTGAGCTGGACCACCCAGCCCCCAGCATATTCTTCGCCTGGAGGCATCCAGCTGCACACCTCCAACCCTATTAACTGGATCAGTGGTGGGGTGTAAAGCAACCTGGGAGGGTGAGGAAATGAAACTTGGGGCAAGTACCATGGGTACAGTCCCCATGACCTTCCCCTCCCAGGATAATGCTGTGCTCCCTAAACTCCCACTCGCCAAGAGATAAATGTGGATTCACAAGGAGGCAGGCTCCTGAGGAGCTTCAGCTGGGGGGACCAGAGGGCTTACTCACTTCTGACACCCCCATCCTTTGCTTTAAGGTTGCATTCTTCTTCCCTAATACATGTTGCTTGAAGTACATGATGGTTTTTATTTAGACATGCGATAAATGTGGAGAAAGCAAAGTTTTGTGCTTTAGAACAAAAGAGTCTAGAGCAGCAGTTCTCAACCTGTGGGTCGCAACCCCTTTGGGGGTCGAACGACCCTTTCACAGGGGTCGCCTAAGACCATCGGCAAACACATATATAATTACATGTTTTTTTTGTGATTAATCACTATGCTTTAATTATGTTCAATTTGTAAGAATAAAAATACATCCTGCATATCAGATATTTACATTATGATTCATAACAGTAGCAAAATTATTACAGTTATGAAGTAGCAACAAAAATAATTTTATGGTTGGGGGTCACCACAACATGAGGAACTGTATTAAAGGGTCGCGGCAATAGGAAGGTTGAGAACCACTGGTCTAGAGTCTTTGGAAGGGTCTCTCTCTCTCTCTCTCTCTCTCTCTCTCTCTCTCTCTCTCTCTCCTCTCCTCTTACCTAGCCTGGTGAATCTTCATGCAGAAGGTTAACCCTAGCTCCTCAGAGCCCACCCTCACTGAAGTGGCCGCTGTTTTGTTTTGGTATTTTTCTCTCACAAGGTTTTTTTCTAACCTCTAAATCAGCACTTGGACATTCCCTGAGGGGTCCCAGATTGCGAGAGGGTGCAGGCAGGGCTGATGGACCCCTCTCCCCGTGCATGAATTTTGTGCACCAGGCCTCAAGTTATAAACAATGATGCAATGAACCTAGGGGTGTATATATCTTTCTCTTTGGAAATTAACCAGAACTAAAATTTCTGGGTTGTACGGTAGTTCTATTTTTAAATTTTAAGAAATCTCCATTCTGTTTTCCATAGGGCTGCACCAGTTAGCAGTCCCACCCCTTTTCTCCAAATCATCACCAATTCATGCTTTTGTTGATTTTTGATAATACCTACTCTGACTGGTGTGAGGTGGTTTCTCATTGTGATTTTGATTTGCATTTCTCTGATGGTGAGTGATGTTGAGCATTTTCATGTCAGTTGGCCATCTGCATGTCTTCTTTTTTGTCATTTTTAATTTATTGTTACTGTTGATGGTATTACAGATATCTCCCATTCCCCTATTTCCACCTCCTCCCAGTCCCTACCCACTCCCAAGGTCTTTATTACCATATTGCCCGTGTCCATGGGCTATGCATACAAGTATGTAAGTTCTTTGGTTTATCTTTTCTCATCTTCCCAACCTCACATTGAGGTATGTCTTATTTAGAAAAATGTATTTTCATGTCCTCTGCTCATTTTTATTAGATTGTTTTTGTTTTGTTTTTGTTTTTATTGAGTTTTGTGAGTTTCTTACATATTTTGAATATCAACTTCTTAAGGAATATATCATTTGTAAATATAATCTCCCAGTCAGTATGTTGCCTTTTTATTTTATTGAAGGTTTCCTTCACTGTGCAGAAGCTTTTTAGTTTGATATGGTTTCTTTTTTGTTTGTTTGTTTTCCTTGCTTGCAGAGACATGCTAAAATATATATTACTCAGGCTGATGTCAGTTTACTTCCTATGTTTTTTTCTAGGAATTTTGTGGTTTCAGACATTGCATTTAAGTCTTTATTTTGATTTTTGTATGTGGTATAAGAAAGTGGCCTAGTTTCATTTTTTGCATATATCAGTCCACTTTTCACAATACTATTCATTGAAGAGACTGTCGTTACTCCTGTGTGTATTTTTACCTATGTTGTCATAGATTAGTTGAAAATATAAATGAAGGTTTATTTATGACCACTCTATTCTGTTCCATTGATGAAGTGTACCTGGCGTATAAGACGACCCCCCACTTGGAGGCATATTTTTCAGGGCCAAAAAATCGTCTTATACGCCGGCAAATACGGTATGTGTTTGCTTTTGTGCCAGTAGCCATACTGTTTTGATTATTAGAACTTTGTAGTATACTTTGAGGAGTGTGATAACTCTAATTTTGTTTTTTCTCAAGATTGCTTTGCTTATTAAAGGTTTGCTGTGGTTCCATATTCGTTTTGTAATTATTTGTTCTAGTTCTGAGGAGAATGACATTGCTATTTTGACAGGAATTGCATTAGATCTGTAAATTTCTTTGGGTAATATGCTCATTTTAACATTATACATCTGTCCTATGCATGACATGGCATATCCTACCATTAATGTTTGTCTTCTTCAATTTATATCTTTAATTTCTTATAGTTTTCTGAATAGAGGTCTTTCACCTCTTTGGTTAAATTTATTCTTATGTGTTTTATTCTTTTTTGATGCAATTGTGAATGAGATAGTTTTCTTCATTTCTTCTTCCGATTGTTAGTTATTAGTATGTAGGAATAGATTGGATTTCTGTATATTAATTTTTAACCTGCTACTTTACTGAATTATATTATTAGTTTTATTAATTTTTTGTGTGAATTCTTTAGAGTTGTTTATATAGTATTGTATCATCAGCAAATAGTGATAGTTTTACTGCTTTCTTTCTTATTTGGATGCCTTTTATTTTTTTCTGATTTCTTTGTCTAGGTCTTCCAGTATATGCTAATAATAGTGGTAAATGTGGCCATCCTTGCCTTGTTTCTGATCTTAGAGGAAAAGCTTTCAGTTTTTCATCAGTAAGTATTATGGTAACTGCAAGCTTGTATTGTATAGACTTTACCAAGTTGAGGTAAGATCCTTTTATCCATACTTTGTTGGGAGTTTTTATCATAAATGGATGTTGAATTTTGTCAAATGCTTTTTCTGCATCTATTGAGATAAATAATGATTTTTATTGGTTATATTGTTAATGTGATGAGCCACATTAATTTTTTTGCACATGTTGAACCATTCTTGCATCCCTACATCCCTGATATAAGTCCCACTTCATCATGGTGCATAATCATTTTAATATACCAATAAACTCAGATTGCTAGTATTGTGTTGATAATTATACCATCTATGTTTATCAGGGATATTGGCCTATAATTATCTTTATTTGTATTGTCTTTTGCCTGGTTTTCATATCAGGGTAATGCTGGCCTCATAGATTTTCTACAAAGTACTTACATTTTACATGTGCATAGATACTGTCATGGTATATCTATACCATGGAATATCATAGAACCAATAAAAAGGTTTCAATGTATATATAAATTCATGAATATATGTTAATGATGCATTTTAAGTTTAAAAAGCAATGCTAGCCGAAACCGGTTTGGCTCAGTGGATAGAGCGCCGGCCTGCGGACTGAAGGGTCCCAGGTTCGATTCCGGTCAGGGGCATGTACCTGGATTGCAGGCACATCCCCAGTGGGGGATGTGCAGGAGGCAGCTGATCGATGTTTCTCTCTCATCGATGTTTCTAACTCTCTATCTCTCTCCCTTCCTCTCTGTAAAAAACCAATAAAATATTTTTTTAAAAAGCAATGCTAAAGGATTTTTAAATATAAAATCATGGCTCTCAAGCAAATATAAAATGAATATGTGTCAATGATTTTATATACCGTATTTGCCGGCGTATAAGATGACTGGGCGTATAAGACGACCCCCTAACATTTCCACTCAAAATACAGAGTTTGTTATATACTCGCCGTATAAGACTACCCCCTCTTCCGCACACCTTCCACACACCAAATAAAAGGTAAAACAATATCAGATTTGATTTTAACATTTTAATTTATGTTCAAATGCTTATGACATGCATGAAAACTGTCACAAGGCTGTATGTAATCAAACATATACATAAAACAGTGCAAGTTTATTACCGGTAAACATACCGGTAATTCACTAAAGAAAACACACTCTATAGACTGGTACCGTAGATGCTTCTCAGGAACACAGGCAAGCAGCCCACAACCTAGAGGGACTGTCAATGATAGAAGTAAGATAACAAATAGAGGGAGAGAGCAAGTGCCGGGCAAGTCCCTAGCAAGTTTGCTGGCGTGACAGTTTCACCTTAAAAGCCTTCAAACTCCTCTTCATCATCTGATATTAAAAGTTCATCAACGACATCTTGGTGCCATGATAGGGATGATAGGGGTTTGACTGGTCGACATTTTCTATGCTGTACTGTACAATGGGGCAGTATTGTGGTTGGCTGTTGGCTGTATACAAAGCCTGATTTGATTGGTCCCTGCTCCCTGTTTGCCCGCCCTGTCACTATAGCAGTCTGGTCCACCCTTGCATCAGCATCTCCCTGGGACCTCACTAGTGCGCAAGTGCGAGCTCTTCAACATTCTAACAGGCACCATGATAGCACAAAATCGCGAATCTTCAATGCATATGTAAAGAAATATACGGTAACCCGAATTTACCACACTCGCAAAATCGCACACAGCCAACCATACACCCAGTATGGTATCGCGATTCGCGATTTTGCGCTATCATACTGGGTGTATGGTCGGCTGTGTGCGATTTTGCGAGTGTGGTAAAATCGCATAACAGCAAAATCGCATAACAGCCGAGCATACACCCAGCAGCGCTGCTGATGCCTGAACGGTATGTGGAATGAAGTGGGCGGGCATCGGGAGGCCACTATGGCACGGGGCAAGCACTATGGGCAGTCTATCTGAAGTGTACCTGGCGTATAAGACGACCCCCCACTTGGAGGCATATTTTTCAGGGCCAAAAAATCGTCTTATACGCCGGCAAATACGGTAACACTAGAGGCTCAAGGAATGAAATTTGTACACTGGGGGGGCGGGGAGGTTCCCTCAGCCCAGCCTGTCCCCTCTCATAGACTGGGAGCCCTCAGATGAGGAAACTGAGGCCAAGCTGGGGGAGTGACTGGCCCAAGTTGAGTAGCAGAGCCAAGCATCCTTCTCCGGCGCGTCCCCCAAGCTGCAGCCACACTTCCCACTTGGGTGTCCCTAAGGCCGCACTGACCTCTGTGCTACAGAGGTAAACACCCAGGCCCTGGAAAGGGGAGGCCTGGCAAAGGCCCAGCAGCCTGAATTGCCTTCCTTGCCCACACCTGCGTCTTGGAAAAGCTGCTCCCAGGAGCACACCTACCAACACTCCAAACCAGGGGTCCTCAAACTACAGCCTGCAGGCCACATGCAAATACAAATACTGTATTTGTTCCCATTTTGTTTTTTTACTTCAAAATAAGATATGTGAATTTGTTCATAGTTTTTTTTTTAAACTATAGTCCGGCCCTCCAACAGTCTGAGGGACAGTGAACTGGCCCCCTGTTTAAAAAGTTTGAGGACCTCTGCTCCAAACCAATAAAGTTTTCTATCTTCTTTAATTCAGTGAGTCTCCTCTGCCAGCAGCCTCAGTCTCCCCAACCCTGAACCCCTCATTTTTCTCTCTACCGCAGTCTCCCCCACCCCTGAACCCCTTTCCTTGGCTACTTCAGTCTGGGAAAGGAGGATCCAAAAGAATTAAGCAGTCCAGCCCCACCCCGTCTGGCCCCGGGAAGCCTGCCACCTAGTGGACATAGAGAGGATAGTCAAGGCAGCTGCCAGTGGCTGGGTGGGTGGGGCCCAGAGCTGGATCCCATCCTCAGGCCTGGGGGGGGGGGGATATACACCCCCTTCCAGATTCTTCTAGGCTGAGAGGACAGAGCCCAGACTTAATGCTGGGGACAAAGGATGACAGGGCAGACGCAGCCTGGGCTTCAGGAAGCCACTGTGTGGCAAGCCCTAAGGGAGAGTGAGAAAAGTGGGCACCAGACTTGAGCAGGGACAGAGACCAAATCCAGAGATGCCCCTTCACCTGGTGCTGCCCACACGGGGAACACCTGGGTAGCAGTTGGTCCCATTGCCCCTTAACCCTCCCACTCCCCTCCCTGCCCTCCAGCCCTGGGCCTTTGACCCCTCCCACCTCCCTCGCCTTCACTGGCACCTTTGCCCTGTGACATCAGCCTCTCCAGAGCAGACCTGGCCCAAGCCTGGGCTGGATCTGGCTGCCATGTTCTCCCTGCTGTCCCTCCCCTCCTGGCTTCCTGGCCTCTTCTCCCTTGAGTGGGTCTCTGGCCTCCTCCTCAACTCTGTCGTAAAAGGTGAGCACCTCCTCCTTCCCCCTCCAGGGCCTGCTCCGGGCACCCCACTCATAGGTCTCCCAGCCCTAGGCTGCCCCTCCTCTAACCCTACTGAGCACGCCCACACCCTGTTTGCTGAGTTAGTTTCCTTCCACGTCCAGCGTGGAGTAGGGTTCGGTATCTGAAAGAGGAGGTGCACAACAAATGAGAGAAAAAGACACGAGATAATTTGGAAATGTTGGGGAGCCAGGCGGGCAAGTCCAACTCAAGGAGAGAGAGACTTCCTCTGATGCTCTTGCTGCTCCAACCTTTTATTTGGTCTAGGGTAGCCCTAGGGTAAGGAGGTTTCAATGATACACAGATTAGGTCATAACATGACCCTTAGGCAATTTACATGATTAAAGGTAGGGAGATTGCTTCAGCTACCATTATCTAGATTAATTGAGTGGTACACAGCCTTGACCTTTGCTAGGGCTTCAAGGTTACTAACTTTTGGGGTCTCTGTCTATACTCAGCTAATGAAGACAGTAAATGGACTCCGGCATCTCCCCCTTATTTTTTCTTTAAAAAATCAAGTATCTGTAGACTAGAAATATGAGAACAAGTCCCAATTTCAATGTCCAACAGTTCTGAGTCGAAGTTTCAATGTCCGGCAGTTCGTGTGTACATGCCAGCAATGAGATGCTGGTTCTGGATGGTGGACAAATGGTGGTAATGCAGGTCCAGTCCTTTCTGGTCTGGTCCTGGGCACCCTGCAGCGATGCACAGCTGCTGACTGCTAGCATGGCAAGGCATCTTCACCATCTCCATCTCTGAACTGTCTCTCCTGTCTTTGTGGCTGGAGCAATTCCCTCTGGGATTCGTTGTCGCAGGAATCCAAATGGTCTTGAAGCTGTTCTCTAAAAGTATACAAACGTATTCTCCCAAAGGTTAATAAAGGAAACCTTACTTGGGGTTTTTTCTTTAAAATGATCTTCCCTGGCTTACCCTGGCATCATGTGTGTTCTTCCTGGGTGTCTCGCTATTAGCATTATAAACGAAAAAATTTTACTTAAATGTAATTTAGTTATACGATCTATTTCTTTACATGGCATTTTTCCACTATCCCCCCTTTTTTTAATTTAATTAGGAGACTTTTTGGAGAATTTATAATGCAGTCTAGATAACTTTTTTGCACAAAAATATGACTGCTTTAGGTTCATAGCATGTTAAGCAATTTTACCACAAAATGAAAATTTTGGTTAATACTTTTTTGAATAATTACTTATTTCAAATTAGCCAAATTTAATTAATTTGAAAACTTGACAACTATTTTACTGTCAAATTTAATACTCTAACAATAATCTTAATTTACACTGTAAATATTAATGAAAAGGATCACTTTACAACCTTGTGAAGGCTCTGAGCATTCCTGTTGTTAGGCTAGGTTTAGACATAGGGTCTGTTAGCCAAGCCTCTGTTTTTCTGGGTACTGATTTCAGCTGGACCAAATCTCTTCTATTTGGTTCCTGATCTGGGCTGGGCATGGGAAGAAAGAAGCAGCCATGGGGACAGGAGACCTTCCTCAGAAGGGCCGAGTGTTCAAGCCCCTGCACCATTGGGGGGGGCGTGAGGATCTGTGCCCCACCTCTGTTGGACCCCAAGTTCTCTCCTACTGGCCCCCCGACTGTGCCTGTCTTCGGTTGCCCCACCCTGTGGTGTCTTACCCATCTTTGACTACCAGCCATCTCTGGGCCAAGTAGGGTGATGTGAGGTTCAGTTCTGTCTCCTTGGTAGCCTATGTCCCTCTGCCCTCCATGCCCAGCAACTGCCTTTGGATCCCCTCGCCTGCTGGCGGGGCCCTGGCATTGATCATAGGGAACCCAGGTTTCTTCTCCAGAGAGGGCCCAGTTTACACCATTGGGCAAGAGACAGATCCATGGTACCAGCTTTTCATGATCCCAGCTTCAACGGAGAGCTCAGATAACAGCTGTAGACAATTGGAATCCTCTTGGCAAAAAAAAAGTCAAGAGAGGTCATTACAGAATGCTTAAGTGCCTTCCCCAGGGGGCCTTCCACACAGTGGAAGGGAATAAATCCTTTCACGTCCTTAAGTTGCTGCCAAACATTCGAAGAATTTATAAGTTTGTTTGGGATAAATGCACAATATCAAAAAATATTAATGAAACTTGTAGAATAATACCATGTGAGAATATTCTTTGCTCTAGGTCATGACAACTTTAATTTTTAAACTCAAGGTTTGGAATGAGGAACCTAGTTTTCAAAAAAAAAAAAGAAAAGAAAAGCAATTTACAGAAGCAGAGCACGCTATCTAAATTACAGTTTTGGGTCTCCAGAACACTGAGTTGACACATTAACTGGAGCCCTCTCACCTTGGGATAGCTGTGCTGTCCTTCCCAGGTAAAGAAAAAATGTGCCTTCTAAGACCAATATGAAACTATAGTTTTTACCTGAAATGATTGTTACCATACTTCACTTTACCATGCCCCAGGTGGTCTCTGGGCTGTTGGTTGTCTGGTTTGTCTTCCTCCTGCTCCTCATCTTCAGTGGACTGCTTGGAGTCGCTGCTCTCTGTGGCTGAGGTAGTTGATTGTTTACAGCTACATGTTATGGCTCCAGGTGCAAGGTCCTCAGTCTGGCTAGATTCCTGATGCAGTTTAATATTTCTAGCAGGAATCCATATGGGTTTGGAAAAATTCTCTGGGAATATGCAAGCGTACCCTCTGCCAAACGTTAATAATGGGTCAGGTCCCTTCCATAAACCAGATTCGGGATCCTTCCATTTAGACCATTTTCTTTTGTTTTATTCTGACACCAATGTAGCTCCATAGGTGTCTTTCCATCAGTATCACAAGTGAAAAAATTTAGGGTAATTAAGACTTGGTGCAGCCTACCCGTAGGTGATTTCTCCATCATCCCTCCTTTTTGTTTTTCAAGTTGGGATTTTAGCCGTTGGTGCTGTCGCTCAATAATGGCCTGTCCTTGGGAATTATATGGTGTTCCTGTAATATGCTGAATTTTCCACCGTTTACAAAATTCCTGGAATTGACAGCTTGTATAAACAGGTCCATTATCAGTTTTTATAATCTTTGGAATTCCCATGACAGCAAAAGCAGTTAAGCAATGATTAATAACCTGTTTTGCCATTTCTCCTGTAGATACAGTGGCCCATGGGACTTTTGAAAAGGTATCTACAGAGACATGTAACGCCCCAAGATGTCCAAAAGGAGTATAATGTGTTACATCCATTTGCCAGATATGTTCCCTTAACAAACCTCTAGGGTTGACTCCTGTGTTAGGCCCTTGAGATAGATGTAACATGCAACTGGGACATTCCTTGATAATCTGTTTTGCTTTCTGTCGAGAGATTGAGAATTGTTTGGACAACATTTTAGCAGGCTGATGTAAAAGCTGATGCGACTCTAAAGCCTCTTTTAATAAAGCAACCAATTGATCAGCATGTGCATTTCCCTTAGTTAATGGGCCAGATAATACACTGCGAGCCCTAATATGAGTGATATAAAAAGGGTATTTTCTCTGCTGCACAATCTGTTGAACTTGCTTAAATAGTAAGAATAAACTTTGGTCACTAAGCCATTTCAACCGGGCAGTTTCAATTCTACTTACTAGGCCCAAAGCATAAGAGGAATCAGAAATTATGTTAACAGGCTGTTGGAAATCTTGCAATGCAGCTTTAATAGCTTCTAATTCAATTCTTTTCACAGAAGTATGACTGGTCAGTATGACTTGGTCAGAGTTTATAGTATGATAGGCAGCTTTCCCATTTGATGACCCATCAGTAAAAACAGTTAAAGCCCCAGGAATTGGGTTCTGCCTAGTAGTTTTTGGTATAATGATGGAGGCCTTATATAAAAATTGTAGTAGTTTATCTTTTAATAGGTGACAACTAAGTTCCCCTGAATATCCACTTAGCCCAATTTTCCAATTTAAGTCAGTTTGAAACAACATTTCTAATTGCTTTCTAGTGAGGGGAAGATAGATGCATTTAGGTTCTTCTCCTCTAAGCTGCCTGCAACGCTTCCTAAGTTGATATATTAATTGAGCCATCTGTTCTATATAAGTAATAGCAGTTTTAGAAGACTGATGGCCTAGGTGGACCCATTCAATAATAGCAGGAGAGTCTTTATTTTGGAAGATGACTCCAGTGGGACTATTTGCGGTATGGTTAATCTGTCCCAGTAAGGGCAATTCAGGCTGTACCTGTGCTACTTGAGCTGAGGATATCGCCTGTTCAATTCTTAGCAACTCCTTTCTGGTGTCATCTGTTAGTGTTCTGGGTGAGGAAAGGTCAGAGTCACCCCTAAGTATATCAAATAAATTTGTCATTTCTCCCGTAGAGATTTTTAGGTAGGGTCTTAGCCAGTTAATGTCCCCTAATAATTTCTGAAAATCATTTGAAGTTTTAAGACAATCTTTTCTTAGTTCCACCTTTTGTGGCCTAATGCATTGGTTTTCAATTATGGTTCCCAGATATTTAAAAGGTGTTTGTTTTTGTATCTTTTCTGGAGCAATTTTTAAGCACCATTTAGGGAGCTCCTTCTCTAATTGGAAAAATATTTCCAAAGTCTGCTCTTCCTGTGGACTTGCTAAGAGCAAGTCATCCATGTAATAGATAATGTAACATCAGGAATATCTGTCCCTTAAAGGTTGAACAGCTTGAGCCACATATTTTTGGCACAAGGTAGGGCTATTGGCCATTCCTTGAGGCAAAACTTTCCACTGATATCTTCTCATGGGTTCTATATTATTAATAGATGGCACTGAAAAGGCAAATCTTTCTTTATCTTGAGGTGCCAAGGGAATGGTGAAAAAACAATCCTTAAGATATACTACTATGAGAGACCAATTTAAAGGGATTTGTGAAGGCGCTGGGAGTCCAGGTTGCAAAGCTCCCATGGTATGCATAGTAGCATTAATTGCTCCGAGATCATGTATCAATCGCCATTTCCCTGTCACCTTCTTAGGTATAATAAATATAGGCGTATTCCAAGAGCTATTGGAAGGCTCTATATGACCAGCTTCTATTTGTTCCTGTATCAATCCATAAATATGACCTAATTTCTCCTTGGTTAATGGCCACTGATCCACCCATATAGGTTTATCATCTTTCCATTGTATAGGATCAGCATGGGGGCGAGGAGACTGAGCAGTGACCACTCCTAAAAAGGTTGATATCCTGGGTTTTCTGCGCCTTGATCAGTCTGATATCCCTTCTGAGTTACAAACTGCTGACCTTTGTCTGTAATAATACAAGCTTGTAAACCTTCTAAGATATCTCGGCCCCATAAATTGACTGTAATTCCAGAGACAATGTAGGGCTGAAACCATCCTGTCTGTCCTTACTCATCTTGCCATTTTAAGACTGCAGCACTACGTTGTGTGTTATCAGGAACTCCTACCCCCCTAATTGAGTCCTTAGCTTCTACCATGGACCAACTTGGAGGCCAGAATTCTTTGCTGATAACGCTGACATCTGCCCCAGTGTCTACTAGGCCTTTAAACATTTTTCCTTCTATCCTCAGATTAATCATAGGATGGGTTTTGCTAATTTCCTGTATCCAATAGATGTCTGAGCTTCCAAGTCCTTGCATTCCTCTTTTCCTGTTTATAGCCTCGCCTTGTTGAGCATAAGGTAGAAGTAGTATTTGAGCAATTCTTTGTCCTGGAGTAATTTGCATAATATGATTACATTCCAATATTACTTTAATCTCTTCCTCATAGTCTGAATCTATGACTCCAGGCAAAATAGTTAATCCTTTCAGAGTGTTTCCATTCCTCCCTAAAATTAATCCTAAAGTTCCTAATGGCACAAGCCACCAGATTCCTGTAGGAACAGCTTGCCGAGCCATTCAGGGGTCAAAGTGACCACTATAGTACTGTTAAGATCTAGGCTTGCGCTTCCTGGGGTGGCCCAAATCAGAGAGTCCACTGTGGGCTTTGCAGGGCAGATCTCCCCTTTTAATAACAGGGCTGGGGGTTGCCCCATTGGCCTTTTCCCTGCGGTTGGCCATACCCCGTGTCTTGATTTAACGGCTGCCCATTTTTATGGAATCTCGATTTACAATGGCTGGCCTAATGGTAGCCCTTCTGGCACCTAGGACACAGTGAGGTTGGATCTGTTTTGATCAGCTCACGAGGCGGGATATTAGCGCCTTTCCCTAGAGCACCTCCTTGTGTCCTTCTTCATTGCCTATATTCTTTTCTAAAATGTCCTGTTTTTCCACAGTTATGACACCTTTTATTTATGGTTGCAGCGGCAGTGAGTAAATTCGCCTGAAAAGTGCCTGATCCCACATTCTGACACGCTCGAATCATATTTGTAATGGTACTACCTTTTCTCAGAGGCATCAGGCATTTCTTACAATCATCATTGACATTTTCATAGGCTAATTGCTGAATTAAAATGTCTCCTGCTATCTCATGTTGAATCTGTCATCTCACTGCTTGAGTGAGACGAGCCACAAAATCAGAAAATGATTCTAAAGGCCCCTGTATACATTTACTAAAAACTCCCTCAGAGTCCCATTTTGCTGGCAAAGTCCACCAAGCTTTCCTTCCACAAGCTCTAATTTGCTCATATGCTAGTTGTACATAACTTAAATGGGTTCGCACGTCGTTGTATTGTCCCAGTCCTGCTAGCATTTCATAAGTTATTTGAGCATCCAGCCCGCGGTTTATTTGGGCTTGCTCTTGGCATTACTCTAAGAATTCTCCCTTCCATAGCAAATAATCTCCTTCATCCAGAGTTGCACGTGCTAGAGAATACCAATCATGAGGAATTAAGAAAGTTTCAGAAATATTATTCATAATTTCTCCTGTAAAAGGAGCTGTTGGAGCCTTTTGGACTACACTTTCATGTAAGGCCTTTATCATTTTAAAGTCAATTTTTATATGCTGTCTGATTACCTGATTCGGTAGCTGTGGGTCAGGTACCTCTATGATAGGGAAAACAAGCCTTTCTTCCGCCGGTATTTCCCTCAATCCTTCTCTGATGGCTTTTTGCACAGGTGATTCAATTGACGGCGAATTAAGCATATCGGAACTATGTGGAGGTGGAGAGGACCGTAAAGGCCATTCCTCTAATGTTTCTTCCCACTCCTCACTAGGAGGAGCAGAGGGAACCAGTCGAGGAGACTTCTCCTCAGCCTCTCTAAAAGGCTTTAACAAATATGCGATATTATGTTCCCCATGGAAAAAGTATTTTGAGATGAGTTTTTTCTTGCTGCTGACCTTTCAAGTTCTAACTAACTTTTTTGGCAACCTTTTAAGATCTAATGTACTTTCTTCAAGAAAAACAAAGGTTATGTTCTATAATAACATGCAAAAACTGTAAACGGTTACCTTCTAAAATTTTAACACTTTAAACATGCAAATCAAAAGCATATAATACAGTTTCTTAGTTTTTAAAAGCCAAATATACCTTTTAAAAGTCGAATCTACTTTTTTAAAGCCAAATCCTGCCCTGTTTGTTAGCCTGGTGAAGAAAACGTTCGTTCCCAGTTTACTTACAGATCCGGGCTTCTGTAGTTGATCCAGGGCATTGTGTGCAGTAGAATTCCTCTCACCTTTTTTTTTTTTTTTTTTTCGGTGAGTTTTCCACACGTTTTCGGTGAAAACTTCCTTTTTTCGCTCCAGCGAAACCTGCACTTCCAGATTACCCGAAGGGTGCCAGATGCTGAGTTAGTTTCCTTCCACGTCCAGTGTGGAGTAGGGTTCAGTATCTGAAAGAGGAGGCGCACAACAAATGAGAGAAAAAGACACGAGATAATTTGGAAATGTCGGGGAGCCAGGCGGGCAAGTCCAACTCAAGGAGAGAGAGACTTCCTCTGATGCTCTGGCTGCTCCAACCTTTTATTTGGTCTGGGGTAGCCCTAGGGTAAGAAGGTTTGTCTGGAGTAACCCTAGGGTAAGGAGGTTTCAATGATACACAGATTAGGTCATAACATGACCCTTAGGCAATTTACATGATTAAAGGTAGGGAGGTTGCTTCAGCTACCATTATCTAGATTAACTGGGTGGTATCTAGATTAACTGGGTGGTACACAGCCTTGACCTTTGCTAGGGCTTCAAGGTTACTAACTTTTGGGTTCTCTGTCTATACTCATCTACTGAAGACAGTAAATGGACTCCAACACTGTTCCTCCCCTTAGACCTCATCGGGGCTCTGCCTTGTGTCTGCTGGGCTGGGGGCATGCCCTGAGGCATGCTGAAGCTGTTGGGAGCATGCCTCCAGCCCAGCAGCCCCACTTTGTGTCTGCTGCCCTCCTTCCCTCCACATCTGGGGCGTGGGATGCTGGCATCATCGCCAGGGTGACGGATGCCAGTGCCCCACCCTGGCCACTATGGGCGCCACCATCTTTGTGTTGGAGTGATGGTTAATTTGCATATTACCATTTCATTAGATTAGATTAATTAATTTCAGAAGTAAATATCAACACAAAGCAGATTATTATAGTAGATCACACAAGGAAAACAAAATATAAAATATTGAACTGCAGAAGTGTTTGACTATATTCTGTACAGTGAGAAAACCTGAAGTCATTTTCAAGATCCACCATTTCTTACTTTACAGTAGGGTCTGTTGTGCCCAGATTTCAAGATTCCCAAGGGCCCACCAGGGAGCCAGCGAGTCCGATGCAAAAGCAAAGAGTTCTTCATTTCAAGCTAGCTTGAGCTCCCCGTCCACCACACTCACCGACACAATGGCAAGCCAAGTGGCTGAGAGAGAAAACTCTGTGTGGAGAGAGGCTTTATAAGGGGTTGGGGTAAGGGGAGGAGAAAGGACTGTGGGCCCTGCCGATTGGCCAGGTGCAAGTCGGTGTCTTATTACACAGGGTGTGGTCATATCTATGGCGACTTCCCTTAATTGTCATTGGTTAGTTTAAAGAAGTCCTGGGTGTGTCTAGCACAGGCTTGGCTTCTGGGAAGAAGCCTTGCTGAGCACATGGCCAAGGTAAGATGGAGGGCATAGCCCTTACCCTGGGGCAAGATGGAGGGCGTAGCCCTTACCCTGGGGTAAGGTGGAAGGCATAGTCCTCCCTCTTTCATTCCCCCCTTTGTCTTGGAACTTCCGGCTCAATCATGAGATGGACTGCATTTCTATTTCACCATTGCTAGTGGCCCGTACTGGGCACACAGAACTATCAACTGAACTATCCCTATACGCTTAACAAATGGTCCAGTGGAAGGGCAAGAAACCATTTTAGTTTTAACAACTTCTATTGAAATAGGATTTTTCTTCTTAAAATTCCTCCATGGCTATCAAAAAGCCAAATCAAGATTAATTTATCTATTGTCCTGATGTTTGCATAAACACAACAAGAATGGTAACTGACTACCTTTGCTGGAATCCCATGGTTGAATCTTAATGTGCCCCGTAGGGCCAGGAAGCCAAGCCATCCAGCTGCCATCAGGCCTGCCTGCAGTATCTGCTGAGTTAGGTGAATCTCTCACCTGTAGCAACTCCACCTGAGCCCACACACCAGGCTTTAAGGCCCACCTCAGTAGCCCTCCTACTTGTTGTGGCCCAGAGTGTGTGGGGGTTCTGCAGGGACACAGAGGCATCTTTACTGCTCCCCTTCTACTCTTACCAACCGCCAGTGATGGTAGGGCATGGGCCTGACGCTCCAGCTCCAGCCATCTTCAGGGCTCCCAAGCAGGATACCAGGCTTTCTTCATGGCATTTTTAATGGCTTCAAGTCTTTAGAGCTCAGACAGGGCTCTTTAAAACATGATACTCCAGTCAAAGTTTTCTGTTAATAAAACCACTATTAGGATCCAGTCTTATTGAATATATGCAAAGAAATGTAGCATTGCCAGATTTTGGAGGAATTACATAAGGAGAAAAACATACTGATCTACTCTAAGATTTTCTGACTTTCCTTGCTAATTCCTTTTCATGGATTTAAAACAAAACAGTAACTGTTGGTATAAAACCTTCTTTCTATGCATAACCATGCCTCAGACCTTCTATTCTAAACAGGCTTTTTCCAGCTTTACTACCCCTGATATGGGCATGATTACGCAGGCCTGCAAGACAGTATACAGGCTGCCAACCGTTAACTGTCTCTCAACAGAGACCAAAACCTGATGGGCACCCTTCCCTGCCCAGTTGGGCACCTGCCCTCTTGGCAGCTAGACACCTTTTACTTTTGGGGTTCACCCCACACAGTCCCCTTTCAGGATAACCAACATACATTCAAACCTGTAAGAGAATCAAAGGTCAATATAACATATCAATACAATGAAACAATATTGGCATCATGGCCGCTTCAGGCAGCCAAATCTTCTGCTACTAAACATGTGATCCTATAAATGGTCCTTGTCGCTTTGGAGCCATGTCCATGAAGATGCAGGCATTATCTAAGTGTATTACACAGTATTGTGGAGGCTCCTGGTGACAGGAGTGATCACGAGCCATGTTACCAGCATCAGGCAGGTCGAGCACGCCGTAGCTTGAGCTTGAGCGGGTTGCGTTGATCTTGATCAATGCTCCATTTGGTGACAAAGTCTTCCCGGATCATGGATGGGTCCGAATGGACCCAGGTCATGATGCCGTCTACCTTGAGAGCGGTGGGGGTTGTCAGCACCACAGTGTAGGGACCCTTCCAACATGGCTTGAGGGTCTCCTGGCAGTGCCTTCTGACATAGACCCAATCTCCTGGTCTGTGCTGATGAGGAGTTGGGGTTGGGCCGGCCTCGTAGATGGCACGAGGCACGGCCAAATGTCCTCGTGCCCCCTCTGGAGCCCTCTCAAGGAAAGAGATAGTTAAAGAAAAGGGTTTTATAGGGGGTGGCCTGCCAAACATGATAGGAGAGCCACCCCGTCCCCTCCAGTCTCCGAGTCAGATTCCTCCTCTCTTGGGGAACTTCAAAGTCCTGATGGCTTCTAGGTAACCTTGTTTATTAGTTACAGTGCTCTGATTTCTTGCCTTTCTACCAGTTCCCTTTGTGGCAGAGCAGCAACCAGGCCTCTTTCAAGGGAGTGCACTAGAAGTGGGTATCGGCCCCTCTTTGCTAGCAGCAACAGGTACCAAACCCTCACAGTACATTTGACCAGCTTCATTCCCGCCCACCTTTACAGATTCTAAGGCCCATTGTCTTCCTTTAACCAGCAAGCCAAATGACACTGGCCTGTATTATTTAATTCAGAACAGGCAGGGGGAAGGGCCCATGAAATCTCTGCCCTGAGGAACTGTGAGCCCCACCCTTAAATATCCCAATCAGACTAGAAAAGCCACAAATACCTTTTAAATCTACCCCAGAATTCCAAAATCCCAACCTAGCACAGAATATCACATAGCAAATTAAAGTTCCCAGAAAACAAACAGAAAGATGTTTACTAGTTAGGCTGGCCAATTCCACCTCTGACAGAGCAAGCGCCCTTGGGGAAAGCCGCTTGGGGCGCTTTGCTTTTAGTCAGAGCACTCAGCCTTAAAGAAATCAAGCATGTGTCTTTTTATTTTATTTTTTTCACAGACTTCCACACTTATATGAACAAATAATTATACCCAAGTAGACATACAAACATCAAATAAATATTTACACTTACACCCTTTCAGTGAACAAGTACCTTTAGAGTCTTGGGATCTTGAGCAGATAACAGGAACATTGCCCAAGTCCCCTGATGGGGGCCTGACAGGAACAGATGTGGGGGCCTCCCTTTCCCACATCCCAGGACAGGGTTCTTGACCTATGTCTCATCCAGAGAGAAACGGTACTCATATTGAACAAGGAAATCAAGACTAAATAGACACGATAACTAGATACATTCCCCATTAAGAACTTTGATGTGCATGCCACATTTATACCACAAAATACCAACAAATCAGTTTCAGTTGTGTCGAGATACAGAACAAGTCCCTGAACAGAGGCAGTAGAAAACTGCCTAGGAATGCTTCTTTTCTACTTTTTTAAAAGATAGGCCAGATTCAAACCCTTAGCCAGTCCGAGTTTTGACTTCCCTCCGGAAGTCTCAGAGATGGTGAATACCATCTAGAAGCCATTCCGCCAGATATAGGACAAGTCCCTTAGAGATTCTTGATAATCTACATCAGTAATCCATTCACACAATCCCCCAAAAGTTAAAGAGGAAGGAAAGAACCATTCAATGTCCTTCAAGAGGATTTCGGCGAAACAACAAAATCGACAGATTTAACACATTGGAAAACCAAGGCCAGAAGTACCCTCTGACGTTTCAGGGATACCAAGGAAGGAGAAGTTAGGCCACGTCCAGCCCTTTTCACAATCCACCATCAGTGACCAGTCCCAGCTCACTGGTCTACCATCCATTTAACATTTCTTTTTCCTCCTATCATACCAAGGCCATGCTTTCCAGGTAGCTAGAACTTTTAAACCACAGTTTCTACCTGAAATAATTGTACTTTACTTTAGAAATTGGATTACTGCTATCCTGGCATAGCTGCTAAATTTAAAAATGGTCACCATTTTCCTGCTGGGGAATTCAAGAAGCAAACCCATAACTATTCACATGTAAACTTGACGATCAACTTCCTGGTGGTACTTGCCTCAGGGTGGGAAATTTCAAAAGAGCTACTTTAAGTCGTCTTGGGAAACCAGCCTGTATTTCTTTGTCAGGTTCATCTCCACCATTTTTAAGGCCAAAACAGTCTCGGGTTTTTATTCAGTACACAGCAAAAGGTCAAGTTCAGCTCAAAACTATGCACACTCGTTTTTAAACTGGCCTTTTTCCTTTACATGTGCACAGAAATCCCAGATGCATTTATGAATTTGTAAAAGCTTTTCAATTCTCTATCTACAAGCCCTTTAAGAAATATGAGCTCTATTGTCAGCCCTTATAAAGCCAACTGCTCAAAACATTGGTCTATCATATCACTAAAATTATATTAAGACCGTGATTGCTAATTTATTAAGCATTAAAGATATCTTCTTAAAAATAGTATTAAATAAATCTGAGAGGCAGGCACACTTTCTGCCCCATCTACATTTCCTTAGTAAAACTCTGCCTTAAAACTCCACCCCTGAAATCCCATCCTGCCTCAGTGAGCAGACATTCCTTTTGTGATTGACTAAGTCAGAGGGAGGGGCCTTTGCTGTTCCAAGATGGCGGCCCCCAGGGGCACGGCATGCCATACGGCCAACATGGCGGCTGCCAAGTCAGGCAGCTCAACATTGTGGCTGTCTAAACTGTTCTCTGACAGAAAAGATGATTTCCTCATTCTCACAATAAACAAGGGAAGAGCAAACCAAAACCCCTAAAAGACAGATGGCCAACATTATATTGCAGAACTTTAAACCATGTTTTTTCTGCCTAGGGACTACTGGTGGAAATCTGATTTCAAAGGAGCCACCTTTTGGCTGCTTGACCTTTTCTGGGAAGGTCGGCTAGCAAAAGGTATAGCCATTTAAATGCAATCATTCCTGAGATGGCTGCTGGTGGGAATTGGATTACCTGCCTGCTAGGGGAAGGGCGTGTCTACCCCTCCCTCCACTAAAAAAGGTATAGCTTTAAACTTTTTAACGGCAAGAAAAAAGACCTTAAACTTTCAGAGCTTTAAATCTTAGGTAGCAAATTAAATACTTAGCATTTTTCAAATCAATACTTTTACATTTAGGATACATGTCAAATAAAATATAAGGCATTTTCAATTAATAGATAACTTCTATCATCTAGACTTCATACTAGGCATACTCAGATAGCCACACAAAGGAGGGGAGAAGGCAGGCCCCCTCCCTCCACACTCGCACACTTTCACCAGACATTCATTCAGAGTTTAAACCATAACAACTTCCCAACTCCTGAGGGAGCTCTAAAGCCTCCCCCAATCTCCTTGAAATGATCAATCACAATACCCAAAGGAGCAGTGTGAGTCCATCCCATAATGTCCGTCCAGTACAAACACAGAACACTAAACAGGGCCCGATAATACAGCCTTCCAACTCCATGGAAGCACCTAGACGATGGTGTTACGCCAAACTGGCGGGAGCGACCCGCCTCGTCTCAAATACGCGAGGGGCATACTCATCCCTCGTGAGGGGCATATCCATCCCTCCTGGTGAGCAGAACGTCTTCCAACTCTCCCCCGCCTGTGGTCTTTCACGGTGCGTCCGCCTAGACCCCTCACGCACTTACAGATTCCAGAAACGAGCTCACACAGAACAGAACACACAACGACACAGACACCTACCGTGGTCAGTCAGATTCTTCGTATTGGGGGTCCCTCGATGGTCTTGGGAATCCCGGACGAGCCCCCAAATGTTGCGCCCAGATTTCAAGATTCCCATGGGCCCATCAGGGAGCCAGCAAGTCCGATGCAAAAGCAGAGTCCTTCATTCAAGCTAGCTTGAGCTCCCTGTCCACCACACTCACCGACACAATGGCAAGCCAAGTGGCTGAGAGAGAAAACTCTGTGTGGAGAGAGGCTTTATAGGGGATTGGGGTAAGGGAAGGAGAAAGGACTGTGGGCCCTGCGAATTGGCCAGGTGCAAGTCAGTGCCTTGTTACACAGGATGTGGTCATATCTATGGCAACTTCCCTTGATTGTCATTGGTTAGTTTAAAGAAGTCCTGGGTGTGTTTAGCACAGGCTTGGCTTCTGGGAAGAAGCCTTGCTGAGCACATGGCCAAGGTAAGATGGAGGGCATAGCCCTTACCCGGGGGCAAGGTGGAGGGCATAGTCCTCGCCCTTTCAGGGTCAAGTTTCTAAACTTTCTAAATCTCCATTTTCTGGCTAATGAAAAGAAAATAGGATTCCACCGAGTCTCCTATCTACCTACTCCAGGACTTCGGTGAGGATCGAATGAGATGAGGCATGGGGAAACACTTCACGGACATTTGGCAAAACTGTAAAATGTTTTCACCTGGCTCTAAAGCAAGTTGTGTTCCTGGGCTGAAGAAATTCCAAGGAAGTTCATCACCAGGGAGAGGAAGCTGGGCATTGCTACGTGACATCATTACCCGGCTCTCACACTGGCTGTTTCCAGGCTGTGCTGGGCTTTGGGCCACATTTTGTGCCATGGGGTCTCAGCAGTGTAGGCTGCAGTTTGATGGGCTGTAGTTATGGGGTGGTGGTGGGGTCTGCGTCCCACATGGGGAAAGCCGAGTGTTGCTTTGTGGGTGCCAAATCCATTTCTTTGTAAATGGCCAATGTGCATCATGGCAGCTCCTGCGTTGAGTGTCTTCACCCAGTGGTCAGTGCACATCATAGCAACTAGTTGAACAGTTGGTAGTGTGCTAGGGTGAGGGACTGTGGCATGGAAGGGTTACAGAATGTTACTAAATGTGCTAAGGGGAGGAAATGAGACATGAGAAATTGAATGTACTCGGAGGGAGGAGGATGTATGAGGAAGGATTGCGTTGTCAGGATATGGAGAAGGATTGTGTATGTGCTGGGAGGGGGGACTGACGTATGGAGAGGGAATGCAGGGTTAGGAACCATGGAAGAAAAATTGCTAGATTGTCTTAGAAAAACAATGTGTTATGATACGCTTCAGCCAGGTGTGACTCTGTTTACCCGCCCTCCCCCTTTGTTCTTATGAACTTTCTGTGAACTTCTAAGGTAACACTGTTTTGCTATAAAGGATCATACTACACCCTTGATCTCTGCCACATGCTCCAAAGCTCCCAGAGGGGGAGATAGGTGCTGTGGTCAGCTGGCCAGCTTAATAAAGGCTCTTCAATTTAAATTCTGTGTCGGTGGTCTATCTCACTGAGCCAACCCATAACATTTGGAGGCCCGCAGCGAGATACCCGCCAGGGAGGAGGAACCCCTTATTTAGGGCTGGAGGTTCTCCCCCGGAAGGTAGGAGAGGAACCCCTTATTCAAGGCAGGAGGTTAGGGAAGGAGGCTCTCCCCCGGCAGGGGTGAGAGGGACCCCCTATTCAAGGCAGGAGGCTCTCCCCCACTTGTTGCCGGGGCACTCAGCGAGATACCCCACACCTGTGGAGAATGACTACCAAGGAGGCCTCCAGTCCACCCAAAACTTTCAATTTGGAAACCGAGCCACCTGGACTCTCAAGAGAGGTAAGGACCGGTCGTTAAACTGGAATTGGGACCTCCCACGGAAGGACCTATATGGAGGGCTGGATGCAGCGGTACTCCTGGCCCTGACCCGTGGCCACGACGGTGGCCAGGGTGCCTGGTTTGTGCGGCTGTAGGCTGCACTGGGTTTGTCTGTCTGGTATTTGTTTTTCTTGGTATTTGTTGTCAAAAAGTTGTCTGCTTCTGTGTGCACCCTGCTGCAATGTTTTTTTGAAAATTTTCAGGACTTCAAGGAGCAAGCTGCAGGTTCTGGGCAACCTTAGGTTGCATTTGGCTGATTTATTTTGTCTTTGTTCTTTGTTGTCTTTGTCTTTGTCAAATGGGATAGGGTCAGTCATCTTCGTCGACCCCCTATTAGTCTGGCTCACTCCGGGTGAGTAGAAGGGGAGCTTGATCACCTCCTGGGAAGCTATAGAGCTCCCTCAGGAATGGGGAAATTGTTAGGAATTGGGTGGATTGTTTAAACTCTGAGTGAATGTCTGGTGAAAGTGTGTGAGTGTGGAGGGAGGGGGTCTGCCCTCTCCTCTCCTTTGTGTGGCTCCACGACTTCAGTTATGGAGTCCGAGTGGGCCCCAACCTGCGGTTCCACGATTCGTCAGATGGCATAACAGTGACTCACCCCCATGTGGAGGTGACCAGGCCCGTGGTTTATACGGGTGCACCTTAGCTATGACGAATCTAAGCTCCCAAGGGACGTGGCCAGGCGGGTATCTGAGTAAGGATCTGTGAAAACAGGTCACCCCCACCCTTGTCTGTCTCTCGCCACCGATCATCATGGGGTCGGGACAAAGTTTGTTTGTGTGGGACTAGCCAATTTACTACAGAGAAGGAGGAAAAAAAGTGTAAATCATTACTGGTCTGTGTAAAGTAAAAGATACTTTGATTTATTCTGCTTCCTGTTGATACGCTTGGCTGAATGTTTGGGCTGGCCCTTTGCCAGTCTGCAAATAGTCTCTTGGCAGCTGTGAGAATTATTTTTCTCAGAGTCTTTTGCTCACTGTTAAGGGGAATCAGCCCACTTGTTTAATAAAGATTTCTGTCTATCTCTTGCATTTACCTAGGTTGTAATTTACTGTATTAAACTGAAGTTCTGGGGTAGATTTAAAAGTTATAATGTTAATCCTTTTGATTTACAGCGATTCTGTGAATGGGAGTGGCCCACTTTCCAGGAGGGGTGGCCGGATGCAGGATCTTTTGATCTGACCACTGCCTACTGGGTCCATTATGTCATATAGAGCCACCCAGGGCATCCTAATCAAATTTCTTATATTCAGGTTTGGGTTGGCATATTGTCCAAGAAACCCCGGTAGATGAGGGCATGCCTCCCGAGGGGAAAATTGGGACAGAGACAGACAATTCTTTTGGCCGGGCCCCAGAAGGGAAAGGCTCCCCCGGTATTTCAGGGAGAGCAGGAAGAACCCATTAGCCCGCTGCCCACTATGGTCCCCTGGCTCCAGATCTGGGTGAGCCCTGGCCTCAGGTCCAGGCCACGCCACCAGCTCTTGACAGAGAGAGAGAGGGGAGAACCTGCAGGACCTTGTGACATCCACCAGTCCTGCAGTTCCTATGTTGCCACTACGGCAGGCCGGCCCTCTAGATCTGGGGCTAGACAGGCAGCCCTCTGGGGATGCAAGGCAGATGGAGGCACTATTCCCCAGCTCCAGACCAGATTGGGGAGTGAATGATCAAAGAAGGGGGGCTGGATGCCTGAGCTTCCTGCAGTAGCCCTAAAAAAAGAAGCAGCAGCAGCAGCGAGAAAGTACCTAGGCCTTTGGCTTGCAGGCTACAGCAGTTAAGCCATAAGCCAGTGACTAGTACTAGCATTCCTACAGCCCCAGAAATAGAGTAGCAACCCTGAGATCTATGAAAGCTGCAGATAGAGCTAGTAAAAGCTCCCTGCTTGCAAATGTACTGAAAGGGTTTAGTACCTGCTGCTGCTGGAAGAGGAGGGGCTGATCTCCCCTTCCAGTACACTCCCTTCAAAGAGGCCTGGTCGCTGCTCTGCCATAAAGGGACTGGTGGAAAGACAAGGAAAGCAGGGCCCTGTAACTAATAAACAGAGTTAAGAAAAGGGCACTCTACCTAGACCTGGGAGCCATCAGGACTTTGAAATTCTCCAAGAGAGGAGGAGTCTGACTCAGAGACTAGCCGAAACCTCGTTGGGTTAGGAGGACCGGAGGCTGCATATTGAACTTATAGACTGCAATTTGCTAGGCAGAGGTCCGAGCCCAGTTGTATAGGGGTTAAGCTACCTATGTACAGCAAAACAACTTTCTCCTGTGCCAGAATACATTTTAAGGTAATTGGACAAACTGTATTTGTGGCTAGAAAGAAGAACTGGCCTAGTGTAAACTGTCCTGGAAGAAGGCTATGTAGGGTGAACCCAAAAAGTAAAGGGTGTCTAGCTGCCGAGAGGGCAGTTGCCCAGGTGGGCAAAGAAGAATACCCATTAAATTTTGGTCTCTATTGAGAGACAGTTGACAGTTGGCAACCTGTATACTGTCTTACAGGCCTGTGCAACCATGCCCATGCCAAGGGTGGCACAAAACCTCAACTGTAGGAAACTGGGGAAGGCCTGTCTAAAACAGAGGGGGTTAATAAAGTGGTGAATACTAGCCCTATGTTACAAGAATTACAGACCCTGTGAGGTCCTGTGACATATAAGACCCTGTAGGGAAATAAAGCTCCTTTAGTCCGTTCTGAAAGAACAAATAAAAGACAGATTAAAGGCTGTGTTTCCCTCCAAGCAACCCAACTGGAACCCCTATAGTGACAGGGGAAAGGAGGCTCTCTATCAGTATCGCCAGACTCTATTAGGGGGCATCCGAGCTGCTGCTTGGAGACCCACAAACCTCTCTAAGGTGACAGAGACAGTCCAGGGGCCTAACCCTGATACCCCGGAAAGTCGGAGGGCTGTCAATGTTGCATTTGTTTCCCAGTCGGCCCCAGATATTAGAAAAAAACTGCAGAATTTAGAAGGCTTTGAGGAGAAATCAATCTCTGAGTTGGTTGAGGTGGCCCAGAAGGTTTTAAACAATCGGGAGGACCCGATGGCAGGTTTAAACACCTGGATGGCCAAGGTCCTCCTGGCCCTGAGCGAAGAGGGAGGCCCAAGGGGCCGGAGAGACAACAAGGGCAAAGAAAAGCCTTGCGGAAGAAAAGGAGTCCAACCCCGGCTTGGGAAAAATCAATGCGCATTTTGCAGAAAGGAAGGACATTGGAAAAGGGAGTGCCCTGAACGTGCTGGGAAACCGACTCCCTCCCATGCTGGTGGAGGAGGTGGATTGGGGTTGTCTGTCGGGGCTCAGTTGGCCCCCAGGAGCCCAGAATGACCCTGACAATGGGGGGCCAAAAGGTGGACTTCCTTGTGGAACTCATAGCACTCACTCAGGCCCTCTGGTGGGGAAAGAGAAAAAGAGTAAACATTTCAGCTTCCTGAAAACAGCTGCCTTGAACCCTGCCACACTCCTCCCTGACAAGAAGGCAGAGGCCCCTTTGCATGACTGCGAGGAGACACTGACTATCCTCACTTCCCTCCACGAGGACCTTGTGGACCAGCCCCTGCAGAATCTGGATGAGACCCTCTACACAGAAGGGGAGCAGCTTCGTAGAGGAAGGTACCCGGTATGCGGTATGCGGGGGCGGCAATAGTGACATGAGGAGGAGCCAGGGGAGATCTAAGAAGCCCTGGTGAGCGCCCAGCATTTGTCCTGCTAGACCTACTCAGGGACTGCAAGGATATATCTCCTCACACTGCCCTTACAGGAGGCCAAGGAAGTGGCTAAAAGACCAGTAGGGCCCCTAGAAGTTCTCATAGCCCTGCCAGCACGAAGGCTCCCAGAGAAGCCTACTCATCTGCCAGAGGAGCAGAGGCTAGCTGAGAAACTAAGGACCCAGGAAGGAGAGGCTGGATGGCTAATTCTGCCAGACAGGAGGCCTATAGTGTCAGAAGCCCTGGGGCGGATCATTGCTTCCCAGGCCCACTAGAGCACCCACCTGGGGGGAACAAAGCTATCAGAACTACTGGGAAGAGAATTCTACATCCCAGGGCTCCAGAAAATATCCCAAGACGTGGCCAGAAGCTGCCAAGTATGTGCCCAGGTGAACCAAGGGCCCCCTCTTGTGGCCGCGCCAGGGCAGCGATTCCGAGGGCAGAACCCCAGAGAACACTGGGAAGTGGACTTCACCGAGATACCAGGAGGACAAGGAGGGTATAAATACTTGCTGGTTTTTGTTGATACCTTCTCTGGCTGGCCTGAGGCATACCCAACCAAGGCAGAGACAGCACAGGTAGTAGTTAGGAAACTCCTCACTGAGATTGTCCCCCAGTTTGGCCTGCCAATATATATATGGGGTCCGACGATGGCCTGGCGTTTATTGCCAAAGTTACACAATCCATAGTTAAGGCCCTGCGAGTAACTTAGAAATTACATTATGTTTATAGACCACAGAGTTCTGGACAGGTAGAGAGGATAAATCGGATCTTAAAGGAAACATTAACTAAATTAAAATTAGAGACTGGCGAAAACTGGGTAAGTCTCCTTCCTTTTGTTCTCCTCAGAGCTAGGTGCAACCCATACATCCAAGGGCTAACTCCTTTTTGAGATAATGTTTGGGAGACCGCTGTCATTGGTGCCCAGGCTGGGAGAGGAGGAAGTCGCCCGTCTCTCTACTCAAAATTTGCTTAAGTCCTTACAGGCTTTGCAGAGCAGCGCCACGTCAGCACAATGGGTGGTGAGAGCCATACGGGAGGAGAACGTGCTGATATCCAGTCCAACATAGCCTGACTTCTCTCTGGGTGATCTCCTCTGGGTGAAGCGCCACGACCTAGATGGGATGGACCCTACCAGGTGGTACTGAGCACTCCAACCGCCATCAAAGTCTCAGGAAAGAGGCACTGGAAATTGAAACCCCGTCATCCTCATGCCCCTCACCTGATGAACTCACCAATGGGAAGGAGAAAGACATGGGAACTAAGACTCTATGTCAGCAGCCGAGACCCTGGCCAATTATATCGTAGAGGAGGGTACTGAATCAAATATTTGATTCAGGCATAAGACCAGTAGGGAATGTGGTAGGGTGAGGGACTGCGGCATGGAAGGGTTACAGAATGTTACTAAATGTGCTAAGGGGAGGAAATGAGACATGAGAAATTGAATGTGCTCGGAGGGAGGAGGATGTATGAGGAAGGATTGTGTTGTCAGGATATGGAGAAGGATTGTGTATGTGCTGGGAGGGGGGACTGACGTATGGAGAAGGAATGCAGGGTTAGGATCCATGGAAGAAAAATTGCTAGATTGTCTTAGAAAAACAATGTGTTATGATACGCTCCAGCCAGGTGTGACTCTGTTTACCCGCCCTCCCCCTTTGTTCTTATGAACTTTCTGTGAACTTCTAAGGCAACACTGTTTTGCTATAAAGGATCATACTACACCCTTGATCTCTGCCACATGCTCCAAAGCTCCCAGAGGGGGAGATAGGTGCTGTGGTCAGCTGGCCAGCTTAATAAAGGCTCTTATATTTAAATTCTGTGTCGGTGGTCTATCTTGCTGAGCCAACCCATAACAGTAGGACACTTAACATTATATATATACTAGAGGCCCGGTGCACAAAAATTTGTACACTCGTGGGGGAGGGGGGTCCCTCAGCCCGGCCTGTGCCCTCTCGAAGTCTGGGACCCCTCGGGAGATAACGACCTGCTGGTTTAGGCATGCTCCTGGGTGGCAGAGGGCAGGCCCAATCCCTAGGTACAGCCCCTGGTCGTGGTCAGAGCAGGGCCGATTGGGGAGTTGGGGTGCCGGCCCGGTCATGCACAGAGCAGGGTGGATTGGGAGGTTGTGATGCCACCCTCAGTCACGCTCAGGGTAGAGCCAATTGGGGGGTTGGGGCAACACCCCCATCACACTCAAGGCAGGGTTGATGGGGAGGTTGCGGCCCCACCCCCGTCACGCACAGAGCAGGGCCAATCAGGGGGTTGGGGAGCTCCCCCCTGTCACGCACAGAGAAGGGCCCATCAGGGGGTTGAGGCGCTCCCCCGTCACTCACAGAGTAGGGCCGATAGGGGAGTTGTGGCACTGTCCCCTGTCACACACAGAGCAGGGCGGATCAGCAGGTTGGGGCGCCGCCACTGTCACACTCAGGGCAGGGCTGATGGGGAGGTTATGGCTCTATGCCGTCACACACAGAGCAGGGCCCCTGGGGGGGGCAGGGGGGGTTGGGGCACCACCCTCTATCAGCCACAGAGCAGGGCCGATCAGGGGGTTGGGGCGCCGCCACTCTCACACACAGAGCAGGGCCCGTGGTGGGGGGGGGGTTGGGGTGCCTCACCCTGTCACACACAGAGCAGGGCCGATCAGGGGGTTTGGGCGCTGCCCCCTGTCACACTGATCCCAGTGCCGGGAGGCCTCTGGGCTCTGCTGATCCCGGTGCTGGGAGGCATATTACCCTTTTACTATATAGCAAAGAGGCCTGGTGCACTGGTGGGGGCCGGCTGGTTTGCCCTGAAGGGTGTCCTGGATCAGGGTGTGGGTCCCCACTGGGGTGCCTGGCCAACCTGGGTGAGGGAATGATGGCTGTTTGCAGCTGGTAACACACCCTTCAGGGTGGGGGTCCCCCCTGGGGTGCCTGGCCATTCTGGGTGAGGGGCTGAGGGCTGTTTTCAGGCTGTCGGGTGACTGAAGCTCCAAACCGCTCCTTTTTTTCTTTTCTTTTTTTTAATTCTGGGCCAGCTTTAGCTGAGGCTCCAGCTCTGCAGCCTCTGCTGCTGGGAAAGCGGAAACCCTCGGGCCCAGACTTGTTTGTGTTCTACAATAGAAACTCTGTATCAACTACAGCTCTGAGATCCCGGCTCACTGAAAGCAAGTTTCTGGAGTTTTTTTAGCTTCTATATGTTACTATGTTTCAAACTGCCCGCTCAGAGGCCTGCAGCGGCAGGCGGGGAATGTTGGAGTCTACCGTCACTGAAGCAAGCAAGCCTCATGGTTCAGTTTAAGCTGCCTGGCTCCCAGTCGCCATCTTGGCTGTCAGTTAATTTGCATATCTCACTGATTAGCCAATGGGAAGGGTAGCAGTCGTATGCCAATTACCATGTTTCTCTTTTATTAGTATATATATATATATATATATATATATATATATATATATATATGTATCACAGCATTCTCAGGCTTTATACAAGTTAGCTAACTTTTCTGTTCTCAGTTTTCTGACCTGTAATTGCAGGTAATAAATAATAACTATTTTAGGTCTTTTGGACAATTAATAAGATAATTTATTTAAATTATTTAGCAAAAAACTAGTAAGTACTCATTAATTGTAAGTTAATTTAATCATTTTTGATTCTTCTTCTTCTTCTCCTTCTTCTTCTTCTTTTTCTCCTTCTCCTTCTTCTTCTTCTTCTTCTTCTTCTTCTTCTTCTTCTTCTTCTTCTTCTTCTTCTTCTTCTTCTTTTTGACAGATCACAGGGCAGATAAGTTGTATTTCAAACTAACCTGGAAATTCAATTGCATATACTTACAAAGGAAACATTATTTTAGCCCAAAAGACATAAGCATGATTAGCAAACTGGAAACCAAATACTCTTTGCTTCAGAAAACAACATTAAATATTTTTATATTAAAATAGAAAAATTTTCCCTAGTCAGTTTGGCTCAGAATGAAGGGCCCCGGGTACAATTTTGATCAAGGGCACATGCCCGGGTTGTGGACTCGATCCCCATTTGGGGGACATGCAAAAGGCAGCATATCAATGATCCTCTGTCATTTTTTATGTTCCTATCTCTCTCTCCCTCGCCCTTCCTCTCTGAAATCAATAAAAATATATTAAAAATCAATTAAAATAGGAAAATTTGTCTACAGTGATTATAACATTTCTGAGAATTAAAAGAAGATAACAATAAAACAAGCCATATCATATAACCAAAATATTTCAAACTTCCAATGTTTCCTGTTTAAAACTTCCATCACTAGCCTATATCAAAATTTTTAAGGTTTAATTACAACTCTACTCTTCTTAAACCTTTTGATAACTAACATCTGGAGAGACTTATAATTAATAGGACTTTAATTTTTAAATTGTTTTTCTTGGTCTACAAAAGACCTTTAACTAGATTGTGAGTCTTTGGCTTCTACTCTGCCTAACCTTCAATAACAAGCAAAACGAAGCACAGAATGCTATGCCATGATAGAGAAACATGGTGTTCTCCAAATATTTGAGCCAGTAATAAAAACAAAAAAACTTTCATTTTGAAAAATGTGAAATGTGTACAAAAGTAGAGATCTAAATGTAATGAACTCCCGTGTATCCATCATTTAGCTTCAATGATTAACAACTAGCAGTTGATTTTGTATCACTTAAATCACACCCACTCCCTCTTCCAAACTGAATAGTTTTGAAGTAAATCCCAGACATCATCATGACATTATGTCTTTTCATTCATAAATGCTTCAGTATATCTATACACTGAAGTTTAATTTATTGTGTTTATTATCTATTCAAATTATCTCATACTTTGATTTTGTGGTTTATTTGTTTGAATCAGGATTCAAATAAGTTCCATAAATTAGGTTTGTTGAATATATGTATGTATATATATATATATATATATATATATATATATATATATATATTCATTCCTTAACATATAGAGTTCCTCTCCATCTCTTGGCAGTGTTCCCCTTTTGCAATTTATTTGTTGAAGTAACTGGGTCATTTGCTCTGTAGAATTTCCTACTGTCTTGGATTCCTGATTAAATTCCTGTGGTATCTTTGAATAAGCCCCTCTGTCCTCTCAATTTACTGTAAATTGTTTGTTGCATTCAAGCTGTGTTGTTCAATAGAGTGACTACTAACCACATGTGGCTAGTTAAAATTAAATTGATTAAAGCAAAATAAATTAAAAATATTTTATTCAAATAAATGCTTTTATTATAACAGTTTTAAAAATTTAGTTCTTTAATATGTACAACATACATTTCAAGTGCAAAAAAGATACATGTAGCTAGTGAATATCTTATTAAATAGTGTGAATTATAACAATTCCATAATTGCAGTAAGTGCTATTAGACAGCACTGGACAAAAGCCTTTATTAGATTCACAATGAATTCTTTGGGTAAGAATATGTAACATGTAGGATTGCACACTCCATAAGAAGACACCTTATATTTGGTTGTTTCTCTTTAAGATAATAGCAGGGATAACCCATTAATAATGATTGACAAGATATATTACTTAATTATGCCTTACAAAATATTGATATTTAAACATAGAATTCATTTGTCATTAGTTATCTACACTAATAAAAGAGAAACATGCAAATTGGTGTCACTCCACTACCCTTCCCATTGGCTAATCAGGGCGATATGCAAATTAACTGCCAACCAAGATGGCGGCCGGCAGCCAGGCAGCTTGAAGCAAACATGAGGCTTGCTTGCTTCAATGATGGAGGAAGCCAAGGTTCCCCCCCTGCCGCTGCCGGCCTCTGAGCTTGGAGTTTGAAACATTGTTACAAATATAGAAGTTAAACAAAACCCCAGAAACCTGCTTTCAGCCAGCCGGGATCTCAGAGCTGGAGTTGAAACAGTGTTTTGATTATAGAACCCAAACAAACCAGATACCTGCTTTCAGCAACTTAGGCCTAAGAGCTGAAGACAAGCCTCAGAGCTAAAGCTGGCCCAGAATAAAAAAAGAAAAAAGGTGTGGTTGGGAGCTTCAGTCACCTGCCAGCCTGAAAACAGCCATCATCCCCTCATCCAGGCTGGCCAGGCACCCCAGTGGGGACCCCCACACTGAAGGGTGTGTGACAAGCTGCAAACAGCCATCATCCCCTCATCCAGGCTGGCCAGGCACCCAAGCAGGACCCCCACCCTGATCCAGGACATCCTTCAGGGCAAACCAGCCGGCCCCTACCTGTGCACCAGGCCTCTATCCTATATAGTAAAAGGGTAATATGCCTCACAGCACCAAGATCAGTGGAGCCGTGAGGCCTCCCGGTACTGGGATCAGCGTGAAAGGGGGCAGCGCCCAAACCCCCTGATCGCCCTGCGGCTCTGTGTGTGACAGGGTAGACCCATAACCTCCCCATCAGCCCTGCCCTGAGTGTGACAGGGTGCAGCACCCCAACCCCCTGATCCGCCCTGCTCTGTGCATGACAGGGAGCAGTGCCCCAACTCCCCTATTGGCCCTACTCTGTGAGTGACAGGGGGGAGCTCCTCAACCCCCTTATTGGCCCTACTCTGTGCGTGACAGGGGGGAGCTACCCAACCCCCTAATCAGCTCTGCTCTGTGCATGACAGAGTACGGAGCGCCAACCCCCCTGATGGGCCTTGCTCTGTGAGTGACAGGGGGCAGTGCCCCAACCCCCTGATTGGCCCTGCTCTGTGCATGACAGGGGGTGGCATTGCAACCTCCCTATCGACCCTGCCTTGTGTGTGACAGGGGTCGGTGCCCCAACCCCCCAATCGGCCCTACCCTGAGCTTGACTGAGGGTGGCACTGCAACCTCCCGATCTGCCCTGTTCTGTGCATAACAGGGGGCGGAGCCCCAACTCCCCAATCAGCCCTACTCTGAGCCCGACCAGGGGCTGCACCTAGGGATTAGGCCTGCCCTCTGCCACCGGGGAGCAGGCCTAAGCCAGCAGGGCGTTATCTCCCGAGGGGTCCCAGACTGGGAGAGGGCACAGGCCAGGCTGAGCGCCCCCCCCTCCCCCCCAGAGTGCACAAATTTTTGTGCACCGAGCCTCTAGTATTGAATACTTTTATATGAAGAATAATGAGAAATATTCACTTTTAAATATTTAATTACCAGGAAGGCAGTTCATAAAGTAAAGGTAAAATTAATTATTATTTCATTTTTATTTACCAGTCTTCAAAATAATAAGGGATTAACTAAATGATAAACTAAGGATCTTTTTTGCATCATCATAAATAGAAATCTATCAAAGCCTACTAGGCTTGTATAACAAACACACACACACACACACACACACACACACAAAACAAAACAAAACAAAACAAAAAAAAAAAAACTTGAGTCAATTTGAAGAGGTTACCACTAGCTAAAGTTGTGAGAATCTGAGGATCAGTAAGAATAACTACTGAAAGGGATTGAAGCACATCAAATATGTATAAATCCATTAGTTCATAAGAGAAACAATACTTTTTATGTAAGTTGATTACTTTGGAAATGCATACAAAGTATGGCCAGATATTATAGAATAGTAGTAGTAATAGTAGTAGTAGTGGTAGTAGTAGTAGTAGTATCAATTAGAAGAAGAACACTATCTAATACTTATTAAGCATCAGCCATATGCCAGGTTCTATTTTAAGTATCACTAACTAACTTTGTGCCTAGGTAGGACACTTTTTTTCTCCATGCATCAATATCCTTATCTATAAAATGGGCATAATAATAGTGCAAGTCTCACAGTATTTTTATATGCATTGAATGGGTTAACATTTGGAAAAGTGCCAGAAATTACATTTGGAAAATAGTATGTGCTATATAAGTGTTAAAAAAAAAAACTTACATATAATAGATGAACATTTAAATGGTCACAACAACCTGATAGTGTAGGTGTTATTATTACCCTAATTTTAGAGATGAAAAAACTAAAGCACAGAATAGTTTCTTGCCCATAGCCATGGTTTGTGACTTTGGTTTACCACAAAAACTGTGGGTGTATATGCTAAACTAGCAGATTATAATTTGCTATGAATTTTCAAAGATGATGAAAGCTCAGATTTTTTAGATTAGAAATATTTAGATGGACTAATTATATATATACTAGAGTCCCAGTGCATGAAATAGTGCACTGGGCAGGGGGTCCCACAGCCCGGCCTGCATCTTCTCGTAGTCCAGGACCCCTTGGGGTGATGTCCATCTGCTGGTTTGTGGATAGATGGTCTGCTGCTGCATGGCCTGCTGCTTGAGCTTCAGCAGCTGTTGCACATACATGGGCTGGGCCACCACAGTCTGTCCTGTGAACACCATCAAGTGGTGAGTCAAGCATGGGGGAAGGCTCACCCTGAGTTCCTTGCACTTACCTGAGTCACTGAGTTGTTCAGACTGACTGCCTTCTTTCAAACTGACTGCCTTCTACAGAGAATGGTACCAGGATCAGGCCTAAGCCAACAGTCGGACATCGCAGTGCTGGACCCCTTGGGACATGTCCAACTGCTTAAACCAGCAGTCAAAAATAACCCGAAGGATGTAGAAGTGCACCAAGTGGCAGGTGGCCATGGAGGAGCCTGAATCAGGGCTAGGCACTGCTCGCATTCATCCTGGCCCACTGCACCTGCTGCCGCTGCTCAATGGTGCAGCTGTAGAGTTGGGAGAGGCTCCCACTTGGCAGCTGCATTTGCCAGCCATGAGTCCTGATTCCGGCTGAGTGGTGATCCCCCTGTGACAACGCACTGACCACCAGGGGGAAGCATCTGCATTGAGCATCTGCCCCCTGGTGGTCAGTGGACATCATAGCCACCAGTCATTCTAGTTATTCCACTGTAATGGTACTAATGCTTTTATTATATACTAGAGGCCTGGTGCACAAAAATTTGTGCACTTGGGGAGGGGGTCCCTCAGCCTGTCCTGTGCCCTCTCGCAGTCTGGGACCCCACGGGGGATGACCACCTGATGGCTTACCCTCGCTCCCTGGGGGATTGGACCTAAGCTGGCAATCAGATATCCCTCTGACAGTCCAGGAGCCTTTGGGGGATGTCCACTTGCCAGCGGAGAGCAGGCCTAAGCTGCAGTCAGACATCCTTAGTGCTGCTGAGGAGGCAAGAGAGGCTCCCACCACCACCGCTGTACTGGCAGCCATCAGCCTGGCTTGTGGCTGAACAGAGCTCCTCTCATGTGAGAGCTCCCTGACCACCAGAGGGCAGCTCCTGCATGGAGCATCTACCCTCTGGTGGTCAGTGTGTGTCATAGTGACCAGTCATTCCTAGTCTTTCTGCTGTTAGGGTCAGTTTGCATATTACCCTTTTATTATATAGGACTAGAGGCCCAGTGAACAAAAATTTGTGCACTCAGTGGGAGGTGGGGGAGGTCCCTCAGCCCGGCCTGTGCCCTCTCACAGTCTGGGACCCCTCGGGGGATGAACATCTGCTGGCTGAGGCCTGCTCCCCAGGGGATTGGGCCTACGCTGGCAATCAGACATCCCTCTGGCAGCCCGGCAGCCATCGGGGGATGTCCACTTGCCAGTGGGGAGCAGATCTAAGCTGCAGTGGGACTTCCTTAGAGCTGCTGAGGAGGCAGGAGAGGCTCCCACCACCACTGCTGTACTGGCAGCCATCAGCCTGACTTGTGGCTGAGCAGAGCTCCTCCATGTGGGAGCTCACTGACCACCAGAGGGCAGCTCCAGGATTGAGAGCATCTACCCTCTGGTGGTCAGTGTGTGTCATAGTGACCAGTCATTCCCAGTCTTTCTGCTGTTAGGGTCAGTTTGCATATTACCCTTTTACTATATAGGATAGAGGCCTGGTGCATGGGTGGGGGCCGGCTGGTTTGCCCTGAATTGAGTCCTGAATCAGGGTGGGGGTCGCGCTTGGGTGCCTGGCCAGACTGGGTGAGGGGCTGATGGCTGTTTTCAGGCTGCCTGCACCCCCTTCATGGTGGGGGTCCCCAGTGGGGTGCCTGGCCACCTGGATGAAGGGATGAGGGCTCTTTTCAGGAGGGCCAAGCATGCAACTGAAATTCCCAGTCTCTCCTTTTTTTCTTTCTTTCTTTTTTTATTCTGGGATTTATTTAACCTCTGTAATTGAAATTTTGTTGCAGTGCCAGCTCTGAGGCTGGCTGGCTGAAAGCAGGTATCTGGGTTTTGTTTAGCTTCTATAATTGCAACATTGTTACTTAGAGTGCAGCTCAGAGCTGGGCTGCAGCAGGTGGGGAACCTTGGCTTCTTCCATCGCCACGGCAACCAAGCCTACTGCTCATCAGCTGCCTGGATGCCAGCCGCCATCTTGGTTGGCAGTTAATTTGCATATCACCCTGATTAGCCAATGGGAAGTGTAGCAGAGGTAGGGTTAATTACCATGTTTGTCCTATTATTAGGACTAGAGGCCAGGTGCACAAAAATTTGGGGTCCCTCAGCCCAGCCTGTGCCCTCTTTCAGTCTGGGACCTTTCGGGAGATAATGACCTGCTGGCTTAGGCCTGCTCCCGGGTGGCAGAGGGCAGGCCCAATCCCTAGGTGCAGTCCCTGGTCAGGCTCAGAGGAGGGCCGATTGGGGAGTTGGGGCGCCGCCCCCTGTCAAGCACAGAGCAGGGAGGATTTGGAGGTTGCAATGCCACCCTCAGTCACACTCAGGGTAGGGCCGATTGGGGGGTTGGTGCGCCGCCCTCTGTCACACTTGTCAAGGCAGGGTCGATAGGGAGGTTGCGGAGCCACCCCCTGTCATGAACAGAGCAGCGCCAATCAGGGGGTTGGGGAGCTGCCCCCTGTCACGCACAGAGCAGGATCGATCAGGGGGTTGAGGAGCTCTCCCTTGTCACTCAAAGAGTAGGGCTGATAGGGGAGTTGGGGCACCACCCCTTTCACACACAGAGCAGGTCGGATCAGGGGGTAGGGGCGCCACCACTGTCACACTCAGGGCAGGGCCGATGGGGAGGTTATGACTCTACCCTGTCACTCACAGAGCAGGGCCGATCAGGGGGTTGGGGCACCACCACTGTCACACACAGAGCCGCAGGGCGATCAGAGGGTTGGGGAGCTCCCCCCTATCAGGCACAGAACAGGGCTTATCAGGGGGTTGGGGCACCTTCCCCTGTTATGAACAGAGCAGGGCAGATAGGGAGGTTGTGGCCCCGCCCCCTGTCACACACAGAGCCACAAGGTGATCAGGGGGTTTGGGCACTGCCCTCTGTCACACTGATCCAGGGGCCAGGAGGCCTCACAGCTCCGCTGATCCCAGTGCTGGGAGGCATATTACCCTTTTACTATATAGGATAGAGGCCTGGTGCATGGGTGGGGGCCGGCTGGTTTGCCCTGAAGGTTGTCCTGGATCAAGGTGGGGTCACACTGGGGTGCCTGGCCAGCCTGGGTGAGAGGATGATGGCTGTTTGCAGCTGGTCATACCCCCTTCAGGGTGGAGGTCGCCACTGGGGTACCTGGCCAGTCTGGGTGAGGGGCTGAGGGCCATTTTCAGGCTGGGGGGTGACTCAAGCTCCCAACCTGTCCTTTTTTTCTTTTGTTTTATTCTGGGCCAGCATTAGCTCTGTGGCTTGGCTCCCGCTCTGAGGCCTCAGCTGCTGAAAGCAGGTATCTGGTTTGTTTGGGTTCTATAATTGTAACACTGTTGTGGTCCTGCTCACTCCAGTTCTGAGATTCCAGCTGGCTGAAAGCAGTGATCTGCATTTGTTCTATAATTGAAACAATGTTGCGGTCCTGCTGGCTGAAGCCTGGCTGGCTGAAAGCAGGTTTCTGGTTTTTTTTTTTTTAGCTTCTATATTTGTAACAATTTTTCTTAAACTGCAAGCTCAGAGGCTGGCAAGGCAGTCGGGGAACCTTGGCTTCCTCCGTCACTGAAGCAAGCAAGCCTCATGTTCGCTTCAAGCTGCCTGGCTGCCGGCCACCATCTTAGTTGGCAGTTAATTTGCATATCGCCCTGATTGGCCAATGGGAAGGGTGGCAGAGGTATGGCTAATTACCATATTTCTCTATTATTAGATAGGACTAGCCCATCCTGCCCCCTCTCACATACTGGGAGCCCTCAGTGGATGTCCTAGTGATGGCTTAGGCCCACCCCCTGCTCCCCTTGAGGATAGGGCCTAAGCCACAGTCTGGCCTCCTTTTGTGGCAGGTGACCAGGCTGATTAGGGGAAGGCACCAGCCCCATCATTCCGCTGCTGCAGCCACAGCCAGTCACTGCAGCCAGCAAGGATTTTCATCAACACAGACTCCAGTCCCTTCACCATGAAAAAATGACAAGTTTCTTTAAGCATTTTCAAGATATGTCTTTCATCCTATCTAATAATAGAGAAACATGGTAATTAACTGTAACTTCGCTCCCCTTCCCATTGGCTACTCAGGGTGATATGCAAATTAACTGCCAACTAAGATGGCGGTTAACCGCCAACAAAGATGGCAGTTAATTTGCATATGTAGGCACAATGCTGGGAGGTGAAAGGGAAAGGACAGAAGTAACCTCCTGTCACTGACGGTGATCGGAAACCCAGGGGGGAGCTAAGAGCCGGGGGGCCTGGGGGTCCCCTGCCCAGGCCTAATGCCTTGGCCAGAGGCATTAGGTCTAGGCAGGGGCAGAGCGGGAGATCGCGGGGATCTGGGGGTCCCCTGCCCAGGCCTAAGGCCTTGGTAAGAGGCCTTAGGCCTGGGCAGGGGCAGAGTAAGAAATTGTGAGCAGCTGGGGGTCCCCTGCCCAGTCCTAATGCCTTGGCCAGAGATATTAGGACTGGGCAGGGGCAGAGCCTGCAACTGCGGGGAGCTGGGGGTCCCCTGCCCAGGCCTAATGCCTCAGCCAGAGGCATTAGGTCTAGGCAGGAGCAGAGAGGGAGATCACGGGGAGCTGGGGGTCCCCTGCCCAGGCCTGAAGTCTGGGCCAGAGGCATCAGGCCTGGGTGGGGGTCAGAGCCAGTGATCGGGGGGAGATGGGGTCCCCTGTCCAAGCCTGGCACCTCTGGCAGAGGCGTCAGGCCTGGGCAAGGGGCTGATCTGGTGATCTGAGGGTGATGGGGGTCGACGCCTCTGTCCAAGGCATCAAGCCTGGGCAAGGGTGGATCCCATGATCGGGGAGATGGGGTTCCCATGCCCAGGCCTGAAGCCTGGGCCAGAGGCATCAAGCCTGGGGTGGGGGTGGGTGGGGTGCCAAGCCACCGATTGGTGTGAACTACAGAGGAAGCACCTTTTCTGACCGCTCATTGGTTAAGCTCCCTGTATGCCACTGGTAATATTCTTAGTAACTTGGGTAATAAGAATCCAAAACGGTGATCTAGGGTTTCTCACCACATTCCTGGTGAAAAAAAAATGAAGGTCCGCTGCTGGAGGGCTAAGAAATGTCATATCCTGCCCTAGCCACTTTGGCTCAGTGGATAATGCCTTGGCCTGCCGATGGCAGGGTCTGGGTTCAATTCTGACCAAAGGCATGTACCTACATTGCAGGCTCCTCCGTGGCCGGGGCCCAGGTCAGGGCTCATGCAGGCGGCAACCAATCAAAGTGTTCCTCTCACTTTGATGTTTCTCTCTGTCTTTCCCTTTGTCTTTCACATTCTCTAAAGATGAATGGAAACATATACTCAGGTGAGGACAAAAAAAATAATAAAGAAATTATTATTATACTAGAGGCCCGGTGCACAAAAATTTGTGCACTCTGGGGAGAGAGGGGGTCCCTCAGCCCGGCCTGTGCCCACTCCCAGTCTGGGACTCCACGGGAGATAACGACCTGCTGGCTTAGGCCTGCTCCCCGGTGACAGAGGGCAGGCCCAATCCCTAGGTACAGCCCCTGGCCAGGCTCAGAGCAGGGCTGATTGGGGATCTGGGGCTCCGCCCCCTGTCATGCACAGAGCAGGGCGGATTGGGAGGTTGCAAGGCCACCCTTAGTCACGCTCAGGCTAGGGCCGATTGGGGGGTTGGGGCACCGCCTCCTGTCACACTCAAGGCAGGGTCAATGGGGAGGTTGCAGCGCCACCCCCTGTCACTCACAGAGCAGGGCCGATCAGAGGGTTGGGGCGCTGCCCCCTGTCACTCACAGAGCAGGGCCAATCAGGGGGGCTGGGACTCAGTACCTTGTCACGCACACAGCAGGGTCGATCAGGGGGTTGGGGAGCTCCCCCCTGTCACGCACAGAGAAGAGCCCATCAGAGGTACGGGGAGCTCCCCCCATCATTCACAGAGCAGGGCTGATCAGGGAGTTGAGGAGCTCCCTCTTGTCACTCACAGAGTAGGTTCTATAGGGGAGTTGGGGCACCACCCCCTGTCACACACAGAGCAGGCCGGATCAGAGGTTTGGGACGCCGCACCCTGTCACACTCAGGGCAGGGCCAAAGGGGAGGCTATGTCTCTACCCCTTCACACACAGAGCAGGGCCAATCAGGGGGTTGGGACACCTCTCCCTGTCACACACAGAGCCACAGGGCAATCAGGGGGCTGGGGAGCTCCCCCCTATCAGGCACAGAGCAGGGCTGATCAGGGGGTTGGGGCTCCTTCCCCTGTCACGAAAAGAGCTGGGTGGATACAGATGTTGTGGCCCAGCCCCCTGTCACACACAGAGCCGCAGGGCGATCAGGGGTTTTGGGTGCTTCCCCAGTCATGCTGATCCCAGTAACAGGAGGCCTCGTGGCTCCGCTGATCCTGGTGCTGGGAGGAATATTACCTTTTTACTATATAGGATAGCGGCCTGGTGCATGGGTGGGGGCCAGCTGGTTTGCCCTGAAGGTTGTCCTGGATCAGGTTGGGGGTCCCCACTGGGGTGCCTGGCCAGCCTGGATGAGGGGCTGAGGGCCATTTTCAGGCTGGGGGGTGACTCAAGCTCCCAACCTGTCCTTTTTTCTTTTTTCTTTTTTTATTCTGGGCCAGCTTTAGCTATGAGGCTTGGCTCCAGCTCTGAGGCCTCAGCTGCTGAAAGCAGGTATCTGGTTTCTTTGGGTTCTATAATTGTACCACTGTTGCGGTCCTGCTCACTCCAGCTCTGAGATCCCGGCTGGCTGAAAGCAGGGATCTGCATTTGTTCTATAATTGATACAATGTTGCGGTCCTGTTGGCTGAAGCCCGGCTGTCTGAAAGCAGGTTTCTGGGGTTTTGTTCAGCTTCTATATTTGTAACAATTTTTCTTAAACTGCAAGCTCAGAGGCTGGCAAGGCAGTCGGGGAACCTTGGCTTCCTCCGTCACTGAAGCAAGCAAGCCTCATGTTTGCTTCAAGCTGCCTGGCTGCAGTCCACCCTCTTGGCTGGCAGTTAATTTGCATTTCTCCCTGATTAGCCAATGGGAAGGGTAGTGGAGGTACGGCTAATTACCATGTTTCTCTTTTATTAGATAGGATGAAAGACACATCTTGAAAATGCCTAAAGAAAGTTGTCATTTTTTCATGGTGACGGCACTGGAGTCTATGTTGATGAAAAAACCTTGGTGGTGACTGGCAGTAGCTGCGGCAGCGGGGTTATGGGGTTGGTGCCTTCCCCTGATCTGCCCAGTAACCTCCCACAAAGGGAGGCCAGAGTGCGGCTTAGGCCCGCTCGCCAAGGGGAGCTTGGAGTGGGGCTTAGCTGTCAATGAGACATCCCCTGAGGGCTCCCAGCGTGTTAGAGGGGGCAGGCTAGGATGAGGGACACTGCCCCCCACCCAGTTCATGAATTTCGTTCACAGGGCCCCTAGTATAATAATAATTTATTATTTTTTTTTCTTCAACTGAGGATATGTTTCCATGGATTTTTAGAGAATGTGGAAGAGAAAGGGAAAGACAGAGAGAAGCATCAAAGTGAGAGAAACACTTTGATTGGTTGCCGCCTGCATGAGCTCTGACCTGGGCCCTGGCCAGGGAGGAGCCTGCATCCTAGGTACATGCCCTTGGTTAGAATTGAACTCAGACCCTGCTATGGGCAGGCCAAGGCATTATCCACTGAGCCAAAGTGGCTAGGGCAGGATATGACATTTCTTAGCCCTCCAGCAATGTACCTTCGTTTTTTTCACCAGGAGTGTGGTGAAAAACCCTAGATCACCTTTTTGGATTCTTATTACCCAAGTTACTAAGAATATTACCAGTGGCATACAGGGAGCTTAACCAATGAGCGGTCAGAAAAGGTGTTTCCTCTCCAGTTCACACCAATTTCCGGCTTGCCCCCCATTCCCCACTCCCCAGGCCTGATGCCCCCAGGCATCAGGCCTGGGCAGGGGATCCCCATATCCCCCAGTTCACCAGCTCTGCCTTTGCCCAGGCCTGATGCCTCGGTCAGAGGCATTGACCCCTATCACCCTCCGATCGCCAGATCTGCCCCTTTCCAAGGACTGATGCCTACGCCAGAGGTTTCAGTCCTGGGCAGGGGACCCCCATCTCTCTCCCACTGCTGGATCTGCCCTCGCCCAGGCCTGATGCCTCGGCGAGATGCGTTGACCCCCATCACTGTTTGATCACCAGATTGACCCATTGCCCAGGCCTGATGTCTTAGCCAGAGGTGTTAGTCCTGGGCAGAGGACCCCCATCTCCCTCCAATTGCCAGATCAACCCTCGCCCAGGCCTGACACCTCAGCCAGAGACATTGACCCCCATCACCGTTCAATAACCGGATCGGCCCCTTGCCTATTCCTAACTCCTCCGCCAGAGGCCTCAGGCCTTGGCTGGGGACGCCCAGACTGCTCCAATTGCTAGCTCCAGACCCTGCCCAGGCCTTACACCTCTGGCCCAGGCTTCAGGCCTGGGCAGGGGACCCTCATATCCCCTCGATCGCCAGATCGACCTCTTTCCCAGGCCTGATGCCTACGCCAGAAGTGTCAGGACTGGGCATGGGACCCCCATCTCCACCCGATCACCAACTCCGCCCTCGGCCCAGGCCTGATGCCTCTGGCCCAGGCATCAGGCCTGGGCAGGGGACCCCCGTCTCCCCCCAATCACTGGCTTCTGGGCAGCTTCTGGGACTTCTGGGGCTTGCGGGCACTGGCGCCTGCGCTCTCCCGCCCTGCCTGCAATATGCAAATTACCGCCATCTTTGTTGGTGATTAATTTGCATATTGTGCTGATTAGCCAATGGGAGGCATAGTGAAGGTATGGTCAATTATCATGTTTGTCTATTATTAGATAGGATAGAGGCCTGGTGAATGGTGGCGGGCTGGGTGGTTTGCCCTGAAGGGTGTCCTGGATCAAGGTGGGGGTCCCACTGGGGTGCCTGGCCAGCCTGGGTGAGGGGCTGATGGGTCTTTGTAGGCTGGCTACACCACCTTCAGGGTGGGGGCCCCCAATGGGGTGCCTGGCCAGCTTGGGTGAGTGGCTGATGACTGTTTGCAGCTAGTCACACCCCCTTCAGGGTGGGGGTCACCCTGGGGTGACTGTCCAGTCTGCGTGTGGGGCTGAGTGCCATTTTCAGGCTGGCCAAGCCCCCCTGGCAACAGAAGCTCCCAGCCTCTCCTTTTTTTTTCTGGGATTTATTTACCTTCTATAATTGACACTTTGTTGCTTTGAGTGGAGCTCAGAGCACATGGCAGGGAAGCTTGGCTTCCTGCTAGCTCCAGCTCTGTGGCCACAGCTGGCTGAAAGCAGATATCTGGGCTTTATTTATCTTCTATAATTGAAACTTTGTTGCTTTTAGTGGAGCTCAGAGCCGCCGCGGGAAGCTTGGCTTCCTCCATCATTGAGGCAACCAAGCCTCCTGCTTGCTCCAGCTCCGTGGCTGCTGGCCACCATCTTGGTTGGGTTAATTTGCATATTGTCACTCTGATTAGCTGGTGGGTGTGGCTTATGGCATAGTGAAGGTACTGTCAATTTGCATGTTTGTCTTTTATTAGTGTAGATACTAGTGACCCGCTGCATGAAATTCATGCAGAGGGGAGGTCCCTCAGTCCAGCCTGTACCCCTCCAATCGGGGACCTCTTGGGGAATAGCCTAAAACAGCAGTCAGACATCCCTCTCGCAATCTGGGTTCGCTGGCTCTTAACTGCTCACCTGCCTGCCTGCCTGATGTCCCCTAACTGCCTCAGCCTGCCTGCCTGCTTGATCGCCCCCATTGCCCTCCCCTGCCAGCCTGATCTTACCCAGTCTCCGTCTCTCTTTGTTTTTCTTAGCAGTCTTCCAGGCTTCCCTGCCTCCTTGTCTCCCTCTTCCTCTTTCCTGGCTGGGAGGGGGCGGGGCCAGTGGGGGCCACTCCACCCTCTGCCTGCCCTCCCTTCCATTCAGGCCTCTTCAGGCCCAGTCTGTTTTGTTTCCTCATTCTGAGAGAGGCTCCAAGAGTGAGCTGGGAGGGAGGGAAAGAAAAGGAGAAAAAGATGTGAGTTGGTGAGCGCTATGTGTGTGTGTGTGTGTGTGTGTGTGTGTGTGTGTGTGTGTGTGTGTGTGGTTGTGAGTAAGTGTGAGTGCCAGCCCCACCTCCCCCATCCCCATTTCCGCTGCCACAAGTCCCCACACACCAGAGCCTACTGCGTGTGCAGCCTGGGTGTTAGGTCGAAACTCTGGTTGCTGTGGATGTGATAGACCCAGGGTTTTTTATATATTAGGATATTGAAATAGCACAGGGAGCTATCTCTTATTACATGGTCACTATGGGTCCCATCACTCTCAAGGTTTGGTGGACAAAGTACATGAAGAATTGGTATGTCATGCCTATTCAAATTTTCCAGGACAAAAGATTTCATGGGATTCCTTTGCTAACCAAATGATTTACACACAGATTTTCATCTCCCAGTGTACTATTAAAATCTTTGATCAGAGACTAATTTCTTGCTAAATTAGTCATGACTAAGATAGTTGGATTGATTTCATTTGCAGAAAAAATATTTTGGCCAGTCTATTCAGAAGAAGAGTTGTTCATTGACTCTGCTGTTGAAGAAGGCCCTTCCAGTTATGATTTAAGGAACACCATTAACTGAATACATATGAAATACATTTGTAGAGTATAATAGGAGAGATGAGCAGTGGGAAAAATGAAGACATAAAGGATATAGGAGAGATGATCTTACTGTCATGGACTCTACATTCAAGTCTTGGAAACAAAAATCTGAATATACATTTCTATAAAGAGGACTTACAGATAAACAATAGACATGAAAAGATGCTCAACATCACTAGTCATCAGATAAATGCAAATTAAATCCACAATAAGGTATCACCTCACACTTGTCAGAATAGCTATCACTAATAAATCGACAAAAAAAGTATTGGTGAGAATGTGGAGAATAAGGAACTTTTATGTACTGCTGGTGGGAATGCAGACTGGTGCAGCAACTATAGAAAACAGTATGGCCCTAACTGGTTTGGCTCAGTGGACAGAGCGCCAGCCTGTGGCCTGAAGGGTCCCGGGTTCGATTCTAGTGAAGGGTACATGCCCGGGTTGTGGGCTCCATCCCCAGTACAGGGTGTACAGAAGGCAGCTGATCAATGATTCTCTCTCATCATTGATGTTTCTATCTCTCTTTCCCTCTCCCTTCCTCTCTGAAATCAATAAAAATATATTTTAAAAAAAGTATGAACATTTTTCAAAACATTAAAAATTCAATTATCTTTTTTTCTTCTTAAAAAAAAACTTTATTGTTGAATGTATTACAGATACTACCCCTTGTCTCCCTCCAGCCCGGCCCCACCCCCTCCCCAGGCCTTCACCTCACTATTGTCTGTGTCCATCGTTTATGCATCTTTGCATACAAGTTCTTTGGTTGATCTCTTCCCTCTGAGCTTCGTCAGTGTGTTGCACACTTTCATGTCTCTAGATTTATTTTTTTGTCAGTTTATTTTGTTCCTTAGATTCCAAATATAAGTGAGATCATGTGATACTTGTCTTTCTCTGACCGGCTCATTTTTCTTAGTATAATATTCTCCAGGTCCCTTCATGCTGTCTCAAAGGATAAGAGATCCTTGTTTTTTAGAGCTGCATAGTATTCCATTGCATAAATGTACCACAGCTTTCTTTATATAGTCATCTACTTATGGGTGCTTGGACTATTTCCAGATTTTAGATATTATGCGATGGACATAGGTGTGCACATATTCTTTCTGATTAGTGTTTCGGGATTCTTAGGATATATTTCTAGAAGTGGCATCACTGAGTCAAATGTCAATTCTATTTTTAATTTTTTGAGGAAGTACCATACTGTTTTCCATAAATGGCAGCACCATTCTGCATTTCCACCAACAGTGTACTAGAGTTGATGGCAGCCATTTTGACAGTTGTGAGGTTATACTTCATTGTCATTTTAATTTGCATTTCTCAGATGATTCTGAGCATGTTTTCATAAGTCTCTTTGCCATCTGTATGTTCACTTTGGAGAAGTGCCTATTTAGGTCCTCTGCCCATTTTGTAATTGGATTGTTTGTATTAATTTTAAGTTATATGAGTTCTTTATATATATTGGAAATCAACTCCTTATCATTTATCATATGTTCTCCCATATAGTAGGCACCTTTTTCATTTTGTGGATTGTTTCTCTTGTTTTGCAGAGCTTTTTATTTTGATGTGGTCCATTTGTTTATTTTCTCCTTTGTTTCCATTGTCCTAGGACCTAGGAGATGTGTTAGTAAACATTTTGCTATGAGAGATGTCTGAGATTTTGTTGCCTATGGTTTCCTCTAAGATTTTATGGTTTCGCCACTTATATTTAAGTCTTTTAGTAATTTTGAGTGTATTATTGTGTATGGTGTAAGTTGGTGTCTAGTTTCATTTTTTCACGTGCTTGTCCAATTTTCCTAACACCATTTTTTGAAGAGACTGTCTTTACTCCATTGTATGCTCTTGTCTCCTTTGTCAAATATTAATTGAACGTAATGGATTGGGTCAATTTCTGGGGTCTCTGTTCTGTTGTATTGATCCATATGCCTGTTCTTGTGCCAGTACTAAGCTGTTTTGATTAGAATGGCTTTGTATTTGACCCAGCAATTCCACTTATGGGTATTTATATGAAAAAATCCAAAATACTTATTTGAAAAGATATATGAACCCCTATGTTCATTACAGTAGTTTCAATAGCCAAATATGGAAACAGCCCCAATGTCCATCAATAAATGATTGGATAAAGAAGATGTGGTTTAATATACAAGGGAATATTACCAGATGATAAAAAAGTAAGAAAGCTTATCATTTAGGATAACATGGATGCATCTAGAGTATATTATGCTAAGTGAAATGTCAGACAGAAAAGACAAATACCATATTATTTCACTTATATTGGAATCAAAAGAACAAAATAAACAAAACAAAGGAAAACAGAAATAAATTCATACATACAGAGAACAAACTAAGGGTTGCCAGATGCATGGGGCATTTAGTGACTGGGTAAAAATAGTTAAAAGATTAGGAAGTACAAATTTGTAGTTACAAAATGTCAAAGGGATGTAAACTAAAGCATAAGAAATATGGTTAATAATATTGTAATAATTATGTATGGTGCAATGTTGGTACTAGACTTACTGGGAGGAATCACTTTATAAATTATATAAATGTCTGATCACTATGCCTGAAAGTAATATAAAATAATATTGAATGTTGATTGTAATTGAAAAAATAAAAGAGAATAAAACAGTCATATGAAATGACTCAGTATTAATTGTAATACAATGTGACTGTCAGAAAGTTTTAAACAATATTCTGAGAAATACCTCAGAAGTTGTACAGGATGTACAATAAGAGAGATGAAAGCTATAAATTTATAATCTCCTGGAGAATTTCATACCTTATCTAGCTTGAGTACTAGCTGATGAAAAGAACTGTAGAAAAAAACATTCTCTCTAATGGTTTCTCATATTCTCTCTTAAAAACAACAATGGCAGCCCTAACCGGTTTGGCTCAGTGGATATAGTGTCAGCCTGCGGACTCAAGGGTCCCAGGTTCAATTCCGGTCAAGGGCATGTACCTTGGTTGCAGGCATATCCCCAGTAGGGAGTGTGCAGGAGGCAGCTGATCGATGTTTCTCTCTCATTGATTTTTCTAACTCTCTATCCCTCTCCCTTCCTCTCTGTAAAAAATCAATAAAATATATTTTAAAAAATTACAGTGGCCATCTATCATATATATTGTTTTAGAAGACTCCGCCTAAACACGAAAAGCATATCTTTTTGACAACCTACATCCTTACTATTATCTGCAATTTTAAAACTAGAGCAGAGCTTCATATTTTATTCCATTTAAGTCTCTCTAATAATAAAAGCTGGTAATATATAGTTATACTGGGCTGATTTTATTAATACAAATAGAATTTCACTCTAAATTAATTTTAGGCTTTGTGGATCAATAATCAACATTAAGAAGCCATAAAATAAATTTACAGAAAATATTTATTGACGAAATTCAATATTTAAAACTGAATACTACTTTCTGTAATAAAGATCTTATAAGAATAATAGATTTATTTTTGAAGGTGAATAAAGTTAGCTTAATTGGAGTTCAAAGCTAGTGTTCTCTATTATAAAATCAATTGTAAATATTCATCTGTAAAAATACATTCTTGACTCCTTTACAAAAACAGGAACTGGGGTTGCATTCTGTAATTTTCTAACCTCTGGTGTAAATTATTTTAATTGCCAAATGAATTAGTAGATTTATTTGGATGTCAAATTTCATTTGAGTTTTTGAAGAACTATTGTTCACCTCTATGATAATCTTCAACTCATTTATACTAGTGGGGCTGAGTAGTAGACATGCAGTAAACCAGTAAATATTTCCATACACATAGTTTATTTGTTTGTAAGTGTTTTGCAATTCTTTCAGTCTTTGTATAACACTCTGGCATGTTCAAATCAAAAAGATGGCAGGAAGCAGTTGAACAGTTCTTACCATTTTTCTTCCCCTATTTTCTTCTTCTACAGATTACCCTTCTTCATCCATATTGCAAAAAGAAAACTGCATGTACTCGAGAAGTTTCTTAAAAAAAAAGATCTTTGCTTTCACTATCTTAAATATTGGCTTGAGCAAGCCTTTAGAAATAACACCATATAATTTAGACAGAACATTAAATGTCCTACAGATTCCTAATATGAATATTGATGTGAAATCAAGGTGGCTTTGTAGAAAACATAATTAAAGTTGTTGAGGTTTTTTGCTCCTTTCCTGTCTACAGTATTCCGACCTGCCTTCTAAAAAGATACATATTTGACATTCTTTCTTATTCTTGAGAATAGTAGATAATTAGGTCATCACATTTTCCAACTCCTGTTTGCATTGATTTGAAATAAAATGTGAACTTGTAAAGCAAACAAAACAGCTTACATCACATTCTCTCTAATGGGTCATCTAGCTAGTACCCACAATTACACTCATGTAAAGTTATTTTCTGTATAATCTAAAATTACACAATCTTTTTGCCAAAATAAAAAATTAATTTTGATAGTTCTAATAATACACTGAATCTGTGTCATCAGGACTCTTCAGGAAATAGTCTATATATTTTGTTCTATGAGTTATTTAAAAAGCAGAGGAAATATCACTTTGATGAGATTCCATAATTTAATTATAATTTAAATAATTCTTATAATTTCTCCTTAAAATTTTAAACATATTATCTTTTGATTCTCATTACTTTTGTACTTGTAACATTAGAGGAAAATGTACAAATACTTATTCAAATATAATATGAAAATAAGAATTTCTTATTAATAGGTCATATGACTTGAGAAGTAAGTAGGACAAATAGAAAAAGGGAAATATTTTGTTCTAGCTAATAGCAATAACACTAAAAAAAATAGCATATCAGCAAAGGAATAGCAACTTTAAATGACACACTAGACTAGATGGATTTAAATGCTATTTTTAGAACATTTCACTCCAAAGCAGCAGAATATACATTTTTTTCAAGTGTGCATGGAATATATTCCAGGATAGACCACATGTTAGGACATAAAACAAGCCTTAGTAAACTTAAGAAGATTTAAATCATATCAAACATCTTCTACAAACTCAATGGTATAAAACTAGAAATCAACTACAAAAACAACATCATCATAAGCAAACAAACAAAACAAAACTGGGAAACACACAAACACATGGGGGCTAGATATGTTACTGAAAAATGAATGGATTAACAGTGAGGTTAAGGAAAAAATCAAACATAAATTTAAACACATGAAAATGAGAACACAACAACTCAAAATCTCTGGGACACAACAAAAGCAGTCCCAATGTTGCAGAAGACTGGAGAAAAACCAAGCCACACTTAGAGAAAGGGAATTACATTTTAATTATAATTATGCACAGGCCCAGAAAAAAAAAAATGTATCTTTCAAATTCTGAGCCCCCCAACATGGCGGAAACTCTATTTATACTTTTTCCAGTCCTTTCTCTCTAAAATTTGGAATGAGACTTCCGGGCCTTCTGAGAAAGAAGGCCTGCATGCTGGGAAGTGGCCATGAGACCATATCTCAAGGCCTGGCCTGGTGCCAGCACTGACAAGTCTGTCTGGGGCATGGTTTATGGCCTCTCTGGAATGGGAGTAGTCTTATTATCCTTATTATTTAATCAAGCGAGTGTTTACAGAAGCCAAAATAGTAGGGTTAAAATTTCAAATGACAATTTTTATATAAGATGGATGCTTCATTCCCCACTGGTTTTATGTACATGAGTCAAATAATTTTACTCTTTTGGGTCATTGTTGGGAAGGGAGTTATATTGACCCCTGAGGACTATAAGCTTGATAGAATTAATTATCTGCCAAATAAAGTCAGTGGGCCTGTTTATAAGATATGGGCCTGCAATGAGGGCCAGGAGTAATCTTTAGAGGGTCCGAAGAGTCCTGGAATTTCTATTTTGCCTGGGTTGTCTTAAGCTGAGTGTAATGAGGATCCTGTTGACCTTGACTGCCGTGGGGGTGGTCCTTTCCAGGTAGGAGTCAGTTCTTGGGTGGTAAATTTCTTTACCCAAACAGAGTCATCAGGTTGGAAGGGATGAACCGGATCAGAAGTTGGTGCAGGCAGAGTGTCTCGGATGTGCTTCTGGACTGCTTTCTGGGTGGACTGTAAAGCCTGTAAGAACTTGAGTAAAGATTGGTTATGGATTTCAGCTTTTCTAGATTGGGTTTCCATGTAAGCTGGTGAGGTGGGTAGGTGGGGTCTGGAAGAGTCACTAGAATCTGTAGTAGCCCCACTGGTTTCAGAGCAGCCTCCTGGGCTGCTTTATCTGCAGCCTAGTTTCCTCTTGCTTCTGGGGAGTCCCCTTGTCTCTTATACATAGAGGTGGAAAGACTTAGTTACATTTGGTAGAGCTAGTTGGCCCATCATCTTTGCTCTGCTCATGTTTGTCTTACTGCCTAATATATTACCTCAAGGATCCTGGCTCTGAATTTTTTTAGGGAAAATGAACATTGGATTTCTTCTGTAATTACCTCTTACTGAGGTGGGCCAGACTTTTCTTTCAGAGCTAAGAGATCCTTGCTGTCTGTCAGAGGGACAATGAGGCCTGGGCACAGAAGGAGGTGGGCTTGTGACCTGGCAGAGACAAACTGTAACAAATGGTCCGGTGGAAGGGAAAGAAAATATTTCAGTTTTAATAACTTCTACTGAAATAGAATTTTTCTCCTTAAAATTATCCTTTTGTTTACTAAAAGACTAATTTATCTATTGTATTCAATTTGGCCTGATTGTTTGCATAAACATAATAAGAATAGTAACTGACCACCTTTGCTGGAATTTTATGATTGAATTTTAGTGTGCACCATAGGGCCAGGAAGCCAAGCCAACCAGCTGCCGTGAGGCTTGCCTGTAGTATCTGCTGAATTAGGTGAATTCCTCACCTGCAGTGGCTCTACCCGGGCCCATGCCCTAGCCTTCAAGACCCATCTTAGCAGCTTTATTACCCATTGCGGCCTAGAGTGTGTATGGGTTCCACAGGGATGCAGAGGCGCCCTTATTGCTCCCCTTCTACTCTGACCAACTACCAGTGATGGTAGGGTATGGACTTGACACTCCAGCACCAGCTATTTTCAGAGCTACTAAGCAGGATACCAGGCTTTCTCCATGTCACTCTTATTGGCTTCAAGTCTTCAGAGTCAGACAGGGCTCTTTAAAACATGACATTCCAGTCAAAGTTTTCAGTCAATAAAACCACTATTGGAAACTGGTCTTATTGAATTTATGCAAAGAAATGTATTGCCATGATTTATTTATTAAGAATTGCCAAATTTCAGAGGAATTGTATAAGAAGAAAAATATACCGACCTGCTTTAAGATCTTCAGATTTTCCTTGCCAGTCCTTTTTATGAACCCTCCAGATTAATATTTTATAAAGTAACAAAATAGTAATAGTTGGATTTCTTTTATCAGTTCCCCCCCCCCAAGTGCGTTGGTATAACTATTTACCCTCTGTTTAGGGATTCAGAATGTAAATTATTTACTCTTCCTGGCTTACTGGCCTGTATTATTTAATTAATTTCCTTTTAACATTTCTCTTCTTATTATTACATACACAACCTTTATAAATTTCATATTTTCAAATTTACCTTTAAATATTCTTGCTATGTCCTTAAAAATGCATAACCATGCCTTGGACCTTCTACTTAGTAATTCCTTATTCTTAGAAACTTCAATCCTTTAATGATTACTAAAAAGTAAACAGATAGCATTTCTTAGATTACTAAGAGCAGGTAAATTAAAACTTGTCTAGTAAAAACTGTCATATTCTTTCTTATGCAATTTTTATTTTTTTGCTTTTTTATTATTTTTTTATTTTTTATTTTTTGTTTTTGTTTTTATTGCTTTAAGTATTACAAAGAGTATTACATATGTCTCCTTTTTCCCCACTGCCCTTGATAATCCCCTGGACTGCCCTATCCCCCAGTATCTTATGTCCATTGGTTATGCTTATATGCATGCATACAAGTCCTTTGGTTGATCTCTTACCCACCCCCCTTCCTGCCCTCCCACCTTCCCCGGCCTTCCTGCTGTAGTTTGACAGTCTGTTCCAGGCAGCTCTGCCTCTGTATCTATTTTTGTTCATAAGTTTATAATGGCCTTTATTATCCAGAAATGAGTGACATCATGTGGTATTTTTCCTTCATTGACTGGCTTATTTCACTTAGCATAATGCTCTCCAGTTCCATCCATGCTGTTGCAAATGGTAAGAGTTCCTTCCTTTTTAGAGCAGCATAGTATTCCATCGTGTAGATGTACCACTGTTTTCTAATCCATTCATCTACTGATGGGCACTTAGGCTGTTGCCAGATCTTAGCTATGGTGAATTGTGCTGCTATGAACATAGAGGTGCATATATCCTTTCTGACTGGTGTTTCTGGTTTCTTGGGATATATTCCTAGAAGTGGGATCACAGGGTCAAATGGGAGTTCCATTTGTAGTTTTTTGAGGAAACTCCATACTGTCTTCCATAGTGGCTGCACCAGTCTGCATTCCCACCATCAGTGCACAAGTGTTCCTTTTTCTCCACATCCTCTCCAGCACTTGTCGTTTGTTGATTTGTTGATGATAGCCATTCTGACAGGTGTGAGATGGTACCTCGGCATATGTCTGAGATTTTGTTGCCTTTGGATTCTTCTAGAATTTTTATGGTTTCCCGTCGTATATTTAAGTCCTTTATCCATTTTGAGTTTATTTTTGTGTATGGTGTAAGTTGGTGGTCTAGTTTCATTTTCTTGCATGTATCTGTCCAATTTTCCCAACACCATTTATTGAAGAGACTATCTTGACTCCATTGTATGTTCTTGCCCCCTTTGTCAAATATTAATTGAGCGTATTGGCTGGGGCTGATTTCTGGGCTCTCTATTCTATTCCATTGATCTATATGTCTGTTCTTGTGCCAGTACCAGGCAGTTTTGAGAACAGAGGCTTTGTAATACAGCTTGATATCTGGTATTGAGATCCCACCTACTTTGTTCTTTCTCAGGGTCGCTGCAGCTATTCGGAGTCGTTTTTTATTCCAGATGAATTTTTGGAGAGTTCGTTCTAGGTCTGTGAAATATGACATTGGTATTTTAATGGGAAGTGAGTTGAATTTATAGATTTGTTTGGGCAGTATGGACATTTTAATGATGTTGATTCTACCAATCCAAGAACATGGTATGTTCTTCCATCTCTTTATGTCTTCCTCTATCTTTTTTTTTCAACGTCCTGTAGTTTTCTGAGTAGAGGTCTTTTACCTCTTTAGTTAAGTTTACTCCTAGGTAGCTTAATTTTTTTGGTGTGATGGTAAATGGGATTGCTGTTTTAGTCTCTCTTTCTGCACAATCCCTATTGGTGTATAGAAATGCCATAGATTTCTTGGCGTTATTTTTGTATCCTGCTACATTGCCGAATTCTTTTATTAAGTCTAATAGATTATTGATGGAGTCTTTAGGGTTTTTTTTTAAGTATAATATCATTTCATCTGCAAATAAGGACAGTTTTACTTCTTTTCCAATTTGGATGCCTTTTATTTCTTCTTCTTGCCTAATTGCAATGGCTAATACTTCCAGTACTATATCGAACAGGAGTGGTGAGAGTGGGCATCCTTGTCTTGTTCCTGTTCTTAGGGGAAATGGTGTTAGTTTTTGTCCATTGAATATGATGTTGGCTGTATGTTTGTCATATATGGCTTTTATTATGTTGAGGTATGATCCTTCAATTCCCACCTTGCTGAGAGTTTTTATCAAAAATGGGTGTTGAATTTTGTCAAATGCTTTTTCTGCATCAATTGATATGACTATGTGGTTTTTTTTTTCTTTCAATTTGTTTCTGTGATGTAGCACGTTTATTGATTTGTGGATATTGTACCATCCTTGCATCCCTGGGATAAATCCTACTTGGTCGTGGTGTATGATCTGTCTGATGTACTGCTGGATCCGTTTGCTAAGATTTTGTTGAGGATTTTGGCATCTATGTTCATGAGGGATATTGGCCTGTAATTCTCTTTCATTGAGTTGTCTTTACCTGGTTTTGGTATTAGGGTGATGCTGTCTTCATAGAGTGAGCTTGGAAGTGTTCCTTCCTCTTGGATTTTTTGTAGTAGTCTGAGGAGGATAGGTTTTAGTTCTTCCTTGAATGTCTGGTAAAACTGCCCTGCGAAGCCGTCTGGTCCTGGGCTTTTGTTTCCTGGAAGCTTTTTGATGACTGCTTCAATTTCTTCCATAGTTATTGGCCTATTGAGATTTTTAGATTCTTCCTGATTAAGTTTTGGAATGTTGTATTTTTCTAGGAATATGTCCATTTCCTCCAGGATGTCTAGTTTGTTGGAGTAGAGTTATCCATAGTATTTTTTAACAATCATTTGTATTTCTGTGGGATCTGTTGTTATTTCGCCTCTATCATTTCTGATTTTGTTGATTTGGGTCCTTTTTCTTTGCTTCTTGGTGAGCCTGGCTAGAAGTTTGTCAATCTTGTTTATCCTTTCAAAGAACCAGCTCTTGGTTTCATTGATTTTCTCTATTTTTTTTTTTTTTTTGGTCTCTATGTCATTTATTTCTGCTCTAATCTTTATTATCTCCTTCCTTCTGCTCACTCTGGGCTTTTCTTGTTGCTCTCTTTCTAATTCTTTGAGCTGTAGATTTAGATGATTTGCTACCAATTTTTCTTGTTTGTTGAGATAGGCCTGTAGAGCTATAAACTTCCCTCCCAGGACTGCTTTCATTGCGTCCCAAAGGTTTTGGATTGTTGTATTTTCATTGTCATTAATTTCCAGGATGTTTTTAATTTCTTCTTTGATCTCATTGGTAACCCAATCAATATTTAATAACGTGCTATTCAGGTTCCAAGTGTTTGAGTATTTGGGGTTGTTTTTATTGTAGTTTATTTCTAATATTATGCCATTGTGTTCTGAGAAGACGCTTTTTATGATTTCAATCTTTTTGAATTTGGGGAGATTTTGTTTGTGACCCAATATGTGGTCTATTTTTGAAGATGTCCCAGGAAGCACTTGAGAAGAATGTATATTTTGTGGCTTTGGGGTGAAGTGTTCTGAAGATGCCAATTAAGTCCATCTGATCTAGTGAGTCATTTAGGATTGCTGTTTCTTTGCTGAGTTTTTGTCTAGAGGACTTATCCAGTGATGTCAGTGGTGTATTAAAGTCCCCTACTATGATTGTATTGTTGTCGATCTCTCCCCTGATATCTTCCAGGAGTTTTCTTATGTATGTGGGTGCTCCTGCATTGGGTGCATATATGTTTATCAAGGTTATATCCTCTTGTTGTATTGATCCCTTTAGTATTATGAAGAGGCCTTCCTTATCTCTTGTAATGGCCTTTACTTTGAGGTCTATTTTGTCTGATATAAGTATTGCTACCCCAGCTTTTTTTTCATTTCCATTTGCCTGAAAGATATTTTTCCATCCCTTCACTTTCAGTCTGTGTGAGTCCCTTCTAATGAGGTGAGTCTGTTGTAGACAGCAAATATATGGGTCATGTTTTTTTATCCATTCAGCCACTCGATGTCTTTTGATTGGACCATTTAGTCCATTTACATGTAAATTTATTATTGAAAGGTACTTGTTTGTAGCCATTTCTATTTTTTGGGGGGGCTGTTTTCTTTCTGGGATTTTTAGTTTTTCTTTTTACACTAGTCCCTTTAGCATTTCTTGCATTGCTGGCTTGGTGGTGATAAACTCTCTTAGCCTTTTTTTGTCTGTGAAGCTTCTTATTGCCCCTTCAATTTTGAATGATAGCCTTGCTGGATTGAGTATTCTTTTATTCAGTCCTTTGCTTTGCATCACTTTGTAAATTTCTGTCCATTCTTTTCTGCCCTGATGTGTTTCTGATGAGAAATCATTTGATAATCTGATGGGGGATCCTTTGTAGGTAACTCGCTATTTCTCTCTTGCAGCCTTTAAGATTCTCTCTTTGTCTTGTACATTTGCCATCGTTATTATGACGTGTCTTGGTGTGGGTCTTTTGGGGTTCATCTTGCCTGGGACTCTCTGTACTTGTGTAACTTTTTTCTTCCCCATATCTGGGAAGTTTTGTGTCATTATTTCTTCAAATAGTTTTTCTAATCTTTGCTGCTCTTCTTGTCCTTCTTGCAGCCCTATTATGTGTATGTTACTTCGTTTCATGTTGTCCTGATGCTCCCTCAGGCTCTCCTCCTGCTTTTTAATTTTTTTCTCCAGATGCTGTTCAGATTGAGCTTGTTTCTCTGCCTTATCTTCTAATTCACTAATTCGGTCCTCTGCTTCTTCTAGTCTGCTGTTGAAACTTTCCATGGTGTTTTTGATTGTAGCTACATCACTGTTCATTTCTTCCTGATTCTTGCATAGGTTGTTGATTTTCTCATCCATCCGGTGAATGAATTGTACAACCATTATTCTGATTTTTTTTTTCTGTCATGTTGCATGCTTCGACTTCATTAATTTCCTTTCTTGGTGACTCCTCATTGTCTTTCCTCTGGGTGTTATTTCGTCTCTTCATTCTGATTATCTCCCGATGGTTCAAATGTTGAGTTGCTTGGGCCTGGGCCATGTGCAGTGGGAGCCTCCCGCCACCCTAGTGTCACTGAAGAGCTCTGACACTAAGATGTGTGGTTGTTGTGGGTTGTTGGGAACCGGGCTTGCTCAGAGTCAGTGTTGTCAGTGTTCAATGTGGCCTCGTACATGCCCTTAGAATCAGGGACCCAGCCTGCACCGTACTGAAACAGAGACCCCCCTAAAGCGTGTTGAAAACCAGAGCCCCCTAACGTGCGCCAGGAGTCAGAGTTCTCCAAAAATCCAGTATCAGAGTCTCTGTTGCTTCGTGCGACCTTGCCTTGAGAATCAGGGTCCCTGTGTGCCCTTGCACCAGGAATTGGAGTCACTGGCTCTTAGTATGAATGCACAAGAAATCAGAATCTCAGGCGCAGGTGATAAGAAACACAGTCAAGTCACTGGTGCTTGGTGCTGCCTCCTGCCCAGAGAATCGAGGTCCCTGGGCCTGTGATACATGGGGCAAATTCCCTGTGTTCGCATGATCTCTCCCAGCCCAGGGCTCAGAAGCCGGCAGTGTGCATAGGCTCAGTTCCTGGGGTTCGTGCGTTTTCTCCCAGCCCAGGGCTCAGAAGCCGGCAGTGCACGTAGGCTCAGTTCCTGGGGATCGCATGATTGCTCCCAGCCCAGGACTCCTGAACCCAGCCCTATGCAGGATCAGTTCCAAGGTGCTTGTGCACTTCCAGGCTAAAGTTCCTGGAGCGCTGAGGCCCCGGCAAGGGGTGGGTCTATCAGTTAGTTACTCTGGTGCTCTCTGCAAGCCTGCAGGAAGGGGGGATGGGCTCGGTTACTCACGGATCTGCCGCGGGGATTTCTGAACTTTTGGTGTCGGCAGTTCTGTAGCTGTGGTCACAGGTCTCTGTCCCCAGTGGCTGCAGGGTCCTGGTATGCGTCTGAGATCAGACTGGGTGGTGCTGAGGCCAGGATCCTAGTCTCAAGCAGCTCTGTTTCCCAAGATGGCGTGGTCTGCAATTTTTAATTTAGTATTGGAAGGGTTAAAGAGAATAAAATGAGGCAGAGAAAGCTTATTGTGCCTTATTAGCAGCTTTCAGTCTTGAGTCCAGCATAGTTCAGATCAGCAAAAATCAACAAAAACCTATCTCTCCCTGTTCTCCCTGCTGACGCCCCGCCCCTTTTTCTGTATTAACCATTTACTCTGTCCTTAGCTGCTCTTCCTCCAAGATTTTTCCTTCTTTACTCTAAGTCCCAGAGGATCTGAAATCCTCCTCCTCCTTTACTACTTTTAATCTCTCTGACCATCCCCCTGTCTCCCAATCCAGGGCTCCTTCATCTCAGCAGGCTGAGAGCCTACCACCCTACCCAGCAAATCCTATCACCACCACCCTATCTCCCACCCACTCCAGAGCAGTTTTTGGGCTCTCTTCCTCCCCCAGGCAGAGCAGCTGCTGCCCTTAACAGAGACCCACTGTATATCTATCAGGAAGGGCAGGCAGGTTGCTGGTCTCAGGACTACATGATAAAAATCCTGCAGTCCCTCTCCCTCGTCCTACACAGGCCATGAGAAAATGTACTAATCTTAACCCAACAATCCTTTGTTTAAACTTCTCTGGGTTGGCAACCTTCACAAATTTTATACCTTTAAATGAACCTTAGACTTACAAAATTTTAACCTAATACAGCAACATTACAAATCAGGGAAAGGCAAATTAAAAGTTCTCTACTGTCTTCCTCCTAAAGTAGGGTTTGACCTATCTTTAAACAAATTAAACAACAGAAAAAGATAACAAATACTCTCATGTGTACAGCCACATGGCACAAAGTAACTTTTGCTTTACACAGACTCTCACACTTGCATTTATATACCAGGCAGCCTGAGTTTTGACTTTTTATGCCTTAACTCGGACTGTTCTTCAGCAGACTTTACTCAGAGTTTAAACAGTCCACCTGATTCCCGATTAATTTGCCTGAGGAAGCCTTATGACTTCTGGGGAGGTGATCAAGCTCCCCCTTCCACTCATTTGTAGTGGGCCTGACTGATAGGTGCCCCTACCTTACAGTTTCTGTTGACAGGTCCAGAAATGTCTGTCCACTCTCTCCAGATGCCGGCCAGGTCCTACGCTGAGGTTTGGGAGTGCCCGAAGTTCCCTGGTTCAATTCTGCTAAATCAGCAGAGCAGCACCTACCGGAGGCCTGTCTGGCTCCCCCAGGCACCAAACCCGGTCCACTCATTGGAGGCTAAAAGTCCAGCATGTTTGGCCTTCTTCATGGTCAGAGAACCATTAATGTTGCAGAAGACCAGAGAAAAACCAAGCCACACTTAGAGAAAGGGAGTTACATTTTAATTATAATTATGCACAGGCCCAGAGAAAAATGTATCTTTCAAATTCTGAGCTCCCCAACATGGCAGAAACTCTCTCTATTTAGACTTTTTCCATTCCTTCCTCTCCCAAGTTTGGAATGAGACTCCCGGGCCTTCTGAGAGAGAAGGCCTGTGTGCTGGGAAGGGGCCATGAGACCATATCTCAAGGCCTGGCTTGGTGCCAGCACTGACAAGTCTGTCTGGAGCATAGTTTTAGTTTATGGCTTCTCTGGAATGGGAGTAGTCTTATTATCCTTATTATTTAAGCAAGTGTTTACAGAGGCCAAAATAGCAAGTTTAAAATTTCAAACAGCAGTTTTTATGTAAGATGGATGCTTCACCAAGAGAGAAAAATCATAACATTACAGGCCTACCTCAAGAAGCAAGGAAAATCTCAAATAAATAATCTAACACTACACCTTTAAAAAACTAGGAAAATATAAACAAATAAAACCCAGAGTAAGGAGAAGGAGGAAATTAATAAAGATTGGAGCAGAAATAAATGATATGGAGGCTAAACCACAAAACAAAACAAAATCAATGAAACCAAGAGTTGTTTCTTTGAAAAGATAAAAACATTGGAAAACCTTCCACTAGATTCTTGAGAGAGAGAGGAGAGAGAGAGATCCCAAATAATTAAAATCAGAAGTGAAAGAAGAGAAATAACCACTGGCACAACAGAAATAAAAAGGATTGTAAGAAAACATTAAGAATTGTATGCCAACATATTGGACAATATGGGAAAAATGGATAAATTTCTAAAAAAACATGCAATCTTCCAAAACTGAATCAGAAAACCTAAATAGACCAATTACAACTAATTAAACTGAATCAGTAATCAAAAGACTTCCAGCCCTGACCAGTGTGGCTCAGTTGTTTGGAGCATCATTCCATATGCCAGTCAGGGTACATGCCTATATACCAAGGCTGCCAGTTGGATTCCATGTCAGGCAACCATTAAATGTTTCACTGTCAAATCTTTGTCTCTCTCAATTCTCTCTCTCTCTTTCTCTTTCTCTCTCTCTCTCTCTCTCTCTCTCTCTCTCTCTCTCCCCTTCCCCTTCTCTCTAAAAATCAATTAACTTGTCCTTGGGTGAGGATTGTTAAAACAAAACAAAAAAGAACTTCCTGCAAACAAAAGTCCTGGATTGGATGGCTTCCCAGGTGAATTTTACCAAACATCCACAGAACTAATTCCAAAAAATTCAAGAGGAGGGAAGACTCCAAAGCTCATTTTATGAAACCTGCATTATCTAAATTCCACAACCAGATAAAGACATTACAAAGACAAAAAATTATTGACCAAAATCTCTGATGAATACTGATGCTAAAATTTTCAACAAAATATTAGCAAACCAGGTCCAGCAACACATTAAAAAGATCATATACCATGACCAAGTAGGATTTAATTCTGAGGCTGCACATACAATACAATGTATATATGATGTACTATAAAATTTTACCCTGAAACTTATATAATCTTATTAAACAATGTCACCCCAATAAATTAATAAAAATTAAAAACAGAAAACATTTTCACATTTTCAATTTTTATTCTTTGATATACATATTTTTATTGTTGATAATATTATAGATGTCTCCCATTTCTCACCTTTACTCCATTCTCCCAGCCCCTACCCCCCGCCCCCAGGTCTTTACCATCCTATTGCCAGTATCCATGGGCTATGCATATATGTATATAAGTTCTCACATTCTTTATGAAGTTCAATCAGAGGAGGATTTAATTTGAGTCTGTGCCCTAAAAGAGTAAGTAAATGGAATATTTGATATATGTGTTTTAATTTATTTGGCTTTCCCAAAAGGAGAACCAATTTACATGAATTTTCAGATAGCCTTTATAAATTGCCTTAGGCAGTGTCCTTAGTAATATACATGAATCTCATTCATACCTAAAAAAACACAAAAAAAACACAAACAAACAAAAAAAACAAACTTCTCTAACCAAGGACACTAATGTACTATTGATAATAAATGTAACATGTTGAAAACAAAGATGGCGGCATAGGTAAAAACTGGAAATTGCTGCCTCGCACAACTACTTCAAAAATACAACTAAAAGACAAAACAGACATCATCCAGAACCACAGGAAGGCTTGCTGAATGGAAATTCTACAACTAGAAGGAAAGTGAAAAGCACACTGAGACTCAGAGGAGGTACGGAAGTAAAGTGCAGAGGTACAGAGGTGCACGCGAAAAGGGCTGGCAACTGAGGAAGTGGTTGTCTTTTTCAATCAGGAGGAAGTCTCAAGCTCCTGACTGCTCTGAACTCCAGTTTGGGCAAGTCCCTGGGGACCCAGACTCATACGGGGAGAAACTGGACTGTCTGGAAGCGGGCGGAACACGAGGGCGGCTTTCTCTCAGAGGTGCTTGCAGTGATTACTGGGACACTGAGATGCGGGGCCTCTTAGGGTAGGACTGAGGATCAGCCATAGATGTTTGCTACACCCTGTTGATTCCCTGAGACCCCACCCCACCCAGGCTGTGCACAGAGGCTTTTGCATATGAAAGGCCTGGCGTTTTACAATCTGAAAATTACCTAACAAACTGCAACTGGGTCAAAGAGACCCAGAACTTCCAAAAGAAGGCCGAAGGCCCCACAGCTGCTTGCATTGCTTCACAGCTGGGCCTCATCTGGGCACTTACAAACCCCAAACAAAGGAGAGGAATCTGCAGATCTCTCCATAGCTCCTGCTGGGTAGCCTCAGGCAGAGGCTAAATTAGCACCTCCATAGAGATCCAAGAGCCAGTGTACCCAGTGGTCAGAGTGGGACCATCCAGATTACAACTCCTCAGATCCATAAGGGACACACTCAGGGGGCAGACTCAGTGAGCACCAAAGCCCCACTGAAGCAAGTCTTGCCCCAGAAGGGTGTCTCCAGCACAGAAGTTCTTCCACTATAGACACATCTGAGTCTCACATCCAATTGGCCTGGAAGTCAATTCCTCCCAGTGATACCTACAACAATCAAGGCTTAACTACAACAAGACTGTGCACAAAGCCCACAAAGGAGTGCACCAAGAGTGTGCACCTCAGGTAATTAGGGAGGCTGAGCCACTGGGTCCATAGGACACCTAACACAGAAAGCCACTCTATCAACACAGAGAAGCAGCCAAAATGCAAAAACAAAGAAACAGGTCACAGATGACAGAAATGGAGGAAAGCAAACTACTGGGTATAGAGTTCAAAACCACGGTTATAAGGATTTTCAAGAATTTTCTAGAAACCACTGATAAATTGAGTGAGACCCTCAAAAATCTAATGAGACCCTCGAGGACATGAAAAAGGACCAACTAGAAATTAATCATACACTGACAGAAATAAAGAATATTATACAGAGTTCCAACAGCAGACTACAGTATCGCAAGAATCAAGTCAAATATTTGAAATACGAAGAAGCAAAAAACACCCAACAGGAAAAATAAGAAGAAAAAAGAATCCAAAAATCTGAAGATAGTGTAAGGAGCCTCTGGGGCAACTTCAAGTGTACCAACATCTAAATTATGGGGGTGCCAGAAGAAGAGAGAGAGCAAGATATTGAAAACCTATTTGGAGATATAATGACAGAAAACTTCCCCTACCTGGTGAAAGATATAGATTTACAAGTCCAGGAAGTGCAGAGAACCCCAAACAAAAGGAATCCAAACTGGACCACACCAAGACACATCATAATTAAAATGCCAACAGCAAAAGACAAAGAGAGAATCTTAAAAGCAGCAAGAGAAAAACAGTCAGTTACCTACAAGGGAGTACCCATACGACTGTCAGCTGATTTCTCAACAGAAAGTATGCAGGCTAGAAAGGAGTGGCAAGAAATGTTCAAAGTGATGAAGAGCAAGAACCTACAACCAAGATTACTTTACCCAGTAAAGCTATCATTCAGAATTGAAGGTCAGATAAGAAAAAGCTAATGGAGTTCATTACTACCACACCAGTATTATATGAAACTAGTAGCCCGGTGCATGAAATTCGGGCACATTAAAAGGGAATTAATTGCCCTAACCAGTTTCGCTCAGTGGATAGAGCCTCGGCCTGCGGACTCAAGGGTCCCAGTTTCAATTCTGGTCAAGGGCATGTACCTTGGTTGCGGGCACATCCCCAGTGGCGAGTGTGCAGGAGGCAGCTGATCGATGTTTCTCTCTCATTAATGTTTCTAACTCTTTATCCCTCTCCCTTCCTCTCTGTAAAAAATCAATAAAATATATTTTTTTCAAAAAGGGAATTAAATAGCAGAGATATTTTAATATTGCTATTTGCCCTTTCTCTATAATAGAAGTGTGAGAGATGAAAGGAAATTAGTTAAATGTATATGAAAATAAAATATAAATTTATTAATAAATAAACAGTAACAAAAGGATATAACAACAGCAGAGGCATGATTAAAAACGACAAAAACATGATATGAAAACAACAAAAACATGATATAAAAACATTAGTGATGCAAACAATGGCTGATAAAGTGATTAAACTTATTCTAATATCTCCCTGTACACCACATTAAGAGTGAAAACACTTTTAGAGTGCTTGACTAATTTCCCTTGTGATGAAGTACTTAGAACTTCAACTGTAACATCACATGCTCTTCAAACTCGAAAGAAAGCAACATATAACTGACCATGTGCAAAAACGGGTTCAGGTAGGAATATGCCTACTTTGTCTAGAGTTTGTCCTTGTGATTTATTAATAGTCATCACAAATGCTGGCATCACGGTAAACTGTCGTCGAATCAATTTAAATGGGAGGCCAGTGTCAGATGGGGACAAATTAATTCTTGGAATCAGAACAGCATCTGCCTCTGCAGATCCTGTTAATACTTCAGCTTCGATAATGTTAGGTAGTAATCTTTTGATAATAAATCTGGTACCATTACAAAGACCCCATTTACTATTGAGATTTCTCAATAGCATGATGATTGCACCCACTTTCAATTTTAATATATGACACAGCATTCCTGAAGGAGTAATACTATTAAGAAATTCTATGGGAAAATTTTCCTTTTCAGCATCATCTTTGGAATCAATGGAATCATAGCAGTGGTTCTCAACCTTGGCTGCACATTAGAATTGCCTGGGAATCTTTTTAAAATCCTGATTCCTGGGCCTCATCTTCCGGAAATTCTGTTACTTTGTTATGGGTGGGGCCACAACATTAGTAACAAAGAAACAGAATTAAAACTTTATTGTGGGGAGCTGCTACAGTGTTTTGGACAAGTTCAAGCCTTGGACTGATGAGAGGGCACAGTCCTCTCATTGCCACTTGCAAGTCCTAGCTTGGAGGGCAGGGCCTTCCCAGCACAATTATAGCCAACAGCTGTAGTTGTAAGCTTGAACCTATGGTCCGAACACGTGGCCCCACATGCCTGAATAATGTAAGCTTGATAGAGTTCAGGTGCATGTAGTTGAGTAGGATTGAAACCCAGGAGAATGTTGTAAACATCTTGGTCACGCCCTTACTTTGCCTCATAGCATCTGTTATAAAATAAAGGCATGGCTGTGGGCATGGTCGCTGTCTCTCAGAGAAGCAGCATCCCACCAAGACCTGGCTTTCATTCTCTTGTCTGTCTTTTCTAAGCTTTTCAGCCACCCCCACTCAGGTTCCCCCCTGGCCGTACTGACGCGTGCACATTTTAGAAAGATCTGCCTCCATGCTCCAAGGGTGGGTTCCTGCCTCAAACCGTGCCCTTACAGGAAATAGCTATGGGAAATAGCTTGGGGGAGGGTGCAGGCATTGCCAAGACAACCCCTGCAGGACTGACTTTTTCCGGTTGGTCGCCCGCCAGAACCCGGTCGTGATGAACACCACCCATGGTTTTTATATAAGTAGATGCTTAAAGGTATCCTTTATGAAGAGGAAGAAGAAGAAAAAGATAAAGATACAAATTATGAACAACAAATACACATCTATCAACAAGTGAATCTAAAAATCAAGTGAATAAATAATCTGATGAACAGAATAAACTGGTGAATATAATAGAATCAGGGCATAGAAAGGGAGTGGACTGACTATTCTCGGGGGGGAAAAAGGTGTGGCGGGTGTGGGAAAAGACTGGACAAAAATAGTACACATATGGATGAGGATAGTGGGGGGGTGAGTAAGGGCAGAGGGTGGGGTGGGAACTGGGTGGAGGAGAGCTATGGGGGGAAAAAGAGGAACTACTATAATAATCTGAACAATAAAGATTTAATTAAAAAAATACCATAATATGTTGTTCTTGGACCCTATATTAATTGTGTTCTTCTGTAGCATGTGACATCATTGACCAGTCTACCTTTCTGAAACCCCCCCCTTTTTTTTCTTTTAGCTTCTATGTTGATATCTTGGTCTTTTTACTTCTGTAAATGTTTCCATTTAATTCATTGGCCCCTTCCCTTATGCTCACTTTGTATATATTGGTGTTATATAGAATCAGTCTGCCTTCTCATCCTCACTGTGAACTCCCCACATTAGAGATTCCAGGTATCAAAGGAATTTTTCTAATATATATTGCCGGTGTTCATTATTCTGTCACATCATTTCTTCAAAAGTGTTGTGGTATCCTTGACAAAAAAAGGGGAAAAGATAGTTATGATATATGGGTAGCTTTTTCCAACCAATTCATGGTTCACCTGAAGACTTACAGATAATCAATTGTTTATAATATACATGATAAAAAGATTTGTGTCTGAGATTGAGAAATGTTATGTTCTCACTATGGAGGGCAGTCATAAACTCTTCTGTGGTCAAGGAAGCAGGGCAGAGAAAGAGATAAACCTTCTAGAGTTATAATTAAACAAGGAAAATGTTTGGCAGTCTGAGTAAACATGTGTATGGTAGAATTTCTTATAGAATAATGTTATGATTCCTAGAGAAAAATGTTATTAAAAGAGAATCATACTAAAAATGTATTTTATAATTGTTTGAATAAATAAAATAGATAAAAACTTGTAGTGAAAAACAGACATCTCTTTTGATTTAGGTTCAATACACTTTATTTCATTAAGCAAGATAAAGCAATAAAGAGTAGGCTAGCATCTAAAATTGATTTGGCCTTAAGAGTACAAATTCTGATGCTAATATCCTACAAGAAAGTGGATAACATAAATAGGTCCATCCTTGTAAGAACACTTTATAAAGACTAAAGAAAACAAAACAAAACTAAACTAAACTAAACTAAACTAAACTAAACTAAACTAAACTAAAGACAAACAAGCAATCCTCTACAAATGACAGGTTGGTCACTGGGTGAAACTACTCACCTTCACTTCATGTTTGTTTAGATGATGTGGTCAGATCTGATGAAACTCCTTGGCTTTCTCTACCGTGAACAAAGCACTAACTTTGCACAAGCAATGATTCTTGAGAAGGCATTCATGTTATAAATATCAACAACCAGTTATAAACCAAAGGACCACATACAATAATTGTACCCATGATGGAAGATGAGGGCATATGATGGGGGCTTTAAATAGCAATTCTGAGACACTGGTGAATGGATATCCTGAAAAAGGGTATGGATAGAGGGATTAATGATTGGCTAATGTTTAGTTGTTTTTTAAAATATATTTAATAATGAATATAAAATCAATGTACAATTATACAAGATAACGTTGAATGGGTTAAGTAATAAATATAAGTTGGACAGTTGTAATGAGAAGTTAAGATCAGTATTCACATGTTTTGTTATTTAGGATATCAGTATTTCTTGGACTGAGAATTTCTATATGATAATTTTGAAGTTGACTCAAGAATGTATTTCTTATTTTAAAATAATTATTCTGTTCCAGAGGCTCCGTGCACAAAATTCGTGCATGGGTGCGGTCCCTAGGCCTGGCCGGTGATGATGATACTATTTCTTATTTCTGTCAAAATCTCAAATGGAATTTTAGTTATGAAATGATTGACCTAAGTGTAGGAATATCTGACAAATTCTAAGGTCTTAAATATATCTTAAGTATTCCTTCTAGATAAGGTAAAACTATTCACACAGAAAAGTCTCTACTCAGAGACTAAAGGGAATAAAATTTAGAGCATTGTTTATATAATTTAGCCTACCTGCCATCCGCAGCAGAGATGATTAGAGTACTTATTAAATATTTTGATTCTTGAGCCTCCTCCCAGAATTTCTTAATGAGAACATCTAGGATCTCCACTGGGATTCTAAATTAAAAAAAAAAAAATCCACATGTGATTTATTTTTTTAAAAAAATATTAAAATCTGAGAAAAACTGCCCTACTAGTGATCTTTGGCTCCAGCCCAAACTATATCCAAGTGAAACCATTATTGATATCTTTGCCACAATAGCTTTGCAAAACAGAAAAAGAAGATCAGTCATGGCTGTATTAATGGTAATGGCAAGAATAGTCAGCATTTGAAAATATATTACCAGGCTGAACTCCTCTGCTTTAACCAAGGTAAAGATTTATTAACTAATAAACATATATTTCATACTTTATCACAAAATCCAACTGTTATTATTAAAGAAAATTATGCCTATATTTATATTATACTTTACAAAATGGTCGTTTTAAAAATCCTCACCCAATGAGTGAGAATATTTATTTTTTTCCATTGATTTTTAGAGAAAGTGCAAGGGAGGAGAAGGGGGAGAAAGAGAGAGAGAGAAACAATAGGGAAACATCAATGTAAGGATGACACATTGATTAGTTGCCTCCTGCACGCACCACGACCATAGAGGAGATTGAACCTGAAACCCAGGTACATGCCCTTGACAGGCATCCAATCCAAGACCCTCTAGTGAGCAGGCCATCACTCCAACCATTGAGCAAAATGGGCAGGGCTACAAAATAATCTTTATTTCTAAAATCTTATGAGTGATCTGGCTCTCTTCTGAGTTTAAGCTAATGAGATTGAGGATGAGTTTCGAAGATGATAAATTATCATTGTATTTGTTAGTAAACATTTGTAAAATACAACGAGAAGTTATAGTCATTAAATTTTGACTGTTCATGATTATTTCTGATGAATAGGATTTGGAATGATGCTTTCTCCTTTAAAACAATTTTTTTTTTGCAGTGCTTGATTTCCTCTTATACACTTATTTAAAAGCTAGAGGCCCAGTACATGAAATCTGTGCATGGGTAGGGTACCTAGGCCTGGCCAGCAATCAGGGCTGATGGAGCCATCCAGCTGCCGACAAGGGCCTTCCTTCATTCTGTGCTGCCCCCTGGTGGTCAGCGCCCGTCATAGCTAGTGGTTGAATTCCCAGTTGGTTGAACTCCCAATGGGACAATTTGCATATTAGCCTTTTATTATATAGGATAACTCAATCTTTATATTTTCCATTTTACATAAAATTTAAATGAAAGTAGTGAGAGGAAAATAAACAGTGTTCATTAATATACTTTAATTTGGTATTCAAGCCATCTTTAAGTGATTTTCTGAATTATAATTTTATTGAATTAATTGGGGTGACACTGATTAACAAAATTATACAGGTTTCAGGTACAAAATTTTACAACACATTATCTGTACACTGCATCGTGTATTCACCACACCAAGTCAAGTCTCTCTCCATCTCCATTTATCCCCCCTATGTCATCCACCCCCTCCCCATCCTCCCTCTGGCAATCCTCACTGCTGTACATGTCCATGACTTCTTTCCCTTTTTTTGCTCAATCTTTCCACCCCCAACCCGGTGCCCCCCACACTAACAGCTCTCAGCCTGCTCTCTATCTGTGAGTCTGTCTCTATTTTGTTTGTTAGTTCATTGTGTTCATTAGATTCCACATATGAGTGAAATCATATGGTACTTGTCTAAAATATTTATTTTAAAAAGTTAAAAAAACATTTATTTAATTATCAAACATTTTAAAAGAATGTTCTTTTCTTTACAATAACCTTCATTACACATAATATACCATATGGAATATTTATTATTGGATTATGTTAATTATTCTTAATCAAATTTTAACAAACAGAAATTTTACACATATTTGACCCAATATTGTTATTATATTTTAAAACTATTCTTCCGCATTTCATCTTCCAAAGTCATTTTTCAATAATTATCTAACATTCTTTATATTAAAAAATTGTGGTAATAACGCATTAGCATGATATATTTCTTGAAGTAGCTAAAACTTAAATAAACTTTTCTACTATTTAAATTCCACATTCTGCAAAGTAGGAGACATACAGTGTATTACCTATTATACAGTTCCTGTGTGAAGACACAGCATGATGACACAGAAACTCAGTAGCAAAGTAGAATAATGAAATCTTGGTCTCCTAAGTCCCAGTTTATTGCTTTATATAGCACATGAGATTTTCACTGAATTCTGATTTTACTAACCTTTTTTACATTTAAAGAGGTATTTTCCCAAGTGAGAAAAATCAAGCATTAAATAAGAGAGTCAAAAATCCGAGTGAACGAATTCTCTTGGTATCTAATCCCTGGACTCCATCATCCATTCACTGAATAGAAGCCTCTGATATTTATGACATAAGCTGTTGGTTGCCTACCATGCAGGCATTTTCTTCATTTTTTTGTGAACTTTTATTTTGTTTTAATCTTCATCCTATTATAAACCCAGAAAAGTTTACCCCTTCCCTTTCTCCTGGGGCAAATATTGAAAAGTCTAAAACAATCTTGGCATTCCCATTTCCTTGATCAATAATTGGTTGAAGCAATGGCATTTGACAGAATTTTTGCCAAATAGAGAGAAGGGTAAGCTGGCTGGGAAAGTTCATTAGCTGAATCAGCCATTACACCACCATGAGAAGCTACCCAAAAGTGATAGTATGTTTGAGACTAGAGGAGCTTACCAGAAAATGCACAACCTACAGACCCCTTCTTATGTGAGACAATGCATGTTCTTACCTTTTGAATCATTTTAATTAGTTATTTTGTTCCTTGCAATCAATAGCATTCAGACAAATAAAATATGGAAAGTCTGCTTAGTAAGTATATATAGTCCATTCTATATTGACTGCATCATCAATACTAATATAATTTTCCCAAAGCCCATAACAAACCCTTTCTGCAGATTATGTTTAACTGACTTTTGGAACTTCCTTTAATAAGATTCCAAACTCATATTGGCATGCTCATACAAAACATTTCAAACAGTACAGATAGCAGTTTTATCAAAGTATTTGATTTTTCTTCAAATATTTATGAGATTCTGAAATCCTAACAGAGAAAACATAAAATAATGTTTGTAGATTTAAAGTGTTCTATCATCTTACTCTTTAGTTCATTTAATTGCATTTATATTCATATGTACAACTCTAATTAGGCTGTTTGACTAGTTACAACTGGGAATCATTTCATAATCATTCTCTTCCTATTCAGGTATTTATTTTCAAACCATTATGACTTTTTGAAATTAGAATTTATGTTTTATATTTAAAAATATTTTATTGATTTTTAGAGAGAGAGGAAGGAAGAAGGAAAGAGAGAGGAACATCGATCCACTACCTCCTATACTCCCTCTATGGGGGATTAAGCCTGAAACCTTTTGGTGCTTGATTACACACCCAACCAACTGAGCCACACCAGCCAGGTCTGGAACTAGAATATTTTTAAATGTAGAAACTCGGTCAGGAGATTAAATTTTTTTGTTTCACTATTTATTATTGTAAAAAACTTTTACATATTTATATTAATATTTTTATTTAAAAATAGATTATATTCTATATACAGTTATGCAATTTGCTTTCATGATTGTCAATATATCTTGGTCATATTTTAATATAAACCCATAGATGTCTCATTTGTTCTTTTAAATGGTTGCAGTATTCTATTGTGTGGTTGCATTTTTTATATTATTGTTGTTTGTTTGTTTGTTTGTTTTAACCATGTCCTTACTTAGGACATGGACATTTAGACTGTTTTCTAAATGTTCACTATTGCAAATAATTGAGTAATCAATATTTTCTAACTTGCATACATTTGAAATAATGAAAAATGCTGAGTTCAAGTTATGAATATTTACAACAGTCATAGATATATCCAATTGTTCTATAAAACTATTGGAAACTTTATGTTTCCTCACATATTTATTAAAAGTCACAATACTGATTTATTTTCTGTTTTTGTCAATATGATGAGCATAAAATTCTTCATTTTAACTTGCATTTTCATGTTTATTAGTGATGATATGCTTGTATGCATACACGGCATTTTTAGTTTCTGTTTGTATATAAATTATTTATTTATGGCACATGGTATTTTTATTTTATTTCTATATTTGACACTTTTAGAATTACTTCTAAATTTTGAGGATAATAATTATATATCCATTGATATATTAAATTGTGTACTAGAGAGGAGCAAAACCAAACAACAGATTTAAAAATAAGTTTTAGCATCAAACTATGAACCAGGAGGTCATTCCTGGGTTGTGGGCTCAATTCTTAGTGTGGGGCCTGCAGGAAGCAGCCATCAATGATTCTCTCTAATCATTGATGTTTCTATCTCTGTCTCCCTCTCTCTGCTGTTTGAAATAAATAAAAAATACTTATTTTTTATTTTATTGATTAAGTTATTTCATATGTGTCCTTATCCCCACATTACCCTCCATCTGCTCCCACTCATGCCCTTGCCGGGAGCCGGTCCATCCTTGCTGTTTCAAGGGACCTGGCATATATGGCATACTGTTCTTAATATGTTTGCTCACCTTCTTGGCACTATGTGTTTTAACCAAGGTCACCTCTCCGAGAAAGGTTGTTTCCCCAGGTAGAGATTTTCCCCTGAAGTTAGGGAGGGAATAAAACTCCTTCACTAAGTGCCAGGCGGGTAATTAATCTCTTTAACTACGAACAATCATGCTTAAGCTACATAATCTTTACTCCCTGGAATGGAGATAAGAAACACCCTAACCTTTGGAATAGAGATTGATAGGATTGAATCAACTGGTGTAAATACAGATGTAACAAGAAAACAAGAGACAGAACTCAGAAGACAGGACCAAGAGACTCAGAAGCTGGACACAGAACTTAGAACACAGAATTTAGAAGACAGAACTTAGAAGAGACAGAACTTAGAAGACAGAACTTAGAGACAGAACTTAGAACACAGAACTCAGAAGACAGACAGACCCTGGCTGGAGAACCTGGAGAACGTGGCTGGAGAACCTAGCAAGAGAACATGGACACAGAACTTGGCTGGAGATTGTAGCTAGAGATCCTGGCAAGGCTGCTGATCAACTGAACGCTGTCTCCATGTCATTCCTTCTTCGCCGACTCCGTCCACACCTTTGGGGACCCCTGGACCCACTGGGGTTGGACCCCGGCATGCCCTCACCACCCTCTTGTCTGTGTCCATTGGTTAGGCCTATATGCAACTATATAAGTCCTTTGGTTGATCTCTTACCCTTACCCCCACCCTCCCCTACCTTCCTTCTGAGGTTTGACGGTCTGATTGAGGCTTCTCTGTCTCTGGATCTGTTTTTGTTCATCAGTTGATGTTGTTCATTATATTCCACAAATGAGTGAGATCATGTGATTTTTATCTTTCTCTGACTGGCTTATTTCACTTAGCATGATGCTCTGCAGTTCCATCCATGCTGTTGCAAATGGTAAGAACTCTTTTTTTTTTTCCCCACCGTGTATTATTCCATTGTGTAGACATACCACAGTTTTTTAATCCACTCATCTATTGATGGGCACTTAGGCTGTTTGCAAATCTCAGCTATGGTGAATTGTGCTGCTAGGAACATAGGGGTGCATATATCCTTTCTAATTGGTGTTTCTAGTTTCTTGGGATATATTCCTAGAAGTGGGATCACTGGGTCAAATGGGAGTTCCATTTTTAGTTTTTTGAGCAAACTCCATACTGTTCTTCACAGTGGCTTCACCAGTCTGCATTCCCACCAGCAGTGCATGAGGGTTCCTTTTTCTCTGCATCCTCGCCAGCACTTGTCCTTTGTTGATTTGTTGATGATAGCCATTCTGATAGGTGTGAGAAGGTAACCCCTTGTTGTTTTGATTTGCATCTCTCAGATGATCAGCGACTTTGAACATGTTTTCATATGTCCTTTGGCCTTTCTTCTGTCTTCTTACAAAAAGGATCTATTTAGGTCCATTGCCCATTTTTTGATTGGGTTGTTTATCTTCCTTTTGTTAAGTTGTATGAGTTCCCTGTAAATGTTGCAGATTAAACCCTTATCAGTGATAACATTTGCAAATATGTTCTTCCATGCAGTGGGCTTTCTTGTTGTTTTGTTGATGGTTTCTTTTGTTGTGAAAAAGCTTTTTATTTTGATGTAGTCCCAATTGTTTATTTTCTCTTTAGTTTCCAATGCCCTAGGAGCAGTATCAGTGAAGAAATTGCTTCGGCATATGTCTGAGATTTTGCTGCCTGTGGATTCTTCTAGTATTTTTATAGTTTCCTGTCTTATGTTTAAGTCCTTTATCCATTTTGAGTTTATTTTTGTGTTTGGTGCAAGTTGGTGGTCTAGTTTCATTTTCTTGCATGTATCTGTCCAATTTTCCCAACACCATTTATTGAAGAGGCTGTCTTGACTCCATTGTATGCTCATGCCTCCTTTGTTGAATATTAATTGAGCATAGTGGTTTGGGTTGATTTCTGGGTTCTCTATTCTGTTCCATTGATCTATATGTCTGTTCTTGTGCCAGTACCAGGCTGTTTTGAGAACAGTGGCTTTGTAATACAGCTTGATATCTGGTATTGAGGTCCCACCTACTTCGTTCTTCTTTCTCAGCAGCAGCTATTTGGGGTCTTTTTTTTATTCCAGATCAATTTTTGGAAAGTTTGTTTTAGGTCTGTGAAATATGCCATTGATATTTTAATGGGGAGTGCATTGAATCTATAGATTGCTTTGGGTAGTATGGACATCTTGATGATGTTGATTCTATCAATCCATGAACACGGTATGTTCTTCCATCTGTTTATGTCTTCCTCAATCTCCTTTTCAGACCCCACAGATATACAAAAGATTGTATATCTTAAAAAAATACTATGGACAACTCTATTATAACAAACTAGACAACCTGGAGGAAATGGACATATTCCTAGAAAAATACAGCCTTCTAAAACTCAATCAGGAAGATTCTAAAAATCTCAATAGTCTGATAACTATGGAAGAAATTGAAGCAGTCATCAAAAAGCTTCAGCAAACAAAAGCCCAGGTCAGACAGTTTCACAGGGGAGTTTTACCAAGCATTCAAGGAAGAACTAAAACCTATCCTCCTCAGACTATTCCACAAAATTCAAGAGGAAGGAACACTTCCAAGCTCATTCTATGAAGCCAGCATCACCCTAATACCAAAACCAGATACAGACAACACAGTGAAAGAAAATCACAGGCCAATATCCCTCATGAACATAGATGCCAAAATCCTCAACAAAATTCTAGCAAATCAGATCCAGCAGTACATCAGAAAGATCATACACCATGACCAAGTAGGATTTATCCCGCTGATGCAAGGATGATACAATATCCACAAATCAATAAATGTGATATATCCCATAAACAAATTGAGAGCTAAAAATCACATAGTCATATCAATTGATGCAGAAAAAGCATTTGACCAAATCCAACACCCTTTCTTGATAAAAACACTCAGCAAGGTGGGAATAGAAGTATCATACCTCAACATGATAAAAGCCATGTATGACAAATCCACAGCCAACCTCAAACCCAATGGGCAAAACTAAAACCATTTCCCCTAAGATCAGGAACAAGACAAGGATGCCCACTCTCACCACTCCTTTTCTACATAGTACTGGAAGTACTAGCCATTGCAATCAGACAAGAAGAAGAAATAAAAGGCACACAAATTGGAAAAGAAGAAGTAAAACTGTCCTTATTCGCAGATGACATGATCCTGTATATAGAAACCCCTAAAGAATCCATCAAAAAATTATTAGACTTAATAATTGAATTCGGCAATGTAGCAGGATACAAAATTAATGTCAAGAAATCTATGTCATTTCTTTACACTAATAGTGAACTTACAGAAAGAGAAACTAAAAAAGCAATTCCATTTAGCATCGCACCAAAAAAATTAAGACACAGAGGAATAAACTTGACTAAGGAGGTAAAAGAGCTATACGCAGAAACATACTTAAATTTTAAAATGAACTCTAGCCTTTTAATTATTGTGATTCTACCCATTTTTGGATAAAATGATGCATTGCAACAATTCTTTAAAAACCTCTTAAGTAATAGCAGTCATTTTATAATTAATATCAACATTATCTTGAATACATATATATGAAACTATTATTGATTAAAACATTTCACATAATAGACATAAAGACAACTAATAGACAGTCATAAATTTGAATTTAATGGGAGAATGCTAGAGTATGGAATGATGCTAAATAAATTGATAATGAATCACAATGATGTCTTAAGCGATTACTACGTGAGAGCATCCACCTTTTTGCTATTTTATTTTGTATTTTAATCAAGTTTATTGGAACTTAATTGTGCCTATTCGTTTCTGTATTATTTATGACAGCTTTCATGAAACAAAGTGGTGAGAAGTTACAGCATAGCCTATATGGATTGCAAAGCTGAAAATATTTACTATGTGGCCAGTTAAGAAAAAACAAATGCTGACTAATGCCTTACATTTTAAAATATTAAACAAAGAGTTTTCAAATATATTAAGCATCTCAACTAAAACTAATACCATTTATATCTGCAATACCATATTTTACAGCCCGAAACTAGAATTATGCACAGGAAACAAACTGGTAAATGAATTAACAAATGATGACTGTTCAGGATGAAGCCATCAATAAAGGAATGCTTACTTAAAAGAGTCAAAGTCACTTCTCTCATCTCCCGCTCCTGCTAAACTTCCTTTTCTTCTTCTTCTTCTTCTTCTTCTTTTCTTCTTCTTCTCCTTCTTCTTCTTCTTCTTCTTCTTCTTCTTCTTCTTCTTCTTCTTCTTCTTCTTCTTCTTCTTCTTCTTCTTCTTCTTCTTCTTTCTCTCTCTCTCTCTCTCTCTTTCTCTCTCTCTCTCTCTCTCTCTCTCTCTCTCTCTCTCTCTCCTTCTAATTTGTATTTCTCTGCATCTATCTATATGTCTCACTTTAATTTCCCAGATAATTTTAGAATTGTGTCTTCAGGCAGAATCTATCCTGCAGCATTTTACCTTATTGTGTGGGGCTGGGGATCAATTCTCCCTAGTAATTAATTTACTGAAGAGATAAAAAACTGTGACTCTCTGTGATAACAAAAACAAATGATCAAGATTAAAAAGTCAGTTTTTAGTGTGTACAATGGATTTAAGTACTTTTAATTTAAAACAAAAATGAATATTTGTACAATACAATACAAAATGTGTTTTATAAAGGAAAAAAGGAAATAAAGGTTATAGGTTGGAATCAGCAGCTTGTTGAAGAAGTCAAAAGCTTGAAATTCCAGCTATCTTTATAGAAAATAAATATCCAAGAAGAAAAACAGGGATGCTATTCGACTATAAGAGTCAATCTAGATTTAGTACAATGAACATGTGTTAATGTAAATCGCCACAAAATCTAAATAACCCTTCACATGTTAATTTAAATTCTAAATTGAGGGTAGTTTTTCTATTATTGCAAGCTTAAGATTTTGATCGATATAGATCCTTTTTTGGTTTATATTTTAGTAATTGTTTTAAAACATTTTGAAACATTAGAACTTTATCACAAGACTCAGCACACTCATTGGGTTGCTGTGTGAGTTTTATGCTGTCATTAAACACATGTAAATAGTTCTTGAGTCATAGAGTTGTAGCATAATAATTGGAGAACAGGAGGAATAAATGTTGGCAGTGTAATAAGCTCCGTGGCAAACACCAGTTATCTTTGAGAATAATTGTATAATTTCTACATATATTAACTCGATCTGGTGCCTATGCTTATTTTGCTAATGTTCACGTTTTAAGGCATGCCACAATTGCAGTCAGTGGTTTACCTATACTCTAGGCGATGCTCTTTGTGCATCTGGTGACTGAAGAAACAAACATTAAATCAAGTGGAAATAGCCAACTTGTGTGGCTATTGAACACTATTAACATAGAGCTTACATAATAGGTTAACTTAATTTCTGCAGGTATAATTACAACAGGATAATTAATACAATTTAGAAAAGCAAATATCCTAAAGTTATGAAATGCAACTTAAAATAGACATTGGAATTTTCCTATAATTCTAATTTTCCAGTGAACACTGCACATTATTTAGTAGGATAAAGAGTGAATTGCTACTGACAGAAATCATGAAGTAAGATCTATATAATTAACATGCAGAAGTAATTATTTAGACCCATTCCTGTCTCTTTAAAGACATTGATCTATTATGTTATTTTCCCTTACACTTTAATTACTCCCTCTTCATTGATTCCTTCATTTTGCCACAAGCATGCTCCTGCTTCCTCATCTTAAAACAAAACAAAACAAAACAAAACAAAACAAAACAAAACAAAACAAAACAAAACAAAACAAAACATTTTAAAGGCATTCCCTTAACATAAGTGTCGGATTAAACTACTCTCCCATCTCTTCCCTTCACTGCAACACTTCTTAGGAGATAAATCTACTCTGACTTATACCTTTTGCCTCACATTTGCAACCTCCCACACTACTGAATATGTTTTCTATAAAGTCTCTGAAGATTCCTTAAAAAATATTCAATCATTGTTTTTTGTTTGTTTTTACAATCTTACAGAATCTCTGCAACATTTATTGCTGCTTACTAAAATAGTCTCCAAGATGAAGCAGTCCTATCCTCAGTACAACGAAGCATTTTATGCTCCAAGGACAAGTTGCCATCCACTATGCCTCAAGAATGCCCTGCATGTGCATTTCTTCATAACTTTAAGCTAAAATCTTAAACTTACTATCCTCTCCCCATCCCTTCATTTTAGTCTTCTTTGTGTTTTATTTACCACTTCTAGAAGACTTAGTCTTATCCTATCTTATCCCATTTTCTTCATTATTATTCAATTCCTCTTAACTTTGAATAACCTTTTTTATGTTCCTATTTGACAATTGTTTAAAATGTTTTCAACGCATCATGCTAGATCAATAGAATATCCACAAGAAAAACAAGTGACCATAACACATTACCTCTCATTCCACAGATAAATTTATATATCCTAGAACTAAATGTTGAACCTAATTGTTTTTACTAAAACTGGGGAAAAATTATTTGCATGCACAGTAAGACAGGATTTTTAAGATAGAACACAAAGAGCAAAATATAAAAGAAAAATAACAATTTAGACTTTATCAAAATTAAATGTTTTCTTCAGAAATACAACATTAAGAATATAAAAAGTAATGCCAGACAATGGAAGAAAATATCCATAATATATATATATATATATATATATATATATATATATATATATCACAATTAAAGTGCATCAGAATATATAAAGAAAACTTGCAGTGCAATAGGGTGGGAAAATTTTTAAAATAGACAAAGAATTCGAATAAACACTTCATCAAAAAATACATATGCATTGCCCACAAACATACATATAAAATGCTCAAAATCATTAGTCATTAAGTAAATAAAAATTAAATCCATAATGAGGTACCTTTACAAATTGATTAAATGGCTAAAATTAAAATGAGAGTGATGATATTGAATGTCAATGAGAATGGTCAGCAACAGGAACTCATACACTACTGGTTGCAACACAGAATTGTACAACTACAGTTGGAAATATTTTGGTAGCTATTTAAAAATATTAATTTTGTACTTACCATGTGATTCAGCTTTCTCACTTCTAGGCACTTTTCAAAGAGTAATAAAAGCATAGGTCCAGAAAAAGGCTTGTATATGAACATTCATAGCAACTTTATTTCATAACCTGAAACCAAATAGCTATTAAAATGTCTGTAAACAAGTGCACAGACAACCAGTTGTGGTATATCCATAAAGTGAAAATCTACTCAGCAAAATAAGTAATTAATTAAATAAGGACTGATACACAGAACATCTATGGAAATCAAAGTTATACTGAGTGAAAGAAGTCAGTCTCTCTCCCCTGCCAAAAAAAGTACATATTGTACTATTATATTTATATGAAACTCAAAATAATTTATAATGAGCACATTAGTGGTTTCCCAAGGATAGAAATGGAAGGATAAACATGTTATAAATAAGCATGAGAAAACTGAGGGGTAGTAAAAATGTTTGTTACCTTGATTGTGATGAGGTTTTAACAGTTATACATTTATACACCTATATAAAAACTAACCAAATTGTACAGTTTATGGATTTGTAGCTTATTATTATTAAATTCAAGCAAAATAAAGTTTAAAAAAGAACAAAAAGAATTATATTGTGGGAAGAGTATATACTTTGTAGCTAGACAAATGTGCATTTGAAATAATCTGCTAGTTAGTAATGGTGTGATCTTGACCAAACTACTTAACTTCTATGATATTCAACTTTTCAACTGTAAGAGGAAGAAATTATAGTTGATTTGAAGATTAAATCAGCTCCTAAGTAATACATATTAAAGTTACACATAGCAGTGGCTTCAAGGAAGAGGTCATAGTGAGAAGCTCCAGGAATTCTTCCTGGTTTCCTCCAGAAAGCCCTCTCCATTAAAGCAACCATTGAGTTAGAAGGAAAACAACTATTTTGGAACTCTGGAGTCTACAATTTTTTTTTCATATTTCAGGGGTAGATTTGATGAGGAGAGATACTGCTAAATCTTGGTGAATTTTGCCATTATGTGTTATGCTCCCAGCTTAATGGCAGGTAGACTGAAGGTAGCAATCTGTAATCCAGGTGTGTATTATTGATGACAGAGGGGGCAAGAAATACCTTGCCCTCTAAGAATTGGATTTCTGGATTTTGATCACTGCTTTTGATTACTGATTATGTAGAACAGCAACCAGACAATTTCAAACCCATAGGCTAAAACAGTTTCCCTGGTGGAGATCATCAGAGGGAACTTACAGAGACAGACACCCTTTTCTTCTTTTTCTTATTGAATCCAGGCATTTGAGGAAATATTGACAGCTTATTTGGCTGAACATACATAGAATAGAACAGAATTCAGTGACTAAACATAGCTATTTTGCAAAAATAGTTTGAAAAAGTCACTAAACAAAGGGATAGCTATCCTCTTAATCAAGTAAAACAACAATCTTGAGGGAGGAGATAAAATCAGAATCCAAAGTTACCACATTAGATTACTCAAAGTGTCCAGTTCTCAACACAACAATAAAAAATAACAGGTATACAGAGAAACTAGAAAGTATGCTTCACTAACAAGAAAAAAGTATTAACTGAAATCAGTTCTGAGGAAGCCCCACACATTGAATTTACTAGACAAAAATTTTAAATTCACTGTCTTAAATATGTCAAGCAGCTGAAAGAAATCATTAACAAAGAACTAAAGAAAATCAGGAAAATGCTATCAATAACATTAAGAGATGGAATGTTGAGTGATAACAATAAAAGACAGAAATTACAAAAGGAAGTTGTATAGGAATTCTAGAGCTAAAATACAACAGCTGAAATTTTATAAATACACATACACAAATGCTATTTAAACAGGAAGAAGAAAAAAAATCTGAAACTTTAAGAAAGGATAGTTTAAGTAACATTCTGCTGAGTAGAAAGAAAAAAGAATTAAAAAATAAAGGGACGCCATTAAGTATGCTGTCATATACATTATTAAAATCCCAGAAGGAGAAGAAACAAAAAGAGGAAAAAAATACTTGAAGAAAAAAATGACTGAAAGCTCAAATATGACAAAAGACATTACTCTATACATCCAAGAGCTTTACTAAACTCCAAGAGGATAAACTCAAAGAATCCCACACCCACCAAGACACAGCATATATGGTTGAAAGACAAAGAGAGAATCTTGAAAGCAACAAGAAGAGAAGCAGCCCATCAAGATATTCTTTGTAGGATTTCTCATCAGAAACCATGGAGGACAGAAGACAGAAGACAGTGAGATGATGTATTTAAAAAGTTGAAAAAAATGTCAACCTAGAATTGTACGTCTGCAAAACTATTCTTCAAAAATGAAGAGAAAATTAAAACACTTCCAAATAAACAGAATCCATGTACTACAATAAATGCTAAGGGATTCCTTTTGCCTGAAACTAAAAAAATAGTAGGTATTAACATGAAGCCATCCAAATAAATAAAAATTACTGGTCAATATAACTATATAGATATATGTAAAAGCTATTATTCTTGTATTTTGGTAATGTAACTATTTTTGTTGATTCCTATATGATTTAAAAGTATAATCATAAAAATATGTTAACAGGCACATATCATAAAGATGTAGTTTGTGAAAAATAACAACATAAGTGGTTAGAGTTAGATCTAAGCAGGGTTCATGTACACAATATACATTTAAAGCCGCATTGGTATAATTTTACACTGAGTTGCTATAAATTTAGAATATTAATTGTATTTCCCATGGTAGCTACTAAAAATTATATATATAATATATGTACAGAAAAGGAAATGAGCCCTAGCCAGTTTTGCTCAGTGGATAGAGCATCAGCCTATGGACTGAGAAGTCCTAAGTTCAATTCCAGTCAAGGGCATGTATCTTGGTTGTAGGCTCCCAGCCTTGGTCAGGGCATGTGCAGGAGCCAACCAAACAATGTCTCTCTCTGTCTTTCCCTCTCCCTTTCACTCTCTTTAAAATCAATGGAAAAGATTCTCAGTGAGGATTACAAAAACGAAAGGAAAAGGAAATGAGGAGAGAATAAAAATGATACACTAGAAAAACATCAATCAAAGAAGCTGTATAAAAGAAATGAGGAACAAAAATATATTTGAAATGTCTGGAAAATATCATAATGGCATAAGTAATTCCTTAATTATCAATAAAAGTAAATGTATTGAACTCAGAATTTGAAAGACATAGCAATCTATAAAAATGTATCCAACTATATGCTGTCTATAAGAAATTCACTTTACACTTAAAACAAAAACAAGTGAATAACCACATGATTTCACTCTTATGTAGGATATAAAACTGCAAGTAACAAATGAACAAATAAGAAAAGCAAACAAACCAAAAAAACAAAAAACAAAAACAACAGATAACACTATGGTGGTTACCAGAAGGAAGGAGGGTGGGGTAATAAAGTGTAAAAGGGGTCAAATATATGATGATGGAAGATGATTTGACTTATGGTGTTGGACACACAGATCCTGTATCATAGAAATGTACACTTGAAAGCTATATAATCTAATTAACCAATGCCACCCCAATAAATTTAATAACAAATAATAAGGTTAAATTGAATAAAGGGGATGGTGGGGGTGGGTAAGAGATCAACCAAAGGACTTGAATACATGCATATAAGTATAACCAATGGACACGGACAATAGCGGGGTGAGGGCATGTGATGAGGGGTGGGAGCGGCTGGGGAGAGGTCAATGGGGGGGAATAGGTATATGTAATGCTTTAAACAATAAAGAATTTAAATTAAAAAATAAGGGCCCCATCTCCCCTAAAAAAAGAAAGAAAAAGGTAAATAGTAAAAAAAATAAAAGACAAATAGGTGGACAATGAAAGGATGAAAAAAATATTATATGAAAATAGAAACCAAAAGAGACCTATACACAAAAAATAGACAAAATAGATTTTAAGTAAAAAATTGGAAGAGACAAAGAACAACACTTTATATTCATGAAAGCATCTGTTTATCAAAAATATATCACAATTATAAACATGTATGCAATCAATAATAGAGCCCACGATGTATTGATCAAACCTTGGCAAAACTGAAGGAAAAAATAGTTCAACAATACTAGTTGGATATTTGGATAACCTATTTTCAATAATGGATACAACATCTAGATAGACAATAAATAGAATGTAGAAAATTTGAATAATATGATAAACTAACTAGATCTGACAGAAATATACACAGCACTCCCCCAACAGCAGCAATTTATACATTCTTCTCACATGCACATAGAATATTCTCCATGATAGACCATATTGTTAGGATATAAAACAATAGTAATAAATTTTAAAAGGTCAAAAGCATACAAAGTATCTTCTCTGATCACAACAGAATGAGGTTAGAAATTGATAAAATAAAGACAATTCACAAATATGCAGAAATTAAACAACACTTTATTAAACAACTAAAGGGTCAAAGAAGTGTCAAAAAACAAACTCTGCATAATGAATTAAAAACAAACACACACACACACAATACAATAAGTTTAATGCAAGGCTTTGACCTGCCATCCTGGATACTCTAGACTATTGGAGCAATGAGTTTAAAGTTATTCACGAGCTACAGAATTTTTATGAGATTAATACAATTTATATGGCTTTTCAGGTAATTGATTATCTAGTGGTCCTCTTTCTTATTTGTGTCAGGGGAACAAAGGATTCCAGAGATGGCATGGAAGGAAATGCATTTGGAGATTGGCTGATGTCCTCTGCTGATATCTAAGAAGTATAAATTTCTGTAAGATTGGGGTAACTTTTCTTTACTTGTCTGCATTGACCATCTTAATTCTATCCCTAACATAAGTGATTCCATTTTATTTTGGTTCTACATTGTCCCCTTTTGATCAAATCCCCATAAGGAGGCATTGATCACCTAATGCATTGCTAAGTGTTTCTTCTGTCTGAACTTGGCCTTTTGATTGATCATCCATTTTTGTTTTTGTCATGATCGGACACCTTTCTTTAGGGTGAGAGAAGCTTTTGGGGTTAGTAGAAACTAAAAGATTACATTTGAGAAACTCCTTATATTAGGTTAAAATGAGAGTCAAGGTAGGGAGGTTTTGTCAAGGATATATGTTTTAGGTATCAGTTTAAAGAATTAGACAAACATCAGTCTATCTATGTGTTACATATCATTTCAAAGAATTGGACAAGCACCAAACTATAAGGTTCTTGTGTTTACAAATGCTGTATGGACAACAGCTGAATGCTTTCAAAATAACAACACAATATACAATGAAAATGAGTTAGAGAAACCAAATTCATTTACACATCTAAACAATGAGCCCAATACTGTTTGTTACCAGCTGAATAAGTAAAAAAATCCAAGATAAGTTACATTGGATCTGTGGTAACCAATAGGCTTGTACTTGGATTTTGTGTAACTGAGTTTTAACTTTCCAAGAAGTATTACTTCAAATGATGCAAGTGGTGTTGCCTATGGCACAAATACCTCCTTGTTTAATTAAAAGATAGTCTAGGTCTATTTGATTATCAAAAACAACTTTGGCCTGAGTGTTTAGAAATATTTGTTGGGCAGCTATTGCTTTAACAATGGATTCTTGCAATATTTTGAAGTGCTAAGGAGAGATTCTTGATTATAGTCTCATATTTACTTAATACTAGCCAGTAGATTAGTGATTTATCAAAGGAAGCAATTATTAAATCATTAATACCACCTGGTAATTCCTGTTTGAATCTGTGGTTCAGGACTTGAGAGATGACAGCCATTAAGCCCAGTAAAATGAAGGGTCTGTAGATGGCACAAGTAATTTTATTCTGGTTACCCTTGCTTTCAGTCTATTGCTTTGTACAGAGCCTGGATACAAGTTTCCAGGGTTTTTGATTGTTAACTAGAGATGGGAAAACAGATCCTCAGGGGTAGAGAGCCTGACACAATGGAGAGGGTGCTGAGTTTTTTTCAGAGAAACGAAAGCATTGAAAATCAGAGAGGTCTGTGATGGGCAGAACTACAGAATCACAAGCACTTTTACAATAGTTGTTTGGAGGTTGGAGTACACCACGGCTCCCTTTGTAATGGCCTGGGATATGTGAACAATGGCATTTTCTTTCCATGCAAGAGCAAGACAAAAGGATCATAATGATTATCATGGTGTAAGATTTAGGGAAAGGGTGATCAGTGAAGAGAGAAGGAATGGAAAGAAATGTTCTTAATCTGACATATTGGGTGGAAACAGTCTACCTCAATGTCTGTTATTTCTCTCCCTAGTCAATTTGATTTTGAAGTTGCCCGTGTTTACACAGAACAAGATGTCAGGAGAGACATCTTCAGTTAGTGAAAGATGCACCCAAGATTTGACACTGTCATTTGGCAGTGGTGTCAGTCATTAAGACTTATTGGTAGGGTTCTTTCTATGAATTTCACTTTTGAAAAAGCACTGGAGTAAAAAAAAAAATGACTGTAAATGACAAAAGACTTAAAAATATACATTGTTAAATATCTGATGATGTTACCAGGAAACCTCTGGGTGGGCTCAGGCTGCCTGCCGCTGTGTCCAATAAGGAAGACAGGGTTGAATCATGTAAGGTGTTTATTGAGAAGGCCAGCCAACCAAAAAGACAGGGCACTTACAAGCATTTAAATCAGTGGTTCTCAACCTTCTGGCCCTTTAAATACAGTTCCTCATGTTGTGGCCCAATCATAAAATTATTTTGTTGCTATAAACTTATGAACAAAAATAGATACAGAAGCAGAGCTGCCTCAAATAGACTGTCAAACTACAGCTGGAAGGCCGGGGAAGAGGGGGGCAGGGAGGGGGTAAGAGTTCAACCGAAGGACTTGTATGCATGCATATAAGCATAACCAATGGACACAAGACACTGGGGGGGTAGGGGAGGCCAGGGGATTGTCAAGGGCTGGGAAAAAAAAAAGGAGGCATATGTAATACTCTTTGTAATACTTTAAGCAATAAAAAAAAGAAATAAAAAATTATTTTGTTGCTACTTCATAACTGTAATGTTGCTACTGTTATGTAAATATCTGATATGCAGGATGGTCTTAGGCGACCCCTGTAAAAGGGTCGTTAGACCACCAAAGGGGTCGCGACCCACAGGTTGAGAACCGCTGATTTAAATCCTGCCTTAGAGCTAGGTGCAGGGGACGGGATTATAAAGGGGAATGAGCTAGGGTGAAACTGGGAATGGAATGCTGCTACATGTAGCCCTGGAGGTCCACAGAAGTCAGTTATTGTCCTTAGTCATCAGGCAATGATATGATGTTTGATTCCTGGTTAGTTGGTCTGACCATGCTTATTGGTTCTGCTTGCTGGATTCACAGCTGAGTCACCTACTTAATGGCTTTGCACAGGTCTTGAAAAGGAAGCAAGAAAAATTTAACCCCATATTCTCATATAAGAAACTTAACCCCCTATTCACATAAGTGTATGTGTTCTAAGATTTAAAATAATATGATTATTTTTCAGATTAATTCAGGTGCTCTGTCTATCAGATAATATGTCCCCCTATCAAGGAGAGATCATTATAATATAATTGAAAAGGAAATGCTTATTTCTATGATATATAACATTTTAAGATAATATCTGGAATTATGATATAACATTGTACTAGGACATATCAGAATTCTAGGATTTCATACAATTTCTAGAACACTTGCATTAATAATATGTATACATACAAATATAAATAAGATTAAACATAAGTTTTTTTTAAATATATTTTATTGATTTTTTACAGAGAGGAAGGGAGAGAGATAGAGAGTTAGAAACATCGATGAGAGAGAAACATCGATCAGCTGCCTCCTGCACATCTCCTACTGGGGATGTGCCTGCAACCCAGATACATGCCCTTGACCAGAATCGAACCTGGGACCTTTCAGTCTGCAGGCTGACGCTCTATCCACTTAGCCAAACCGGTTTCGGCTAAACATAACTTTTTATTTGATAAAGCTTCCCATGTAATTTAACATATCAAATAAACCTAATTAGTTTAACATTTTACCAAGTGAGAAAGAAATTTGTTGAGTATTTCCAGGGGCACTTTTAAAAATATCTAAGTTACTTTTAGGTAAAAATGACTCTGATTAAAATTTGATTTTTGGGAGTTGTCAAAATGTCAAAAGGTGAGAACACTTGACTAAATAAGATCACAGATCATTATAATATAACTAGAGGCTTGGTGCATGAAATTTGTGCACTGGGTGTGTGTCCCTCAGCCCAGCCTGCAACCTCTCACAATCCGGGACTGCTGGCTCCCAGCCACTCACCTGCTTGCTTGCCTGATTGCCCCTAACCACTTCTGCCTGCCAGCCTGATCACCTCCTAACCACTCTCCTACCAACCTGATCGATACCAAACTGCTCCCCTGCTGACCTGATTGCCCCCAACTGCCCTTCCCTGCAGGCCTGGTCACCCCCAACTTCCTTCCCCTGCAGGCCTGGTTGCCCTTAACTGCCCTCCCCTACAGGCCCAGTCGCCCCCAACTGCCCTCCCCTGCTGGCCATCTTGTGGTGGTCATCTTGTGACCACATGGGGGCATCCGTCTTTGACCACATGGGGGCAGCCATTTTGTGTGAGGGCATGACGGTCCATTTGCATATTGCCCTTCCAGAGGGGTCACCTAAGACCATCCTGCATATCAGATATCTACATTATGATTCATAACAGTAGCAACATTACAGTTATGAAGTAGCAACGAAAATAATTTTACAGTTGGGTCACTACATGAGGAACTGTATTTAAAGGGCCAGAAGGTTGAGAACCACTGTTAAGGTGTCTATTTAGGACCCTTGCCTATTTTTTATTGGATTTTTTATCTTCCTTTTGTTAAGTTGCATGAGTTCCTTGTAAATTTTGGAGATTAAACCCTTAAAGGAGATAACATTGGCAAATATATTGTCCCATGTAGTGGGCTTTCTTATTGTTTTATTGATGGTTTCTTTTGCTGTGCAGAAGTTTTTTATTTTGATGTAGTCCCATTTGTTTATTTTTGCCTTAGTTTACATTGCCCTAGGAACTGTATAGGTAAAGGTATTGCTAGGACAAATGTCTGCCATTTTGCTGCCCATGACTTCTTCTAAGATTTTTATGGTTTCTCCCATTATGTTTAAGTTCTTTATCTATTTTGAGTTTATTTTTGTGTATGGTGTAAGTTGGTGATCTAGTTTCTGTTTTTTGCAAGTGTCTGTCCAATTTTCCCAACAGCATTTATTGAAGAGACTGTCTTGACTCCATTGTATGCTCTTGCTTCCTTTGTCAAATCTTAATTGAGCATAATAGCTTAGGTCGATTTCTGGGTTCTCTGTTCTGTTCCATTGATCTATATGTCTGTTCTTGTGCCAGCACCAGGCAGTTTTGAGAGCAGTGGCTTTGTAATACAGCTTGATATCTGGTATTGTGATCCCTTCAACTTTGTCCTTCTTACTCAAGTTTGTTGCAGGTATTTGGGGTCTTTTTCTATTCCAGATTAATTTTTGGAGAGTTTGTTTTAGATCTTTTAATTCTATAGATTGCTTTGGGTAGTATGGACATTTTAATGATGTTGATTGTATTAATCTATGAACACAGTGTATTCTTCCATTTGTTTATCACTTCCTCTATCTCTTTTTTCAGCAGCTTGTAATTTTCGAGTACAGGTCCTTTACCTCCTTGGTTAAATTTATTCCTAAGTACCTTAATTTTTGTGTTGAAATGGTAAATGGTTTTTTTTAAAGTTTCTTTTTCTGTGAGTTTATTATTGGTGTATAAAAAAGCTATAGATTTCTGTTAATTTTGTTAATTTTGGATGCTGCTACATTGCTGAATTCATTTATTAAGTCTCCTAGTTTTTTGATGGAGTCTTTAGGGTTTTCAAAGTACAATATCATGTCATCTGCAAATAATGACACTTTTACTTCTTTTTTTCCAATTTGTGTGACTTTTAATTTTACTTCTTGTCTGATCACTATGGCTAGTACTTCCAGTACTATGTCGAACAGGAGTGGTGAGAGTGGGCAGCCCTGTCTTGTTCCTGTTCTTAAGGGGAAATGGTTTAAGTTTTTGCCCATTGACTATGATGTTTGCTGTAGGTTTATCATATAAGGCGTTTTTTAAAATTTCTTGATTGATTAAGGTATTACATATGTGTCCTTATCCCCCCATTACCCCCCATCCCTCCCATCCCCCATTGCCCCCACTCATGCCCTCACCCCTCTGTTGTCTGTGTCCATTGGTTAGGCTTATGTGTGTGCATATAAGTCCTTTGATTGATCTCTCCCCCTTACCCCCACCCTCCCCTACCTTCCCTCTGAGGTTTGACAGTTTGATCAATGATGCTTCTCTGTCTCTAGATCTGTTATTTTTATTCATCAGTTTATGTTGTTCATTATAATCCATAAATGAGTGAGATTATGTGATATTTATCTTTCTCTGACTGGCTTATTTCACTTAGCATAATGCTCTCTAGTTCCATCCATGCTGCTGCAAATGATAAAAACCCCTTCTTTTTACTGCAGTGTAGTATTCCATTGTGTAGATGTACCACAGTTTTTTAATCTACTCATCTGCTGATGTGAACTTAGGCTGTTTCCAAATCTTAGCTATGGTGAATTGTGCTGATATGAACATAGGGGTGCATATATCCTTTCTAATTGGTGTTTCTAGTTTCTTGGGATATATTCCTAGAAATGGAACTCCCATTTGACCCAGTGATCCCACTTCTAGGAATATATGTCATATAAGGTTTTTATTATGTTGAGGAATGATCCCTCTATTCCCACTTTGCTGAACATTTTTTTTTTTTTTATCAAGAAAGGGTGTTGGCTTTTGTCAAATGCCTCTTCTGCATCAAATGATATGATTATGTACTTTTTGGCTCTCAATTTGTTCATGTGGTACCACATTTATTTATTTGCAGATATGGTATCATCCTTGCATTCCCAGAATAAACACCACTTGGTCATGGTGTATGATATTTCTAATGAAATGCTGGATTAGATTTTATAGAGTTATGTTGAGGATTTTATCCTCCATGTTCATCAGGGATATTGGCCTGTAATTCTCTTTCTTTGTAGTGTCTTTATCTGGTTTTGGGATTAGTGTAATGCTGGCTTCATAGAAATGTCTAGGAAGTGTGCCTTCCTCTTGAATCTTTTGAAATAGTCTGAGAAGGATAGATTTTGGTTCTTCTTTGAATGTTTGGTAAAACTCCCCTGTGAAGGCATCTGGCCCCGGGCTATTGTTTGCTGTAAGCTTTTTCTTGAATGCTTTAATTTCCTCGTTAGTTATCGGTCTGTTGATATTTTTTTATTTTTCTTGGTTGAGTTTTGGAAGGTCATATTTTTCTAGAAATATGTCCACTTCCTCTAGATTGTTTAGTTTTTGGAATAGAGTTCATCATAGTATTTTTTTTTTTTTACAATTCTTTGTAGTTCTGTGGGGTCTTTTGTTATTTTGCCTCTTTGATTTCTAGTTTTGCTTATTTGGGTCCTCTATCTTTGCTTTTTGGTGAGCCTGCCTAGAGGTTCATTAATCTTGTTTATCCTATCAAAGAACCAGCTCTTGGTTTCATTGACCTTTTTTATCTAAATATATTTTTTGGTCTCTATCTCATTTATTTCTGCTCTGATCTTTATTACCTCCTTCCTTCTGCTCACTCTGGGCTTTTGTTGCTGCTCTTTTTCTAATTCTTTAAGTTGTAGAGTTAGATAATTTATTACCAGTTTTTCTTGTTTATTTTTGTTGTTGCTGTTTGTGTGTGTGTGTGTGTGTGTGTGTGTGTGTGTGTTTTGAGATAGGCCTGTAATGCTATGAACTTCCCTCTCAGGACTGCTTTCACTGTGTCCTATAGGTTTTATATTGTTGTGTATTCATTGTCATTTGTTTCCTGGATGTTTTTTTTATTTCTTCTTTGATCTCTTTGATAAACCCATCATTGTTTAATAGCATGCTATTAAGCCTCCAAGTGTTTGAATTTTTTATTGTTTTTATTGTAGTTGATTTCTAATATTATGCCATTGTGATATGAGAAGATGGTTGATATGATTTCAATCTTCTTGAATTTGGAGACTTTGCCTGTGACACAATATGTGATCTATCTTTGAAAATGTCCCACGTGCACTTTAGAATAATGTATATTCTGTAACTTTGGCATGAAATGTTCTGAAGATGTCAATTAAGTCCATCTGTCCTAGTGAGTCATTTAGGATAGCTGTTTCTTTGCTGATTACTTGTCTAGAGGACTTATCCAGTGATGTCAGTGGGGTATTTAAATCCTCCACTATGATCGTATTGCTGTCAATCTCTCCTTGATATCTTTCACAAGTTTTTTATGTATTTAGTTGCTCCTGTATTGGGTGCATATATGTGTACCAGAGTTATATTCTCTTGTTGTATCAATCCCTTTAGTATTATGAAGTGGTCTTTCTTATCTCTTTTTATGGCCTTCACTTTGAGGCCTATTTTGCCAAATACAAGTATTGCTACCCCAGCTTTTTTAAAATTTTCATTTGCCTGAAAGATATTTTTCCATTTCTTTACTTTCAGCCTGTGTGAGTCTCTTGTTCTGAGGTGGGTCTCTTGTAGACAGAATATATATATGGGTCTGGTTTTCTTATCCATTCAGCCACTCAATGTCTTTTAATTGGAGCATTTATTCCATTTACATTTAAAATTATTATTGACTCGAGGCCTGGTGCACAACATTTGTGCACTTCTGGGTGATCCGCAGCCCAGCCTATGCCCTTTCCCAGTCCAGGAGCCCTCGTAGGATGTCCCACTGATGGCTTAGGCCCACTCCATGTAAGTCAGACATCCTTAGCGCTGCTGCAGAGAAGGTGAGACTCCCACCACTGATGCTGCACTGGCCAGCCTTCAACATGGCTTGTGGCTGAGTGGTGCTCCCCCTGTGGGAGCAGACTGACCATCAGGGGGCAGCTTTTGCTTTGAGCATCTGCCTGCTGATGGTCAGTGTGCATCATTGCAACTGGTTGTTCTGCCCTTTTGTTGATTTGCATAGGTAATTGTTTGCAGCCATTTTTTTTTTTGCCTGTGTTTCTTCTCTCCCCCAACCCCCGACCTTTTTTTCTTGTTATTTTTACAGCAGTTTCTTTAGCATTTCTTTTATTGCTGGGTTGGTAGTGATAAACTCCCTTAGTCTTTCTTTATCTGTGATGCTACTAATTTCCCTTTCAATTTTGAATGATAGCCTTGCTGGATAGAATATTCTTGGTTTCCGTCCCTTGCTTTGCATCACTTTGTATACTTCCTTCCATTCCTTTCTGGCCTGATGTATTTCTGTTAAGAAATCAATTGTTAATCTAATGGGAGATCCTTTGTAGGTAACTTTCTGTTTTTCTCTTGCAGCCTTTAAGAGACTCTCTTTGTTGTTATCGTTTGCCATTGTAATTACTACATGTTTTTGTGGGGGTCTTTTTGGGTGTATCTTGTTTGGGACTCTCTGTGCTTGTGTGACTTTTTTCTTCCCCAAATCAGGAAAGTTTTCTGACATTATTTCTTCAAATTGGTTTTCAAGCCCTTGCTCTTCTTCTTGTCATTCTGGCACCTTTAATATATGTATGTTGCTTCATTTCATGTTGTCCCAAAGCTCCCTCAGGCTGTCCTTCTGACTTTTGATTTTTTTCTCAAACAAGAAATGACATGAGTTTCAGTCTTATATGTTCCCACCTGATGTGTATGGGTTCCAATTCACTCTTACTCTCCCCCACTTTACATATTTCTTCTCTTTCCACATGCTTACCCCATGAATTCAAACACCAGAATCAGTGGTAAAAGCAATAACTTGTTTACACAATTATGTGTCAAATACCTTTATGAAATAGATGCTGGAATTAATTGATTGATTAATCAATATATCATCACTTTAACTTTCTATCTGAGTGATTCTGTTTTTCTGATAATGCTGAATTACAAAATCATGGATCTTGGATGTGAACACAGTGAAGCTCCTTAAGAGTTTATACTTTCTGCTACACTAATACTTATGAAGACAAATGTGGAGATGCCTAGAAAAATAGGATGTATCCATCTCAGAAGTATTTTTATAATTCTTAATTGCCTGGTTATATTCATGTATACTAGTCATGGCTTTGAACAGGTAATTTCTTTTGTTTGTATTCAGTATTTTAAGATATTAAATGAAAATATTGAACTTGACTGAGGGTTCTAAATTTGAAAAGGATAGACCTAGGGATGGAACGTGAATCTCCATTTTGTGTATATGTACACACGCACATTTTTTCTTTGGAGTTTGTAATTTTCTCATATTTAAAGGATATCTGTGACCTTGAAATGGTTAAGAAAAATGATCTAGTTATACTTTCATGTTTCTTCCTGCTCCATCATGCTTTTATACATATCATAATAAATTAAAAACAACAATTAACTGAATGACCCTAGTTGGTTTGGTTCAGTGGATAGAGCGTCTGCCTGCATATTGAAGGGTCTCAGGTTCAATTTTGGTCAAGGGCACATGCCCAGGTTGTGGGCTTGATCCCCAGTGGGGGTATGCAGGGGGCAGCCAATCAATGATTCTCTTTCATCATTGATGTTTCTATCTCTCTCTCCCTCTTCCTTCCTCTGTAAAATAAATAAAAATGTATTTTTTTTAAAAAACTAACTAAATGTACATACAGAAATAGAGATGTTTCATTTTTATTAGTTTAGTCCTGAACACACATCCTATATAATAAAAGACTAATATGCAAATTTCCCCATGGGAGTTCAACCACTTGCTATGCTGTGCTCTGACCACCAGGGGGCTTCATGGACCAAAGGAAGGTCCTTGCCAGCAGCCAGCAGCTGGGGAAGGAAGGCCCCGATTGGCTGTGATTGCCAGCCAGGCCTAGGGACCCTACCCATGCACTAATTTTGTGCACCAGGCCTCTAGTAACTAAATAATAATGAAGAGTTTCTATTTCCCTTTGAAACCTCATTCATATCTGAGACTTGCTTTATTGAGTAATGTAAACAACTTCCAATTTTAAATCAAACAATACTTTTTTTTTTTTCTGAGCTTCACTCACATATGTCTGTCTACTTGGCATCTCTTCCTAGATATCTCAAGGGTACCTAAAAACCAACATTTCTGCAACTGAAATTATAATGTTTTCCTCATCACCCTCCTCATCCTTACTTTAAAATGCCTATTATTTATTTTAGTGAAAGATGGTCTTTGATTATCTTGAATAAGCCATACATTTCAAAATTTTGTTTATAGTTTTCTCTTTATTACGTATCATTAGTTTGAAAGACAGTTCCCCATGTGTCTCTCATATTTTCTGCATGACTAGTGAACAGTTTCACTAACTGCTTTTGTTCTGGACTATTTTTTTCAAGTATGTTTGTATAGCTATTTATCTTGGATGATAAAGATAACATTCCTCGAGAGTGAAAAGCAAGTTTGCTTATTATCCAATATAATAAAAGTAATTCTACCATCTGGAACAAAAGTCTGTCAGGCTTACTGCCCATTATAAAGATTTGGGTTTATTAGACTTGGGGTTCCTTTGTTTTCATACAACCAACTATATGTATAGGCCCATTTCACATTGCTATGGAATTGCATGTCAGAAAATTGGTGTAAATGTTGGCACTGTGGTTATTGCTAGTGCCATAGTAATAAGTACTTTCCCATAATAAAGTCCTTTGTCCCTAACCCAGGAGTCTCATGTTTTCTGCCAGCAGCCATGAAACTATAGCAGGCTGATTGTCATCTTGCAAAAAAGTTAAAATCACAGACCCTTTACAATGCTTGATACATATTACCTTTCATATCAAGTTGATGCTAAATATTGGATACTCTCTCCACTTTTATTCATCTTATTACTTTTTTTTTTACTGTAAATTACCATCATATCTTGTATGGATTATTTTTAAAGTCTTGTACTAGAAATTTCCAAACAACTCAATAGTTTTTCATTGCACTTGGGATAAGTACATAATCATTTATATAAAATAAAAGTGTTTGTACAATTTAACTCACAAGTAATTTATCACTCTCAGTTCACACCCAGGATAGATATTACATCTAACTGGGTCAGTTACTGTGCCCTCTGGTGTCAAAATACTATGAGTATTATCCTTACCACTGCTCTCTCTGGAATCCAGTGATAATGTGACAATGGGCTTTTTTGTAGTTCAAAGAAATGTTAGGCGTCCTCAACTCCAGAGCCTTTGAATACACAATTTAATCTGCTTAGTATGTTCTTTTCTCTTCACACCACTTCACTAAATTAGCATTTACTTCCCTTTCAGTTCTAATTTAAAGGACACTTCCTCAGACAAATCTATTACTAGCCTCTCAATATATATATACACGGAGTGGCCAGATTATTATAACCACCTGACGTTTGTAGGCAAATTAGCTATAATTTTGCACTGCAGTTGCTAGAGGGCCAGACCATTATAAACGTCTGAATAGCACAACATACCTAAGTATCATTGCTGAGCAAGTTCATCCTATCATGTTGATGGTGTATCCCAATGGAGATGGCTTCTTCCAAGACAATGAGCCATGCCACGGTGCTCATATTGTGCAGGAGTGCTTTCAAGAACATGAGGGAGACTTTACCTTGCTTAGGTGCCCCCCACAATCATCAGATCTCAATCCAATTGAGCATTTGTGGGACGAAGTTAAAAGAGCCATCAGGCAGCTGGTTCCACAACCATCAACTCTCACAGAACTGGACAGTGCTATTCATCAGGCATGGTGTCAGATTCCTCGCATCACCTTTCAACATCTCCTGGAGTCAATGCCAAGAAGAATCGCCACAGTATTGAAGGCAAAAGGTGGCCCAACAAAGTACTGATGGGGTGGTCATAATAATCTGGCCACTCAGTGTGTGTATGTGTGTGTGTGTGTGTGTGTGTGTGTATAATTTTCATTATGTTCTATACTTTTGTATTCATAGCAAACTTATTATTTTGTAATTTTATATTTATGTGATCTTATGTGTTATATCTCGCTCCAATTCTAGATTATAAGCTCCACGCATGGAAAAACCGGGCCATTTTCTTCTTGCTGATATATTCCCAATTCCTGGCACAAAGCATAACATTGAGAATAAACTAAATATGTAATTGTTAGATACATAAATAAATGAACAGTGAAATCATTAGTTATTCAATATATCTAACAGGGATGACTAAAATTACCAAAGACCCATTTCTGATAACTAGGTCACAAACATTTCATTTTTCATTATACTAGTAGATGATAAAATATATTTGAAGCAATGTGCATATTTAAGCCTGAAAATATTAAGTTGAATTCCCTGTGCCAGAGAAAGTATTTCAGTATATTCCCTTAGCTCCAAGACTGGGACTCACTAGTAAGATGAACACTTGGAATGAGTGAGTCAACTAGAAATTTATATTAAAATAGAAATGAAATCATACTTAATTTGATCATCCCCTATCAGTGTATACTCATGGTAATCTATATATATAAAAGTCCAAGTGACCATTATGACCGGACAACTGTCTGGTAGTCATGATGTGCACTGACCACCAGGGAGCAGACACTCAAAGCAGGAGCTGCCCCCTGATGGTCAGTGCGCTCCCACAGCAAACCTCCTATGGCTAGCCAACTCCCTTTGTTCCTCCCCCTGGCCTGCCAGCCCGATGGGTCCCAATCGGGACTGGGCAAGACAGCCCTGATTGGCCCTGATCACCAGCCAGGCTGAGGGACCCCACCTGTGCATGAATTCATGCACCAGGCCTCTAGTAACATATAAACATAAACTTAAATTTCCCAAATATTACTTGTTAACTCTTTCATAAAAGGTGCATTTGGTCAATAATTCATTTAAGTCTATTTATTTTCTCCACTTGATTTAGTAAAATTATCATAATTGTGGCTTAAATTACCACCTCTATACTGACATCCTCATATATTTATATTTAGCTGCAACCTCTCTAATTTTAGTTCTATTTTCATAAGTCTAAGTGTTGGCAGTAATATTATTTGGAAGTCCAATTGTTTCCTTACTCCACATACATAAAATAAGATTCATCTCCTCAGCTCTTCAAAAAATATTTATGGGGTTTACATTATTATTCCTAATTTCATTACTTCTACCAAGGGCAGCAATCGTCTTTCAATCAGGGTTAAATATCTGAAAAAAATTTTATCCTCAATTCTTATTGATGTGCTCTTCAAAATCACTACCCATTCAGTCCCTTATGTTCTACATATACCACCAACTTCCTTAATAAAAGCAAGGACTGTGCATAGGTGCAATTTCCCTTTACTGTAGTTCACTTTGCTAATTTCAATAAGGAAAAGGACTCTTAGGGAATATTCATACCTATAGCTTCTTATTTTATCTGATTTTTATCATACCCACATGTGTGTGTTATTGTTTTTTCCTATATTTATGAGGGATCATTAAGAAATAAAATATATGGGAGAAAAATCTAAAAACAGGCCAAAGTAGCTCTATTTCCTTTGTACCATTTAAATTTGTTTCCTTCTCCAAATGTGGGTATTATGTTATTATAACTCATACTAGAGGCCTGGTGCAATTCGTGCACCAGTGCATGCACCAGTGGGATCCCTCAGCCTGGCCTGCAGGATCTGGTTGAAATAGGGGTCCCGGATTGTGATAGGGCACAGGCCAGGCTGAGGGACCCCACTGGTGCACAATTGGGGCTGGGGAGAGATGCGGGAATTTGGCCAGCTAGGGAGGGACTGTGGGAGGGCTCTAGGGTGTGTCCAGCCCATCTCACTCAGTCCCTATCAGCTGGACCCCAGCGGCAAGCTAACCTACTGGTTGGAGTGTCTGCCCCCTGGTGGTCAGTGGATGTCCTAGAGAGCGGTTGAGTGGCCTTAGCATATCATTAACATATTTTGCTTTGATTGGTTGAATGGACGACTGGTGATTGGTTGAATGGACGACTGGATGACCGGACACTTGGCTTTTATTATATAGGATTTTTACTCCCTATAAGGATCACACATATTATAAATTTTGAAAATTCTCATTAGACATTGTAGAATAATACAGTATAATATGGGTAGCTTAATAACTACAATTCTAGTTTACATTTCTGACAGAAAAGCAAATAGTTGTTTTTTCATTTTTAAATAACTTCAAAACTATTGGTTGAGGAATAACATTTTTTAAAAAATATCTAACTTTGTTGTTTTTTTTTTTACTTACACAAATATAAATTTATTCATATCTTAGAATGTCTACAGAGTAAAGAAAAAAAAACTATTAGAGAATAATCTATAGGTATGCAGAGGGAAGATGAAGAAAATACAAAAACTACCAGAGAGGTAAATTTATGTATTCAATGTTTTATGCTGTCTTATGTCTTGCATCCATTGTGGGAAGTTCTTTGTTTTAGAAAAAACTTTGTACTTATGAAGCTCAAGTACATTTTATTCTAGTTTATTCTTTTAGAATCACTGTTAATAATTATTTAACAAAAAATCCATTTAGCAATAACACAGGAAAAATAATATGTTTATTTTTATTTTTCAAAAATAATTACTTCTTTAACTTTGCATACTTAAAATTTTTGTTTGTTTGTTGTTGTTGTAAGCACATATCTTTTAACCCTTGGGAGGAATTTTGAGGTATAATCTTGTGCAAGGACAGAGAAATCAAATAATAAATTATAAAGGCCATTAAAATTATGAATCATTATTTGACTCTCAAATATGGGTCGAATCCTTCTGGTGTTCTGTTTTATAATACAGATATTTTTCAAAGCATTCCTCAGGTCTATATGCAGTAACAAACTGCTGGTATTAATTCTGACCAAATAAAATATGATTTGGAAGGATTAATAAAATTTGTATTATAGTTACACATGTATTCCCTATCAGTCACCAAAGTTCTAAATGGATTTATGTTTCTTCTACACATTCTTCATTTTTCTCTATTCCACCATTAGAACTGTACTATGTATTTGTTAATACAATTGTATATATGGCTTTTGCTTTATTACTCTTATACTATAAACTATGAAAAGGTGAGGCCTCCTCCTGGCAACATAAACAAACTATAATTTTATTCATGTATTGCCTTTCTTTAAAAAAATATACTGATACTCTGAGAAGTAAAGAAGTAAATTTACACAGATGGTGTGTAATGTTTTAAATATAACAAAATTATTTTAACTTGATGCATTTCCACCAGGAATGTCTTGGCTAAGTTTCCTACACTTTCAGAGATTTTTATGTTGATACACCACACATATTGGTTTTACAAGTGATTAAAAAAACAAACAAACTGCGATTTAATCTAAAATTTCCTTTGGTAATTGAAAAATTTTATCCTCCATATAGAAATTCTTAATTAACGTATTGTGCTTTTCAGAATGTTTAAATTTCCTCTTCTTAAACTAAGGGAAATATACATGCTTACTTAAAAACTTAACTTAAAGCTATTCTATACCTGATAATTGCACTAATAAACCAAAGGTCCATAACCATCAGGGCAATCTTTAATAATACATTTCTGCAAAATTGTTACTGGAGTAGCTGAAGTTAATTACTCTTAATCATGTATCTGATAGCTGACTGATTCATTTATGATTCTTTTATTTCTGGTAGAAATTGTTCAGTAGAATATTGAGAATTCATGACTGATGAGCTCATCACCTTTTTAAAAAATTTATCTTTGTTGTTGAAAGTATTACGGATGTACTCTTTGTTTTTTATTCCTATTGACCCCCTGCACCCCGCACTCTCCCTCCTAGGCCTCCACCACTCTATTGTCTGTGTCCATGGTCTATGCATATATAAATATAAGATCCCTTGTTAATTACTCCCCCCACCTCCCCACCCCTACCTTCCCTCTGAAATTCTTTAATCTGTTTCATGTTTCTATATCTCTGAATCTATTTTGTTCATCAGTTAATTTTGTTCATTAGATTCCACATTTGAGTGAGATCATGTGATACTTATTTCACTTAGCATAATACTCTCCAGTTCCATCCATGCTGTTGCAAATGGTAAGAATTCCTTCTTTTTTATAGCAGCATAGTATTCCATTGTGTAAATGTACCACAGCTTTTTTATCCACTCATGTGCTGTTGGTATTTAGGCTGTTTCCAAATCTGAGCTATTGTAAATTGTGCTGCTATGAACATAGGAGTGCATAAATTATTTCTAATTGGTGGGTTTTGGTTTCTTAGGATATCTTCCTAGAGGTGCAATCACTGGGTCAAATGAGTGTTTCATTTTAATTTTTTGAGGAAACTCCATACTTCTTTCCACAATGGCTGCACCAGCCTGCATTCCCACCTGGGTTCCCCTTTCTCCACATCTTTGCCAACACTTCTGGTTTGTTGATGGTAGCCATTCTGACAGGCCTGAGGTGATACCTCATTGTTTTTTTTTAATTTGCATCTCTTGGATAATTAGTGATTTGAGCATTTTTTCATATGTCTCTTGGCCTTCTTTATGTCCACTTTGGAGAAGTGTCTATTTAGGCCCTCTGCCCATTATCTTTATTTTTTTATTTATTTTTTTTATTGTTTAATTTACAGTGGTCCGCAAACTTTTTAAACAGGGGGCCAGTTCACTATCCCTCAGACCGTTGGAGGGCCGGACTATTGTTTAAAAAAAAACTATGAACAAATTCCTATGCACACAGCGGCGGCAAAAACATCCTGTGGGCCGGATAAATGTTTTTGGCGGGCCGCATGTGGCCTGCGGGCCGTAGTTTGAAGACCCCTGGTTTAAAGTATTACATATGTCTCCTTTTTATCCCATTGACTTCTCCCTGGCCACCCCTACTGCCCAGCACATGTCCTCACTCCCTCCCCTATGCCCATTGGTTATGCTCATATGCATGCATACAAGTCCTGTGGTTGATCTCTTACCCCTTCACCCCCTGCCTTCCCTCATAGGTCTAACAGTCTGTTCAATGTTTCTATGACTCTGGTTCTACTTTTGTTCATCAGTTTATGTTGTTCATTATATTCCACAAATGAGTGAGATCATGTGATATTTATCTTTCTCTGACTGGCTTATTGCACTTAGCATAATTCTTTCCAGTTCCATCCATGGTGTTGCAAATGGTAAGAATTTTTTTCTTTTTTACCACACCGTAGTATTCCATTGTGTACATGTACCACAGTCTTATAATCCACTCATCTGCTGATGGGCACTTAGTCTATTTCCAAATCTTACCTATTGTAAATTGTGCTGCTATGAACATAGGGGTGCATATATCCTTTCTGATTGGTATTTCTATTTTCTTGGGATATATTCCTAGAAGTGGGAATTACTGGGTCAAATGGAAGTTCCATTTTCATTTTTGTGTGTGTGTGTGGAAATGCCATACTGTTTTCTACAGTGGCTACACCAGTCTGCATTCCCACCTACAGTGCAAGAGGATTACTTTTTCTTCGCATCCTCTCCAGCGCTTGGATTGTTTGTCTTCCTTATGTTAAGTTGTATGAGTTCCTTTTACATTTGGGAAATTAACCCCTTATCTGATATATCATTTGCAAATATGTTTCCCCATGCAGTGGGCTCACTTTTCATTTTGTTGTTGCTTTCTTTTGCTATGTGGAAGCTTTTTATTTTGATGTAGTCCCATTTGTTTATTTTCTCCTTAGTTTCCTGTGCCCTAGGAGCTGTATCAGTAAATAAATAGCTACGAAAGATGTTTGCGATTTTGTTGCCTATGGTTTCTTCCAGGATTTTTATGGTTTCACAACTTACATTTAAGTCCTTTATCCATTTTGAGTTTGTTCTTGTGCATGGTATAAATTGGTGGATAGTTTTATTTTTTTGCATGTACCTGATTTCTGAAAGTTTAAACAACTGTGTTACAATATGAATAGATTGAGACCAACTAAATTTTTTAAATTAAAAAAATTACAATTTACAGTCAATACTATTTTATATTAGTTTTAAAAATACTATTTAAATTTTTAAAATTCCAATTACAATTTATAATCAATACTATTTTATAGTAGTATAAAATAGTGGTTAGACAATCATATACTTTACAAAATGTTTCCCCTCTATATTTCCAGTATTTACTTGGCACCATACATTATTGCTACCATATTTTTTACTGTACTTCCTATGCTGTACTTTACATCCTTATTAAAACTTTGTAATTACTAATCTATAATTCTCAATCCCTTCACCCTGGTCTCTAACCCCCTTCCCTCTGGCAACCATAAATCTGTTCTCTGTATTTATGAGCCTGTTTTTGTCCTGTTTGTTTGTTTGTATTATTCTTTAGATTCCACATATAAATGAAATCATATGGTGTTTGTCTTTCTCTCACTGACTTATTTCACTTAGTATAATACACTCTAGGTCCATCCATGTTGTCACAAATAGTAAGATTTCCTTCTTTTTTATGACAGAGAAATATGCCTTTGTAAATATATAACAACATTTTTTTCATTTTACTCTTTTTTAATATATATTTATAAATTGATTGGGGTGACATTAGTCAACATGAACAAATAGGTTTAAAGTGTGGATTTTTATGTTATAAGATCTGTATATTGCACCATGTACCTACCACCCAAAGTTAAATCTTCTGTTATCTTATTTTGAGACAAATAATTTTTTTACTTGCTCTAATATTGATGGGCACGTGGGTGCTTCCATCTGTTAGCTATTGTAAATAATGCTGCAATGAACATAGGGGTATATATATTCTTTCAAATTAGTGTAATGTGTTTCTTTGGATATGCAATCAGATGTGGAATCACTGGGTCATAAGGCAGTTAATTTTTTTAATTTTGGGGGGATCCTCTAGTCTGATAGTGGCTATACCAATCTTCATTCTCACCAACAGTGCATGAAGGTTCCCTTTTCTCCACATCCCTGCCAACACTTGTTGATTGACTTAATAATGGTAGCCATTCTGAGGTGTGAGGTGATATCTCATTGTGGTTTGAATTTGTATTTCTTTGATGATTAGTGATATTGAGCATTGTTTCATATGTCCATTTGCTATCTGTATGCTCTCTTTGGAGAAAGGTCTATTCAGGTCCTCTGCCTATATTTTAATTCGATTGTTTGTCTTTTTGTTGCTAAGTTTATGAGCTCCTTATATTTTTCCAATATTAACACCTTATCTGATGTATCATTGGCAAATATCTTCTACCTTTAAGTAGGGTGCCTTTTCTTCTGTTTGATGATTTCCTTCCTTGTGCAAAACTCTTTAGTTTCATATAGTCCCATTTATTTTTTTCTTTTGTTTCCCTTGCCCAATGAGATATATTCAAAACAAATATTGCTAACATAAATGTCAATGAGTTTACTGCTCATTTTTTCTTCCAGAAGTTTTATGGTTTCAGGATTTACATTTATGTATTTAACTCATTTTGAGTTTAATTTAGAATCTTATATAAGAAAGTGGTCTAGTTTCATTTTTTTCATATATTAAATTCAGTTTTCTTAAAACCATTTATTGAAGAGACTGTCTTCACCTGATTGTATGTTCTTGACTCCTTATTATAGATTAATTGACTAATAGGTGTGGGTTTATTATTGGGCTCTACTCTGTTCTATTGACCTATTTGTATGTGTTTTTGCCAGTGCCATGCTTTTTGACTACTATAACTTTGTACTGTAGTTTGATATTAGGTAAAATTATTGCTGTTGCTATATTCCATATAAACTTTTTTTTCGCCATTTAACCATTTTTTATTGTTTTATTGCTTAAAGTATTACAAAGGGTATTACATATGTGTCCTTTTTTCCCCCCGCCCTTGACAATCCCCTGGCCACCCCTATCCCCCAGTGTCTTATGTCCATTGGTTATGCTTATATGCATGCATACAAGTCCTTCGGTTGATCTCTTACCCCCCTCCCTCCTATATAAATTTTTGATTATTTGCTATATTCTGTGAAAAGTGCCATTAGTATTTTGTAGGAATTAGGTTAAATCCATAGATTGCTTTCTGTATTATGGACATTTTAACAATATTAATTATTCATAGTCATGAGCATGGCATGTACTGGTACTTCCACTTATTTGTTCCTTCTTCAATTACTTTCTTTAGTGTCTTATAATTTTCCAAGTGCAGGTCATTTAACTATCTTGTTAAATTTATTCCTAGTTGGTCTTTTTAGGGGGATGGAATTGTAAATTGGATTGCTTTCTTAATTCCTCCTTCGGATAGTTCATTATTGATGTATAAAAATGCAACTGATTTATAAATATTTATTTTGTATCTTGCTACATTACTGAATTTATCTATCAGTTTTAGAATTATTTTGGTCTACATAATGATAGTTGTATTTCTTCTTTTGAATTTTAAATACCATTTACTTCTTGTTCCCGTCTAACTGTTGCAGCCAAGACTTCCAGCACTATGTTTAATAAGAGTGGTGAAAATGAATATCTATATCTTGATCTTAAGGGAAATGTTTTTAGGTTTTTTTTCCAATGAGTAAGATGTTGGCAGTGGGTTTGTAATATATGGTCTTTATTATATTGAGGTATTCCCACTTTCCTGGAGAGTTTTTAGGATAAATGGGTACTGGATTTTAACAAATGCTTGTTCTACATCTATTTATATGATCATATGATTTTTATTTTGTTTATGTGGTATATCACATTAATTGATTTGTGAATATTATACCAACTTTGCATCCCATGAATAAATCATTCTTAATCATGGTGTATGACCTTTTAAATGTATTGCTGAATTTAGTTCATTAATATATTTTGAGGATTTTTGCATCTATGTTCATCAGGGATATTGGTCTATAATGTTCTTGCTTTTTAGTGTCTTTATCTAGTTTTGGAATTAGAGTAATTCTGGCTTTGAAAAAAAAATGAGCTTGGGAGTCTTACCTCCTCTTGAACTTTTTGGAATAGTTTGAAAAGCATAAGTGTTAGTTCATATTTGAATGCTTGGTAAAATTCACCTACAAATCCATCTGGTCCAGGATTTTGTTTGTTGGAGTTTTTTATTGTTCTTTTTGTTGTTTTATTTTTTATTACTCCATTGATTTTATTAGTTGCAATCTGTCCAGATTTTCTGTTTCTTCTTGATTAATTTTAGAAGATTGTATGTTTGTAAGAATCCATCAATTTTTCCCCGGATTGTCCTATTTGTTGGCATATAGTTTTTCATAATATTTTCTTATAATCGTTTGTATATATGTGGTTTCAGTTGTTACTTCTGTTTTATTTCTGATTTTAGTTATTTGGCTCCTCTATTTTTTTTTCTTAATGAATCTGGTTAAGGTTTATCAATCTTGTTTTTCTTTTCAAAGGACCAGGTTTTGGTTTCATTGATCTATTTTATTGTTTCTCTCATTTTAATTTATCATTATTGTTGAAAATATGACAAATGTCCCATATTTTCCTCCCATTATTCCTCTCAAGCCCGCTCCCCTGCAGGCCTTCACCACAGCATTATTGATTTTTATGTTCCACTTTACTTATTTTTGCTCTGATATTTATTTTTCCTTCCTTATACTCACTTTGGTGTTTGTTTGTTGTTCTTTTTCTAGTTTCTTTAGGATGTACATGTTTATTTGATAATGTTTTTTGTTTCTTGAGGTAGGCCTGATATGCTACGAATTTCCCTATTTAGACTGCTTTTGCTGTATTCCATAGATGTTGGGTTGTTGTGTACCCATTTTCATTTGTCTCAGGGAATCTTATGATTTCTATTTTTCATCTCATTTTTAACCCATTCATTGTTTAGTAAAATGTTATTTAGTCTTCATGTGTTTGTGTAAAGTTTCAAAGAAAATACAGTAAATACTGTAATAAAATCTAGAAAATATGAAGTCAGTTTAAAGCGATTTCATCCAAAAATTTTTTAAAAAATCAAACAAGTAATTTTACATTTTTCATGTATTGTAAGGATATCTATAAAGGCAATATAACATGCTATTTTCCAGTTTATGAAGTGAATTATGTAGTGTTTTTCCTTCTGTGACTGGCTTATTTCATTTAGCATAATGTCCTCAAGAGTCATCCCTGTTGTCCCATATGCTTCTTTTTTAATGGCTAAATAATATTTGGTTGTGTGTATATACCACATTTTCTGTATCTATTTACCCATTAATTATAATTATATACCAAATTTTCTTTATTCATTTAACATTAAGGTTGTTTATATTTCTTGGGTATTCTGCACAATGTTGCAGTAAATAAGGGGGTGTAAACAGTTTCTCAAGATTCTGAGTAAAATTCTTTTGTACAAATACCCACAAGTATCGTAGTTCTACTATTTATAATTGAGAAACTTCCATAAGGTAATTTATGGTGGTTCTGCTATCTTACATTTCCACCAATAGTGCACAAGGATTCCACTTCTCTACATTTTCACTACTAGTTATTTTCTATTTTTTTTTTCATAATTGCCACCATAACAAATGTGAAAGGATAGTTCTTGTAGTTTTGCTTTTCATTTCTCTGAAGATTAGTGACATTGAACATCTTTTTGTATACCTATTGGCCATTTTTATGTTTTTCCTAAAGAAATGTGTCTTTGCCAATTTTAAATTGTATTAATATTTTTTCACTACTGAGTTATAGGAGTCCTTCATATATTTTGGGTATTAATGCTTTATCAGATATATGGCTTGCAAATATATACTTTTTTTTTTATTCTGTAAGTTGCCCTTTTACTTTATTACTTCTTTCCTTTGATGTGCATATTTTTAGTTCAATACAGTCCTACTTACAGAATTTTGCTTTTGTTGCCTGTGCTTTCTGTGACACATGCAAGAAAACATTGCTAGGGCCAATATCATGAAGATGTCCTCTTATTTTTATCGTTAAAAAGTTTCTGGTTTTATATTTACATGCATAATACACTTTGAGTTAATGCCCATGTGTGTTATATGATAAAAGTCCAATTTCATTCTTTTAATTGTGAATATCCAGTTTTTTTCAAATACCATTTATTAAAAAGAATATCCTTTCTTTATTGTGTATTTTCATAGCCTTGTCAGAGATCAGTTCACTCTGTAAGTGTGGGTTTACTTCTGGGCTCTCCACACTGTTCCATCAGTCTCTATGTCTGTCTTTATGCTAGTATTATACTATCTTGATTAATGTAGCTTTGTAATATATTTTCGATTCAGAAAGTGTTTGTTTTCCTTTTTCAAGAATTTTTGGCTATTCGAGGGCCTTTGTGGTTTCATATAAACTTTAGGATTGTGATTTTCTATTTCTGAAAAACTATCATTGAGGTTTTGATAAGGATTGAATTGAATCTGTAGATCACTTTGGTTAGTAAGTGCATTTTAGCAATATTTTATATTTCAACGCATGGGATATCTTTATATTTATTTTGTGTCTTCTTTAATTTTAGAAATGTAATAGATGTTAGTGTACAAATTTTTGCGTCCTTGTTTAAGCTTATTACTAAGTATTTTATTTTATAGGTTTTTAAAAAGTTTTCTTATTTTTTTCAGTATTCCCAATGTTAATGTATTAATATGAAAATCATTTTTAAATGATATTTTATTTTTATTGTGATTTTATATTCATGTTATAGTACTAGAGGCCTGGTGCACAAAAATTTGTGCACTCGGGCGGGGGGGTACCTCAGCTCAGCCTGTGCCCTCTCGGGGGATAACCACCTGCTGGCTTAGGCCCCCTCCCCGGGGGATTGGGCCTAAGCTGGCAGTCCAGGAGGCCTTGGGGGTTGCCCACTTGCCAGCGGGGAGCAGGGCTAAGCTGCAGTTAGAAATCCTTAGCGTTGCTGAGGAGGCAGGAGAGGCTCCCCACCACCAACAGTGTACTGGCAGCCATCAGCCTGGCTTGTGGCTGTGCAGAGCTCCCCCTGTGGGAATGCACTGACCACCAGGGGGCATCTCCTGCATTGAGCATCTGCCCCCTGGTGGTCAGTGGGTGTCATAGTGCCCAGTCATTCCCAGTCATTCTGCTGTTAGGGTCAATTTGCATATTACCCTTTTATTATATAGGATAGAGGCCTGGTGCATGGGTGGGGGCCAGCTGGTTTGCCCTGAAGGATGTCCTGGATCAGGGTGGGGGTGCTGCTGGGGTGCCTGGCCAGCTGGGGTGAGGGACTGAGGGCTGTTTTCAGACTGGCCACACCCCCTTCAGGGTGGGGGTCCCAGCTGGAGTATCAGCCCAGCCTGGATGAGGGGTTTAGGGCCATTTTCGGGCTGGCCACACCCCCTTAAGAGAGGGGGGTCCTCCTGGTATGCTTGGCGAGTGTGGGTGAGTTGCTGATGGCTGTTTGCAGGCTGGTCACAACCCCTTCAGAGTGGGGATCCCTGCTGTGGTGCCTGGCCAGCCTGGGTGAGGGGTTTAGGGCCATTTTCAGGCAGCCCACAGCCCCTTCATGGTGCGGGTCCCCCCTGGGGTGCCTGGTCAGCCTGGGTGAGTGGCTGATGGCTGTTTACAGGCTGGCCAACCCCCCCCCCCCCAGGAGGGACCCTCACCCTATGAAGGGGTGGCCATCCTGGGTGAGGGGCTGATGGCTGTTTGCAGGCTGGCCATGGCCCCCAACCACCCAAGCTCCCAGTGGAGGCTGGCTGGAAGCAGGTATCTGGGGTTTGTTTATCTTCTATAATTGAAACTTTGTTGCCTTGAGTGGAGCTCAGAGTTGGACAGAGCCTGTGGGAAGCTTGGCTTCTTCTATAGCTGGGGCAACCAAGCCTCCTGCTTGCTCCAGCTCTGTGGCTGCTGGCTGCCATCTTGGTTGGGTTAATTTGCAATAGTCACTCTGATTGGCTGGTAGGTGTGGCTTGGGGCGTAGCAAAGGTATGGTTAATTTGCATGCTTCTCTTTTATTAGATTAGATAAACAGATTTACTTGGTTTTCTCCTTGTGGAAAGAAGACACTGAGGATAATTTTCTGAGTACATAAATCGCTTTATTTCTTCTCCTGTTTTAATTTTTACAATATTTGCTACTTCAAAAATTTGTTTAACAATGCACAACATTGCATCATATAAAATATATTCTAATTTTGAATCAACTGATGTAACCATACTATTTAAAAAGAAAAACAGTTGTATATTTTATTGAGTTTATAATTGACAGATATAATCCTGATCCTGTGATAGCATCAATAAGATGTTCTTGTCTACAATTGGTAAATAGAATATATTGTGCTCCAACATGACATAGAGGGAAATACAATTTTTAATAGAAAGGCAATTAAATCATTTTTAGAAAAATTAAGAAATAATTCAATATATTTGAAAAATGAAGGCACAATTTATAATGGTGTCTGAAAAATGGAACTCATTTTTGTTCATTTACTTTGCATCCTGACCACTGCTGAATTTATTAGCTCTCACAGTTTCTTTTTTTTTTTTTGGAATCCTTGGGGTTTTCTACATATAAGATAATTTTATCTGCAAACAGATAATTTTACATATTCCTTTCTAATTGTAAATACTTTTATTTTATTTTTTTTTCATGCCTAATTTTTCTGTCTAAGATTTCAAGTACTGTGTTGAATGGACTGGTATAGGTGGGCATTCTGTACTTATTAAAAATCTACCAGAAAAATAGTTCAGATTTTTACCATTGAGTATGAAGTTACTTTTAGCCTTTCAATATATGAGCTCTATTAGTTTGAGGTAAATTTAGTTTTTAAAAAAATATTTTATTAATTTTTTTTTTTTTTTTTTTTTTTTTTTTTTTTTTACAGAGAGGAAGGGAGAGGGATAGAGAGTTAGAAACATTGATGAGAGAGAAACATCGATCAGCTGCTTCCCACACACCCGCTACTGGGGATGTGCCTGCAACCAAGGTACATGCCCTTGACCAGAATCAAACCCGGGATCCTTAAGTCCGTAGGCCGACACTCTATCCACCGAGCCAAACTGGTCAGGGCGAGGTAAATTTCTTAAATACCTAGTTTTTTTTTGTTGTTGTTGGTATTTTTGGTTTTTATCATGACACAGTGTTAAATTTTGTCAAATGCTTTTTCTGTATCTATTGCAATGATCATGTGAGGTTTATTCTTACTTCTCTCAGTGTGGTATATATCATTAATTGATTTTCTTATGTTGAATCATCCTTGAATATGAGAGGTAAATGCCACTTGATGAAGTAATATTATCCTTTCAATGGGCTGATGGATTCAGTTTGCTAGTATGTTGTTGATGATTTTTTTCATACATGTTCACTGAGGATATTTGCATATAGCGTTCTTTTCTTATAATATGTTTGTCTAGCTTTGGTATTAGGATAATGTTGGCTTTAAAAAATGAGTTTGAAAGTATTTCATTCTCTTCAAATTTTATGAATGAATTTATAATGGGTTGTTACTTATTCTTCAAAAGTTTGGCAGAATTCACCAGTGAATCCATCTGGTCATGGGCATTTTTCTTGAGGGCAAGGAGCTTAATTTCCTGATTTAATTGCCTTACTACTTATATTTCTGTTCAGAATTTCTATTTATTCTTGATTTTGTCTTAGTGTGATTTTTTAAAGGAATTTGTCCAATTTCTTGAAATGCAATAATAATCTCTTATTATTCTTGTTTTCCCATAGTATCACATGTATGTATTTTCTTTCATTTCTAATTTTGATGTTCTCTCATTATTTCTTAGCCTAGAAAAATATTTGCCAATTAAAAAACAACCCGTAATTTCATTTAATTTCCCATTATGTTTCTATTCTCTATTTAATTTATTTCTGCTTTAATCTTTATAATTTTATTATTTTTGCTAACTTTGTGCTTGTTTTCTTTTTCAGTTTTTTTTTCTTGTATAGAGTTGTTTGTTACTCTTTTTTAAAAAGTAGATGCTTATGGGTAGAATCTTTGCTCTTTGTACATCTTTTGTTGCATCATAAATTTTTGTATGTTGTATTTTCAATCTTTTTGTCACAAGATATTTTCCAATTTTACTCAATTTTTTCTTTGATACATGGTTGTTCAAGACTGTGTGGATAGCTTCCATATATTTAATTTTATAGTTTTGCTTCTGTTATTGATTTTTGGCTTCATTCCACTATGGCTGGAAGAGATATTTGTTATGATCAAAATATTCTGAAATGTCTTAAAGTTATTTTTTGGTGGCCTGACCTATAATCTACCTTGGAAAAATTCTGTGCATATTTGAGAAGAATTTGTATTATTCTGTTGTTTGGTGATTTTTTTATATGCCTAAAACAATCATTTGGTCTATATAGTTGTTAAAGCCCAATGTATCCTTGTTTATTTTCTGTCTGTATCTTGTATCCATTATTAATAGTGGAGCATTGAAACCTCTTACTACTATTGTGTTGTTATTGCTATCTCTCTTCATCTTTGTCAAAGTTTATTTTATATATTTAGGTTCTCTGATGTTTTATGCATATTTATTTCTGGTTGTTACATCTTGGTAAATTGATTTTTTATCATTATATAATAGCCTTCTTTGATTCTTGTGACAGTTTATGACTTAAAGTCTATTTTTGTCTGCTCTCTTGATTGACATTTTCATGAAATATTGTTTCCCCTTTTTTTTCATTTTAAGCCTAAGTGTGTCATTAAATCTACATTGAGTCTCTTGTAGACAATATATAGTTGGATCTTGTCCTTTTTATCTTCAGCTACTCTATGTATTTTAATTGAGAAGTTTATGTAATTTATTTATTGTCAGAAAAAGACTTACTATTGCTTTCATGTTAATTTCTTTGTCTGTCTTGTACCTCTTTTGTGACACTTTTTCTTTTATTCTGTCTTTCTATGTGTTTTCTTAATGTTTTGTAATGACATGCTTTAATTTTTTCTCATTTTTTTATCTTTTAGATATTTTACCTGTGTTTAACATGAGGCTTACATAAAACATTTTCTAGTTATCACAATTGATTTTAAGCTAATAATAACTTAAATGCATACAAAATTCTATATTCTTATTTAATCTCCCACACACACTTTCTGTTATTAATGTCCAAATTTTATTCATGACACAGATTGATCATTATAAAAACTAGTTGAATTAATATTATACTACAGAGTGAAAGGCTATTTTCTGTTAAGCGTAAGTTTGCTTGGTGTTTAAATATTCCTAAAATACAGACTTTAGATGGTTGGTTGCCTTCCTTTGCAAATGGCTACTATGAGTTCCTATTGCTTACTAATTGAATTCCAATATTTTCAATTTGATGATCAGATATTTATTCTATATAATTTCAGCCTATATTTCATTTCTATACTTCATTGATATACTTAGTGCTCCCACCAAACTCAGTTACCCATTATTTACTTTACTTGTCATGCTTATAACCCTTCACCTTTGCATGACTGTACTGTGTCTTCCCCAAGCACCAATAAGCAAGAAATAATTTCTTTGCCTTTGATTTTTTTTCTAATTCTTTTATCTGTCCAATTCTAGAGCAAGTTGGTAGAATTTTTCACTGATTATTTTGCTTAAAAAGTGTTTGTCAAACTAAGTTTATGTTTCCCACACTAAGTTGTCTTTAGTACTGTGGTTTTCGTCTTTTTTTTTTTTAATGACATGTTCTCTGTTCTGTAAAAATCTTCTGTTCCCTTTCTTCAGATCTGTGTCCTTGTAGCTTCTAAATCATTGCTTGATTTAACACATAGTAGTCTTGGTGAAAGCCTGGTTGTGATACTAATTTAGTCTTGTAGATGTAGAAGACAGGGCAGACTATTGTCCCTTTAGGCCAGGTTCAGAGGTAATTTTTCAAACTCTTAAAAGTTTTGGAAACTTGATAACTGGATAAATTAACTAGTATTTGATTTTTTTAAATGAAGGTCTTTGAAGGAACAGAGTGAAGAACTGTATAACCTCTTAAATGATCTCTTACATTTATTTTTAATGACTTATAAGCAGGGTGTTAATTGGATGAGAAAGTCTATTAGTTTCTGAATATTTCTATCCAAAACTAGAATTTGAAATATAGCTCAAATTCTTAGGATAAATATTGATGTATTTATATTAATATTTTATTTTCAATACACACAGAAACATACAAATGAGCACAAAACAGTTCACACAGATGGAATGTTATTATGTGCTATATTGAGCTAAGCATTCAGAAACCAGAAACATTAAGCTCAATTTGAAGTAGTCTTAGCATAATCAGTTTAACATAAATACTCATTATATTCAGAGAGCAAACTGTATCCCCGGGGCTTTTATAGGTTTATACCACTGAACTTGGCTGCTAATCCATCACCTTTATGAAATAATCAGGGTCTGTGTGCTATAAATATTGTTTTCTGTAAAGCAAACCAAAGTATAATTGTAGCTTATTGAGTTGTCTTCCAGAGCCACAAAATAGGTTTGCTATTTGTAGCTAATATGCTTATAGGATAGCACTCTGGCATTTAGACTTAGGTCAAAAGTTAGAGGTCTGTTGCTTTCTTCAGGGAACTTAAATTAAATCAGACAGGGAAAATACTGCTTTGTATCTCAGAAAAGATGAGCAACTTGATTTTACAGACCAAGAAAGAATCATAAGAATCCTATATAATAAAGAGGTAATATGCAAAGTAACCCTCATATCCTCACAAGATGGCTGTCTATAACCAGACTGGCAGGGGGTTAGTGAGGGATGACCAAATGACTGAACAGCAGGCTGCATGGGGTGACCAGGCTGGTGGAGGGGCCAAGAGGGGTGACCAGGCCAGCAGGGGGGGCAGTAAGAGGTGACAACCCAGGGGTTGCAGTTAGGGATGACCAGGCTGGCAGTGGGTGGCAGTAAGGGACAACGAGGCTGGCAGAGGGGGGCAGTTGGAGGTGACCAGGCCAACAAGGGGGTCAGTAAGGGATGACCAGGCCAGCAGGACAGGGGGGCAGTAAGGGGCAACCAGACTTGCAGGGGGACAGTTAGGGGTGACCAGGCAGGCAGGCAGGCAGGTGAAGGATTAGGAGCCAGTGGTCCAGGATTGTGAGAGGGATGACCAACTGCTGGTTTAGGCCTGGGATCAAGCCTAAGCTGGCAGTTGGACATCCCCTGAGGGGTTCCAGATTGAAGAGGGTTCAGACTGGGCTGAGCGGACCTCCCCCCAGTGCATGAATTTTGTGCACCGGGCCTCTGGTGCTTATTATATGGGCAAACTTCATTCATTCAATTAACATTTAATGACAAAATATTTACGTTATATATTATTGGCTATTTAATACATTGAGAATTTAATGTAAGTATAATCAATGACATACTTTTCAATAGTTATGGTACACTTTTTGACAGATTTTAGTATGTTTTGAAATTTTCCATGGTTAAATGTTTTCATTTCTTCTTCATTACCTCTTTCTTGATGCCCTTCCAATCTTTGTATTATAAAATACTAATAGATAAATACTGATAGTTTCAAAAGCTATTTTTAGGGTAGACAAAATAAAAGTAAATATATTTATTATCCTAATCCTATCTAATAAAAGAGAAAAATGGTAATTAGCCATATGTCCACTACCCTTCCCATTGGCTAATCAGGGTGATATGCAAATTAACTTCCAGCCAAGATGGCGGCCGGCAGCCAGGCAGCTTGAAGCTAACATGAGGATTGCTTGCTTCAGTGATGGAGGAAACCTACGTTCCCTGCCTGCCTTGCCGGCCTTTGAGCTTGCAGTTTGAAACATAGTTACAAATATAGAAGCTAAACAAAACCCCAGAAACCTGCTTTCAGCCAGCCGGGGTATCAGAGCTGGAGTTGATACAGTGTTTTGATTACAGAACCCAAACAAACCAGATACCTGCTTTCAGCAGCAGAGGCCTCAGAGCTGGAGCCAGAGCTAAAGCTGGCCCAGAATAAAAAAAGAAAAAAAGGAGCAGTTGGGAGCTTCAGTAACCTGCCAGCCTGAAAACAGCCCTCAGCCCCTCACCCAGACTGGCCAGGCACCCCAGTGGGGACCCCCACCCTGAAGGGTGTGTGACCAGCTCCAAACAGTCATCATCCCCTCACCCAGGCTGGCCAGGCACCCCAGTGGGGACCCACACCCTGATCCAGGACACCCTTCAGGGCAAACCAGCCGGCCCCCACCCATGCACCAGGCCTCTATCTTATATAGTAAAAGGGTAATATGCCTCCCAGCACTGGGATCAGCGGAGCCGCGAGGCCTCCCGGCACTGGGATCAGAGTGACAGGGGGCAGCACCCAAACCCCTTGATGGGCCTTTGGCTCTGTGTGTGACAAGGGGCGGGGCCACAACCTCCCTATCTGCCCTGCTCTGTTTGTGACAGGGGAAGGTGCCCCAACCCCCTGATCGCCCTGCAGCTCTGTGAGTGATGGGGGGAGCTCCTCAACCCCCTGATCCTCCCTGCTCTGTGTGTGACAGGGGGTAGTGCCCCAACTCCCCAATAGGCCCTGCTCTGAGCCCGACCAGGGGCTGCACGTAGGGATTGGGCCTGCCCTCTGCCACCCGGGAGCAGGCCTAAGCCAGAAGGTTGTTATCTCCCAAGGGGTCCCAGACTGCGACAAGGCACAGGCCGGGCTGAGGGACCCCCACCCCACCCCCAAGTGCACAAATTTTTGTGCACTGGGCCTCTAGTATATATATAAAGAGCTAAGTGCTGTCATGACCGAACGGGCCGCTAGTCGCCATGAAGTGCATGGTGCACCTCTTGGTACCCCCCATCCCCTGGCCCCCGATACACTCACCATGAGGGAGGGCTGGTGGCAGGGCAGGACTGGGGACTGTTGAGTGGCGGTGGCGGGCTACTTTGTAGGGTGGCCATGAGCTTAGGGGAGCAGTCATCTGGGTGGCAGTGAGTTTCACAAAGCAGTCACAGGGTGGGGAGTTTTGTGGGGCAGGGTAGTTCCGTGGAGTATCCAGCAGTGAGCTTCACAGGGCAGCAGCAAGCTTCCTGGAGTAGTTGAGGGAGGGGGGCCTCGCGGAGTAGTTGAGGGAGGGGGGCCTCGCAGAGCAGTCGCAGGGTTCACGAAGCAGTCAAGGGGTGCGGGGTGCATCACAAAGCAATCGAGATGCTGCTAGCATCGCGGAGCATTTTGGCACAGGGAGCTTCACATAGCATAACAGGGTGGCAGAGGCCATGTGATGGAGGCCAGGTTAGGCCTAAGGACCCTAACTGTGCACACTGGGCCTCTAGTACAACAATATCTATGTAAATGATCAGTCACAAACTCTTCTAATCCCAAATTAAAATATATAAGTATAGAAAATATGACTTCAAACACAGTAGAATGGTAGACATTTATGAAAGTGGGATTACTTGGAGACTTTTATATAATGTTTTCTGAAATAAAAAGGTGTTTTTTGTGTCTGAACAAATTTGGGTAGCTAGTGGCGAAACTAGGTCCTTAAAAGGAATACCATCTTCCACCAAAGACAACTCATTAATTAAAATTTGCAGTTTTTTTTTTCTTTTCTCTTTTTTCCCCTCTTCTGTATATGATTGAACCAAGCTCTATGGGAAAAATATTATTATTTTTTAAAAAGTTTAGTGCATGTCAGGCATAAGGTGAAAATATTTTATATTAATTATATTCATGATATAGTGAATTGTTTAGAATTTTTAGATGAAGGAAAACTATGTTTGGAAATTAATTGGCCATCGAAGCATGATAGGTCAATGATCCAGTCACTTTCAAACCTGAAAACTTTAGGTTTATTTATTTATTTATTTATTTATTTATTTTAAAATATATTTTATTGATTTTTTACAAAGAGGAGGGGAGAGGGATAGAGAGTTAGAAACATCGATGAGAGAGAAACATCGATCAGCTGCCTCTTGCACACACCCCCTGGGGATGTGCCCGCAACCAAGGTACATGCCCTTGGCTGGAATCGAACCTGGGACCCTTCAGTCTGCAGGCTGAAGCTCTATCCACTGAGTCAAAGCAGTTAGGGCAGGTTTATTTTTTATGGGTGCAAATAATATGGTTCAGACAATCAGATTTTTCAGAGCATAATGTTTTTGTTATAACTAAAGAATATATTTTTGAATTGTTTTGTTTTCTAACTTTATAAATATATTTTTTCTGATGTGTTATTATTTTGAGTCTTCCTGGATGCTTTAATATATATAGCTATAATTATAAAAGTACAATATGCTAATTAGACCAGACTGCCAAACAACCTTCTGAACAAAACTACGGCTGCGAGGGCTGAGGCAAGCTGCTGCGGCTGTGACAGCCAAACCCCTTGCACAAATTTTGTGCATTGGGCCTCTAAAATATATATATATATATATATATATATATATATATATATATATACAAATTAATGTATATTAATATAAACTTTATTAATTATTGATATATAAAATTAATATATAATTTAAAATGTGAAGCAGTAGTATTTATGATCAATCTTTAGCAGTAAGACATCAGATAAATTTTCTGATTTTCAGAATGTTCTGTCAAAAACAAAGAAATGGATATAAAACAGATGGTTTTACTTAAGTTCTTGGCAACATTCTTTTTCATTTTTTAAAAACTTCCAAGAGTTCATTACTGTTGTTGTATGATTTGGAGTATATATCTGTTCAGTTTTGTGATTACTGAGAATATCTGATAATACACATGGGTGTTAGATTAATAGCATCTGAAAATTCTCATCTTAAATTTTTTGTCAGAGACCTGGCCAGTGTGGCTCAGTTCGTTGGTCATTGTTTTTTGCATCATGAGGTCACTGGTTGCCTTACAGAACACATGCCCAGGTTCCTGACTCAATCCCCAGTAGTGGATGTGCAGGTGGGTGGATAATTGATGTTTCTCTCTCTCTCTCCCTCTCTCTCTAAAAATAAAGTTAAAAACATAAAATATTTTCTATCAGAGAAAAGCATTACTCTTATCATGTTGACTAGACCAGCGTTTACTCTTGTGGCAGCATAATGTTAATGATAGGCAGTGATAGAATGTTTTTCCTGAATCTATGACTACTTTCTAGGCATCTTGGATCAAACTTTCATGATTCACTTTTACCTCTTCTTTTTTTAAGCAATTATAAAAAGAATAAAAATAAAATATGAATTGGAATGGTAAATGTGACAGTGAAAAGACTCTTACCTCCAGATTACTTAAAAGATGGCCACTATAGATTCCCAGCTTGAGTTTGTCAGCTATTTCTGGATTGAGCACACACAGTTCCATAGCCATGCACCTCAGCCCCTCCCATTACCACACATACACACACACACACACACACACACACACACACACACACACACACACCAATACTCACACATACAACTGTTTCTAATGGACAAAATATAAGAATTCTGCTAGGATAGTATGTGTCTGTCATTCCACAAGAGTCAAATTTACTGTAAAGCTAATAAAGCTTAACATCAGAGCCCCACACTTCATTAGCCACTTATAAAGCCCTGAAAGGGTCCTGCAGATGTGTTCCCATGGGTTGTATGTTCTTGTTTAAAGTTTAACAATAAGGTAATTTAACCAAAAATTTTAAGATTGCTATTGCTTTCCATTTCATATTCCTCTTAGTTATACTTCCTCTCATTTTAGAAAAGCAATGAACATTTTTAGATCTAGAGGAATATGATTTGGGGGTACATTTAGATATGTTTACTATTTTATGGATAATGGTCACTTCTTTATATATTTAAACTAGAGGCTTGGTGCATGAATTCATGCATGGGTGTGGTCCCTCCTGGATGATCAGGGCCATCTCACCCAGTCCAGATCTGAGCCAAATAGAGCCTGCCAAGGCTGGGGGACGGGAGGTTGGCTGGCCATGGGAGGTTGGCTGTGGGAGCACATTGACCACAGGGAGAAGCTCCTGCATTGAGCATCTGCCTCCTGGTGGCCAGTGCATATCATAGCTACCATTCGGTCCTCTGGTCATCTGCTCATTATGTTCACTTAGGCTTTTATATACCCTATTTGCCGGCGTATAAGACGACTGGGCGTATAAGACGACCCCCTAACATTTCCACTCAAAATACAGAGTTTGTTATATACTCGCCGTATAAGACTACCCCCTCTTCCACACACCTTCCACACACCAAATAAAAGGTAAAACAATATCAGATTTGATTTTAACATTTTAATTTATATTCAAATGCTTATGACATGCAGGAAAACTGTCACAAGGCTGTATGTAATCAAACATATACATAAAACAGTGCAAGTTTATTACCGGTAAACATACCGGTAATTCACTAAAGAAAACACACTCTATAGACTGGTACCGTAGATGCTTCTCAGGAACACAGGCAAGCAGCCCACAACCTAGAGGGACTGTCAATGATAGAAGTAAGATAACAAATAGAGGGAGAGAGCAAGTGCCGGGCAAGTCCTTAGCAAGTTTGCTGACGTGACAGTTTCACCTTAAAAGCCTTCAAACTCCTCTTCATCATCTGATATTAAAAGTTCATCAACGACATCTTGGTGCCATGATAGGGATGATAGGGGTTTGACTGGTCGACATTTTCTATGCTGTACTGTACAATGGGGCAGTATTGTGGTTGGCTGTTGGCTGTATACAAAGCCTGATTTGATTGGTCCCTGCTCCCTGTTTGCCCGCCCTGTCACTATAGCAGTCTGGTCCACCCTTGCATCAGCATCTCCCTGGGACCTCACTAGTGCGCAAGTGCGAGCTCTTCAACATTCTAACAGGCACCATGATAGCGCAAAATCACGAATCTTCAATGCATATGTAAAGAAATATACGGTAACCCGAATTTACCACACTCGCAAAATCGCACACAGCCAACCATACACCCAGTATGGTATCGCGATTCGCTATTTTGCGCTATCATACTGGGTGTATGGTCGGCTGTGTGCGATTTTGCGAGTGTGGTAAAATCGCATAACAGCAAAATCGCATAACAGCCGAGCATACACCCAGCAGCACTGCTGATGCCTGAACGGTATGTGGAATGAAGTGGGCGGGCATCGGGAGGCCACTATGGCACGAGACAAGCACTATGGGCAGTCAATCTGAAGTGTACCTGGCGTATAAGACGACCCCCCACTTGGAGGCATATTTTTCAGGGCCAAAAAATCGTCTTATACGCCGGCAAATACGGTATATACTAGAGGCCTGGTGTATGAAATTCATACACTTGGGGGTGGGGAGGCAGGGGGTTCCTCAGCCTGGCCTGCATCCTCTCGGAGTCCAAGAGCCACTGGGGGAGCGGGCCTAAGCCATCACTCAGACATCCTTAGCGCTGCCACGGAGGCAGGAGAGGCTCCCACCACCACTGCTGTGATCGCCAGCCATGAGCCTGGCTTCTGTCTGAGTGGTCCTCCCCCTGTGGGAGCGCACTGACCACCAGGGGCAGCTCCTGCGTGGAGCGGGATCAGGCTGAAACCAGCTCTCTGACGTCCCTGAAGGGCCCCCAATTGTGAGAGGGCACAGGCCAGACCAAGGGACTCCACCGGTGCATGATTGATTGGGGAAGGGGAGGAATGCAGGAGGTTGGCCAGCCGGGGAGGGACCACAGGAGGGCTCCAGGGCGTGTCCAGCCTGTCTCACTCAGTCCTGATCAGCTGGACACCAGCAGCAAGCTAACCTACGGTTGGAACGTCTGCCCCCTGGTGGTCAGTGCACGTTATAGTGAGTGGTTGAGCAGCCTTAGCATATCATTTGCATATTATGCTTTGATTGGTTGGCCAGCCGACCAGCCGACGGGACACTTGGCATATTAGGCTTTTATTATATAGGACTAGAGGCCCGGTGCACAAAAATTTGTGCACTCGGGGGAAGGAGGGGGTCGCTCAGAACAGCCTGTGCCCTCTTGTAGTCTGGGAACCCTCGGGAGATAATGACCTGCTGGCTTAGGCCTGCTCCCGGGTGGCAGAGGGCAGGCCCAATCCCTAGGTGCAGCCCCTGGTCGGGCTCAGAGCAGGTCCAATTGGGAGCTGGGGCGCCTTCCCCTGTCATGCACAGAGCAGGGTAGATTGGGAGGTTGCGATGCCACCCTCAGTCACGCTCAGGGTAGGGCCGATTGGGGGGTTGGGCACTGCCCCCTGTTACACTCAAGGCAGGGTCAATGGGGAGGTTGTGGCGCCACCCCCTGTCACGCACAGAGCAGGGCCCATCAGGGGGGTTGGGGTTCCATACCCTGTCATGCACAGAGCAGGGCCGATCAGGGGATTGAGGTGCTCCCCCCTGTCACTCACAGAGTAGGTCCAATAGGGGAGTTGGGGCACCGTTCCCTGTCACACTCAGGGCAGGGCGGATCAGGGGGTTGGGGCGCCGCCCTCTATCACCCACAAAGCAGGACCAATCAGGGGGTTGGGGCGCCACCACTGTCACACACAGAGCTGCAGGGCGATCAGGGTGTTTGGGCTCTGCCCCCTGTCATGCTGATCCCGGTGCCGGGAGGCCTCGCTGCTCCGCTGATCCTGGTGCTGGGAGGCATATTACCCTTTTACTATATAGGGTAGAGGCCTCGTGCAATGGTGGGGCTGGCTGGTTTGCCCTGAAGGGTGTCCTGGATCAGGGTGTGGGTCCCCACTGGGGTGCCTGGCCAGCCTGGGTGAGGGGATGATGGCTGTTTGCAGCTGGTCACACACCCTTCAGGGTGGGGGTCTTCACTGGGGTCCTGGCCAGTCTGACTGAGGGGCTGAGGGCTGTTTTCAGGCTGGGACTGAAGCTCCCAACCGCTCCGTTTTTTCTTTTTTTTTTTTATTTTATTTTATTCTGGGCCTGCTTTAGCTCTGAGGCCTCGGCTGCTGAAAACAGGTTTCTGGCCTTTGTTTACCGTCTGTATTTGATACAATGTTGCGGTCCAGCTGGCTGAAGCTCTGCTGAGTAAAGCAGGTTTCTGGGATTTTTTTAGCTTCTTTATTCGCAACATAGTTGCTGAGAGTTGCAGCTGAGAGGCCGGCAAGTCAGGCGGGGAACGTTGGAGTTCTCCGTCACTGAAGCAAGCAAGCCTCCCTGTTCACATCAGCTGCCTGGCTGCCGGCTGCCATCTTGGCTGCCAGTTAATTTGCATATCTTGGCCCTACTCTGTGAGTGACAGGGGGATTAGCCAATGGGAAGGGTAGCGGAGTGACACTAATTACCATGTTTCTCTTTTATTAGTGTAGACTAGAGGCCTGGTGCACAAAAATTTGTGCACTCTGGGGTCCCTCAGCCCGGCCTGTGTCCTCTCGAAGTCTGAGACCCCTCAGAGGATGTCTACCTGCTGGCTTAGGCCCACTTCCAGGGTATTGGGCCTAAGCTGCGAGTCAGACATCCCTCTGGCAGCCTGGGAGCCCTCGGGGGATGTACACTTGCCATCAGGGAGTAGGCCTAAGTTGCAGTTGGACATCCTTAGTGCTGCTAAGGAGGCTGGAGAGGCTACCACCGCCACTGCTATGCTGGCAGTTGTCAGCCTGGCTTGTGGCTGAGCAGAGCTCCCCCTGTGGGAGTGCACTGACCACAAGGGGGTATCACCTGCATTGAGCATCTGCCCCCTGGTGGTCAGTGTGTGTCATAGTGAACAGTCATTCTGTTGTTAGGGTCAATTTGCATATTACCCTTTTATTATATAGGATAGGGGCCTGGTGCATGGGTGGGGATAGCTGGTTTGCCTTGAAGGGTGTCCTAGATCAGGGTGGGGGTCCCTCTGGGGTGCTTGGCCAGCCTGGGTGAGGGGCTGATGGCTGTTTGCAGGCTGGCCTAGCCCCCCAGTGGGGACCCTCACCCAATGAGGCTGTGGCCAGCCTGGGTGAGGGGCTGATGGCTGTTTGGAAGTTGGCCACAGCCCCTTCAGGGTCGTGGTCCCCGCTGGGGTGCCTGGCCATTCTGGGTGAGTGGCTGATGGCTGTTTGTAGGACTTCCAAGCCCCCCATCGGGGACCCTCACCCCATGAGGTTGTGGCCTGCCTGGGTGAGGGGCTGATGGATGTTTGCAGGCTGACCACAGCTCCTTCAGGGTGAGGGTCCCCGCTGGAGTAACTGGCCAGCCTAGGCGAGGGGCTGATGGCTGTTTTTAGGCTGACCACAGGCCCTTCAGTGTATGGGTCCCCACTGGGATGCCTGGCCAGTTTGGGTGAGAGGCTGATGGCTCTTTGCAGGGTGGCCAAGCCCCCCAGCAGGGACCCTCACCCCATGAGGGTGTGGCCATCCTGGTTGAGGGGCTGATGGATGTTTGCAGGCTGGCCACAGCCCCTAGCCACCCAAGCTCCCAGTGGAGGCTGGCTGGCAGCAGGTATCTGGGATTTATTTAGATTCTGTAATTGAAACTCTGTTGCCTTGAGCGGAGGCCACAGCTGGCTAGGGCAGGCGGGAAGCTTGGCTTCCTCCATTGCCGGAGCAACCAAGTCTCCTGCTTGCTCCAGCTCCGTGGCTGCCTGCCGCCATCTTGGTTGGGTTAATTTGCATATAGTCTCTCTGATTGGCTGGTGGGCGTGGCTTGGGAGCATAGCGAAGGTGTGGCAATTTTCATGTTTCTCTTTTATTAGATTAGATAGATTTTTGCTAGTCAATGTGGAATAGAATTGGCCTCCCAGATATGACTATTTCCTACTGTGCCAATTCATTGTGCATCATGACATGAAGTTGCAATGTCAAGAAGTCATATTGTGATAATGATCTTGTCCAAAAGTACTCAATACTTGAAAGTATGTTTTAGTGGAGGAGAAACAAAGTTTGGAATGTGTGTAACCAAAGTTAAGCTTTATAATCTTATTCCAAATCGTATTGTTTATGTATGAAAGAGACTTTGTAACCACTTTAAAAAAATTGACCACAATCTCATACTTTACATTACCAACTCTGATTTATAAGGCGGAAATAAACTTTTTTAAACTATGCTAAGGGTAAGACTAAATTATTACTCTCTACATTCAATAGAAAATGATGACACAAAAAATTTGTACTATGAAGAGGTGATTGAAGAGTATGTAGCAAAAAATGTAGGAAAAACAATATAAAAGAGATGTGTTAGACAGTTAATTAAAAATATGTTCTTTTTCTGGTTGTAATGTTTGTGATATTTGTCAACTTTTATAAATTTGTTATTTCATGTTATTTATTTTGCTTATTCTAAAGAAACATTCACTTTCATATCTGAGTTTTTCATTTCTTTGCTTAAAGAGATCGCCCTCAAATCGAATAAGTCTCAAACTCTACAAGGCCTGGATCTACCACTGCATATACATATGAGATCATTTTTGCTTATTTCTCTTGTATTTATTTTGTCTATAGCAGATATTTCTTTTTTACTTCTCTCTAGAGTATAATTATGCATGGTTCTGTGAAATCTTTCTATTACTACAGATCCTGGGTTGGAAAGATTTCAGTAGGATTTTGAATCTTGAACCTGGATAAAAGCAACATCACAGCAACTTTACATGAATTTTTGGAATTGTTGACCACATCAAAATGTTTATATTATTCCTGAATGATGGGATCTGACTCAGTTTTTTTTTGGAATATGTTTTCTGTGCATAGAGTGGATGCCTAAAACTGAAGTTCTTTGGCAGCTTTTTTTTTTTTTTTTTTTGGCAAGCTAGAGTATTTCTCTTTTCAACCTGAGAATTCAGATCAGCAAAATTAAAATTAAAAGAAGAAAGAAAGAAGAAAAAAGAAAGAAAGAAAAAGAAAGAAAGAAAGAAAGAAAGAAAGAAAGAAAGAAAGAAAGAAAGAAAGAAAGAAAAAAGAAGGAAATAATATACTGCTCTCCATATGTTTGGTATTGTCACTCTATCTCAAACAATGATGATTATTTTTTTCTGCTGTAAATGATTGCCTTTGTGTTACAGGAAATGTTAGATTATAATGGCTAGATAGGTTTATTATACACTAGAGACCTGGTGCATGATATTCGTGCACAGGTGTGTGTGTGGGGGGGTTCCTTAGCCCAGCCTGTACCCTCTCCAATCTGGTATTGGGCCTAAACTGGCAGTTGGACATTCCTCTCACAATCTGGGTGGCTGGCTTCTAAATCCCTTCCCCTGCTGGCCTGATCACCCCTAACCACCTCTGCTTTGGCCCCCTCCACCGTGGCTTTGTCTGGAAGGAGGACTGGACAACTGGAAGGCTGTTATCTCATCTCCTAACACCATTGACTGTTTTAGAATCTGCTGAGGTTAAGGCCAAATTCCAACAAAGATACATCATATTTGTTGTATCATCATAGTCTTCCAGCCTAATCTGATATAACCTTGAGAGTTATTGGATTCTCTCAGCATTTCTAGGTTTAGAAGAAACTATGAACTGCAATGCTGAGTATGAAATCTGGCTTGTCCAGTGACTGTAAGAACAATATGTAAAAACTCAGAAAAATAAAAAAGTTTGTTAGAAAAGCAGATAGTTCACCACACAATCAAATAATGGCACAAATAGTTTTCCTGAGATAGCCATTATACATGGGTGTTCAACAGAAATGTTTTATACATACTTTTCATTTCCTTATATAGACTCTTTAAAAAAAAAACCTCTACTTGAGGTTTGATAATTAATAATTATTATTACATTATCAAGGGCACTTTAAAAATTTATTTATTGTTGACACTATTACAAATGTCCTCCATTTTCCTCACCTTTGCCCACCTCCACCCTTCCTCCAGCACCCTTCCTCTGGTCATCACCACACTGTGGTTTGTCTGTGTGATATACATATATGTTATTTGGCTAATCTCTTCACTTTCACTCATCCAGGCATTGTTAAGTAAAGTTATCTTTTTATTAGTATTTCTTTTATGAGTGTGTAGATTTGAAAAATAAAATCACTCACTGGCTAAGTTATGCTAAAGTGTCAGTAATTTTACCCACATAGGTTTTGCACCTCCAGTGAAAATGTGGACACAATGGAAAAGGGAAAACATATTAGTATTATTATTAGAGTAATGTTGACTTCCTTGACCCCTGAAACATTCCCAGCCTCCCCTGAGGTCCTGAAGGACACATTTTGAGAAACTTGCCTGTAGATACTACCCAAACTGGATCACGGACAAAGATGACGATCACTTTTGTTTTCAGAAATTGTTTAAGGAGTTATATAAAGAAGAGCAAAACTATCATGTATACTATAGATTTTTAATATACTAGAGGCCTGGTGAATGAAATTTGTGCATGGGGGCATCCCTCAGTTCGACCTGCACCCTCTCCAATCCAGGACCCCTTGGGGGATGTCTGACTGCTGGTTTAGGCCCGAACTGGCAGTCGAACATCCCTCTTGCAATCTGGGACTGCTGGCTCCTAACCACTCAACTGCCTGCCTGCCTGATCACCCCTAACCCCTCTGCCTCCCTGCCTGATCACCCCTAACCCCTCTGTCTGCCTGCCTGATCACCCCTAACCACCTCTGCTTGCCAGTCTGATTGCCCTTAACCACCCTCCCCTGCTGGCCTGATCACCCCTTGTTGGGGGCCAGATGTAAGCTGGCAAGGTCCTTGCACATGAAGGGGCTAGCAAGGCTGGGACCCTTACCCACACAGTTTTTCCGGACTCATTTGGATGGCAATTACCAGTAGAATGAGAGAAACATTTGTAGAATGAGAACAGCCTTTCATAGCTTACCAAGAAGTCTGTAACTATTTACTGAGATATGCTGTACTGAGAACTTGTCCTTCTGCTGTGTCTCTCCCTTAGAGATTAAGAGGAACAAAAAATACATTCCTCTTGACAGACCTCCTATTCAGTTTGTTGTGTATAAATAGGATTGTGTGGCTAATAAACTTGCTTCAGTTCATCGAGAGAACTGGGGTCCTCCTGACCCTGCTTTCCTGTCTTTCTTTCTTTTCTCAATTCCCACCTCCCTGCCTCAGCCTGGCTTAACCCTGTCAGGCTGGCCCTGACAACACCTAACTGCCCTCCCCTGCCAGCCTGATCACCCCTAAATGCTCTCTTTTGCTGGCCTGATTGCCCCTAACTGCTCCCCTGCCAGCCTGATCACCCCTAACTGCCTCTGCCTTGGCCCCCACCACCGTGGCTTTGTCAGGAAGGAGGACCAGATGACCAGAAGATGTCTGGTCGACCTGGTCTAATTAGCATATTACCCTTTTATTAGTATAGATATCATTATGAAAATATTTTAAAATACTCTCAAAATGCATTCAATATTTGTATAGTTAATTTTGGTTATTTAAAGAAACAATTTTAATATTCATGTTCAAGTGAGGTTCTGGCACTTTAATATTTAAGTTTTAACTTTGGGTTTTATAACACTAAAGTTTTTAGAACACAGGTGTAATACTGAAAACAGCCACATCAATTGGAGAATTAATTTGCTCAAGGATAATTTGCTAACATTAACATACAAAATAAAGTGCTTAGTGGAACTACCACTGGATAAAATTTATTCTACCATTTTTGAAGTTAGGGATTTTCATAATACTTATTTTATGAAGCTATTTAAAATTCTCAGAATTCTTAATCATCTTACACCTTTCTACATCTTTCTTCTCCTCTACATAATATAACTGTAAACCCACTGCATGTCAAAGAACTCTTACAATAGGAGTGCATTATTTATGGTGGGTAAACTTCAGAACTGACTAAAGAATAGAATTATAAAGATTCTCTTTCTGCTCCCCTAGATGTGGAGAAGGGTATGGGATGATTCTCTACACCCTAAATAAAAATATGAAATTGTTTCAAGGGTATAACAATGGATGTTTAAAGCATTATTTGTTAATATAATTTTATTCTCATCTTGTCATATGTGTTTGAATGTGGCTTGTGTGTGTACATGTGCATGAGTGTAAGAGGATGAAACATTTTCCTAATAATCTGAGGATCAGATCAATTAGCTTATACAATGCTTGAAAACAAATTACAACATATTTTTAAAATTTGAGCTGAATATTATGGCTATTCCCTTTGAAGAAAAGAATGCTGATAGAGTCGTCAATATAGGGTTTAGGCATTTTTCCTTAATGAACAGAATTGTACATACATATTCTCTTCCTGAATCCAAACAGGAGAGAAAAGGCAGAACTACTCGAGTAACAGGTGAATGAAATAATGTTGGGCTCATTAAATTCCCTAATTAAAATAGCTTTTTTTGCAGCTTTGACTGGAATCATTCAACTTATTAAGTAGACACTATGATAAGTAGAAAATATTTTGTACCTTTATTAGCCTGGTTATTTACAATTTTAAAATATATTTGAACATTTCCTTATACAGCTTTGTTCTTTTTTTTTTTTTCCCAGAACAACTTATTAAACTTTGCCAGAATCAGTTCTCAGGTACATACTTGCAAATCCATTGTCTTTAATGATATTTGCTCGTGTTCTACAACAGCTGAATTTTCTCGGTTTGCTGTTATAACTAAATGAAAGTCTATGCTATGCAAACAATCCTGATTGTGATTTGACATTAATATTTGCCCTACAAGATTTTAAAAATGCAGTCATTCAGAACTCATGTTTTGCAAAACCTAATTGGAACTTGAAACTCAAGATGGGAATTTTATTCTCTCAAATTAGGATTTACTATGTTTTATTGTGCTTTGCATCTTGAAAATGACACCATGTGTGTCTGATTGCTTTAGACAACTTTTTAAATAAATGTTATATAAAATTATGCTTAATCTATCCTCACACTTGTTAAAATTTAAAAACTTTAACAAAAGATATTGTATTTAAAAATAAGCATCAGTAAAGCAAAACAGTTTATATTTGAGGTGAAATCCTCAACCCTAGAGGTTGAAATGACTTCTAGATTGGAAACGTAAAATTTTTCATATACAAACAACTAAGAAGAATACAGAATCTTGAAAGAAGGACTACCATTTAAAAGTTACATGTTCTTCTTGGCATTGTGAATTAGACATGATTTCCCCCATTTTCATATTAGAAAACAGGTTCAAAGACATTAGATTATGCTTATTTCTAGTAAATATAAATATATTTTAATAGTTATGTCATAGCTTATAAATTCTTCTATTTTCTTTTGTATACAAGGTTGACTGTCTATTTTCAATGAAATTTTCAGTCATAAATATTTTTGAATGATTTAAACATATCAGATGATCAATTATAGAGTGAAACCATTTAAAATTATTAAGTACATGTTTCAAATACAGAGAAAGTCTTTGGCTGTAACTTATTAGGATTAATATAGCAATACATGTTGCCAGAAAATGCAAACACTAATGTCATTTGTGTCAATACATGCTGAAGAATACCATGCTGCCACAAAGTGCTTCATCATTCCATAGCTTATAAAAGTTGCTCTATATAGGGTCTATTAAAGGTCTGCATCAAACTCAGAAATTCAAATTGGGCAGAGGGAAGTCCCTTTCAATTTTACATATATTAATATCATAATTTATGTGAGGGTTAAATTCACTCTACTTGTTACAGGAAGGTATACTTCCTACAGTTTCTAAAGTCCCTTTAATTATTTGTCCTACTTTACTTTATTCTTGCTTTTCATACTACCCTGGTCTACCCAGGATTTTGGTATAATCCTAGATAGCACTGTACATAGGCCTGGATAGTTATTCTAGCTGGACTTCTGGCCCCTAGTCATTAGAACCTATCGAGTATTGGTTACATAAGTTGTGGGATCCAGGACAAAATGGGAAGTGTAAAGCCTGATGTTCAAAAACTATTAAGAATTTCAAGATTATGACAAATAGAGCATTAAACCAAATGTAAGACACTTCTAAGACTCTTGCCTTTGAAAATACACAGGTTGCATGCCCATGAAGCCAGCCCGCAACCTGTATAGAAATTATGAGTTTTCCCTTTGATTTGAGTTCTAGATTGTTCCAATATTAAACAAAGATTACTCGTGACATTCAATCACATTTTGCATATAACTAACAGGTAAGCTCTAGCCTAACAATGACATTTTCAATGTATGTTTATATTTATTCTAATTTTTTCAGAGTGTTCATAAACTTAAAGAATCATATTATCTATTTCAGGCCAATAAGGTGCTCCTTTTTGATTCTACTGTATTAAAATTTCTTTTGCTTGTTAAAACACCTTCTGCATCATGTTGTTTTCCATCAGGAAATATAAAATAGACAGTGAAGAAAAAAAGAAAAAAAGGTAGGTCTTAATATGAAAAATAACATATTTGCAAGAAACTGAAAAAAAAACCCTCATCTTTATCACGGTATCCAGTGTGTTTTTGTGTATTTTTTTTTAATTCTCAACTTTTTTTTTTAACAAAATGACCATTTAGTAAAGGTGCTCAAAAATAAAACCTATTTTAAAATCAGTAAAGCTTAGAAAACAAGGAATGGTTGATTTTCTTTAGCAGAAAGCTAATAAGCCACTACAAGTAAATATATATATCAAAGTGCTTGAGATTATATTATACTGTCATGTGACACATAACATTTCAGTAAAAGATGGACCACATATATGACAGTGGTCACATAATATTATAATGAAGCTAAAATTTTCTCTTACCTAGGGACTTCATAACCATTGGAACATCATAACACAACACATTACTCACATGTTTGTTGTAATGGTGGTGTAAACAAACCTACAGCACTGCTCTTCATATATAAGTAACATATACAATTATATACTAATAGTAGTAGGCTATACCATCTGGGTTTAAGTACACTCTATGATATTCACACAATAGTAAAATCACCTAATGACGCATTTCTCAGAATGTATCCCTGTCGTTAAGTGGAGCATCATTGCATAGAATTATTTTCTATTTTATTAAAATAGCAAGCAGATATTGGCAATGCAATCAACACTATTAATTTTGTATTTTGCATTTTTAAAAATTGTTGACAGCATTACAGATGTCCCCCATTTCCCCCCTTTGCCTCCGTCCACCCAGCCCCAGTCCCACTACAGCCCTTCACCACACTACTGTTTGTCGATGGGCTATGCATGTATGAATGTAAGTCCTTTGGTTAATCTCTTCCAGATCATACATTCACTATAATTTCTTATAGCTTTACATATGGGATTCTGATTTGAAAATTTGTATTTTTACTGGAAAAACTGTTCCATGCTGGAGAACAATTTAAACAAAAGCAATGTTTTAAGAAATCAGCTTGCATCTAAATCTAGACCTTATCTCAACTAACTCATATTAATGTAAAGCAATATTAAAGAGGAATATTATTTAACACATTTAGTTGTATGGAAGATAATGAAAGAAAAATTAAAAATAAGAAGTCCCATACAAGCCATTGTTACTCACTTATGTCATGTTCCATGAACTATAGATTCTGAAAAGCATCACTGATTAACAAATAGCAAAGTATTAAAAATTAAAACAGCCTGGCTGGCATGGCTTAGTGGTTGAGTGACGACCTATGAATCAGGAGGTCAAGGTTCTATTCCCAGGAAGGGCACATGCCCAGGTTTCTGGCTCAATCCTTGTGGAGCATGCAGGAGGCAGCTATCAATGATTCTCTCTCAGCAATGATTCTCTCTCATCATTGATGTTTCTATCTCTCCCTCTTCCTTTCTCTCTGAAATAAATAAAAATATGTTTTAAAAAACAAAAAATTTGTCAACGTAAAAACAGTGAATATAGAGAAGTGATGTCTGTGACTTGAAAAGTCTAAAACAACTTGTTTACACATTTATAGGGATATCATCAACATATATATAACATGTAAATATAAGATGTACAAAGTGTTGACACACATATATTGTAAATGCTTACAGTAGCATTAGTTAATATCACCATCACATCACATAATCACCATTTTTTTGGTGATGAGGACATTTAAGATCTACTCTTAGCAACTTTCAAGTATGTATTTCAGTACTGTTAACTATAATTACCATGTTATACATTAGATCCCTAGAGCTTACATCTTAAAAATGGAAGTTTGTACTTTTTCACCAACACCGCCCGCTACCCAGCACCTGCCAACCATCATTCTATGCTGTGTTTATTTGAGTTTGGCTTTTAAGATTCCATATATAAGTAATAACCTACAGTGTCAGTCTCTGTCAGACTGATTTCAGTTGCCATAATACTCTCAAGTTACATCCACATTGCTGCAAATGGCAGGATTTCCTTCTTTCTCATGGCTGAATATCCCACATCTTCTTTCTTCATTTATCTTTGGACAGACACTTAGATGGTTTCCAAAACTTGGATATTTATTTTATTTTTTAATTAAATTTATTGGGGTAACATTGGTTACTAAGATTATATAGGTTTCAAATGTACATTTCTATTATACATGGGCTACCCTATACAATAAAAGAGAAACATGCAAATTAATCATCCCTCTGCTATGCTCAAGCCATGCTCATAATCCACTCCCACCAGCTAATCAAGAGGGAGTATGCAAATTAACCCAACTAAGATGGCAGCGGCCACAGAGCTGGAGCAAGCAGGAGGCTTGGGTTGCCCTCGGCTCCGCTCAAGACTACAAAGTTTCAATTATAGAAGATAAATAAATCCCAGGGAAAAAAAAGAAAGAAAGGAGAGGCTGGGAGCTTGGATCACCAGGGTGGAGAGGGGAATGGGGCGTGGCCAGCCTGAAAATGGACATCAGCCCCTCACCCAGGCTAGCTAAGCACCCCAGTGGGAACCCACACACTGAAGGGGATGTGGCCAGCCTGAAAACAGCCCTCAGTCCCTCACCCAGGATGGCCAGGCACCCCAGCAGGGACCCCCACCCTGATCCGGGACACCCTTCAGGGCAAACCAGCCAGCCCCCACCCATGCACCAGGCCTCTATCTTATATAATAAAAGGGTAATATGAAAATTGACCCTAACAGCAGAATGACTGGGAATGACTGGCCACTAGACACACACTGACCACCAGGGGACAGATGTTCAATGCAGGAGCTGCCCCCTGGTGGTCAGTGCGCTCCTACAGGGGGAGCTCTGCTCAGCCAAAAGCCAGGCTGATGGCTGCCAGCACAGCGGTCGTGGCAGGAGCCTCTCCTGCCTTCTCAGCAGCACTAAGGATGTCCAACTGCAGCTTAGGCCTTCTCCCGCTGGCAAGTGGACATCCCCCAAGGGCTGCCAGAGGGATGTCTGACTGCCAGCTTAGGCCCAATTCCCCAGGGAGCGGGCCTTAGCCAGCAGGTGGACATCCCCCGAGGGGGTCCCAGACTGCGAGAGGGCTCAGGCCAGGCTGAAGGACCCCCCCGAGTGCACAAATTTTTCTGCACCAGGACACTAGTTTTTAATAATAATAATAATACAATGAATCTGGAAGTGCAGATTTCTCTTCAAGATCCTGATTTAATTTCTGTTGTATACATACCAGAAGTGGGATTTTTTGGTGAATCATAAGTTAGTTCTATTCGTAGGTTTTGAGGAACCTCCATACTATTTTTCATAACAGCTGTACTGATTTGCATCCCCACATACAGTGAGCAAGGATTCTTTTTTCTTTACATTCTCATCAACATTTGTTATCTCATCCTGAAGTATGTGTGGTGATATGTCATTGTGGTTTTGATTTGCATCTCCCTAATGATTAATGGTGTAGAACACCTCATCCTGTACCTGTTGGCCATTATACTTTGGAAAAATGTCTATTCAATTCCTATAACTATTTTTAGATAATATTATTTTATTTTGGTATTGAGATATATAAGTGTTTTATACATTTTTTATATTAATTCTTGTTTTAAAAAGTTTTATTGATTTTAGAGACAGAGAAAGGCAGAGGGAGAGAGAAACATCTATGAGAAAGAAAACATCCATCAGCTGCCTCCTGCACACCCCCTACTGTAGATCCAGCCTGCAAATCAGGTATGTGCCCTGACAGGGAATTGAGTCTGCTGCTTTTTGGTGCATGGGACAATGCTCAACTGACTGAGCAACACTGGCCAGGACTGGATATTAATTCTTTGTCAAATGTAAGATTTGTACATTCTACTATTTTTAGGTTGCTTTTTGATTTTGTTGATTGTTTCTTTTGCTGTGCAGGAACTTTTTATATTGATGTAATCCAACTTATTTATTTTTTCTTTTGTTGTTTGTACTTATGGTGTTATATCCAAAAAAATAAAACAAAACAAAACAAACAAACAAAAAAATATTGCCAAGACCAATGACAAGGGGCTTTTTCCTGTGTTTTCTTTGAGAGGTTTTACACTTTTAAGTCCTATATTTAAGTCTTCAATAAACTTTGAGTTAATTTTTATGAATGGTAAAAGTATGATAAGATTCCAATTTTATTCTTTTGCATGCGATTATATAGATTTCCCAGCACCATTTATTGAAGAGATTATAATTTCCCCATTGAGAATTCTTGGTGCCCTTGTCAAATATTAGTTGACCATATATGCAAGGTTTTATATCAGGCTCTTAATTTTCTACATGTCTATATTTATGCCAATACATACTATTTTAATTATTATAGCTTTGTATTAAATGACTTTAAAAATAAACATAGATCTTAGCTATCCTATCTAATAAAAGAGAAACATGGTAATTAGCATACGACCGCTACCCTTCCCATTGGCTAATCAGGGTGATATGCAAATTAACTGCCAGCCAAGATGGCGACCGGCAGCCAGGAGCTGGAAGCTAACATGAGGCTTGCTTGCTTCAGTGACAGAGGACTCCAACGTTCCCCGCCTGCCTTGCCGGCCTCTGAGCTTGCAGTTTGAAACATTGTAACAAATATAGAAGCTATACAAAACCCCAGAAACCAGCTTTCAGCCCTCAGGGATCTCAGAGCTGGAGTTGATACAGTGTTTCTACTAGAGAAGCTAAACAAACCAGATACCTGCTTTCAGCAGCAGAGGCCTCAGAGCTGGAGCTAGAGCTAAAGCTGGCCCAGAATAAAAAAAGAAAAAAGGAGCAGTTGGGAGCTTCAGTCACCCAACAGCCTGAAAACAGCCCTCAGCCCCTCACCCAGACTGGCCAGGCACCCCAGTGGGGACCCCCACCCTGATCCAGGACACCCTTCAGGGCAAACCAGTCGGATCCCACCAATGCACCAGGCCTCTATCCTATATAGTAAAAGGGTAATATGCCTCCCAGCACCGGGATTAGCGGAGCCGCGAGGCCTCCCAGCACCGGGATCAGCGGAGCCGAGAGGCCTCCGGCACCAGGATCAGCATGACAGGGGGCAGCACCCAAACCCCCTGATAGGCCTGTGGCTCTTTGTGTGACAAGGGGCAGGGACACAACCTCCCTATCCGCCCTGCTCTGTTCATGACAGGGGAAGGCGCCCCAACCCCCTGATCAGCCCTGCTCTGTGCCTGATAGGGGGGAGCTCCCCAACCCCCTCATTGCTCTGTGGCTCTGTGTGTGACAGGGTGTGGCGCCCCAACCACCTGATCAGCCCTGCTCTGTGTGTGACAGCGTGCGGCACCCCAACCCCCCCCCAAAGGGCCCCGCTCTGTGTGTGACCGGATAGAGCCATAACCTCCCCATCGGCCCTGCCCTGAGTGTGACAGTGGCGATGGCCCAACCCCCTGATCAGCCCTGCTCTGTGTGTGACAGGAGGCAGTGCCCCAACCCCCTGATTGGCCCTGTTCTGTGCATGACAGGGGGTGGCGCTGCAACCTCCCCATTGACCCTGCCTTGAGTGTGAGAGGGGAAGTGCCCCAACCCCCCAATGAGCCTTACCCTGAGAGTGACTGGGTGGCATCGCAACCTCCCAATCTGCCCTGCTCTGTGCATGACAGGGTGTGGCGCACCAACTCCCCAATAGGCCCTGCTCTGAGCCCGACCAGGGGCTGCACCTAGGGATTGGGCCTGCCCTCTGCCCCCCGGGAGCAGGCCTAAGCCAGCTGGTCATTATCTCCTGAGTGGTTCTGGGGTCCAACCCCAGCAGGTCCAGGGGTCCCCAAAGGTGTGGGCGGAGTCGGCGAAGAAGGAATGACATGGAGACAGTGTTCAGTTGAACAGCAGCCTTGCCAGGATCTCTAGCCACAATCTCCAGCCAAGTTCTGTGTCCATGTTCTCTTGCTAGGTTTCTCCAGCCAGGTTCTCCAGGTTCTCCGGCCAGATTCTGTAGCCATGTTCTCTCACTAGGTTCTCCAGCCAGGTTCGGTTTAGGTTCTCCAACCAAGTTCTGTAGCCAGGTTCTGTCCAGGATCCTTTGCCATGTTCTCTCCAGCGAAGTTCTTCTGTCTCTCGGTTCTGTGTAGGTTCTGTCTTCTAAGTGCTGTCTTCTAAGTTCTGTGTTCTAAGTTCTGTCTCTCGGGTCTGTCTCTCGGTTTCTGCCTCTCTAGGTTCTGTCTTTAGGATCTTCATCTAAGTTCTGTGTCCTAAGTTCTGTCTCTAGAGTTCTGTCTCCTGTTGTCTTGTTGCATCTGTATTTATACCAGTTGATTCTAATCCTATCAATCTCTATTCCAAAGGTTAGGGCGTTTCTAATCTCCATTCCAGGGAGTAAAGATTATGTAGCTTAAGCATGATTGTTCATAGTTAAAGTGATTAATTACCCGCCTGGCACTTAGTTAAGAGGTTTTATTCCTTCCCTAACTTCAGGGGAAAATCTCTACCTGGGGAAACAACCTTTCTCGGAGAGGTGACCTTGGTTAAAACTCATAGTGCCAAGAAGGTGAGCAAATATAATAAGAACAGTATGCTATATATGCCAGGTCCCTTGAAACAGCAAGGATGGACCGGCTCCCGGCAAATTCCCTCTTTTTTATTTTTTAAAATCAGGCATTAAAAAGAAAAATCCCAAATGCTCTCTTGTATCCATTTTAAGAGTAGGATTGGCGCTTTTCGCTATTACCTGAGTCCTGATCTATCATCCCAGGGAGAGCTTGCCAATCCTGCACTTTCCCGGGGTGGAAAAGCTGCAGTGGGGTTAAGGCTAAGGCTCCTTGGGCCTACCTTCTCCCATGCCATTACATTTACCTTTCCTTCCTCAGAAAAGCATGGACATACTTCTTGTATAAAACATTCTGTCTGACTGGGAGTAACCTTAATTCCTCTGCTAGCAAGAATATGTGTTAAAAGATCAATACAGAGTCTTTTTTCTTAAGACTCAGTATGGCACATCTTCTCAATCTAAGTTCTGTACTATCCACCTTCTTACCCTACTTATCCTCTATAGGGGGGTTTGCAGCACCCTGGTGGAGTCCTATCCGTCCCAAATGTGGGGGTTCTCAATGGGGGGGGGTTACCTATGGGAATCCTGTTCCAGGGGTTCCCAAAGGTGTGGACGGAGTCGGCGAAGACTATCCACCCTCTTCCTACGGTGGAGTCCTATCCGTCCCGAGTGTCGGGTGCTTACCTAAGGGTCCCTGTTCGGGCACCATATGCTGGGGTCCAACCCCAGCGGGTCCAGGGGTCCCCAAAGGTGTGGATGGAGTCGGCGAAGAAGGAATGACACGGAGACAGCGTTCAGTTGATCAGCAGCCTAGCCAGGATCTCCAGCCAAGTTCTGGTCTGGATCTCCAGAGAAGTTCTGCTGTTTATTGTCTTGTTACATCAGTATTTATCCCAATTGATTTTAATCCTGTCAATTTCTATTACAAAGGTTAGGGCGTTTCTTATCTCAATTCCAGGGAGTAAAGATTATGTAGCTTAAGCATGATTGTTTGTAGTGATTAACTACCCGCCTGGCACTTAGTTAAGGAGTTTCATCCCATCCCTGACTTCAGGGAAAAATTCCTACCTGGGGAAACAACCTTTCTAGGAGAGGCATCCCCTCCCTGACTTCAGGGAAAAATTCCTGCCTGGGGAAACAACCTTTCTCGGAGAGCTGACCTTGGTTAAAACACACAGCGCTAAGGGGAGCAAACATATAAAGAACAGTATGCTATATACGCCAGGTCCCTTGAAACATATGCTGTGCAGATGTTTCTTTCCTGCAGCGACTGTGTCAAGCAGCAAGGATAGAGGCACTGCTGGTCCCAATGGGCCCTGACAAGAACAGGACCACTGCGGGACTGTGGAGCAGGTGAGTGGGCAGCACCAGTCCAAGGTGGGTGCAAGTGGTGGCCCGATCACCCAGGCGATCATCCCACAGATGGTGACCAGCAGCAGAGTTGGGAGGCAGGGCCGCCGGCTGCCTCCCAGGCTCTGAGGGAGTAGAGCAGGGGGATCCTGCCATGATCTATCGCCCTGCAGGCAGGATGGTGGAGCAGGTGAGGGGACACACCAGGCCACAGCAGGGTGCAGGCGGGGCTGCAAGGATGTGAGGCTGGGCCTGTGAGCTAGGGCCCAATCCCCGCAGGCCACCCCAAGGAACCCCACCCAGTGAATTCATGCACTGAACCTCTAGTTGTAAATAATGTTGCTATGAGCATAGGGGTGTATATATTCTTTCTGATTGGCGTTTCTGGATTTTTAGGCTATATTCCTAGAATTAAGATTAATGGGTCAAATGGAGTTCCATTTTTTAGTTTTTGAGGAAACTCCATACTATTTTCCATAGTGGCTGCTATAGTTCGCATTCCCACCAGCAGTGTACTAGGGTTCCCTTTTCTCCACTTCCTCACCAGCACTTGTTGTTTGTTGATTTATTGATGGTAGCCATTCTGGCAGGTGTGAGGTGGCACTTCGTTGTCATTTTAATTTGCATTTCTCTGATGATTAGTGATGTTTAGCATTTTTCATATGTCTCTTGGCCTTTTGTATGTCTTCTTTGGACAAGTATCTCTTTAGGTCCTCTGCTCATTTCTTAGTTGGATTGTCTTTCTTCCATTTGTTGAGTTGTATGTGTACTTTATATAATTTGGATATTAACCCCTTATCAGATGTATGATTGGCAAATATATTCTCCTATACAATGTGCTCCCTTTACATTTTGATGCTATTCTCTTTTGTTGTGCAGAAGCTTTTTATTTTGATGCAGTCCCATTTATTTATTTTTTTCCTTTGTTTCTCTTCCAGTGGGCATTGTATCAGTGAAAATTTTGCTACAAGAGATGTCTGATATTTTGCTGTCTATGGTTTCTTCATAAGTTTTTTTTTTTATTAGTTAGTTTGTTTGCTTTTTTGCATGTAGCTGTCCAATTATCTAAACACCATTTATTGAGGAGACTGTCTTGACTCCATTGTATGCTCTTGCCTGTTTTACAGAAGATTAATTGAGCATAATGGTTTGGGTCAATTTCTGGGTTGTCTTTTTTCCCCCATTAGTCTGTATGCCTGTTCCTATGCCAGTACCATGCTGTTTTGATTATAGTGGCTTAGTAGTATAACTTGATGTTCAGTACTGTGATCCCTCCAACTTTGTTCTTCTTTCTCAAGATTAATTCTGCTATTTGGGGTCTTTTTTTGTTCCAAACAAATTTTTGGAGTGTTTGTTCAAGATCTGTGAAATATGCCGTTGGTATTTTAATATGGATTGCATTAAATATATAGATTGCTTTAGTAGTATGGACATTTTAATTATGTTAATTCTACCCATCCATAAACATGGTATATTTTTTCAGTTGTTTATATATCCCTCTCTTTGTTGCAATGTCCTATAGTTTTCTGAGTACAGGTCTTTTACCTCCTTGGTTAAGTTTATTCCTAAATATCTTACTTTTTTTGTTGCAGTGGTAAATTAGATTGTTTTTTTTTTCCAGCTTCACTTTCTGAGAGTCATTATTGGTGTATAAAAATTCCATCTATTTATGGGTGTTAATTTTGTATCCTGCTACATTTCCAAATTAATATATTAAAACTAGATCTGGAAAAAGCCCAAATGTCCATCAGTAGATGATTGGATTAAAAAACTGGTATATTTCCACAATCGAATGCTATGCACCTATAAAAAAGAAAGATCTCTTAACCTTTGAGGCAGCCTTGGGGGACCTGCATTTATGACCTGCTGGAATTAGCTTCCAGCACACATGAACTCACTTATAAACTGATGAACAAAATAGATCCAGAGACATAGAAACATGTAACAGACTGATGAATCTTAGAGGGAAAGGGGGAGAAGTGAGATAGAAAGATATTAACCAATGAATTTACATGCATGTATTAATCTATCTATCTATCTATCTATCTATCTATATACAGGGAATATGCTAATTAGCTGAGCTTCACAACCACTCAGGAGGAGGCTGCATCAAAACCGCTCAAGAGGAGCTAAGCATGCAGATAGGCAGGAGGGGACTGCTTGCCACCCCCACCCCAGCAGCCGAGGGGAGGCTGGGGCTTGGGGTGGGTGGGAGCGGAGACACAACTCACAGGAGCACCTGCCCCCACCCCAGCAGACACAATGCAGTGGCTGGGGGCATGTTCCAAGTGGCCTCTGTGCAGCTCGGAGCATGCCCCCACCCCAGCAGATACTACGTGTAGGCTGGGGCTATGCGGGTCAAGTGCAGGTCCTGGCCCCCTGCAGGGTGCCTCCTCCCACAGTAGGAGGCAGGGCACCTCCTCCCGTGATTTCAATCGTGCCCTGGGCCTCTAGGATATTCATAACCCATGGACACAAACAATAGTGTGGTAGACTTGGGGGTGCAGAGTGGAAGAGGTTCAAGGGAGGGGGAAAGGGACATATGTAATACTTTGAAAAATAAAGATAAATAATAATAATAAAAATAAACATAGAAAAATAAATTCACTCCCTGGCCAGTTTGGGGCAGTGGATAGAGAATCAATCTGTGGACTGAGGGGTCCCACGTTTGATTCTGGTCAAGGGCATGTACCTTGGTTGCGGGCACATCCCCAGAATGTAAGCTTATTGGCCTTTTTATGATAAAGTGGTGTCAATTCATTTCTACATAATTCTAAGACACTGCTACAGACCAAAGAAAAAATATTCTTGCAGCAGTAACAAATTCATTTGTGTTGTCATTACAACTACATAACTTTTATGTGATTAAATATTTCCATCTATACTAATAAAAGGGTAATATGCTAATTAGACCAGGATACCTTATGGTAGACCTTCCATATGTCCTTCTGGAAGGCAGCTATGCTCACCACTATACCACCAATGCAAGTTCATATGTCCTTCTGGACAAAGCTATGGTTGTGGGACCGAGGCAGAGGTAGTTAGGGGCGATCAGGCTAGTAAAGGTGGGCAGTTGGGGGTGATCAGGCTGGCGGCAGGGGGGCAGTTGGGGGCAAGCAGGCCAGCAGTGGTGGGCAGTTGGGGATGAGAAGGCTGGGGGAGGCAGATGGGGGTGATGAGGCCTGAAAGGAGGGCAATTGAGGTAAGCAGGCTGGCAGGAGGGGCAGTTGGAGACAATCAGGCCAGCAGGCAGAATGGTTAGGGGTGATCAGGCAGGCAGGCAGGTGAACGGTTAGGAGCCAGCAGTCCCGGATTGCGAGAGGGATGTCCAACTGCTGGTTTAGACCAGATCCCACATGGGTCCCAGATTGGAGAGGGTGCAGGCTGGGCTAAGGGACACCACCCCCCCGTGCATGAATTTTGTGCACCAGGCCATCAGTATAAATATGTTCTCATATTTATGCTTTCAGTTTTAAGTTCTCTCTCTCTCTCTCTCTCTCTCTCTCTCTCTCTCTCTCTCTCAAATGAATTGATTGGTGCTCCTGATCTAGGCTTTTTGTTTTGTCAAACATGCAGGCTAAACTTTTTTCCCTAATCAGATACCATTAGACATAATTATTTTACTAACTTCATTACTATTTTTGTAGCTAAACATTGTTCTTACCTTTAATGGAATCTAGTGAACAAAATAAACTGACAAACAAAATTGAACTGGAAGCATGAATACATGGAAGAGACTGGCAGTTGCCAGAGGGGAGGGGGGTTGTGGTGATAGGATAAAGGTGAAGGGATTAGCTAAAGAACAAATATGTCTGCCCCATGGACATAGGCAATAGTTTGGTAAATGCCAAGGGACAGGGGGAGGAGGAAGGGGGATGGAGGTGGGCAAGGGGAGAACACCTACAGTAACACATTGCTTGCGGGTAGTTTTTATCGCGCGCTATCAGGTGGCCCGGGCCATTTTTGCTAATTTTCTGTGCAAATGGCAACGTTCAGTAAAATTACGATAACTTTAGTTTACGTATTTATACATTACCTGCATTCTACCGCTAGTCTATAAAAAACGTATTAATATGTGTCCCGCGCTCTACTACCTCCAGTCAATGTAAAACGTATAAATACGTTTCCCGCATACAATGTGGTAATATCAACATTAAAATTTAAAAATAATAAATAAATAAATATCTACACTAATAAAAGACAAAGATGATAATTGACCGCACCTCTGCTATGCCCAAGCCATGCCCACCATCCAATCAGAGTGCCGGCAGCCACAGAGCTGGAGCAAGCAAGATGTTTGGTTGCCCAGGCAATGGAGGAAGCCAAGCTTCCCGCCTGCTCTGGAAGGCTGTGGCCTCTGCAAAAGGCAATCAAGTTTCAATTATAGAAGCTAAATAAATCCCAGATACCTGCTTCCAGCCAGCCTCCACTGGGAGCTTGGGTGGCTGGGAGCTGTGGCCAGCCTGCAAACAGCCATCATCCATCACCCAGGCTGGCCAGGCACCCCAGCGGGGACCCTTAACCAGAAGGGGCTGTGGCCAGCCTGCAAACAGCCATCAGCCCCTCACCCATGATGGCCACTACCTCATGGGGTGAGGGTCCCTGCTGGGGAGCTTGGCCAACCTGAAAACAGCCATCAGCCCCTCACCCAGGCTGGCCAGGCACCCCAGCAGGGACCCCTACCCTGAAGAGGCTGTGGCCAGCCTGCAAACAGCCATCAGGCCCTCACCCGGGCTGTCCAGGCACCCCAGCAGGACCCCAACCCTGATCCTGGACACCCTTCAGGGCAAACCAGCCAGCCCCCACCCATGCAACAGACCTCTATCCTATATAATAAAGGAGTAATATGCAAATTGACCCTAACAGCAGAATGACTGGGAATGACTGGTCACTAGACACACACTGACCACCAGGGGGCAGACGCTCAATGCAGAAGCTGCGCCATGATGGTCAGTGCACTTCCACAGGGGGAGCTCTGCTCAGCCACAAGCCAGGCTGATGGCTGCCGGCACAGCGGTGGTGGTGAGAGCCTCTCCCACCTCCTCAGCAGCACTAAGGATGTCCCACTGCAGTTTAGGCCTTCTCCCCGCTGGCAAGTGGACATCCCCCAATGGCTCCCAGGCTGCCAGAGGGATGTCTGGTTGCCAGTTTAGTCCCAATCCCCTGGGGAAGAGGCCTAAGCCAACAGGTGGACATCTCCCGAGGGGTCCCAGACTGTGAGAGGGCACAGACCGGGCTGAGGGACCCACCCCAAGTGCACAAATTTTTGTGCACCGGGCCTCTAGTTAAAAATAAAAGCAAATTCAGTTTTCATCTATAAAAATTCCATTGGCACACAGAGGTAAATAAATTTAAATATTTAAAACTCTGTAGCTTACATATAACTGCTTCAAAAATTTTTAAAATTAGAACACTTTAACTATTTGCCTATACCAGTGGTCGGCAAACTGTGGCTCACGAGCCACATGTGGCTCTTTGGCCCCTTGAGTGTGGCTTTTCCACAAAATACCACAAAATGCCATGTACTGGCGCACACGTACAGTGCAATTGAAACTGTGTGGCCAATGCACAGAAGTTGGTATTTTGTGGAAGAGCCACACTCAAGGGGCCAAAGAGCCGCATGTGGCTCGTGAGCTGCAGTTTGCGGACCACTGGCTTATACACTTAAGTTGTTCCTTAAACAGTTTTTAATTTATGCTTGATGAGTTAAAGTTGTGCCAATCCATTTCAAGTGTCTTAGTGTCTTATTTAATAAATAAGACATTTTACTAAACTTAAATGATAATAGTAAGAGGCACGTGGAAGTGGGATATGTATTTGTGTGTTCATCTTTCAAAATATCATCTGAACCAGTAGAAGTCAAAGAAAGATGCCCATAATATCATGTAATTAATTTGATTGGTCTTTTTTTTTATTGCTTAAAGTATTACAAAGGGTATTACATATGTGTCCTTTTTTTCCCCCCGCCCTTGACAATCCCCTGGCCTCCCCTACCCCACAGTGTCTTATGTCCATTGGCTATGCTTATATGCATGAATACAAGTCCTTCTGTTGATCTCCTACCCCCCTCCCTCCTGCCTCCCCAACCCTCCCCAGCCTTCCCACTGCAGTTTGACAATCTGTTTGAGGCAGCTCTGCCTCTGTATCTATTATTGTTCAAAAGTTTATAATGGTCTCTATTATCTGGAAACAGCCTAAGTGCCCATCAGTAGATGAATGGATTAGAAAACTGTGGTACATCTACATGATGGAATACTATGCTGCTGTAAAAAAGAAGGAACTCTTACCATTTGCAACGGCATGGATGGAACTGGAGAGCATTATGCTAAGTGAAATAAGCCAGTCAATGAAGGAAAAAATACCACATGATCTCACTCATTCATGGATAATAGAGACCATGATTGGTCTTTATAACCACAAGTATTTGTTTCCAAAAGCCATAATCATTTCTTATTTTTAAAACATAGTAATTAGTTTTTCCACATTTATCTGTTACAAAAAGAAATAGAAAAACAATTCTTTGAAATTCTATGTCAAAGGGGAAAAAAAGAGTTGTTGTTTTTTTGTTTTGTTTTTTTATAGAAAATAGCACAGGTTTATCCTCCAAGAAGATTTTCTACTATATGCTTCTATAAACATTAACAGACTACAGTTTGTGAACTGGGTTTTTGTCTTATTCAAATAGCTTATGCAAAAATCAGTGTAATTATCCTGTATTTAAATAGCAGAATGTTACTTATACAAAACATGCTTTTTTAAGCACTGGTTCCTTTTCCCATTCATATTTATATGAATGTGGTTTTTCTTGGGGTGTAACAATCATTTGTTTAAAAATGTGAGCATGGAAATGTGTTTAGTCTCACATTGTGTAATTTTTTTTTCCAATCAAATTCTTATGAATCAGCAGATTGCAACTAATGTTCACTGATTATTATATTATACAAAGCTAATTTTCAAAAATGTGATCGATAGGTCACAGTATGTATATTTAACATGTTGATCTGCATTGTTAAAGGGCACACCAATAAAGATGAGGCACTAAATACTCCCATCAAATATATGTAAGTACAATACCCTCAGTGATGCTGGTTAAAATTACAGTGATACCTCAGTTCTCGAACTTAATTCTTTTTGGAATGCTCTTTGAGAAGCAATTTGTTCAAAAACCGAATAATTTTTTCCCATTAGAAATAATGTAAATTGAATCAATTTATTCAGGAACCCCAAATGATTCCCAGGTCAAGAACAGAAGTTTGGTTCAACAACTGAGACATTTTTTCCATGAACAACTGAGTGTAGAACCTAATTGCTTGAGATGGGAAACACTGCAGAACTGATGTTTGACTGTAATTTATAAAATGTTTGGCCTGCTTAATAATAAAAAAAGCAGCATGCCATTTGAAATTGCAGTCCTTCATCACTAGTGAGAATATAGATCTTGTCATGTATTTATTGACCATTTGCATTTCCTCCACCCTGAATTGTCCTTGTATATTTCTGCTAATTTCTCTTTAGGCTATATGCTTTTTCTTTCTTACATTGTAGGTGATCTCTTCATAGGGCTTGACTCTTTGTTACATAACTTGTGGGAGTTTTCTCCCATTAAATGAATCAACATTTGACATTTTAAAAACTTTTATTTTAAAGCAATTTTAGACATAAAAAATGTTCAAAAATTGTACAGAGAATTTCCCCACACCCATAACCTAGTTTCTTTTACTGTTAACATTTTATATAATAATTCTGCAGTTACAGAAACCAGAAAATTAACATTCAAACAAATCTATGAATCTTATTTAAATTCCACTATTTTCCACATGAATATCATTTTTCTGCTCTAAAAGGCAATCCATTATCTCACATTGCATTAATAATCATGTCTCCTTAATCTCTGTTGTGACAGTTAGTCTTTTATTGTCTTTCATGACCTTGACATATTTGAATGATACTGGTCAGATTTTGTTTTTGTAAAAATTTCCTCAGTTAAGGTTTGTTCTATATTTACTTATGATTAGATTGAAGTTATGCAGTTTTTGCAAGAATGCTACAGAAGGAATGTACCCTTCTTAGTGAATCTTATCTGGGGACTAGAGGCCCGTTGCACAAATCCATGCACATCAAAAGAAACTTAATTAGAAGAAATATTTTAATATTGCTATTTGCCCTTTCTCTGTAATAGAAGTGTCAACCAAATTCACAATCAACAATAACAGATTGAAACACATGCATATAATTGGCACCAGCAAGAGCTTTATATGTATCTTGCATGTGTGAGTCAACTTAGCCTTTTATAGATATAGAATAAACTTGCTTAATTAAACCTGCCTTCTGATGTAGCTGAACTTTTTCCAGTCCAGTGAAGCACCCCCAACTTCTCTTTCAGGTAATTGTCAGCAACACAGCAGTAAATATCAACATGAAGCAGATTATTATTGTAGACCACACAGGGAGAACAAAGGGTAAAATGTTGACCTGCAGCAGTGTTTGACTATATTCTGGGCAGTGAGAAAACCTGAAGTCCTTTTCAAGTTCCACCATTTCTTACTTCTTTTCAGTTGGGTCAAGCTTCTATGCTTTCTAAATCTCCATTTTCTGGCTAATGAAAAGAAAATAGGATTCCACCGAGTCTCCTATCTACCAACTCCAGGACTTCTGTGAGGATCAAATGAAATGAGGCATGGGAAAATGCTTCACAGACACTTTGTTAAAGTGTAAAATGTTTTCACCTGGCTATAAAGCAAGTCATGTTCCTAGGCTGAAGAAACTGTAAGGGGGTTAGTTGTCGCTAGGTAGAGGAAGCCAGGCGTTGCTACGTGACATCATTACCCGGTGCCCACAGCAACCATAGGAATGAGCTGGACTGTGAGCTACATTTTGCACCATGGGGTCTTGGCAGTGTTGGCTGCGATTTGGTGGCCTGTTGCTCCAGGATGGTGGTGGGGCCTGTGTCCCACTTGGGGGGAAGATGAGTGTTGCTTTGTGTGTGCCAGGTCCATGGTGCCATTTCTTTGTGTGCTTTACTGCAGCTCCTGCATTGAGTGTCTATCCCCTGGTGGTCAGTGCACATCATCGCGACTGGTCAGACATCAGACACTTAGCATATTAGCCTTTTATATATATAGATACTTGATGTTAATATACCTTATTACTGCTCATATTCACTTTAATTATTTAGTAAAGGAAGTAGCTGCCAGGTTTTTCTGCACTTAAGTCATCTATCTGTATTCTATAGTGCAGGGAGATAACAGAGTATAGACAGTCCTTGGGTTATGTTGGACTCAACATATGTTGTTTCATGGTTATGTCACCACTTATTTATTTATATAAAAAAGTTTTGTCATTTTGATGTATATACATATGTGGTTTATATTTTTTATTATTTATTTACCACAAGTAAAGGTCAGGAATTGTTATGTTTCTTTTAATTTTTTTTTATTTTATTTTTTTTACTGTTTCACTTCATTACTACTGTGTACGTGCTCCATGTGAGTGATGTAGGTGCTTATGTAGGTAGATTCTGGATTATGGCAAAAATCACATTACATCACACCATAGGAACGAATCTCTAACATAACCTGAGGACCTACTGTATGGAAATATCTCATTTCTGTTATATTTTCTCTTAGTATCTATTTTAGTATCTATTTATGATTTTTGCATAGAACAATTATTACTTAGGTGTTAGTCGTTTTCTTCTTTACTCTGTCCAGTATGAATATGCTATTCATTTTAATATGTTTGTTATTGTTTATATTCCATTTTCATTGCTCCACTAATAGGGTAGATTTCTGTTATTAATATTTTGGGAATGTGCAAATCATGACCTTGATTTTAATAATTAGAGCTATGAAAATTATATACTGAGAGTAATGTCATCACCTCTTCATCCTTATTAATCTATTCCCATTTATTTATATTTTCCTCTGTTTCTGAATCTCATTCACTTCTGCTTAAACTTTTCTGGATGGCTTCTTAAACCTTAGAAAAATCATGTACTTTTTATATGTTATATCCCTATCATTTCTACATCAAGGAAAGCATAGTGCAGATTATTTTCATTATTTTTCTTTTTCTTTAGTAATACTAGAGGTGCACAAAATTTGTGCATGGGGGATGTCCCTCAGCCCAGCCTGCACCCTCTCCAATCTGGGACCCCTTGGGCCTAAACCAGCAGTTGGACATCCCTCTCAGAATCTGGGACTTCTGGCTCTTAACCACTCACTTGCCTGCCTGCCTGATTGCCCCTAACTGCTTCTGCCTGCCAGCCTGATTGCCCCCTAACTGCTCCCCTGCCAGCCTGATTGATGCCTAACTGCTCCCCTGCTGGCTCGATTGCCCCAACTGTCCTCCCCTGCCAGCCTGATCTCCCCCAACTGCCCTCCCCTGCAGGCCTGGTTGTCCCAAACTGCCCTTTCCTGCCAGCCTGATGACTCCCAACTACCCTTCCTGCCAGCCGATGGTCCCCAACTTCCATCCCCTACAGGCCTGGTTGCCCTCAACTGCCCTCCCCTGCTTGCCATCTTGTGGTGGCCATCTTGTGATGGCCATCTTGTGATGATGTGGGGGCAGACATCTTGTGACAACATAGGGGCAGCCATCTTGTGACGAGGTGAGGGCCTCACGCGAGGGTGCTAGGGCCACATAGGCTTTTATTAGTATAGATACCCTAGAAATCAGTTGATATCACTCAATTTGTTTATTTTTAAATAATTATAGACACAGGAAGTTTCAAAGACATGTATGGAGAGTTTACATTTACGTATCACCCAGTCTATGCCAATGTTAACAGCATATCTACACTAATAAAAGAGAAAAATGGTAATTGGCGTACGACGCTACCCTTTTCATTGGCTAATCAGGGCTATATGCAAATTAACTTCCAACTAAGATTGGCAGTTAACTGCCAACAAGATGGCGGTTAATTTGCATATGTAGGCACAATGCAGGGAGGCAAAAGGGAAAGCAGGAAGAAGTCCCCTGCCACTGGCAGTGATCAGAAACCCAGGGGGGAGCTAAGAGCTGGGGGGCAGGGCAAAGGCAGGTCCCCGCTGCCCGGGCCGGACGCCTAGGCCAGAGGCGTTAGGCCTGGGCAGGGGCGGAGCATGCAACCTCAGGGAACTGGGGGTACCCTGCCCAGGCCTGACACCTCTGCCGGAGGCCTCAGGCCTGGTCAAGAGGCCAATCCGGTGATTGGTGATCGGAGGGTGATGAGGATAAACTCCTCTGGCAGAGGCATCAGGCCTGGGCGGGGGGCTGGGGGTCCCCTGCCCAGGCCTGATGCCTGGGCCAGAGGCATCAGGCTTGGGCGGGGGGTGGAGCAAGCGATCAGAGGGAGATGGGGGTCCCCTGCCCAGGCATGATTCCTGGGCCAGAGGCCTCAGGACTGGGCGGAGGCCAGAGACAGTGATCGAGGGGGAGATGGGGGTACCCTGTCCAAGCCTGACACCTCTGGCGGAGGCGTCAGGCCTGGGCAAGGGGCCAATCAGGCGATCGGAGGTTGATGGGGGCCTACGCCTCTGGCCAAGGCTTCAGGCCTGGGCAAGGGGCAGAGCCAGCAATCGGAGGGGTCTAGGGGTCCCCTGCCCAGGCCTGATGCCTGGGCCAGAGGCATCAGGCCTTGGCTGGGGGCAGAACCAGTGATGGGGGGAAATGAGGGTCCCCTGCCCAGGCCTGACACCTCTGGCAGAGGCGTCAGGCCTGGGCAAGGGGCCGATCCTGCGATTGGAGGGTGATGGTGGTCAACACCTGAGGGCTCCCAGTATGTGAGAGGAGGCAGGCTGGGCTGAGGGACACTCCCCCCCACACACCCAGTGCACGAATTTCGTGCACTGGGCCCCTAGTATAATTATAATTTAATATCAAAACTAGGAAACTCACATTGGTACAATCCATAGATTTTATGAAGATTTTACCATGTTTACATGCATTAATGTGCATGTGTAAAATTATATGTATGTATACCTTCGTTTAGCAAGCACCATAATCATACTTAAAAATTACATCACCACAAGATTCCCTTGGACTTCCTTTATTTCCACACTAGGGGCCCAGTGCACAAATTTGTGCACCTTGAAAGGAACTGTGGGCCACGAGGCTGTGGTAGGCACAGGGGTGGGTCTCCGTCCATCCTTTGTGCCCCTGCCTGGCCCCTCCAGCCATGGCCAACAGTCCCTTGTCTGCTAGCAGCCCTGCTCCCACCACCACCGCTCCCACACATTGACAGCACAGAGCAATTGGGTCAGGTGCCATCAGCGGGTGCGAGCAGCGGCTGCTGCCCCGATCACCCTTCAGGAGCAGGGGGAGCTGAAGAAGCCCTCAGGGGCAATCATGGCCAGCAGCTGCTGCTTGCACCCACTGATGGTGCCAAGCGACCAGGGCTGGCGCCGGGAGCTGGCAGCAGGTGTAAGCACTGGACAGAACTGCACTGTGCAGGAGCAAGGAATTTTCAGTAAACACCAGAGGCTTGCCCAGATGACAGTGACCGGTGCCCTGCCTTGCTCTGGTGACCCCGCTCCCCTGCTCCACCATCCCACCGCAGCCAATGCCTGCCATGTTCCACACTCTGCTGCCTGCTTCCATCACCCACCATGTTCCATGTGTGCCCCCTGGTGGTTAGCACACATCATAGAGACTGGTTGTTTGGTTGTTCCGCCATTCGATCTATTTGCATATAGGGTCATATCCTATCTAATAAAAGACAAAAATGGTAATTGGCGTACGACCGATACCCTTTTCATTGGCTAATCAGTGAGATATGCAAATTAACTGCCAACTAAGATGGCAGTTAACCGCCAAAAAAGATGGCGGCTAATTTGCATATTGCAGGCAGGATGGTACAGCGCCATCTGAGAGCGGGTTGGGGGTGTGAGTGCCAGCAGTTGCCCAAGACCTGATCCCGCCGGCAGACCCGGACACGGGCCTGCGGGGCGACTGCGGCATCCGCCCGCACTCATGCCCCCAAACCAGACCAATCCCGCGGGCAGATCAGGACGCGGGCCTGCGGGGCAGCTGCAGCGTCCGCCCGCACTCACGCCGCCAACCCACGAGAGCGGGTTGAGGGCATGAGTGCCGGCGGTCACCGGGGACTGATCCCGCCGGCAGACCCAATCCTCAGACTGAGGCTTTAGGCTGGGGCCTGGGCGGAGCCATCCAGCAATCATTGATGGCGGCAGCTGCAGGGAACCAGGCAGAGCCAGCCAGCTATGCTTGATGGCGGTGGCAGCAGGAAGCTGGGGGTGCTCCGGCCAAAGCCTAAAGCCTCTGCCAGAGGCTTTAGGCTTGGGCCGGTCCAGCCAGCCAGGGATCCCTGATGACAGTTGCAGCGGGGAACCGGGCGGAGCCAGCCAGCGATTGGTGGCAGGGAGCTGGGGGTGCCCCAGTCCAGGCCTAAAGCCTTGGCCAGAGGCTTTAGGCTTGGGCCAGGGAGGAGCCAGCCAGTGATTGTTGATGGCGGCGGCTGCAGGGAGCTGGGGATGCCCCGGCCCAGGCCTAAACCCTCGGCCTGAGGCGTTAGGCCTGGGTCAGGGAGGAGCCAGCCAGAGGTCGTTGATGGTGGGGAGCATGGGGAGGGTCCATCCCAAGCCTAATACCTCAGCCAGAGGCTTTAGGCTTGGACTAGGGCGGAGCCAGCCAACAAGGGTTGATGGTGGCTTTGTCGGGGAACCGGGGCGAAGCCAGTCAGCGATCGGTGGCGGGGAGCTGGTGGTGCCCAGGTCCAGGCCTAAAGCCTCAGCCTGAGGCATTAGGCCTGGGCCAGGGAGGAGCCAGCCAGCGATCAGCGGCAGGGAGCTGGGGGGAGGGGGGCGCCAGCCCAGGCCCAGGCCTAACACCTCAACCAGAGTCTTTAGGCTTGGGCCAGGAAGGAGCCAGCCAGGGAACATTGATGGCTGCAGTGACAGGAAATCGGGGTGGAGCCAGCCAGCGATCCTTGATGGTGGTGGCAGTGGCTGCGGGGAGCTGGGGGGTGCCCCAGCCCAGGCCTAAAACCTTGATTGGCTAAGCTCCCTGTATGCCACTGGTAATATTCTTAGTAACTTGGGTAATGAGAGTCCAAATAGGTGATCTAGGGTTTTTTTACTACACTCCTGGAGAAAAAAAAGGAAGGTCTGCTGCTGGAGGGTTAAGAAATGTCATATCCTGCCCTAGCGGGTTTGGCTCAGTGGGTAATACCTCGGCCTGCCCAACACAGATTCTGGGTTCAATTCTGACCAAGGGCATGTACCTAGGTTGCAGGTTCCTCCCTGGTCCAAGCCCAGGTCAGGGCTCATGTAGGAGGCAACCAATCAAAGTGTTCCTCTCACTTTGATGTTTCTCTCTGTCTTTCCCTTTCCCTTCCATATTCTCTAAAAATCAATGGAAACATATCCTCAGGTGAGGAGAAGGAAGGAAGAAGGAAGGAAGGAAAGAAGGAAGGAAGGAAGGAAGGAAGGAAGGAAGGAAGGAAGGAAGGAAGGAAGGAAGGGAGGGAGGGAGGGAGGGAGGAAGGAAGGAAGGAAGGAAGGAAGGAAGGAAGGAAGGAAGGAAGGAAGGAAGGAAAGAAGGAAGAAGGAAGGAAGGAAGAAAGGAAGGAAGGAAGGAAGGAAGGAAGGAAGGAAGGAAGGAAGGAAGGAAGGAAGGAAGGAAGGAGCTGTTGCCTCCTGCACAGCCCCTACTGGAGATCAAGCCCAAAGCCTGTCACATGCGCTAACCTCCTGTTTCATAGGTCGATACTCAAATACTGAGTAACATCATCTGGGCCCTTTCTTTCTTTCTTTCTTTCTTTTTTCTTTCTTTCTTTCTTTCTTTCTTTCTTTCTTTCTTTCTTTCTTTCTTTCTTTCTTTCTTCCTTCCTTCCTTCCTTCCTTCCTTCCTTCCTTCCTTCCTTCCTTCCTTTCTTCCTTCCTTCCTTCCTTTCTTTCATGGTAAACGGACTGGAGTCCGTGTTGATGAAAACATCTTGGTGGATGCCATGACTGGCAGTGGCTGCAAGAGTGCAGTGATGGGGCTGCGGCCTTCCCCTGATCAGCCTGGTTGACTCCCACAAAGGGAGGCCAGACTGTGGCTTAGGCCCACTCCCCAAGGGGAGCAGGGAGCAGGTAGTAGGACATCTCCTAGGGCTCCCAGTATGTGATAGGGGGCAAGCTGGGCTGAGGGACCCCCCCCCCGCCAGTGCCCTCTAGTATATATATAGATATAGATATAGATATAGATATAGATATAGATATAGATATAGATATAGATATAGATATAGATATAGATATAGATATAGATATAGATATAGATATAGATATAGATATAGATATAGATATAGATATATAACACTAATATGCATATATATATATATATATATATATATATATATATTCACCCCCTACCCCATGGCAACCAGAAATTCACCATTTATATAATATGATGAATTGTTCTTTCATATATTGGATTTTTGCTGGAATTTTATTGAGGGGATTTGCAGAGAAGTTCATGAGATATACTGATCTATACTTTTCATTTTAAAAAATATATTTTTCATTGTTTTCAGAGAAGAAGGAAGAGAGACAGAGAGATAGAAACATGAATGATGAGTGGGAAACATTGATGTGTTGCCTCCTGCACAGCCCCTACTGGAGATCAAGCCCAAAGCCTGTCACATGCGCTAACCTCCTGTTTCATAGGTCGATACTCAAATACTGAGTAACATCATCTGGGCCCTTTCTTTCTTTCTTTCTTTCTTTTTTCTTTCTTTCTTTCTTTCTTTCTTTCTTTCTTTCTTTCTTTCTTTCTTTCTTTCTTTCTTTCTTTCTTCCTTCCTTCCTTCCTTCCTTCCTTCCTTCCTTCCTTCCTTCCTTCCTTCCTTTCTTTCTTTCTTTCTTTCTTTCTTTCTTCTTTCTTTCTTCCTTTCTTTCTTAATGCTGTCTTTGTCTTACTTTGCTCTCTGTAATTCTGGTCTCATGAGAAGAGTTGAGGAAATGTGCTCTTTCCGCTTTTATCTTCATGAAAAGATAGCATAACATTAATTACTTCTCTCTTTTTTTAATGTTTGGTAAAATTATGTAGTAAAACCGTTTCGGCCTGGAACTTTCTTATTTGAGAGCTTTTTAATTACAAAAAATTATTTAATAGTTCTAGGCTATTGAAGTTATTCATAATAGCTGAGTGACATTACTATGTGGCATTCGAAAAATTGATCCACTTTCTCAAAGTTGTCAAATATGTGCACATGATTTCATTTTTAGTATTCCTTTATTACCCTTTAAATGATTGCAGGATATGTTGTGATATAAACTATCACCTTCCTGATACTGGTGATTTGTGTTTTCTCTCTTTTTATCTTTTACTAGAGGCCCAATGCATGACCTGGTGGTCAGTGCATGTCACAGCGAGTGGTTGAGTAGTCTTAGTATATCATTAGCATATTATGCTTTGATTGATTGAACAGTCGACCTGTCATCAGACTACTGGACACTTAGCATATTAGGCTTTTATTATATAGGATAGTCTTTAAAAAATACTTTATTATTGAAAGTATTACATATGTCCCCTTTTCTCACCCATAGACCCTTTCAAGCCCACTCCCACCCCCCATCCCAGGCCTTCACCACCCTATTGTCTGTGGTAGAGGTTTATTGGTTGTATTATTTTTCAAGATATAGCACTCCGTTTCATAAATTTCTCCATTGCTTTCTGGTTTTCAATTTCATTAATATATGCTCTTTTATTTTTTAAGTATTTTCTTGCTACTGCTAAGTATGAATTTATTTTGCCAATGTTTTGTAGTTTCCAGAAGTACTTAGATTATTGATGTGAGATTGTTCTTCTTTTATAATGTAAGCATGTAATACTATAAATATCCCTCACACATTGGCTATTTCTCACATATTTTTATGTGTTGCATTTTAATTTAATACAATTCTATGTATTTCTATACTTTTTAATATTTACTTTTCATGACATGAATTATTTAGAAGTGTTAGATGTGTTTGAAATTTTTCCTGTTGTCTTTTTATGGTATTATTGAATTTGATTCCACTATTGTTTGGGGACATGCACTGTATTATTTCAATTCTTTTAAAACTGTTAGTTGTTTTTTTTTTATGACTGAGAATATTTTCTTACTTGCTGTTGTGTGGATTCATCTGTAATTATTAATTTATATTCTGATGGTTGATGGTGACACACCATTCTTTGGTATCTGTTATATGAAGTACTCAGTCTGAAAGATTTATCATTGAGCATGGGATGCTGAAATATCAAACTATAATTTGTTTCTTTTTCTTTTTTTAATTTAATTTATTTTATTGATTTTTTACAGAGAGGAAGGGAGAGGGGTAGAGAGTTAGAAACATCAATGAGAAAGAAACATCGATCAGCTGCCTTCTCCACACCCGCTACTGTGGATGTGCCTGCAATCAAGGTACATGCCCTTGACCGCAATTGAACCTGGGACCCTTCAGTCTGCAAGTCAACACTCTATCCACTGAGCCAAACTGGTTAGGGCTGTTTCTTTTTCCTTTTATCACTACCAGGTTTTGCTTCATGTATCTTGAGGGCTTTGGTTTGTGGTATATATGCACATAGTATCACTAATTTTTCTTCATGGGTTGATTCTTTTATCATTATAAAATGTTTCTCTTTGCTCCTGGTAAATTTTTGTGTGTGAAATTTACTTGGTTTCATATTAATGTAGCAAGTTATGCTTTAAAAATATTGGGGTCCATCTGACATATCTTCCTCTTCCTCTCACATTTAATCTACCTATGTGATGGTGATTGAAATGAGTTTCTTATAAACATCATACAGATTTGGAAACTTTTTAAAAATCCATTCTGCCAATTTCATTTTTTTAAAGTTTTATTTTATAATTTTGTGATAATTTTAGATTGAATTACATTTGTGTGGAATAATACAAACAACTTGTGTACTCTTTACTAAGTTCTCCCAATGGTAAAATCTTGTAAAACTAAGTGCAGCCTGACCAGTGTGGCTTAGTGGTTGAGTGTCAGCCTATGAGCCAGGAGGTCACGGTTTGATTCCTGGTCAGGGTATATACCCAAGTTATAGGCTCAATCCCCAGAGTGGGACATGCTGAATGCAGTTGATCGATGATTCTCTCTCATCATTGATGTTTCTATTTCTCTCTCCCTCTTCCTTCCTCTCAGAAGTCAATAAAAATATATTTTTTAAAAAATTTAGTGCAATATTAAAACCAGCACAGTAATATTGATTAAGATACAGAATATTTTTATCACCATGTGGAACCTTCTAATTGTTATTTTTAAATATTATTATTAGTTTTAATTTATCTCTATTGTTGAAAATATTACAGATGTCCCATTTGTTTGTGTGTATGTTTTTCCCCATTGAACCCATCCACCCCATACCAACACATCCTAGGCCTTTCCCACTCTATTGTCTGTATCCATAGGTTATGTGTGCATGCATGTAAATTTCCCTGTTAATTACTCGACCCCTCCCCCCCACCCAAATGCACCTTCCCTCTGAAATTTTCCAGTCTGTTCCATGCTTCTATGTCTCTGGTTCTATTTTATTCATCAGTTTATGTTGATTATTAGATTCCACAGATGAGTGAGATCAGGTGATACTTATCTTTCTCTGGCTGGCTTATTTTACTTAGCATAATACTCTCCAGGTCCATCCATGCTGTTGCAAATGGTAAGATATCTTTCTTTTTTAGAGCTTCATAGTATACCATTGTGTAAATGTACCACAGCGTTTTTATCCACTCAACTGCTGATGGGTACTTGGGCTGTTCTCAAATCTTGACTATTGTAAATTTCCCATTTCTTAGCATATATTCCTAGAGGTAGGATCAGTGGGTCAAATGGATGTTCTATTTTTAATTTTTTGAGGAAATGCCATTCTGTTTTCCACAGTGGCTACATGAGTCTGCATTCCCAGCAACAGTGTACCAGGGTTCCTTTTCCTCCACATCCTCACCAATACTTATCTTTGTTGATTTGTTGATGATAGCCATTCTGACAGGTATGAGGTGATATCTCATTGCAGTTTTAATTTGCATTTCTCTGATGATTAGTGAATTTCAGCATTTTTTTCATATGTATCTTGGCCTTCTGTATGTCCACTTTGGATAAGTGTCTATTTAGGTCCTTTTCCCATTTTTTTATTGGATTATTAGTGGCCCAGTGCATGAAATTCGTGCATGAGGGGGGGTGTCCCTCAACCCGGCCTGCACCCTCTCTAATCTGGGATCCCTTGGGGGATGTTTGACTGCCAGTTTAGGCTTGATTCTTGAAATCTGGGACCTCTGGCTCGTAACCGCTCACCTGTATGCCTGCTTGATTGCCCCTAACCACCCTGTCTGCCAGCCTGCTCACCCCCAACTGGTCCCCCTGCTGGCCTGCTTGCCCCTAGCTGCCCCCCCACCATCAGTCTGATAACCCCCACTGCCCTCCCCTCCTGGCCTGATCACCCCTAACAACCTCCGCCTCAGCCCCGCCACCATGGCTTTGTCCGGAAGGTCTCATGGTCTAATTAGCATATTATCCTTTTATTAGTAGAGATAGGATATGACATACCACCATAACTATAACACATCTACCAGTATTAGAATGAGAATACATACTTCATGTGATAGGAAGGCATCTAATACATTACATTGTATATATTGTAAGTAGTAGGAAATACTGTATTTGTAGCAATAATATACACCCTGTGGCTTCCCTTTCTGGTTTGGGAATGGTTCCTCAGTTCTTTGAAAGTTTCCTGGCTCCTGATGTATTTTTTTTTTTGTCATTCAGTGTAACTTTATTTACTGTTTATTGCACATGATTTGAGGTCTTTAATTTCTAACCAACAAAGATTCAAAGGACTATTTTTTCCATTAAGTTTAACATTAACATTAGTGAATTCATGTATTCATGTGTTTTTATTGTAAATGTCTGAATTATTCACATTGCCATAGACCAGCGATGGGCAAACTATGGCCCGCGGGCCGGATCCGGCCCGTTTGAAATGAATAAAACTAAAAAAAAAAAAAAAAAAAAAAAAAAGACCATACTCTTTTATGTAATGATGTTTACTTTGAATTTATATTAGTTCACACAAACACTCCATCCATGCTTTTGTTCTGGCCCTCCGGTCCAGTTTAAGAACCCATTGTGGCCCTGGAGTCAAAAAGTTTGCCCACCCCTGCCATAGACCCTGAACTCTTAAGGGTGGACCATGCACAGGCTGGCAACAAGCCTGGAAGCCACTCTGCAAGCAAAAAGATACTGTGCATAAGGAGAAAAGTCATAGTGCAACAATTAATGTCCAACCTGAGTCACCTCAGAATGTTACATATATTGAATTCTTAATTCATGTAATATCGTGAACTCAACTGCTTGGTTGGTGATAGAGTTGACCTGGTTTCAGGAGGATTATTCCTGAAATAATTAAGGAAAGGGGGGCTCAACCTTTCTTCTTGGTTGCTTGCTCCTCCCCAGCACCTTCATCTTTCTTCTCATCCTCAGCTTCTTGGGCATCTTCTCCTTCACCTTCACCTCCTTCTTCCTCTTTTGTGTCCTCAAATTCTTCCTTGGCACCTTCTTCCTCTTCCTCTCCTTCCTCATCCTTAGGCTCTTCCTTCTCCTTCTCTTCCTCTTCAGCTTCTCCTTCAGAGGGGGGTCATCCTTAGCTTCCTTGGCTTTTGCAGCCTCAATGGTCTCCTCCACCTTAATCTGCTCCTCCTGGACATGGCTTGTGTATTAAGAAGGGAAGGAACGAGCAGACATCAAGTAGGAGCTGGTCTGTAAACCACTGTAGGCAGATTGGCCAAAGACTTGGGAATAATGGGAGTAACCGCTGGCTATGCTTCCCACACTGGTGAAATTGAGCCAGGTCTCCTCACCTTCTAAGAGTTTCCTATAAGCTGAAATATCAATGTCCAAAGCCATCTTCACATTGATGAGGTCCTGGAATTCTTTTAAATATCATTTAATTTCACTCTTTGTAGTTCTCAACTCATTTTCTAATTTGTTGATTGTGCCCTGCATAGCACTAATGTCGGCGTTCTGCTTATCTTCCAGCTCTTGTAGCTGCTTTTCCAGCACTTCGTTCATGCTCCAGCATGGTTCGATCTCCAGGGTCTTGGTCTTGAGCAGGTGGCTCTCGAACACCTTGTCCTTGGTGGCACACACTGCTTCGGGGCTCTTGGCAGCACTCTCGGTCAGCATGGTAAAGTGGCTCTTGAACCATTCTTTGGCATTCCTCATGTTCTTGGCAGCCAGCTTCTCATACTGGGTGCAGATGTCCTTGAGCAGGGCAAAGAGGTCAGGCTTGGAGAACATGTCCATCTCCACGGAGATCTGATTGTACTGGGTCTGCGCCTGCAGCTCAGTGATCTCCTCTTCATGCACCTTCTTCAGAAAGGCGATTTCATCCATCAGGCTGACGATGAAATTTTGAGCTCAGCATCGGTGAGCGCTGCATCGTCTGCACCTTTGTGTGCCTCCAGCAGCTGGCACTCAGCATCCTGGCAATTCAGCACCTCTTCATTGTAGCACATCTGCAGGTTGCTCCCAGCACCACCCGAGCCCCAGTGCTCCTAACGGGGTCCTGAGGCTGCACCTCCATTCTTCTGCCCTCTTCTCGCTGGGGACTGGAGCCCGGTGGGGAGGGGCACAGGCGTTCCATTTTCAACCCGCGCCTGCGCCACCAGTGTCTGCAGGCGGCACAGGGGCAGATAGTGATCCTGGAGGCACTCGCCACCCCTGCCAGAGCTCAGCCATGATGGTCTGGGGTGAGACAGCCCTGCAAAGCCTCATGGCTGCAACTTGGAGCTGCTTCCTTAACCAGGGATCAGGCGCTGGGCCAGCGGCAGCAGCATTTCCTCCCCATCCCTGAACTTCGAGGGCCTCCCCGGGCGGCAGCGGCCCTGAGCCCGCGCCTCTCCCTCTATCCCACCAAGGCTTGCTTCTCACACTTGCTGAAAACCTTCTCGGTCCACATTCCATAGTAATCAGTTCGGGCTAAAAGGACAGGGGACTCCAGCAGGCCTGAGGGGACTGGGTGCCGCCATATTGTGGCTATGGGTGACACTATCTTTGTGACGGAGTGACAGTTAATTTGCACATTTCCCTGTTATTAGCTAGGACTAGTGGCCTAGTGCATGAAATTTGTGCACGGGGGAAGGGGTGTTCCTCAGCCCGGCCTGCACCCTCTCCAATCTGGGACCCCTTGAACGATGTCCTACTGCCCGTTTACAGGGATCAGGCAAAAACCAGCAGTCGGACATCCCTCTTGCAATCCGGGACTGCTGGCTCCTAACCCCTCACCTGCCTGCTTCCCTGCCTGGTTGCCCCTAACCATTCTGCCTGTTGGCCTGCTTGCCTCCAACTGCCCCCCACCACCAGCCTGATCACCCCCAATTGCCCCCCCTGCTGACCTGCTTGCCCCCACCCTCCCTCCCCACTGGCCTGCTAACACCCAACTGACCCCCTTCTGGCCTGCTCACTCCAAACTGTCCACCCTCCTGCTGTCCTGGTCACCTCCAACTGATGTCCACTGATGGCCTGCTTGCCCCCAACTAGCCCCCCTGCTGGCCTGCTTACCCCCAATAGCACCACCCCCCACCAGCCTGATCATCCACAACTGCCCTCCCCTTTTGACCTCTAACCGCCTCTACCTGGGCCCCGCCACCATGGCTTTGTCCAAAAGAATGTCCAGAAGGTCTTAGGAAGGTCTCCCAGCCTAATTAGTATATTATCCTTTTATTAGTATGAATAGAGGCCTGGTGCATGGATGGGGGCCAGCTGGTTTGCCCTGAAGGGTGTCCCGGATCAGGGTGGGGGTTCCCTTGGGGCATGGTGTGACCTGGGCAAGGGGCCTGTGGTGGTTTGCTGGCCGGCCACACCCCATGGGGTGAGGGTCTCTGCTGGGGGTGTGTGGCCAGCTTGGGTGAGGGGCTGAGGGTTGTTTTCAAGGTGGCCACACCCCCTTCAGGGTGGGGGTCCCCACTGGGGTGCCTTGCCAGCCTGGGTGAGGGGCTGAGGGATGTTTTCAGGCTGGCCACACCCCCTTCAGGATGGAGGGTCCCACTTGGGTGCCTGGCCAGCCTTGGTGAGGGGCTGATGGCTGTTTGCAGGCTGGCCAAGCCCCCCCCCCCCACAGGGACCCTCACCCCATGAGGGTGTGGCCAGCCTGGGTGAGGGGTTAATGGCTGTTTGCAGGCTGGCACACCCCTTTCAGGTGGGGGTCCCCACTGGGGTTCCTGGCCAGCCTGGGTGAGGGGCTGATGGCTGCTTTCAAGCTGGTCAAGCTCCCCAGTGGGGTCCCTCAGCCCATGGGGGTGTGGCCAGACTGGGTGAGGGGCTGAGAGCCATTTTCAAGCTGGCCACACCCCCTTCAGGTTGGGGGTCCCCACTGGGGTGCCTGGCCAGCCTGGGTGAGTGGCTGATGGCTGTTTGCTGGCTGGCCACCGCCCTGGGCAACCCAGGCTCCCAGACCCTCCTTGAGCGGAGGCCATGCCCAGCTGGAAACAGGTATCTGGGATTTATTTATCTTCTATAATTGAAACTTTGTAGCCTTGAGCGGAGCCCATAGCCAGCCAGGTAAGGTGGGAAGCTCGGCTTCATCCATTGCCAGGCACAACCCAAGCCTCCTGTTTGCTCCAGCTCTGTAGCCGCTGCCATCTTGGTTGGATTTATTTGCATACTCACTCCTGATTGGCTGGTGGGCTTTGGCTGGTGAGCGTGTCCTGTTGGTGTAGGGGAGGTATGGTCAATTTGCATCTTTCTCTTTTATTAGATAAGATGTGCCTTCCTTTTGTTAAGTTGTGTGAAATCCCTATATATTTTGGAAATTAACCCCTTATTGGCTGTATCATTGGCAAATATGTTCTCCTGTATAGTGGACTTGTTGTTATCTTGATGGTTTTTTTGTTGTGCAGAAGTTTTTCTTTTTGATGTTGTACCATGTTTATCTTTTTCTTTGCCCCAGGAGATGTGTTGATAAACATATTGCTATGAGAGATGTTTGAGATTTTACTGCCTATGGATTCTCCTAATATTTTTTATGGTTTCATGACTTACGTTTAAGTCTTTTTATCTATTTTTAGTTTTTTCTTCGATATGGTGTAACTGGATGGTCTAGATTCATTTTTTTGCATGTACCTGTGGGATTTTATTACACTATTTATTTAAGAGACTGTGTTGACTCCACTGTATACTCTTACCTCCTTTGTCAAATAGAAATTGACCTTAAGGGCTTGGGTCAATGTTTGGGTTCTCTCTTCTGTTCAATTGATCTATGTTCCTGTTTTTGTTTTAGTAACAGGCTATTTTGAGTACAATAGCTTTTTATGATAACTTGATATTTGGTATAGTGATTCCTCCAAATTTGTTCTTTTTTTTCAAGATTGATGTGGCCATTTGAAATCTTTTTTTTTTTTTGGTTCCGTATAAATTTTGGAGTTTTTTGTGTTTTTTTGTTTTGTTTTTTTCTGTATCTGTGAAATATGTCGTTCATATTTTAACATGGATTGCATTTACTCTATAGATTGCTTGTGTAATATAGACTCTTTAATGTTGTTCATTCTACCCATGGATGAACACAGTATATTCTTCCACTTGTTTATATGTTTCTCTATCTCTTTTATCAAAGTCCTGTAGTTTTCTGAATATGGGTGTTTTACCCTCTTGGTTAAGTTTATTCCCAAGTATCTTAATTTTTTGTTGCAATGGTTAATTTTTTTTAGATTCTCTTTCTGAGAGTTCATTATCTATAATAATAAAAGTGCAATATGCTAATTAGACCATACGTCCTTCTGGATGACCTTACAGTTAAAGCTGCAGTGGCAGGGGCTGAGGCATGAATTTTGTGCTTTGGGCCTGTAGTTGGTGCATAAAAATGCCATAGAGCCCTAGCCAGTTTTATTCAGTGGGTAAAGTGTCGGCCTGCAGACTGAAGTGTACCAGTTTGATTCTTGTCAAGGGCATGTACCTTGGTTGTGGGCACATCCCCAGTAGGGGGTGTGTAGGAGGCAGCTGATCAATGTTTCTCTCATCAATGTTTCTAACTATCCATCTCCCTTCGTCCCTGTAAAAAATCAATAAAATATGCATATTTTTTAAATATGCATTAAATTTGGATGTTAATTTTGGATGTTAATTTTGTATCCTGCTTAGTTGCTGAATTCATTTCTTAAACCTACCAGTTTTTTTTAATGGGTTCTTTAGGATTTATTATGTACAATATTATCTCTGAATAATCACAGTTTTAGTTCCTCCTTTCAAATTTGGATGCTTTTTATTTCTTCTTCTTATCTGATCTCTATGGCTAGCACTTCCAATACTATGTCAAACAGGAGTGGTGAAAGTGAGCATCCCTGTCTTGTTCCTGTTCTTAGGAGAAATGAGTTTAGTTTTTGCCCATTGAGTATGATGTTGGCTGTGGGTTTGTCATATAAGGCTTTTATTATGTTGAGGTATGATCCCTCTATTCCCACTTTGCTGAGAGTTTTTATCAAGAAAGGGTGTTGGATTTTGTCAAATGCTTTTTCTGCATCGATTGATATGATCATGTGGATTTTGCCTCTCAATTTGTTTATGTGATGTATCACATATATTGATTTGCAGATATTGTACCATTCTTGCATCCCCAGAATAAATCCCGCTTGGTCATGGTGTATGATCTTTCTAATGTAATGCTGGATCTGATTTGCTAGAATTTTGTTGAGGATATTAGCATCTATGTTCATCAAGGATATTGGCCTGTAATTCTCTTTCTTTGTGGTGTTTTTATCTGGTTTTGGAATTAGGGTAATGCTGGTTTCATAGAAAGAGCTTGGAAGTGTGCCTTCCTCCTGAATTTTTTGGAATAGTCTGAGGAGGATAGGTTTTAGTTCTTCTTTGAATGCTTGGTAGAACTCCCCTGTAAAGCCATCCAGACCAGGGCTTTTGTTTGCTGGAAGATTTTTGATCGCTGCTTCAATTTCTTCAGTAGTTATCAGCCTATTTAGTTTTTTTTTATTCTTCCTGACTGAGTTTTGGGAGCTTGTATTTTCTAAGAATATGTCCATTTCATCTATGTTGTCCATTTTGTTAGAATAGAGTTGATTAAAGTATTTTTTCATAATCTTTTGTATTTCTGTGGGATTGGTTGTTACTTCACCTCTTTCATTTCTGATTTTGTTTATTTGGGTCCTCTCTCTTTGCTTCTTGGTGAGCTTAGTTAGAGGTTCATCAATCTTGTTTGTTTATCCTTTCAAACCAGCTCTTGGTTTGTTGATCTTTTTTATTATATTTTTTTTCTCTATGTCATTTATTTCCACTCTGATCTTTATTATTTCCTTTCTTCTGTTTACTCTGGGCTTTTCTTGTTACTCTCTTTCTAACTCTTTGAGTTGTAGGGTTATATAATTTGCTGCCCTTTTTTCCTGTTTTTTGAGGTATGCCTGGAGAGCTATGAACTTCTCTCTAAAGCAGTGATGGTGAACCTATGGCACACGTGTCAGAGGTGACACACGAACTCATTTTTTTGGTTGATTTTTCTTTGTTAAATGGCATTTAATTATATAAAATAAATATCAAAAATATAAGTCTTTGTTTTACTATGATTACAAATATCAAAAAAATTCTATATGTGACACGGCACCCGAGTTAAGTTAGGCTTTTTCAAAATGCTGACACGCCGAGCTCAAAAGGTTCACCATCCTTTTTAAAGAGTACTTTCACTGTGTCCCATAGATTTTGGATTGTTGTGCTTTATTATCGTTTGTTGCCTTGATGCTTTGTATTTCTTCTTTAATTTCTTTGGTAACCCAATCATTGTTTCATAACATGCTATTTCACCTCCAGTTGTTTGATTTTTTATCATTTTTATTTTAGTTGATTTCTAATTTTATGCCATTGTGATCTGAGAAGCTTCTTGATATGATTTCTATCTTGTTTAATTTGAAGAGAGTTTGCCTGTATACCAATATGTGGTTTACCTTTGAAAATGACCTGTATGTACTTGAGAAGAATGTATATTCTGTGGCTTTGTGGTGAAATGTTCTGAAGATTTCAATTAAGTCCATCTGAGCTAGTGAGTCATTTAGGGTTGATGTTTCTTTTCTGATATTTTGTTTAGATGATTTATCCAGTGATGTTAGTGGGGTATTGACGTCCCTTTCTATGAGGGTATTGCTGTCAATCTCTCCTCTGATATCTTCCAGAAGTTTTGTTGTTGTTGTTTTTTGTTTTGTTTTGTTTTGTTTTGTTTTGTTTTGTTTGTTTGTTTGTTTTTATGTATTTGGGTGCTCCTGTATTGGGTGCATATATGTTTACCAGAATTATATCCTTTTGTTGTATCAATCCTTTTAGTATTATAAAGTGGCCTTCATTATTTCTTGTTATGGCCTTCACTTTTAAGTATATTTTGTCAGATATGGATATTGCCACCCCAGCTTTTTACTTCCATTGCCTGCAAATTTTTCCCATCCCTTCACTTTCGTTCTGTGTAATCCTTTGTTCTGAGTTGGGTCTCTTATAGACAATATATATATATATATATATATATATATATATATATATATATATCACATTTCTTATCCATTCAGCTACACTATGTATTTTTTAAAAATATATTTTATTGATTTTTTACAAAGAGGAAAGAAGTGGGATAGAGAGTTAGAAACATCAATGAGAAAGAAACATCAATCAGCTGCCTCCTGCACATTCCCTACTGAGGATGTGCCCGCAACCAAGGTACATGCCCTTGACCAGAATTGAACCTGGGACCCTTGAGTCTGCAGGCTGACGCTCTATCCACTGAGCCAAACTGGTTAGGGCTACACTATGTATTTTTATTGGAGCATTAAATCCATTTACATTTGAGGATACTATTGATAGGTACTTATTTATTGTCTTTGTTATTCTTTTTGCCCGTGTTCTTCTCTTTCTCTCTATTTTTTCTTCTTACAGCCATCACTCTAGAATTTCTTGCAGTGTTGGTTTTGTTGTAATAAACTCATTTAGCTTTTTTTTTTTCTTCAAAGCTTTTTATTTCACCTTTGATTTTGAATGATAGCTTTGCTGGATAGACTAGTCTTGGATAAAGTCCTTTGGTTTTTATTACTTTGTATATTTCATGGCATTCCCTTCTGGCCTGTAGTGTTTCTGTTGAGAAGTCAACTGACAGTCTAATGGGAGCTCCCTTGTAGGTGACTTTCTGTTTCTCTCAAAGCCTTTAAGATTTTTTTCTTTGTCTTTAATGTTTGCCATTTTAATTAATATGTGCCAAGGTGTGGGTCTTTGGGGGCTAATCTTCACTGAGACTCTCTGAGCTTCGTGAACTTGAGTGACTTTTTTCCTTCACCAGTTTAGGGAAATTTTCTGCCATCATTTCCTCAAACAGATTGTCTATTCCTTTCTCAGATTATGCTCTTTCTGGTACACCTATAATGCAAATGTTGTTACTTTTCATGTTGTCCTAATGCTCCCTTAGACTCTTCTCCTGCTTTTCAATTTTTTCCATTTGTTGCTATGAATGGATGCTTTTTTTCTACCTTTTCTTTTAATCCACAGATTTGATCCTTAGCTAATTCTAGTCTACTGTTGAATCCTTCCAGGGTGTTCTTTATTTCATCTATGTCATTCCACATTTCCAATTTATTTTTATTTATTGTTTCAAGGTCTCTCTTCATGTTGGTATAGGTCTCATTAAGACCCTTCTAATTCTTATTAAGTTGCTTATAGTTATCACTAAGTTGTATGAGCACCCTTATTACCATTATTCTGAATTATTTATCCAATTGTTTACCTCCTTTTCATTTAGCTCCTTTTCTAGCAATACCTCCATTTATTTTATTTGAGGTTTGTTTTTGCGTCCCCCCATTTTTTCTGTCCCTTTGTTTCATTTCTATGTATTTAATCAAACTGCTATGCCTCTCAGATTTTGTGGGGTCTTATGTAGTAGGTGTTTTGTGGGACCCAGTAGTGCATGCTTTTAGATATTCTAAGCTAGGTACTCTAGGAAAGCCCTGTACTTGAGTTATTTGTGTTCTCCTGTTATAGTTGCGTCTTGAATGTTATTATCACGTTCATAGATAGAGTCTCTTCTCAGGCTGGCTGACTTTGTGACTCACCCCCGACCATGTCATGTAAACTATTGTGGAGGTGCTGACCAAACAGTACACAATCCAACACACTAAAACATGGAAAAGATAAACAAAACAAAGCCATACACAAGATTCCTGAAACACCAACAAAAGCAACCACCAGAGGAGAGATAATAATGAAATACAAAAGAGAACAAGAATGTAAGAAAAAAAGAATGAAAAAATAGGAGAGTAAAAAACAAATAAAAATGCACAAACAAAAAAGGGGGGGATGGATTCTGTAGATACAGAGTTGAAATAAAGAAATTAAGAATAAATAATTAGGGGATTAAGGGAAGGAAAACAGTTTAAAATAAAGAAAGGAGAGAAGAAATGAAAACACAAGAGAAAAATTTTAAAAGGAAAATAGAGGAGAAAGCAGATAGACCTAAAATAAGAAAAATAAAAAAGGATGAGAAAGAAGGGGTAAAAGAAAAGAGGGAAAGAAAAGAGAAAAACAATTGAGTAGTGAAAAAAAAATGAGTAGGAAAAGGGAAGAGGAAAATTAGATACATGAACAAAGCAACAAAGACTAGAATAATAACAAATCAATAAAGCAGATAGATAAAGAAGATAAATTTAAAAAGGGAAAAAGGAAATTAAAGAGAAAAAAAACAATAAAGAAAAGAGAAGAAAACAGGGAGAAAAAAGAGAAAAGGAAAAAAAATGGAGTTAGTTTCACCTGAGTTTAGTGCCCCAGGGGCACTCACTTTGGATCCTGATCTTTCTGTTCTGACTGCCATTTCTGGTCTCCCTGTGAGGTACTTGATGCTAACCACTCTCAGCAACTGTCTTCCTTTAGCTTTCAGCAACCTGCTTGAAGCTCCAAGCAATCCACTGACCTTGGCTGCAAGCATGAGGAGCCAATCTGCCCTCTAAAGTAGGTTTGTTAGCAGCATGTGGCCCAGGGCTGGGTCAGTAAACTTCCCTTGTTCCCAGGGTTCTGCCTCTGCCTGCCTTTGCCTGATAGCCAGCTGGCAATCTTAATAACTCAAAAGTCTGTTTCTGAAAAGGCTTTAGATGGTGGAAATGCAGTTTAGTTTTCATGGAATGTGGTGGGTGTGTTTCCCTGTCCCAGAGCTCATCCTCTGTGAGTTGCTCAAAATATTATTCTGCTCTTGGCTGGACAGAGATCCTTGTATGGAGACCAGTGGTGTTGGCTAGAAACCTAGAGTTGTTTTTGTGTGTGTGTGTGTGTGTGTGTGTGTGTGTGTGTGTGTGTGTGTGTGTGAGTGTGTGTTTTATTAGCCCTCTTGTGCGGGAGGAAAGTAGCAGTCTGGCTCCCAGGATAGTGAGGCAGACAACACCTCCCCAATCCAATCACTGAGGGTCCTGAGACTGTTCAAACCTATAGTCTTGGCTTCTGCTTTTGTTTTCTAGGAAAAGCTCAAAGTGCATGGTGTAGCATGCAGGGATCCTGAGGGTGGGAGAGGCTGAATCATCCAGTGTAGTGTGGTTTTTTTTTTTCCCCCCTGCCCTGAGGCTACTGTGAGCTCTAGCTCCTCTCAGGAAAAATGGTTATTTCAGTTTGGAGGCCTATGACCAAATGCTCCTGGCTGCTATTTTTTCAAGTCTCCCCACAATGCTTCCCACCCCAGCCAACCCTTGAATTCATGTCTCCCTACATTCAACAAAGCCTCAGGAGAGTAACTGCAAATGAAAACTCCTGTGCTAAGGGTTAAAAATTAAATAAAAGTGAGGATTTCTCTCTGATTGGCTCAGGTCTACCAGCTGCAGACTCTGCCATGGCCAGCAGCTCTGCGACCTTTTGTGGCAGGATGTCACCTGTACCCCAGGTCTTGACTATGGTGCTCTGGACTATGGAGCCCAGCCTGGATTCCAGACCCCTATCTTCTGAGGGAGCAAACCCTCCTGCTTCCCAGAGCTCCCTCCTCACTCTTGGCCTGCAGGCCTGCTACCCCTTGAAGAGACTTTGCCCTTCCTACTGGTTTCCAAGTGTTTTCTCTCTTTTCTTGATATGTCTCCTCTTCAACTCAATCTCAGCTGGTAATTCCAGGTGAATGTTCTCTAATTTAGTTGTATTTCTAGTCTGGCCCTGGGACAGGTGCACAGTAGATCTGCTTATTCAGCTGCCATTATTTCTCCTCCTAATTGTCCTTTTATAACCACACGCACTTTCCTCCCAACTCCCAGTATATTTTTTTCGAGTGGAAAACTTTTAATTACAAATTCAATTTTTTAACTGATATAGGGATACTAGGATTTTCCATTTCCTCTTGGGCCAGTTTTGATTATTTATGTCTTTCAAGAAGGCTGTTTATATTATTCAGGTTAATAAATTTACTGGCATAGAATCTACACTAATAAAAGAGAAATATGCAAATTATAAGTACTGCGCAATAACCAGTTGCACTACTGGAGCTCGAAATATGCAAATTAACCATCACTCCATCACTCTGACACTCTGCTACACCCACATGCCACGCCCACCAGCCAATCAGGAGCAAGTATGCAAATTTACCTAACTAAGATGGTGGTAGCCACAGAGCTGGAGCAAGCAGGAGGTTTGGGTTGCCCCCAGCGATGGAGAAAGCCAAGCTTCCCACCTGCCCTGGCCACCCCTCGGCTCCACTCAAGTCTACAAAGTTTCAATTATAGAAGATAAATAAATCCCAGAAAAAAAAGAAAAAAGCAAAAAAGGAGAAGCTGGGAGCTTGGGTCGCCAGGGGGTGTGGCCATCCTGAAAACAGCCCTCAGCCCCTCAACCAGGCTGGCCAGGCACCCCAGCAGGACCTCCACCCTGATCCGGGACACCCTTCAGAGAAAACCAGCCGGCCACCACCTGTGCACACCAGGCCTCTATCCTATATAATAAAAGGGTAATATGCAAATTGACCCTAACAGCAGAACAACTGGGAATGACTGGTCACTATGACACACACTGACCATCAGGGGGCAAATGCTCAATGCAGGAGCTGCGCCTGATGGTCAGTGTGCTCCTACAGGGGGAACTCTGCTCAGCCACAAGCCAGGCTGATGGCTGCCAGCACAGCGGTGGTGGCGGGAGCCTCTCCTGCCTCCTCAGCAGCGCTAAGGATGTCCGACTGCAGCTTAGGCCTGCTCACCGCTGGCAAGTGGACATCCCCTGAGGGTTCCCGGGCTGCCAGAGGGATATCTGACTGCCAGCTTAAGCCTGAACCCCAGGGAGCGGGCCTAAGCCAGCAGGTGGACAACCCCTGAGGGGTCCCAGACTGTGAGAGGCCACAGGCCAGGTTGAGGGACCCCCTCAAGTGCATGGATTTTTGTGCACCAGGCCTCTAGTTATTTATTATATTTCCTCATTATGCTTTAGCTGCCTGTGGGATATGTAGTGATATACCTCTTACTATCCTGACAATGATAAATTTGGATTCTTCTTTTCTTTAATACTAGAGGCCCAGTACATGAATTTGTGCACATGACAGGTCCCTAGGGGTGGCCTGTGAGAATCAGGATAAAATGCACAATCCAATGCCTCCTGCAGTTCCTACCTGCTGCTCCCACTCATCTTGGCTCCACTGCACTTGCTGCAGGCTCATGCCTAATCAATCCCAATTGGGTGAGGCTCGTGCCACAGCAGCATTGTTTGCCAGCTGTGAGCCCAGCATCTGATGCCCATTGGTCAGCTGAGTGGTGCTACCACTGTGGGAGTGCACTTACCACCAGGGGGCAGCTCCTGCATTGAGAGTCTGTCCCCTGGTGGTCAGTACGCATCATAGTGACCAGATGATTATCCGGTTGTGCAGTCAACCAGTCATATATATATATATATATATATTTTTTTTTTTTTTTTAGAGGCCCGGTGCATGAAATTCGTGCACAAGGGGTTTCCCTCAGCCCTGCCTGCACCCTGTCGAATCTGGGACCCTTTGGGGTATGTCCAACTGCTGGACATCCCTCTCACAATCTGGGCTGCTGGCTCCTAACCATATGCCTGCCTGCATGCCTTATTGCCCCTAATTGCTTCTGCCTGCCAGCCTGATCACCTCCTAGGCCTGATTTACACCTAAATGCTCCCCTGCTAGCCTTATGGCCCCAAAATACCCTCCCCAGCCGGCCTGATCTTGCCCCCAACTGCCCTCCCCTGCTGGCCTGGTTGCCCCTGCTGCCCTCCCCTGCCATCCTGATCACCCCCAGATGCCCTCCCCTGCTGGCCATCTTGTAGCGGCCATCTTGTGGTGGCCATCTTGTGGCAGCCATCTTGTGACAATGTTGTGCAAGGGCCTGATGCCACCTAGTCTTTTATTATATAGGACTAGAGGCCTGGTGCATGAAAATTCATGCACTGGCAGGGGTTCCCTCAGCCTGGCCTGCCCCCTCTCACATTCTGGGAGCCCTCAGGGGATGTCCTACTGACTGCTTGAGCTGCAGCCTGGCATTCCTCTGTGGGAGGCAACAGGGAGGATCAGGAGAAGGTGCTGCCACCATCACCCAGCTACTGCTGGCAAAGCCAGCCACTGGGGCTGCTGACCTTCAGCCCTTGCTTCTTAGTGCTGGCCCTGCCCCTCACCCACTTGTGTGTAGGGGGGAAATCTGGGGCCAGAGAGGCTGGGAGAGGGGCTTTGGGAGTTTGAGGCACCATGGTCACACCCTTTCCAGCCTCTATGGAGGGTCTGGGACCGCGGGCTGCCCCACCGCTCCTAGTGCCGCCTCTGTGGAAGTAGGGGCTGCAATTGGCATGGACCCTCCTCTCCCAGTGCCTGACTCTGTGGACAGAGAGGCCATGTGGCATGGGTGGGACTGCCCAGGCCCACCGGAGCCAGCCCTCCTCTCCTGCGCCACTGGCCCTTGGCCCACGCAGCTGCTGCGGCTTCCTCTGGAAAGACATCTGGAAGACATCCAGTCTAATTAGCATATTACCCTTTTATTAGTATAGATAGATGAACGATCTGTATTTTAAAAGTTTAATGGAAATTTCATGTGAAAACTTCTGGGCCTTGTGTTTTTGGGGAGATAATTCTTTTATAACTAATTTTCTATGGAAATTTTCCCTTTACATTTTCTAACTCTAAAGGGAACAAATTTGTAACCTGTATTTCCTAATAAATTAACTATGCCATCTAGATTTTTATATTTTTTTGCAAAGATGGCTGGAAATTTGTCTCTCACATTTCAAATAAAAAATCTTTAGTTTCAATGGTCATTTCCTCATTGTCTTTTTATATTTTGTGCATGTGTTTTTGCTTTCTTTTCTTCCTTGATCAGATTGGCTATTGGTTTGTCTCTTTTGTTATATTATTTATAAATGCAGTATTTTAATTTATTAATTCTGTTTTTTTTTCTACACTGTATTTCATTAATTCCTGCTTTTATTTATATGATTTTCTTTTTTTCATTTTTTGAAATGGGAATTTAATTCACTTAATTTTACTTAAAGAATTTTTCCTGATAGAAGTGTTTAATATTTTGAAAGTTCTGGTCACAGCTTTAAACGCATCCTTAGATATGATATGTAGTGTTTTTCATTGCCATTATTTTTTGAGAATTACAATTTTAGTTTGTATTTTTCCTTTTAACTGAAAGTTGTCTGAGGTGTTTTTCTTTTAATTTTCAGTTAAAACACCTTTTTAAAATTTTATTACTAATTTCTAATTTTATTGCACTACAATCAAAGTGTATTGTTTATAAGATTACAACTATAGAAATGGCTGATATATTCTTTCTGACATAATATATGATTTATTTTTGTAAATGTACTTAAGTAGAAGATGTATTCTCTACATTAGTAGTATGTTAACTATTTATCTCTGTATTTTTGGTAGTATTAAAATCTCATATTAATAGTTTGTTTCTATGTCTCTTTATATCTCAGATACAATTTCTTCATAAATTAGATTGCTGTGGGTTTGGATTCATAAATCATAAGAGTTATGAATTAATTGTACATTATGAAATCTAGTATTCAAATATCTTCTTTCATATATGAGGCTTTTTTACTTGAATTCTACTTTGTCTAATACAAGAATTGCTATCCATACTGTTTCCATTTTCCTGCTATGTTGGTAAATGTTTCCCTCCATGTCCTTCGTGGATCAGGGTTCAGGACCTGGAAGCGGAGCCGCACAAAAATGAAAGAGAAAATACACTAGATAATTTGGAAATATTGGGGGACCAGGCAAGTAAGTCCAACTCAGGAGGAAGGACTTCCCCAGGTGCTCAGGCCTCACCAAGCTTTTATTGATCTGGGATACACCCATAGCATAGCCATTAGGCAGGTGACCCCCAGCAACCGGCAAACTAGCCCATCAGCAAGGATTTCCATAATAATAAATGGGGAAGTTGCTTCAGCTACCACTGTCTGGACATACAGAGGTGGTGACTAGCTCTGACTTTTGCTAGGGCTTCAAAGGCACCCAGTCTTCAGGGGTTCTCTGTCTATGCTTATCAGCTAGTGAAGACAATAAACCAGCCGTGGGCAAACTACAGCCTGCTGGCCGGATCTGGACTGTTTGAAATGAATAAAACTAAAAAAAAAAAAAAAAAAAAAAAAGACTGTACCCTTTTATGTAATGATGTTTACTTTGAATTTATATTAGTTCACACAAACACTCCATCCATGCTTTTGTTCCGGCCCTCCGGTCCAGTTTAAGAACCCATTGTGGCCCTCGAGTCAAAAAGTTTGCCCACCCCTGCAATAAACGGTTTCCCACACTGCTATAGCTTTTTATATCTTTTAATTCTTTACTTTTCTAAGTTAACTTTTCTTTGGATGTGATTCATGTATAGCACATAGTTAGATATTGCTTTGTAAGCCAAATTCAATTTTTTAAAAAATAGGTGAATAAAGCCTGTTCTCTTTTGTTGATAAAATTAATATATTAGATCTCAAACTCCTCATAATATTTCATAATTCAGTGTATTTTGTTACACTTTCTTTGTTTCTTCCTCAAAATATGTTTATTTTCACATTAATTAAATAAGTAGATTATTTCTTTATCCAAAAAGGATAATTTTAGTCAAAACATATGTTATGTGATACACTTTTGAAAAATATAGCCTTTGTGCACATATACCAATTTCTTCTCAATAAATGTTATATAAGAAAAATGTTTGATTACTCTAAGTAAATTATATTATATAGTAAATAATTTCCAGCTTACTTAATATTTAATATGACCACAAAATAATAAACTCATTTTCTAAAATTCTTGATAAGTAAAATATTTAAAAATACAAATAATGAAATAACTATAACTCAAAAAGTAGTGCACACATAGCCATTATACAATGGCACTGAAGCAAAACTATTTCTTATTTAAATGTACCCTGTCATAAAAGTGAATATAACTTCTGTACATTGTCATGCAGAGGAGCTTAGGAAAGCTAAAACTTCTTAGATCAATTTTTTTTTAATATTTAGGATCCTAGGTAATTCACCACAGAGACAACTGAGTAATTTTATGATTCAACCTAAAAGTTATTTCATTTTTGAAACAATATTTTGTGTTTAGGGAAGTATACGTCTTCTAACTGTATGACATTATCAGTTTATGAAATGCCTTATATTTACAAAACACTGATTTGTTTTGTAAATTATGTTCAAAGTTATTCTAAAAAACAAACTAGAAAACAAACAAAAACACTTTGCTAATTTGAAGAGATATAAGCACTCCTTTGTTCATTGCAGCATTATTTATAACAGCCAAGATAGGGAAGCAATCTAAATGTCCATTGATAGATGAATTATTAAAGAATATATATGAATGAAATCTTGCCATGTATAACATGGATAGAACTAAAGGATATTTTGCTAAGTAAAGTGCCAGACAGTGAAAGTCAAATACAATATGGTTTCTCTTATAAGTGGACTCTAATAGAACAAAACAAACAAAACAGAAACAGAATCACAGATATAGGAAACAAACTGGTTGTTACCAGAGAAAGAAAGGGCTGGGGGATCATGAAAAAAGATGAAGGGGATTAAGAGGTACAAACTTCCAGCCCTAGCTTGTTTGGCTCAGTGGGTGGAGTGTCAGCCTGCAGACTGAAGGGCCCGGAGTTCAATTCTGGTCAAGTGCACATGCCAGGGTTGTGGGCTTGATCCAAGTGGGGGGCGTGCAGGAGGCAGCCAATTGTCTCTCATCATTGATGTTTCTCTCTCTTTCCCTCTTCCTTCCTCTCTGAAATCAATAAATATATATATTTTTTTTAAAAAGAGGTACAAACCTGCCAGCCTGATCATCCCTAACTGCCTCTGCCAGCCAGCCTGATTGCCCTTAACAGCCCCCCCCACTGCTGGCTTACTTGCTCCCAACTGCCCCCCGCACTGGTCTGGTCACCCCTCACTGCCCCCCCCCACTGGCTTGGTCACCCTCAACTAGCCCCCTCGCCTGCCTGGTTGGCCCACACAGCCTGCTGTTCAGTCCTTTGGTTGTCCCTCACTAACCCCTTGCTGACCTAATCACCCCACACAGCCTGCTGTTCAGTCATTACTGTGATGGATTCCCGGACAATTTGCATATTTCTCTATTATTAGTATAGATAAGTATTGGCATATAGTCCTGTATATCTCTATAAATCTATAAGATACAATACAAATGCTTGATGTAAATAAGAGAGTACAAAATATTTAATATATATTTATGGTAGAATATTTTGTTAGTCTATTTTTATTCTTTATTTCATTATTAAGTGTTCACTTTTTATGCATAAATATCATGTGGAGTTAATGAACAAAAGCACAGTTGGATTGCTATAGTTGCTACATCAATATTTTAATACATTTAGAGTACACCTGGAAAAAGGGAAAAGAGAAAGAGAGAGGGAGAGAGAGAGAGAGAGAGAGAGAGAGAGAGAGAGAGAGAGAGAGAAGATAAATGTAGGTTTTTTTAAAAATTAAATTTGGGAAATATCTGGAAATTAAAAATATTCTTTTATTTACTTCTGGATTACCTTTATAAAGGAAATTTAAAGTCAAAAGCTTCCCCACTATCAGAGATAGTCTCTCAAGAGCTTGCTTTTTTTTTTAGTTTTAGTTTTAGTCTTGTTTAAATGCAGTCCATGAATTAATGACCTTTTAAGATCCCTTCTAGGCCTATCTTTCAATTAACATATCTAAAAGAAATAAAGGAGAAATAAGACAGTTTGATATTAACTTATACATGAAATGTCTTTCTAAAAATGTGTGATATAAATAATTATATACAAAATTATATTTTCTCAGTTATAATTTCACATCTGTGTTTTCCCACCAAGGATATCAGGCCCTAACGTATACACTACACTCAAGCATTCTAACATTTATTTTACAGAGCTGTATATCTTTGTGTATATCCTACATTTCTAAAATATAAGCTATAAAGGCATTTAGTTTAAATTGTAAGCAATTTGGAACATATGTCCTCTATCATTAAAAGCACACATTCACTCAAAAATCCATTTAAAAATTGGAGAGCCCATTAAGTCCTGGGTTTTGCTAGGCAACATTGCTACAAGGATGTATGTCTCAGTCACTGTCCAGTGAGTGATGTCAGCAAGTAGGAAGCACTAGACCCTCCTTCCCCCCCCCACACACACACCCCAAAAAGCACACAATTCAACAACAATTCCAGGACAAATTCCTGTTTTGAAAAATCCAGAAATTAATTGAAAGGCATCAGCACCTCAGGTGAACCTGAAAACACTCACTGAAACCAGTAAGAAGGTTTTTGGATACCCTCTTGCCACAATCCATACCCATGACACAGTATCATATGATCAAGACACCCCCTACCCCCAGCTTCTCTCAAGAGAGGAAAAGTGTCAGATTATGCATTTATCTTCTCAACTTTTCCAAGGGTGCTCTGCGTAGAACTGGCTTCTGTCTTGCCATATGTATAACTCTGGTGGGTTTAGAACTGTCTAGCCACCAAGGGGAGAACGGAGACAGTGGAATACACTGGTAGACATCATTTATACTCCCCATTGTTCAGCATACTGTGAGTAGATGAAAAATTCCAGCTCTCATTTTCTATCAGGGAGGGAAAGGGTTGATTCATGAGTCTAATGTTCGAATTACTCCAAGTTAGCTAGAAGAACTGACATCAGTTTTGCCAATCTTAGACTTTTGGCAGCTCCAACATAGCGTAGCCACATGAAGTAGAAAAGAGTCTTTGGCTTGGATGGCAGACATCATAACTCCTCTCCCCAGCTCAGCACAGTCCAATCAGAAAAACAAACAAACAAAAAACAAAGCTGCCTGTTTCAACCTGGGGAGGGGAAGAATTGATCTGTGTTTCCAAAGCCATAACTTTTATAGAGATTTCCCAAATAACTGGATTCTATATTGCCTACCTCAGTGCTGATAGGTCATGGCATAATCTAGCTACCTGTGGGAAAGTGAGAATATAAACAGATTTGTGCTAGCAGTTACAATAAACCCTCCCTCCAGGTTCAGCTCAGAGCAGTGGATTTTAAAAATCCAGCTTTAAGCTTCTATCTGAGGAGGAAAAGTGTTGAATGGAATCTCCAAAGATTCAATTTGGGGAGGCGGGGCACAACCAAGTAACTGGATTTATTATCACATTTTCTGGTGAATGTGTAGGATCTGTCATATCATAGATGCATAGGGACAATAAAAAACAAAACAAAAACAACAACAACAAACAAACAAATAAACAGAAAACGGGTTGAAATATTATGAACATTTGATAGGTACTGAGAATCTGTGAAAAGATTGGTCAGGGTCTTCTCCTGTACAAGACCAGAACATAAAAAGCGAGAGAGGTGACCACTTTGCATAATGCACAGAAACCAGCACAAAGAATTAACATAACTAGGTATAAATGTCCCAAACAAAGAAACAAGATAAATCTCCAGAAACCAACCCTAATGAAAGAGAGTTATAGGATTTTCCTGACTGATAATTTGAATAGCTGTCATAAAGATGACAGAGGTAAAGAGAGCAAGACATTAGCAAAGTGAAAATTTTAACAAAAGGACGAACGTATGAAAAAGTATCAAACAAAAATCATGGAGCTTAAAAACAGTAATTGAACTGAAAAAAAAATCACTAAAGTATTTCAGCAACAAACTAGATAAAGCAGAATAAAGAAACAGCAAGCTCAAAGTAAAGTCACTAGAAATAATACAACCAGAGGTTCAAAAATTTTCAAAGAATAATGAAATAGTGTGAATAAACTTTAAAGGAATTACAGGTAACTATCAAAAGAACCAATATATACATTATGGGAGTCCTGGGAGAAGAGAGACAAAAAGGATTAAAAAGCATATTCTGAAAACTTTCTAAATCTGGGAAAGCTAATTGGCATTTAGGTTCAAGAATACCAAAGGAGATCCATGTGCACCCCTCCCGAAGCTGCGCGCTTGGTTGAAGAGGACGACCTTCCCCCAAGAGGAGAGGACCTGTCTTCAGTCAAGGGTATTCGAGTAGCTGTGCTTCCCTGCTAGAACCTCCAAACAAGCTCTCAAGAATACCAAAGGAGAAAAAATAAGATGAACTCAACAAAATCCACACTGAAGCTAAAAGTTCTGTTAATATTCAAATACCAAGGGAGAATATTGAGAGTAGCAAGATAAATTGACCCATCACATACAAGAGGATCCTAATAAGACTACCATTTGGATTTTTCAGCAGAAACCTCTCAGGCTAGAAGGCATTAGAATTATATGCTCAAAGTTATGCTCAAAGAGTGGCCACTAAGAATACTATTCTTAACAAAAATCTCCTTAAGAAATATAGAAGAAATAAAAATTTTCCCTGAAAAACAAAAGAAGAGGGAGTTTATCACCACTAGATGTGCCAAGATATTCTAAAGTGAATTTTTCAACTTGAAACCAAAGGAAACAAAACAGCAGTATAATAGCATAAAGTATGAAACTCATTGTTATAGGTAAAATATACATATGCACAATTCTGTTTTACTGTAATGGTGTTAAGTAAAAAATATATTTCTACTATAATAAAAGTTGAAAAATATAATTTAAAAGCTACAAATTGTTACATTATACAAAATAACAAGATATGCAAATTATGACAACAATAACATAAATTGTGGGGGGGGGTAGTAGAGAGTTGTTTTATGCAAATGACCTTAAGTTGATATCAGTTTAAAATAAAGTGTGATAACTTTAATACATTATATGTTAGCCCCAAATTAACACAAAAATATATGTTTAAGTTATACAAAAGCAAGAAAGAAATGACTAAAACTGTATCAATACAAACAAACACAAAACACAAAGAAGAACAAGGGAAGAAAATACCAATTAAAGAACTAAAACATGAGCAGAAAACAATTGTAAAGTAGCAATAGTATATCCTATCCTATTAATAATTACCTTAGATATATGTGGATTAAATTCCTCAATCAAAAGACAAAAAAAAGGCTGAATGGATAAAAAATAAGTCCTACCAGATGCTATCCATAAGAAAGTCACATTATACTTAATGGTAAAAATTTAAAAGATTTCCCTCTGAGATCAAGAACAAGGAAAAGATGCCCACTTCCACCACTTTTACTTAACAAAGAGCTGGAAGACTTAGAGAAATTAGGACATTTTAAAAATGCATTCAAATCAGAAAGAAAGAAGTATAATTGTCCAGTTTTTAAGTTACATGATTTTGTATACACATAACTCCAAATACTCCATAAAAACTTTTATAACAATAACAGTATCTAATCTAATAAAAGAGAAACATGCAAATTGACTGTACCTCCACTACACCCCCCAGCCACGCCCACCAGCCAATCTGGAGTGAATATTCAAATTAACCCAACTAAGCTAGTGGTTAATTTGCATACTAGGCACCAGTGGCTTGGGTCCAGGAAACATCATAGGGCACCCAGGTCACTCTGAGGTAGGCCCCGAGCCAGGGGGCTCCTGGGCAGGGCTTGAGCCTGAAATCAGAGCTGAGGGAGCTCCTGCCCAGGCCTAAGGCTTGGCCAGAGGCTTGAGGCCTGGGCAGGGGTGGAGCTGGTGATCGCACGGGGCTGGGGGTCCCCTGCCCAGGCCTAAAGCCCTTCTGGCCTCGGCAGGGGACCCCCAGCTGGCTCTGATAGCAGGTTTCACCCCTACCCAGGCCTAACACCCTGGACAGAGGCCTGAGGCCTGGGCAGGGGTGGAGCCTGTGATCTCATGGGGCTGGGGGTCGCCTGCCCAGGCCTAAAACCCCTCTGGCCTTGTCAGGGGCAGAGCCTGCGATCAGAGAGGGCTGGGGGTCCCCTGCCCAGGCCTAATGACTGGCCAGAGGCCTTAGGCCTGGGCAGAGGCTGAGCTAGGGATCGGTGTGAACTACAGAGGAAACACCTTTTCTGATGCTCACTGGCTAAGCTTCCTATACGGCACTGGTAATATTCTTAGTAACCTGGGTAATAAGAATCCAAGAAGGTGACCTAGGGTTTTTCCACCACACTCCTGGAGAAAAAAATGAAGGTCCAGTGCTGGGGGAAATGTCATATCCTGCCCTAGCTGGTTTGGCACAGTAGATAATGCCTCGGCCTGCCCACCGCAGGGTCTGGGAGTTTACAAAACAAAATTAAATATGAAACTGCCATTTGACCCAGTGATCACACATCTAGAATATATCATAAGAAAACAGAAACACCAATCAGAAAAAATGTATGCATATTATAGCAGTGCAATTTACAATAGCTAAGATCTGGAAACAACCCAAGTGCCCATCTGGAGACCAGTGGATAAGAAAGCTGTGGTATATTTACTAGTACACCATGGAACATCACGCATCAGTAAAAAGAAGGATCTCTTACCATTTGAGGTAGCATGGAGGGACCTGGAGAATATTATGCTAAGTGAAATAAGCCAATCAGAGAAAGACAAGTATCATATGATCTCATTCATATGTGGAATCTAATGAACAAAATAAACTGATGACCAAAATAGATCCAGAGACATAGAAGCATGGAATGAGCTGCTGAATCTCAGAGGGAAGATGGAGGATGGTGAGTGGGTGGGATAAGGTCAACCAAGGAACTTGTATTCATATATGCATAACCCATGGACATAGACAATAGGGTGATGGAGGCCTGGAGTAAGGTGTGGTACTGAGGGAAGAATGGGTCAATGGGGGAAGAAGGAGAACATATGTAATATTTTCAATGGTAAAGATCTAAAAAAAATAAAATGTGGGACTACAACAAACTAAAAGTATTCTGCACAGCAAAGTTTACAATCAACACAGTGGAAAGGAAACCTAAAGACTAGCAGACAATATTTGTAATCCATATATTTGATAAGGGGTTAATCTTTAAAATACATAAGCAGAATCCCAGCAACAACACAGAGTGGATAACGATTAAGGAACAAGCTCTGGATAGTTGACCTCCCCAAACCAGTTTTAAGTGCAATAGAGAAGCTATATAGCCTCAGAGGCCAACCCCAGAACACTGCCACCCAGAGGCTGAGCCACAAACTGACTCTGCTAAACACAAAATAAGGCAGTCTGGGAAACAAATACAGCCTGCTTTAAAATAAGAACTGTGGTTTACGAGTTCAGAAAGATGGCGGCGATATAGGCAGACGCGTCCCAGGTCGTGTCCCGGAGCAAATGCAGTGAGCAGCTGAAATTAATAACACCCACCCCGAATTGGCGAGAGTGCTCAGCTGGTGAGACGGTTTGCAGCCAGGAAGGGCAGAACTCCCCTGGAAAGGTAAAAAAAAAACCCAGGGATTTGGGCAGGAAGGTTTGCCAGACCTCTGAGCCCAGAGGGTCGGAGGGAGACCACGTGGCAGACAGCCGCGTCCCTTGGGACAGGCACAGCCCCTGACGGGGAAAGGCGATCCGCGGGATTCCTGGCACCGGGGGATTTGAAAGCTGGGTTCTATGATCACGGAGGACTGAGCCTAAAGGGGGCAGCCTGAAGAGCTGACCTGACCATGCAGTGCCCGTAAAAGAAGAGTTTACAGAAACCAAGCCCTCCCCGTTTCCGCGGCCGGCATTTGTTTGTTTGTTCTCGCCGAACCCTGTTCATGGGACATTTCGGATACAGACACTGACCTGTGCTGAACAGAGGGAGAGGGTTCGGAGGAATGGAATCTGGGGAGAGACTGAGGAGAGGCGGGGGGCCAGGAGAGGTGGAAGCGAATTGAGTGCTGAGACGCCCCTCAGCAAAGGACTGGGGCGGCCATTCTCTCTGGAGAGTGAGACTCCTCCCCCCAGCCCCCAGGCAAGGAGCACAGCCACACCCAGATTCCACCCTGAATGAGATCAAGGATTAAAATAATCTAATCAGCCCCTGGGAGTTAACAGGGTCTGACCTATAGAGGGATTTTCAATGCTGTATAGCCTCAGAGGCCAAGCCCAGAACACTGCCACCCAGAGGCTGAGCCACAAACTGACTCTTTGCTAAACACAAAATAAGGCGGGCTAGGAAAAAAATCCGGCCTGCTTTAAAATAAGGACTGTGGTTTAAAACACAGAGGAACAGTGTATCGCAGGGAAACTCAACACTCTCCTGAATACCTGGCAGGACTAAAGGCGAGCCAGACTGAAGAATAGAAGAACCGAAGGACCTTCACTACTGCAATTTTTTTTCTTTTTTCACCTTTTAACTAAGAAACCAATTTATTTTTATCTTTTTTTATATTTTTCCCTTTTTTTTCTTCTTTTTTTTTTCCTCTTTTTCCATCACCTGGTTTTACCCTTTTAATTACTACCTTCTTATTTTAAACCAGTATTCCTCCTGCTACCATTTTACCATCTTTTAAATTGCCATTTTGTTTTCTCTTTATTTTATTTTGGGTTTAGTGTTCTCCATTCTATTTTCATTGTTATATTATTGGTGGTTTCTAGTTTGCATCCATCTACAGGGAATTGTTGCTGGAATTTGCTGGGATTAGTGGTGGTTCTATAGGAGTATTCTCATCATATAAAAAGTCTCTTCCCCTCTTCCACTTCATTCTCTCTTTTCACTCTTTTTTTTTTTTCTTTTCTCGCTTTTATTTTCCCCCCTTCTTTTTCCCAATTTCATTTTTGCACTCTTTTTTTTGGGTCCATACTTCTCTTTTTTCTCTTTTATCTTTTTCTTTTCCTTCTGCCTTATCCCCTAATTCTCTTAATTTGGGTGGTCGCCTTTATTTGGGGTTATTAATATCGTGAATATATTTGTGTTTAGTGCCTGGTACGTGGTGCCTTGTTGTGTTGTATTTTGTGCCCTTAAATCAACGCAGCAGATCCAAGCAACAAGCAATCTCCTGAGGACCATACCCTCTGCTAAGGAACAGCAGCTGTAGGTGAAACCGCCCCCCACCAGCCAGAAGAGCCACCACAGCTGTGAACAGCACCCACCAGAGGAGCTGCCGCCAACTGAAGAGCAGCTGCTACCGCAACCGCCCGAAGAGCAACCACAGACCAAGGACTCACTGCCACCCAGGGAGCAGCCACTGAACGACTCAACATCTAGATATGTCAGTGAGATCAAACATGGGTAGACAAAGAAACCCCCAAAGGAAAGAGAAGGAGGACTCTCCAGAAAAGCAGCTAAGTAATACAGAGGCATGCAACATGACAGAAAAAGAATTCAGAATAAGGGTCCTAGAGTGCATAAACCGGATGGAGGAAAAAATCGACAACCTCTGCAAGAAGCAAGAAGAAACAGATGAAAAACTCAACAACTTAAGTAAGACCCAAGAAGAAATGAAGAGTGATATAGCTGCAATAAAAAACACCATTGAAAGTATCAACAGTAGACTAGGAGAAGCGGAGGACCGAATTAGTGAATTAGAAGACAAGGAAGCAAAACACACCCAAAATGTCCTGCAAATGGAGAAGAAAATTAAAAGACAGGAGGAGAGCCTAAGGGAGCTTTGGGACAACATGAAACGAAACAACATACGAATAATAGGGGTACCAGAACAACAGAAAGATGAACAAGGATTAGAAAACCTATTCGAAGAAATAATATCAGAAAACTTCCCTGAGGTGGGGAAGAAAAAAGTCACACAAGCCCAGAGAGTCCCAAACAAGGTGAACCCGAAAAGACCCACACCAAGACACATCATAATTACCATGGCAAATGTTCAGGACAAAGAGAAAATCTTACAGGCCGCAAGAGAGAGACGGAAAGTCACATACAAAGGATCTCCCATTAGATTATCAAATGATTTCTCAACAGAAACACATCAGGCCAGAAAAGAATGGACAGAAATTTACAAAGTGATGCAAAGCAAAGGACTGAATCCAAGAATACTCTATCCAGCAAGGCTATCATTCAAACTTGAAGGGGAAATAAGAAGCTTCACAGACAAAAAAGGGCTAAGGGAGTTTATCACCACTAAGCCAGCAATGCAAGGAATGCTAAAGGGTCTGGTATAAAAAGAAGAAATAAAAAGCTCAGAAAGAAAACAGCCACACAAAAAAAGAAATGGCTACAAACAAGTACCTTTCAATAATAACTTTAAATGTAAACGGACTAAATGCTCCAACCAAAAGACATCACGTGGCTGAATGGATAAAAAAAACATGACCCATACATCTGCTGTCTACAAGAAACCCACCTCATTAGAAGGGACTCACACAGACTGAAAGTGAAAAGATGGAAAAATATCTTTCAGGCAAATGGAAAGGAAAAGAAAGCTGGGGTAGCAATACTTATATCGGACAAAATAGACCTCAAAGTGAAGGCCATAACAAGAGATAGGGAAGGACACTTCATAATACTAAAGGGATCAATACAGACAAAAGCTTCACAGACAAAAAAAAAAAGGCTAAGGGAGTTTATCACCACCAAGCCAGCAATGCAAGAAATGCTAAAGGGACAGGTGTAAAAAGAAGAAATAAAAAGCTCAGAAAGAAAACAGCCACACAAAAAAAGAAATGGCTACAAACAAGTACCTTTCAATAATAACGTTAAAAGTAAACGGACTAAATGCTCCAACCAAGATGCTGGGGTCCAACCCCAGCAGGTCCAGGGGTTCCCAAAGGTGTAGACGGAGTCGGCGAAGAAGGAATGATATGGAGACAGCGTTCAGTTGATCAGAAGCTTAGCCAGGATCTCCAGCCAAGTTCTGGTCTGGATCTCCAGAGAAGTTCTGCAGTTTATTGTCTTGTTACATCCGTATTTATACCAGTTGATTTTAATCCTTTCAATTTCTATTACAAAGGTTAGGGCATTTCTTATCTCCATTCCAGGGAGTAAAGATTATGTAGTTTAAGTGTGATTGTTTGTAGTTAAAGTGATTAACTACCCGCCCAGCACTTACTTAAGGAGTTTCATCCCCTCCCTGACTTCAGGGAAAAATCCCTACCTGGGGAAACAACCTTTCTCGGAGAGGTGACCTTGGTTAAAACACACAGCACTAAGGTGAGCAAACATACTAAGAATAGTATGCTATATACGCCAGGTCCCTTGAAACATGTGCTGTGCAGATGTTTCTTTCCTGCAGCGACTGTGTCAAGCAGCACGGATGGACCGGCTTCCGGCACCAAAAGACATGGAGTGGCTGAATGGATAAAAAAACATGACCCATACATCTGCTGTATACAAGAAACCCACCTCATTAGAAGGGACTCACATGGACCGAAAGTGAAGGGATGGAAAAATATCTTTCAGGCAAATGGAAAGGAATAGAAAGCTGGGGTAGCAATACTTATATCAGACAAAATAGGCCACAAAATGAAGGCCATAACAAGAGATAAGGAAGGCCACTTCATAATACTAAAGGGATCAATAAAACAAGAAGATATAATTCTGGTAAACATATATGCACCCAATGCAGTAGCACCCAAATTCATAAAAAAAACCTCCTGGAAGGTATCAAAGGAGAGATCAACAACAATACAATCATAGTAGGGGACTTTAATACACCACTGACAGCACTGGATAAGTCCTCTAGACAAACAATCAGCAAAGAAACAGAAATCCTAAATGACTCACTAGATCAGATGGACTTAATAGACATCATCAGAACACTTCACCCCAAAGCCAGGGAATATACATTCCACTCTGATGCTTATGGGACATATTAAAAAATAGACCACATATAGGGTCAAAGGCAAAGTCTCCCCAAATTCAAGAAGATTGAAATCATAAAAAGGATCTTCTGAGACCACGATGGCATAATATTAGACATAAACTAAAATAAAAACAACCCAAAATACTCAAACACCTGGAAGCTGAATAGCATGCTATTAAATATTGATTGGGTTAAAAATGAGATCAAAGAACAAATCAAAAATATCCTGTAAACTAATGAAAATGAAAACACAACAATCCAAAACCTATGGGACACAATGAAAGCAGTTCTGAGAGGGAAGTTTATAGCTCTACAGACCTATCTCAGAAAACAAGAAAAAATGGTAGTAAATCATCTAACTCTACAACTCAAAGAATTAGAAAGACAGCAACAAGAAAACCACAGAGTTAGCAGAAGGAAGGAGATAATAAAGATTAGAGCAGAAATAAATGACATAGAGACCAAAAAAACAATACAGAAAATCAATGAAACCAAGAACTGGTTCTTTGAAAGGATAAACAAGATTGACAAACCTATAGCCAGACTCACCAAGAAGCAAAGAGGGAGGACCCAAAAAAACAAAATCAGAAATGATAGAGGTGAAATAACAACAGATCCCACAGAAATACAAATGTTTGTTAAAAAGTACTATGGACAGCTCTACTCCAACAAACTAGACAACCTGGAGGAAATGGACAAATTCCTAGAAAAATACAACATTCCAAAACTCAATCAGGAAGAATCTAAAAATCTCAACAGGCCAATAACTATGGAAAAAATTGAAGCAGTCATCAAAAAGCTTCCATCAAACAAAACCCAGGACCAGACGGCTTCACAGGGGAGTTTTACCAAACATACAAGGAAGAACTAAAACCTACCCTCCACGGACTACTACAGATAATTCAAGAGGAAGGAACACTTCCAAGCTCATTCTATGAAGCCAGCATCACCCTAATACCAAAACCATGTAAAGGCAACACAATGAAAGAGAATTACAGGACAATATCCTTCATAAACATAGATGTCAAAATTTTCAACAAAATCTTAGCAAATAGGATCCAGCAGTACATCAGAAATATCATACACCATGACCAAGTAGGATTTATCCCAGGGATGCAAGGATGGTACAATATCCGCAAATCAATAAACGTGATACATCACATAAACAAATTGAAAGAAAAAAACCACATGGTCATATCAATTGATGCAGAAAAAGCATTTGACAAAATCCAAAACCAATTTTTGATTAAAACTCTCAGCAAAGCTGGAGTAGAAGGATCATACCTCAACATAATAAAAGCCATATATGACAGGCCCACAGCCAACATCATACTCAATGGACAAAAACTAACACCATTTCCCCTAAGAACAGGAACAAGACAGGGATGCCCACTCTCACCACTCCTGTTCAACATAGTACTGGAAGTATTAGCCATTGCAATTAGGCAAGAAGAAGAAATAAAAGGCATCCAAATGGGAAAGGAGGAAGTAAAACTCTCCTTATTTGCAGACAACATGATATTATACATACAAAACCCTAGAGACTCCATCAAAAAGCTACTAGACTTAATACATGAATTTGGCAATGTAGAAGGATACAAAATTAACCCCAAGAAATCTGAGGAATTTCTATACACAATAGTGAACTTTCAGAAAGAGAGATTATAAAAACAATCCCATTCACCATCGTAACAAAAAAATTAAGCTACCTATGAATAAACTTAACTAAAGAGGTAAAAGACCTCTACTCCGAAAACTACAGGACGTTGAAAAAAGAGATGGAGGAAGACATAAACAGATGGAAGAACATACCGTGTTCATGGATTGGTAGAATCAAACATCATTAAAATGTCCATACTACCCAAGGCAATATATAAATTCAACACACTTCCCATTAAAATACCAAAGGCATACTTCACAGATCTAGAATGAACTCTCCAAAAATTCATCTGGAATAAAAAAAGACCCCGAATAGCTGAAGCAATCCTGAGAAAGAACAAAGTAGGTGGGATCTCAATACCAGATATCAAACTGTATTACAAAGCCACTGTTCTCAAAACTGCCTGGTACTGGCAGAAGAACCGGCATATAGATCAATGGAATAGAATAGAGAGCCTAGAAATTGGCCCGAACCAATATGCTCAATTAATATTTGACAAAGGAGGCAAGAACATACAATGGAGCCAAGATAGTGTCTTCAATAAATGGTGTTGGGAAAATTGCACAGATATATGCAAGAAAATGAAACTAGATCACCAACTTACACCATACACAAAAATAAACTCAAAATGGATAAAGGACTTAAATGTACGTCAGGAAACCAGAAATATTCTAGAAGAATCCAAAGGCAACAAAATCTCAGACATATGCCGAAGCAATTTCTTCACTGATACAGCTCCTAGGGCACTTGAAACTAAAAAAAATGAACAAATGGGACTACATCAAAATAAAAAGCTTCTGTACAGCAAAAGAAACCATCAAGAAAACAATGAGAAAACCCACTGTGTGGGAAAACATATTTGCCAATGTCATATCTGATAAGGGCCTAATCTCCAAAATTTATAGGGAACTCATACAACTTAACAAAAGGAAGATTAACAATCCAATCAAAAAATGGGCAAAGGACCTAATAGACACCTTTCAAAAGAGGACATTCAGAAAGCCAAGAGACATATGAAAACATGCTCAAAGTCACTAATCATCTGAGAGATGCAAATCAAAACAACAATGAGGTACCATCTCACACCTGTCAGATTGGCTATCATCAACAAATCAACAACGACAAGTGCTGGAGAGGATGTGGAGAAAAAGGAACACTTGTGCACTGCTGGTGGGAATGCAGACTGGTGCAGCCACTATGGAAGACAGTATGGAGTTTCCTCAAAAAGCAACAAATGGAACTCCCATTTTACCTTGTGATCCCACTTCTAGGAATATACCCCAAGAAACCAGAAACACCAATCAGAAAGGATATATGCACCCCTATGTTCATAGCATCACTATTCACCAAAGCTAGGTTCTGGAAACAGCCTAAGTGCCCATCAGTGGATGAATGGATTAGAAAACTGTGGTACATCTACACGATGGAATACTATGCTGCTGTAGAAAAGAAGGAACTCTTACCATTTGCAACGGCATGGATGGAACTGGAGAGCATTATGCTAAGTGAAATAAGCCAGTTAATGAAGGAAAAATACCACATGATCTCACTTATTCATGGATAATTGAGACCATTATAAACTTTTGAACAATAATAGATACAGAGGCAGAGCTGCCTCAAACAGATTGTCAAACTACAGCGGGAAGGCCGGGGAGGGTTGGGGGGCAGGAGGTAGGGAGGTAAGAGATCAATCAGAGGACTTTTATGCATGCATATAAGCATAACCAATAGACATAAGACACTGGGGGGTAGGGGAGGCTAGGGGATTGTCACGGGCGGGGGGAAAAAGGGTACACATATGTAATACCCTTTGTAATACTGTAAGCAATAAAATAATAATAATAATAATAATAATAATAAAAGCATTTTACGTTTTAAAAGAAAAAAATACATAAGAAAGTCTTACAAGTCAATAGGAAAAAAATGCACACACACACACACACACACACACACGAAAAAATTAACCACTGTAGAAATTGGACTAAGGGCTTGAATAGGCATTTATTAAAAGAATACTTGTAAATGGTGAACAGGTATATGATACATCACTAAACCAACAAGAAAATGCAAATCAAAGCTATAATGAGATATTACCTTACATCTGACAAGATGGCCATCATAAGAAAAAAAGTATGAAAGGCTGATAAAGATGCAAAGAATTTAGAACTCTTCTGCACTCTTGGTAAGATTATAAAGTGGTACAGCTACTATGGGAAAAAACTAAAAATAGAATCATCATATAATCCAGCAAATCCACTGTTGGATATATATATAAAATAATTGATATTATGATCTCAAAGAGTACTATTCATAAGAGCCAAGATGTGGAGAAAATCTAAATGCCCATTGACTAATGAATGGATAAAAAATGTTGTATGTACATTCAACATAGATTAACCATGAGGACATATTGCTAAGTGGCATAAGCCAGTTACATAATTGAAGATACTGCATGACTCTACTTATATATAGTCAAGTTTACCAGTATAGACTCAAATAGTGACATGGTGGTTACTAGGCTCTGAATTTATGGCAATATGGGAAGGTTCTAATAAAAAAGAATAAAGTTTACTTAAGCAAGATGAATAAATTCTAGAGATCTGCTATACATTGTTTCTATAGTAAACAAACTATATACTACTCTTAAAAATGTATTAAGAGGTTAGATCTCATGTTCAATGTTCTTACCCCATAGAATATTTTTTAAAACAGTCACTGCCTTTGAGAAATTCATAGTCTAATATATACCAAAATATAACATTTCAATTATTTTGCATTATTAGAGACTTCTTTTTTGTAGAAAAAAAATAGTTTTATTATGTCTACCATGTTTATTTCTCAAGATAATGGAATTTTGTAAGGGGTACAAGAATATATTTTCCCTTTTTAGTGTAAAACTAATTTCTTTAAATTATCTAATATAGATTTATCAAATTTTCCATGTAAAATAAAGGCAATTGAGAAAAATAAGTTTTTATAAATAATCACATTACATAAATGACATTCAGAGGACACTTAGACTAGAACTAAGTGCTCATTGACTTTCTCAGAAAATGTTTCAGGACTACAATATGAACTGGGTTTATTCCGTGGTAGCTTTAAAATATTGCTTTGCCCAGCTGGTGTGACTCAATAGTTGAATGTTGACCTATAAATGAAGAAATCTCAGTTTGATTCCCAGTCTGATCACATGCCCTGGTTGTGGGCTTGATCCCCAGTAGAAGGCATACAGAAGGCAGCCAATCAATGCTTATCTCTCATAATTGATGTTTCTATCTCTCACTTCCTCTTCCTTCCTCCCTGGAACCAATAAAAAATATATTTTAAAAAATATTGCTGTGACTTGCCATGGCCAGTGCTTTCAGTGGTTAGAGCATAGGCCTGTGAACGAAAGGGTCACAGGTTCTATTCCTGATCAAGGGCATATATGTGAGTTGCAGATTTGATCCCTGGCACTGATTGGAGCTCTGCGGGAGACAACCAATTGATATGGACACATTGATGCTTGTCTCTCTCTCTGCCTCCCTCCCTTTCATTCTCTCTAAAAATCAATGGAAAGATATATCTCTGGGTGAGGATTAATAATATATATACATATATATATAATAAAAGCATAATATGCTAATTCAAGCAGTGGTCTTTCTGGACGTCCTTCCTTCTGGACAAAGCTACAGCAGGCAGGGGCGATGGCAGAGGCGTCAGATGCCCCCGGCCATGGCAACAGTGGGTGGGGGCCAGGGCCAAGGCCCTTGCACGAATTTCATGCATTGGGCCTCTAAAAAATACATATAGTGCTGTGGTTTGAATGCAAATATCTATCTATATATATATAAAAGCCTAAGCGATTAAATGACCATCACTATGATGCCCACTGACCACCTGGGGCCAGACGCTCAATGCAGGAACTTCCCCCTGGTGGTCAGTGTGCTCCCACAGCAGGAGTGCCACTCAAATGACCAACGGGTGCTAGACACTGGGCTCACAGCTGACAAGTGCAGTTGCAGCAGCACGAGCCTCTCCCATCTCTGCAGCAACGCTACTGAGCAGCAGCTGCGGCAGGTACAATGGGGCCAAGCTGAGTGGAAGCGGTGCCCAGCCTGGATTCCGGCTCCTCCCTGGCCTCCTGCAGCTTCAAGCACTACTACATCCCTCGGAGGATGTCAGACTACCGGTTTCGGCGTGATCCCCACAGTCCAACATCCCCCAAGGGATCCTGGATTGCGAGAGGGTGCAGGCCAGGCTGAGGGAGCCCATTGGTGCATGAATCTGTGCACTGGGCCTCTAGTCTAATTTAATAAAAGAGAAACATGCAAATTGACCGTTACTCTGCTACACCCAAAAGCCATGCCCATCAGCCAATCAGGAGCAAATATGCACATTAACCCAATTAAGATGATGGTGACCATGGAGCTGGAGTGAGCAGGGGGCTTGGGTTGCCCATGGTAATGGAAGAAGCCAAGCTTCGTGCCTGCCCTGCTGGCCCAGAACTCCACTCAAAGTTACAAATTTTCAATGATAGAAAAATAAATCCCAGATACCTGCTTCCAGCTTGCAGCCATGGCCAGCCTGAAAACAGCCCTCAGCCCCTCACCCAGGCTGGCCAAACCCCCATGGGGTGAGGGTCTCTGCTGGGAGGCTTGGCCAGCCTGTAAACAGCCATCAGCCCCTCACTCAGGCTGGCCCCCAGTGGGGATCCCCACCCTGAAGGTGGTGTGGCCAGCTTGAAAACGGCCCTCAGCCCCTCACCCAGGCTGGCCACACTCCCATGGTGTGACAGTCCCCACTGGGGGGCTTGGGCAGCCTGAAAATGGCCCTCAGCCTCTCACCCAGGCTGGCCAGGTACCCCAGTGGGACCCCACCCTGATCCGGGACACCCTTCAGGGCAAACGAGCAGGCCCCCACCCATGCACCAGGCCTCTATCTTATATAATAAAAGGGTAATATGCAAATTGACCCTAACAGCAGAATGACTGGGAATGACTGGTCACTATGACACACACTGACCACCAGAGGGCAGATGCTTAATGCAGGAGCTGCCCCCTGGTGGTCAGTGAGCTCCCACAGGGGGAGCTCTGCTCAGCCACAAGCCAGGCTGATTGCTGCCAGCACAGTGGTGGTGGCGGGAGCCTATCCCCCCTCCTCATCAGCACTAAGAATGTCTGACTGCAGCTTAGGCCTGCTCCCGCTGGCAAGTGGACATCCCCTGAGGGCTCCCGGGCTGCCAGAGGGATGTCTGACTGCCAGCTTAGGCCCTATCCCACAGGGAGTGGGCCTAAGTCAGCAGGTGGACATCCGCCTAGGGGTCCCAGACTGCAAGAGGGCACAGGCAGGGCTGAGGGACACCCCCCCCCAAGTGCACAAATTTTTGTGCACCAGACCTCTAGTGTATTTATATGTGAGACATTCTGACATTGAAACCTAACCCGAATTTCAATTGCTTCAGTGTATAAAAGCAAAATAATTTGAAAAGCACACACTTAGACAAGGGAATTATAAGAGAAGACAGTGTTGTGTATTAGGAAGCATACTATTTTCATAGAATTCGTTCTTGACTCTGGAGTTCTATGAGTCCACTTTAATTTTTCTTTTTTTTAATTTTAATATATTTTATTGATTTTTTACAGAGAGGAAGGGAGAGGGATAGAGAGTTAGAAACATCAATGAGAGAGAAACATCGATCAGCTGCCTCCTGCACACCCTCTATTGGGGATGTGCCTGCAACCAAGGTACATGACCTTGGCTGGAATCAAACCCAGAACCATTCAGTCTGCAGGCCGATGCTCTATCCACTGAGTCAAACTGGTTAGGGCCCACTTTCATTTTCAATGTCTTCTATAACTTTTATAGTTAACTTAATTATTTTTAAATTTTAAACAAATAGTAGCAGTTAAAATTGGAAGCTATTTTTATGATAATGGAATCAGCAATGGGCAGGGAACAAGAGGATGTGTATTTTCATTCTGTTTAGGGTACTGTGAGACCTTGGGGTAGTCACTTCATGCAAGTGGTTTTTATTAATTCTTCACTTACAAGACAATCTATATATATAAAAGGCTAAGTATCCATCTGTCCAACCAGTAGCTAAGACACTCACTGACCACCACGGGGCAGACACTCAATGCACGAGCTGCCATGAGGCACACTGGCCATTTAAAAATAAATGGCACCACAGACCTGGTGTGGACAAACCAACATTCGGCTTCCCCCAAGCACAGGCCACACTACCATCCTGGAGCCCACCAAATAAGAGCCAATGTTGCCAAGACCCCATGGTGCAAATGGCGGCCCACAGCCCAGCCCAGCTCAGAAATGGTTGCTGTGGGCACCAGATAATGATGTCACATAGCAATGCCTGGCTTCCTCTCCCTAGCGACTAGCCTCCTTGGAGTTTCTTCAGCCAAGGAACTGGACTTGCTTTATTGCCAGGTGCAAGCATTTCACACTTTAACCAAATGTCTGTGAAGCATTTTCCCATGCCTCAACTCATTTGATCCTCACAGAAGTCCTGGGATAGGTAGATAGGAGACTCAGTAGAATCCTATTTTCTTTTCATTAGCAAGACACAAATAACAATATTAAAATATTTCTTCTAATTAATTTCCTTTCAATGTGCACTAATCTGTGCATAAGGACACTAGTGTTGCATGAAATACAAGTTGCAAAAGGCCTAATTACAATAAAACTTCCATATTTGATATATCTGGGAAATGCTACACTATATTTTATCTTGGAGTGTCAGAAGCATTCTAGTTCTTTAGAGGCTCTGAGGAAATGTAAAGGGAAATTTTTTAAAAGCAAACAAGAATTTTTTTTTAACTTTGATTTTGAATTTTCTAAATTTGACAAAAGAATTACTTCTTCTGTAAAAGATCCATTTTAATACAGTAGAAGTGTTTTCAGTAACACCTACTTGAGATAACTTTATCCTATATGATCTCTGTTCTGTTAACATTTCTTATATAAGAGGATAATTACATTTTTAAAACAAGGGCATATGAGGTTACAAAGCACACTGGTAAAATATAGCATATGTAACTTAATTTTCATTAATACTTTATAAATACATACATTCTTTATATTTGTGATTACCTAATTATGCCAATAATCTAGTAATTATTGCACATGATAGGCTTTTTATTATTGAACTAGAGGCCCGGTGCACAAAATTTTGTGCACTCGGGGGGAGGGGGGGGGTCCCTTAGCCTGGCCTGTGCCCTCTCACAGCCTGGGACCCCTCGGGAGATAATGACCTGCTGGCTTAGGCCTGCTCCTGGGTGGCAGAGGGCAGGCCCAATCCCTAGGTGCAGCCCCTGGTCAGGCTCAGAGCAGGACCAATTGGGGAGTTGGCACCGCCCCCTGTCATGCACAGAGCAGGGCAGATTGGGAGGTTGCGATGCCACCCTCAGTCACGCTCAGGGTAGGGCCGATTGGGGGGTTGGGGCACCGCCCCCTGTCAAACTCAAGGAAGGGTCGATGGGGAGGTTGCGGCGCCACCCCCTGTCACCCACAGAGCAGGGCCAATCAGGGGGTTGGGGAGCTCCCCCGTTTCAGGCACAGAGCAGGGCTGATCAGGAGGTTGGGGCACCTTCCCCTGTCAGGAACAGAGCAGGGTGGATAGGGAGGTTGTGGCCCTGCCCCCTGTCACACACAGAGCCTCAGGGCGATCAGGGGGTTTGGGCGCTGCCCCCTGTCACGCTGATCCCGGTGCCGGGAGGCATATTACCCTTTTAATATATAAGATAGAGGCCTGGTGCATGGGTGGGGTTGGCTGGTTTGCCCTGAAGGGTGTCCTGGATCAGGGTGGGGGTCCCCACTGGGGTGCCTGGCCAGCCTGAGTGAGGGGATGATGACTGTTTGCAGCTGGTCACACACCCTTCAGGGTGGGGGTCCCCACTAGGGTGCCTTGCCAGCCTGGGTGAGGGGCTGAGGGCTGTTTTCTGGCTGGGACTGAAGCTCCCAACTGCTCCTTTTTTTTCTTTTTTTTTTTTTTTTTTTATTCTGGGCCACCTTTAGCTCTGAGGCTCCAGCTCTTAGGCCTCCGCTCCTGAAAGCAGGTATCTGGTTTGTTTCGGTTCTATAATCGAAACTCTGTATCAACTCCAGCTCTGAGATCCCCGAGGGCTGAAAGCTGGTTTCTGAGGTTTTGTTTAACTTCTATATGTTACCCTGTTTCTTAAACTGCAAGCTCAGAGGCCAGCAAGGCAGGTGGGGAACATTGCAGTCCTCTGTCACTGAAGCAAGCAAGCCTCATGTTCAGTTTAAGCTGCCTAGCTGCAGGCCGCCAGCTTGGCTGGCAGTTAATTTGCATATCTCGCTGATTAGCCAATGGGAAGGGTAGCGGATGTATGCTAATTACCATGTTTCTCTTTTATTAGATAGGATATTCCCTATGCTGTACTTTACTATTGTATAACTAACATCCAGTTCCTGGCAGGGGAACTGAGGCCCCACAGTTGGCATAGTTGAGCAGCATTCAGGAGTAAGTACTCCAACATCATGGTAACTCTATTCTGTGTTAAATGTTAGCTCCAGGCATTTTCACTACCTAATTGATGAAATGTGATTATGGTGAACTCTGTTTTTATCAAATTTGATTTACAGAGCCTTGGCAGTGGTTACGCCATGTGGCATTGCTGACACTGGGTCTTTACTTTAAGTATTAGTCACAGTTGTGTATCTCATAGCACCTTTACATTATTTCATATAACCCAATTGTCTGTTTCAAGTACATTCTGTCCAAAACATCTTTGCTCAGTATTATTTTGTGTATATTCTCAGACATCTGTGAGAGAAAAGCCACTCTGATTCAGAGTTTAAAGTATTAAATTAGGAAAGTTTGTTGTTTGCTAAACCACAAATTAAATTAATTATCTCCTAAGCCACCCAAGATTGCCCATTAGTATCTAGTTTTTCAGAGTATATTAAACAATTTATAAATTGATATTAACACTTTTCGGCTCAACAGGTATCATTTTGTGTACTGAAACAGAAATAAATTATAAGTTAATTTGTTTTTCAAGAGTGCTTTTTTTGTTTTCATGTATAGTATAGGCATTGAAAGTACCTGGTTCAATATTTTCTAAAGTTCACACTTTTATTCTATTTGTAATTTGGTGTTCTGCAGGCACTAAAAGGCAGTGACATTCAAGCAGAAAATCTTTAAAGGAAAACAAGCTTCCTCAGCTCATTGACCTTTCTCTCATTTGATAAGCATTTAGACATTTTAGATTCTGAAGGTCAAAAATAAATCTTTTGTATTTATCGTTAGTCTAACTACATGTGCAATTCCAATAATCTGTTAAAAATGTGTTTTTTCTCTACCAACATAAAGTGTTTCTAAATAAATTCTCATTTTCTTTTATTTTTATGATACAATCAATTAATGAATCCAAATAAATTAACTTGTATCATTTATTTGCATAATTAACATTTAATATCAATGACTAATGTATTGTGATAAAAGGGCATTTTCTCTACAGTCTTTTTTTTATTTGCTGTAAAAACTCATATTGGTTGGATATTTAAGTTATAATTACTTGAGAATGTCACCATATAATTTTGAATGTATTCATATGTTAATACTGTAGGTTTTTATATCTCTCTCTTTACATAGATATATATATATGACTGTGTATCTATCTTTATTCATCTAATCTATAATCATATTTTTAAGAGATCAGATTTAATATATTGAAAACACATGAAGGAGCTGCCCTTATTTTACTCCATATCTATTCTACATCATCTTGTCCATGACTTGTTATTTCTAAAGCATGACTCCGATTTTGTCACTCTTATTTGTTCAAATGCTCAATTTTGTTAAAAGATATTAAGCTAGACTAATATTCAAAAATAGTAATCATGTAGTCTCCACAGACCTTTCTAAGTAACTTTCTACAACAATCCTATCAATATACTCTTGTGTTCTATCTGAGCTGAAGATCTGGCTGGGTCACTGCTCTCCAAATATCCTGGATTACCTGGATTACTCCTGTGAGTTTATGATATCTCTTCTACTTGGAATTTCTAATTCCTAATTCTTATTTGAAAGTTGTTTTTTGGTCAAAATACTATCTATTACTCAAATCCCTCTTACAGTCTGTCACTCATGACATTTTTTTTTCTTTACTGATTAAGGTATTACATATGTGTCCTTATCCCCCCTTTGCCCCTCCCACCCCCGACTCATGCCCTCACCTCACTGGTGTCTGGGTCCATTGGTTAGGCTTATATGCATTCATGCAAGTCCTTTGGTTGATCTCTCCCTCTTATCCCCACTCTTCCCTACATTCCCTCTGAGGTTTGACGGTCTGATTGATGCTTCTCTGTCTCTGGATCTGTTTTTGTTCATCAGTTTATGTTGTTCATTATATTCTACAAATGAGTGAGATAATGTGATATTTAGCTTTCTCTGACTGGCTTATTTCACTTAGCATAATGCTCTCTAGTTCCATCCATGCTGTTGCAAATGGTAACAATTCCTTCTTTTTTATAGCAGTGTAGCATTCCATTGTGTAGATGTACCACAGTTTTCTAATCCATTCATCTGCTGATGGGCACTTAGGCTGTTTCCAAATCTTAGCTATGGTAAATTGTGCTGCAATGAACAAAGGGGTGTGTACATATATCCTTTCTGATTGGTGTTTATAATTTCTTAGGATATATTCCTAGAAGTGAGATCACTGGGTCAAATGGGAGTTCCATATTTAGTTTTTTGAGGAAACTCCATACTGTTCTCTACAGTGGCTGCACCAATCATGAAGTTTTTTCAGTTCTCTCAGCAGAAAGTAATCTGTCCTTCCCAATGTGAGGGCCATCTTAAACAAGCTAGCTGCCAGTAATCTGCCAGCTGAGTGAGGCCAATTCCATGAGAACCACCCTATCAACATAAAACATTTTTGAGAAATAATAAATGATTGTTGCATTAAGGCAAGGGTCCTCAAACTTTTTAAACAGGGGGCCAGTTCACTGTCCCTCAGACTGTTGGAGGGCCAGACTATACTTTAAAAAAAAAACTATGAACAAATTCCTATGCACACTGCACATATCTTATTTTGAAGTAAAAAAACAAAATGGGAACAAATACAATATTTGTATTTGCATGTGGCCCGCGGGCCGTAGTCTGAGGACCCCTGCATTAAGGTATTAGATTTTGGAGTTGGTTTGTTATTGAACGATAAATAATAGATTTCACATAAGTTTTAGTGATTAATTTAACCTTTGTCTTTAAGAAAAAGTGTATGAGAATTGGCCAGAATGCCTTTATGACCTGCCTGTGAAACTAGAGCTAAGGCACATAACTTTGCATTAAAAACAAAAAAAACAACACATTAAAACCTATCAATTTATTTGTTAGCATATTTTTATGTATCACTATCCATTTTAACTTTCTTCTAGTGTACAGAAGCTGGAAAGCTAAAAACTGTATTTTCAGACCACTTCAAGCTAAAATTATATTAGTAAATTAGATACTGACCATTATATGCTGTCTGTGAAATGTAGAAAGAGAGAATGAGTCAGGGGACATTTATATGCTGATTGGGTTATTGCCACTGGCAATCAAATTTTTGAAGTTTTAAGCTTCATTCTGTGTGTGTGTGTGTGTGTGTGTGTGTGTCATGCATTCCAGTTCATAATCACCAGCTAATGGATTTGAGAAGCATTTATGGTGAGAAATGACTGTTTGATGCTTCTTGGATTAGTGCTAATTTGGTGTTATCTTGAAGTTAACAGTTTTTCAAGTATCTTCTTAACTGCCACTTTCATAATTGTGTCAGAAGTAGCAGCTCCCCTGATGGACACTTAGTGATTTTTATTGGAAATGCTATTAACCAGGAACCAATATTCTTCAGATCTATTTATAAACTGTAAGGCATACAAAAGTTTTTTGGGGTACAATCAAATATAAATTGCCAAAAATATTTCTGTTTGCTATACAGGTGCACTTTTACTGTGATTGACCAAATGGTAAGGACACATGAGTTCTTTTGAATTAGCTTTATTTTAGGGTCAATATGAAGTACCACTTGGGTTTACTGGAATGTTTCATTACAGTTAAACATTTGAAAACATACTAAATTACACATTTCTTTTTTATGTTTTTTTTTTATTGCTTAAAGTATTACAAAGGGTATTACATATGTGTCCATTTTTCCCCCCTCCCTAGACAGTCCCCTAGCCTCCCCTATCCCCCAGTGTCTTATGTCCATTGGTTATGCTTATATGCATGCATACAAGTCTTTTGGTTGATCTCTTACCCCACTACCTCCTGCCCCCCAACCCTCCCCAGCCTTCCCGCTGTAGTTTGACAATCTGTTTGAGGCAGCTCTGCCTCTGTATCTATTATTGTTCAAAAGTTTATAATGGTCTCTATTATCCATGAATGAGTGAGATCATGTGGTATTTTTCCTTCATTAACTGGCTTATTTCACTTAGCATAATACTCTCCAGTTCCATCCATGCTGTTGCAAATGGTAAGAGTTCCTTCTTTTTTACAGCAGCATAGTATTCCATCGTGTAGATGTACCACTGTTTTCTAATCCATTCATCTACTGATGGGCACTTAGGCTGTTTCCAGATCTTAGCTATGGTGAATAGTGATGCTATGAACATAGGGGTGCATATATCCTTTCTGATTGGTGTTTCTGGTTTCTTGGGAAATATTCCTAGAAGTGGGATCACAGGGTCAAATGGGAGTTCCATTTAAAGTTTTTTAAGGAAAATCCATACTGTCTTCCATAGTGGCTGCACCAGTCTGCATTCCAACCAGCGGTGCACAAGTGTTCCTTTTTCTCCACATTCTCTCCAGCACTTGTCGTTTGTTGATTTGTTGATGATAGCCAATCTGACAGGTGTGAGATGGTACCTCATTGTTGTTTTGATTTGCATTCCTCGGATGATTAGTGACTTTGAGCATGCTTTCATGTCTCTTGGCTTTCTGAATGTCCTCTTTTGAAAGGTGTCTATTTAGGTCCTTTGCCCATTTTTTGATTGGATTGTTTATCTTCCTTTTGTTAAGTTGTGTGAGTTCCCTATAAATTTTGGAGATTAGGCCCTTATCAGATATGACATTGGCAAATATGTTTTCCCACACAGTGGGTTTTCTCATTGTTTTCTTGATGATTTCTTTTGCTGTACAGAAGCTTTTTATTTTGATGTAGTCCCATTTGTTCATTTTCTCTTTAGTTTCAAGTGTCCTAGGAGCTGTATCAGTGAAGAAATTGCTTCGGCATATGTCTGAGATTTTGTTGCCTTTGGATACTTCTAGAATTTTTATGGTTTCCTGTCGTACATTTAAGTACTTTATCCATTTTGAGTTTATTTTTGTGTATGGTGTAAGTTGGTGGTCTAGTTTCATTTTCCAGCATATATCTGTCCAATTTTCCCAACACCATTTATTGAAGACACTATCTTGGCTCCATTGTATGTTCTTGCCTCCTTTGTCAGATATCAATTGAGCATATTGGTTCGAGCCGATTTCTGGGCTCTCTATTCTATTTCATTGATCCATATGCCTAATCTTGTGCCAGTGCCAGGCAGTTTTGAGAACAGTGGCTTTGTAATACAGTTTGATATCTGGTATTGAGATCCCACCTACTTTGTTCTTTCTCAGGATTGCTGCAGCTATTCAGGGTCTTTTTTTATTCCAGATGAATTTTTGGAGAGTTCGTTCTAGATGTATGAAGTATGCCGTTGGTATTTTAATGGAAAGTGCGTTGAATTTATATATTGCCTTGGGTAGTATGGACATTTTAATGATGTCGATTCTACCAATCCATGAACACGGTATGTTCTTCCATCTGTTTATATCTTCCTCTATATCTTTTTTCAACATCCTGTAGTTTTCTGAGTAGAGGTCTTTTACCTCATTAGTTAAGTGTATTCCTAGGTAGCTTAATTTTTTTGGTGTGATGGTAAACGGGATTGTTTTTATAATCTCTCTTTCTGAAAGTTCACTATTGGTGTATAGAAATGCCTCAGATTTCTTGGGGTTAAATTTGTATCCTTCTACATTGCCAAATTCATGTATTAAGTCTAGTAGCTTTTTGATGGAGTCTCTAGGGTTTTGTATGTATAATATCATGGCGTCTGCAAATAAGGAGAATTTTAATTCCTCCTTTCCCATTTGGATGCCTTTTATTTCTTCTTCTTGCCTAATTGCAATGGCTAACACTTCCAGCACTATGTTGAACAGGAGTGGTTAGAGAGGGCATCCCTGTCTTGTTCCTGTTCTTAGGGGAAATGGTGTTAGTTTTTGGCCATTGAGTATGTTGGCTGCGGGCCTGTCATATATGGCTTTTATTATGTTGAGGTATGATCCTTCTACTCCCGCCTTACTGAGAGTTTTTATCAGAAATGGGTGTTGAATTTTGTCAAATGCTTTTTCTGCATCAATTGATATGACCATGTGGTTTTTTTCTTTCAATTTGTTTATGTGATGTATCACGTTTATTGATTTGCAGATATTGTACCATCCTTGCATCCCTGGGATAAATCCTACTTGGTCGTGGTGTATGATCTTTCTGATGTACTGCTGGATCCGATTTGCTGAGATTTTGTTGAGGATTTTGACATCTATGTTCATGAGGGATATTGGCCTGTAATTCTCTTTCATTGTGTTGTCTTTACCTGGTTTTGGTATTAGGGTGAGGCTGGCTTCATAGAATGAGCTTGGAAGTGTTCCTTCCTCTTGAATTTTTTGTAGTAGTCTGAGGAGGATAGGTTTTAGTTCTTCCTTGTATGTTTGGTAAAACTCCCCTGTGAAGCCATCTGGTCCTGGGCTTTTGTTTGATGGAAGCTTTTTGATGACTCCTTCAATTTCTTCCATAGTGATTGGCCTGTTGACATTTTTAGATTCTTCCTGTTTGAGTTTTGGAATGTTGTATTTTTCTAGGAATTTGTCCATTTCCTCCAGGTTGTCTAGTTTGTTGGAGTAGAGCTGTCCATAGTATTTTTTAACAATCATTTGTATTTCTGTGGGATCTGTTGTTATTTCACCTCTATCACTTCTGACTTTGTTTTTTTTGGGTCCTCTCTATTTTCTTCTTGGTGAGTCTGGGTAGAGGTTTGTCAACCTTGTTTATCCTTTCAAAGAACCAGCCCTTGATTTCATTGATTTTCTGTATTGTTTTTTTGGTCTCTATGCGTTCATTTCTGCTCTAATCTTTATTATCTCCTTCCTTCTGCTCACTCTGGGCTTTTCTTGTTGCTCTCTTTCTAATTCTTTGAGTTATAGAGTTAGATGATTTACTACCATTTATTCTTGTTTTTTTTGAGTTAGGTCTGTAGAGCTATAAACTTCCGTCTCAGGACTGCTTTCATTGTGTCCCATACACTTTGGATTGTTGTGTTTTTATTGTCATTAGTTTCCAGGATGTTTTTAATTTCTTCTTTGATCTCATTGGTAACCCAATCAATATTTAATAGCATGCTATTCAGCTTCCAGGTGTTTGAGTATTTTGGGTTGTTTTTATTTTAGTTTATGTCTAATATGCCATCGTGGTCTGAGAAGATGATTTTTATGATTTCAATCTTCTTCAATTTAGGGATACTTTGCTTGTGACCCAATATATGGTCGATTTTGGAATATGTGTTATGAGCACTTGAGTAGAATGTATATTCCATGGCTTTGGGGTGAAGTGTTCTGAAGATGTCTATTAAGTCCATCTTATCTAGTGAGTCATTTAGTTTTGCTCTATCTTTGCTGATTGTTTGTCTAGAGGACTTATCCAGTGCTGTCAGTGGTGTATTAAAGTCCCCTACTATGATTGTATTGTTGTTGATCTCTCCTTTGATATCTTCCAGGAGTTATTTTTATGAATTTGGGTGCTCCTGCATTGGGTGCATATATGTTTACAGGGTTATATCTTCTTGTTGTATTGATCCCTTTAGTATTATGAAGAGGCTTTCCTTATCTCTTGTTAAGGCCTTCACTATGAGGTCTATGTTGTCCAATATAAGTATTGCTACACCAGCTTTCTTTTCCTTTCCATTTGCCTGAAAGATATTATTCCATCCTTTCAATTTCAGTCTGTGTGAGTCCCTTCTAATGAGGTGGGTTTCTTGTAGACAGCAGATGTATGGGTCATGTTTTTTTATCCATTCAGCCACTTGATGTCCTTTGGTTGGAGCATTTAGTCCGTTTACGTTTAAAGAAATTATTGAAAGTTACTTGTTTGTAGCCATTTCTTTTTGTGTGTGGCTGCTTTCTTTCTGAGCTTTTTATTTCTTCTTTTTATACCAGTCCCTTTAGCATTCCTTGCATTTCTGGCTTGGTGGTGATAAACTCCTTTAGCCTTTTTTTTTGTCTGTGAAGCTTCTTATTTCCCCTTCAAGTTTGAATGATAACCTTTCTGGATAGAGTATTCTTGGAGTCAGTCCTTTGTTTTGTGTCACTTTGTAAATCTCCGTCCATTCTTTTCAGGCCTGATGTGTTTCTGTTGAGAAATCATTTGATAATCAAATGGAGATCCCTTGTATGTAACTTTCCATCTCTCTCTCACAGCCTGTAAGATTCTCTCTTTGTCCTGAACATTTTCCATGGTAATTATGATGTGTCTTGCAGTGGGTCTTTTTGGGTTCACCTTGTTTGGGACTCTCTGGGCTTGTGTGACTTTTTTCTTCCCTACCTCAGGGAAGTTTTCTGATATTATTTCTTCGAGTAGGTTTTCTAATCCTTGTTCATCTTTCTGTTATTCTAGCACCCCTATTATTCGTATGTTGTTTTGTTTCGTGTTGTCCCAAAGCTCCCTTAGGCTCTCCTCCTGTCTTTTAATTTTTTTCTCCAATGGCAGGACATTTTGGGTGTGTTTTACTTCCTTGTCTTCTAATTCACTAATTCGGTCCTCCGCTTCTCCTAGTCTACTGTTGATACTTTCAATGTTGTTTTTTATTGCAGCTATATCACTCTTCATTTCTTCTTGGGTCTTACTTAAGTTGTTGATTTTTTCATCTGTTTCTTCTAGCTTCTTCCATTTGTTATTGATTTTTTCATCTCTTTCTTCTTGCTTTTGCATAGGTAGTTGACTTTTTCATCTGTTTTTCTTGCTTCTTGCATAAGTTGTTGATTTTTTCCTCCATCCGGTTTATGCACTCTAGGACCCTTATTCTGAATTCTTTTTCTGTCATGTTGCATGCCTCTGTATTACTTAGCTGCTTTTCTGGAGAGTCCTCCTTCTCTTTCCTTTGGGGTTTCCTTTGTCTACCCATGTTTGATCTCACTGACATATCTAGACATTGAGTCGTTCACTGGCTGCTCCCTGGGTGGCAGTGACTCCTTGGTCTGTGGTTGCTCTTCGGGCGGTTGCGGTAGCAGCTGCTCTTCAGTTGGCAGCAGCTCCTCTGGTGGGTGTTGTTCACAGCTGTTGTGGCTCTTCTGGGTGGTGGGGGGAGGTTTCACGTACAGCTGCTGTTCCTCAGACAGAGTGTGTGGTGCTCAGGAGGCTGCTGTTGCTTGGATCTGCTGCGTTGATTGAAAGGCACAAAATACAACACAACAAGGCACCATGTACCAGGCACTAAACACAAATATATTCACGATATTAATAACCCCAAATAAAGGTGACCACCCGAATTAAGAGAATTAGGGGATAAGGAAGAAGGAAGAGGAAAAGATAAAAGAGAAAAAAGAAAAGAAAAGTAGGGACCAAAAAAAGGAGTGCCAAAATGAAATTGGGAAAAAGGAGGGTGGGAAATAAAAGAGAGAAAAGAAAAGAAAGAAAAAAAAGAGCGAAAAGAGAGAATGTAGTGGAAGAGGGGAAGAGACTTTTTATATGAGGAGAAAACTCCTATAGAACCACCACTAATCCCAACAAATTCCAGCAACAGCTCCCTGGAGATGAATGCAAACTAGAAACAACCAATAATATAACAATGAAAATAGAATGGAGAACACTAATCCCAAAATAAAATAAAGAGAAAATAAAATGGCACTTTAAAAAATGGTAAAATGGTAGCAGTAATAATACTGGTTAAAAATAAGAAGGTAGTAATTAAAAGGGTAAAATCAGGTGATGGAAAAAGAAGAAAGAAAAAAAAAGAAAAATGAAAAAAAGAAAGAAAAATTGGTTTCTTTGTTAGAAGGTGAAAAAAGAAAAAAAAAATTGCAGTAGTGAAGGTCCTTCGGTTCTTCTATTCTTCAGTCTGGCTCGTCTTAGTCCTGCCAGTTATTCAGGAGAGTGTTGAATTTCCCTGTGATACACTGTTCCCCTGTGTTGTAAACCACAGTCCTTATTTTAAAGCAGGCCGTATTTGTTTCCCAGACTGCCTTATTTTGTGTTTAGCAAAGAGTCAGTTTGTGGCTCAGCCTCTGGGTGGCAGTGTTCTGGGGTTGGCCTCTGAGGCTATAGGGCTACTCTATCGCACTTAAAACTGATTTGGGGAGGTCAACTATCCAGAGCTGGTTCCTTAATAGTTACCGGCTCTGTGTTGTTGCTGGGAATGAATATCCCTCTATAGGCCAGGCCCTGTTAACTCCCAGGGACTGATCAGATTATTTTAATCCTTGATCTCCTTCAGGGTGGAATCTGTGTGTGGCTGTGCTCCTTGCCTGGGTGCTGGGGGGAGGAGTCTCACTCTCAGGAGAGAATGGCTGTCCCAGTCCTGGGCCCCAGCACTCAGTTTGCTGGCACCCTTCCTGGCCCTCCCCTCTCTCCTCAGTCTCTCCCCAGATTCCACTCTTCCACACCCTCTCCCTCTCTTCAGCACAGGTGAGTGTCTGTATCCGAAATGTCTTATGAACAGGATTCAGTGAAAACAAACAGACAAACGCTGGCCGCGGAAACGGGGGAGGCTTGGTTTCTGTAAGCGCTTCTCTTACCTGCACTGCATGGTCTGGTCAGCTCTTCAGGCTGCCCCCTTTAGGCTCAGTCTTCCGTGATCACAGAACCCAGCTCTCAAATCCCCTGGTGGCGCCAGGAATCCCGCGGATCTCCTTTCCCCAGTCAGGGGCTGTGCCTGTCCCAAGGGATGTGGCTGTCTGCCACGGCGTCTCCCTCCGACCCTCTGGGCTCAGAGGTCTGGCAAACTTTCCTGCCCAAATCCCCGGTTTGTTGTTTTTTGTTTTTGTTTTTTTTTACCTTTCCAGGGGAGTTCTGCTCTTCCCGGCTGCAAACCGTCTCACCAGCTGAGCAATTTCGCCAATTCGGGGTGGGTGTTTTTAGTTTCAGCTGCTCACTCCATTTGCTCTGGGACAGGACCTGGGACACGTCTGCCTATATCGCCACCATCTTCCCCTTAGTCCTAAATTACACATTTCTATAAGCTGGATTTATTATGTGCTCTGTCACTCTTCTAACACTTAACATTGTTTATTACATTTAACCCTCACAACTTTAAAAGAAAGGAATTGTTACTATTCTCAATATGCATTTGAAGAAATTGAGGTTTAATGAGTTAAATATCCACAGACTACCATTATGTTAAGCAGAACATATACCAGAAATCTAAAGCTGGATTTATTATGTGCTCTGGCTAAAAAATTAGGCAAAGAAGAGAAATCGAGGTTCAAGGACTTAAATATCCATAGGTATATAGTTAAATAATTGTTGAATCTAGAATTCAAAACTAACGCTGCACTATCAGAATTCATGAATCAACAGACTGCCATTATGTTAAGCAGAACATATACCAGAAATATGAAGGGGCAGATATTTCATAGGGGCTGCATGATATAGCGATTGAAGCAAATAATACAATTATTATATTTTTAATTTAAGTTTCACCATTCATTAGCTCTATGGCCTTGAGTAAGTTGCTTACTTTTCTCTGTGCCTCAATCTATACTAGTAATAGAGGAATATGCAAATTGTCTGGGGCACTGTCACAGTAACAGTAACGACCAAACAGCAGGTTGGCAGCCTGTGTGGGGTGACAAGGCCAGCAGGGGGGTTAGTGAGGGATGATTAAACGACTGAACGGCAGGCTGTGTGGGGCAACCAGGCCAAAGGAGGGGAAGTTAGGAGTGACCAGGCCACCAGGGAGGCAGTTAGGGGTGACCAGGCCGGCAGAAGGCAGCAGTTCGGAGCGACCAGGCTAGCAGGGCGGGGAGTAAGGGGCAATTAGGAAGACAGGAAGGTGATCGGTTAGGAGCCAGCAGTCCCAGATTGTGAGAGGGATGTCTGACTCCTGGTTTAGGCCCAATCCCCAGGATCAGGCCTAAATTGGCAGTCGGACATCCCCCGAGGGGCCCCGGATTGGAAAGGGTGCAGACTGGGCTGAGGGGACCCCCTCTTCCCCATGCATGAATTTTGTGCACCGGGCCTCTAGTTTCTTCATAAATAACATAGGAATAACACTTAAAATTGTCCCAGAATATATCATAGAATTGTGTGAATATCTATACATGAAACAACTTCCAAAATATTAGTTTCTTCTCCTTTGCCCATTTCTTAAGGTACATAAAAATGTATGATAAAATACACATAATGTAAAATTTATAATATTAACCAGTTTCAGGTGTAGACTGCAGTGGTATTGCATGGACTGCCATCTATCTTCAGAACTCTTTTAATCTTGCAAAATTGAAACTCTGTAACCATAAAAAGCAATTCTCCATTCCTGGGTCTCCTTAGCCCCAGCAACAACTATTCCACTTTTGTTCTGTTTGACTTAGACTAATCCAGGAACCGCATATAAGTAGAATCATACAGTATTTGTCTTGTTGTTGTTGTTAATCCTCACTAGAGAATATTTTTTCAACTGATTTCTAGAGAGAGTGGAAGGGAAGGAGAGGTGGATAGATAGAGAGAGAAACATTGATGTGAAAGAGACACCTATTGGTCACCTCCCTCACATGCCCTTACCAGGCTGGATTGAGCCTGCAACACAGATATATGCCCTTAACCTTTTGTGCATGGGCAAATAGTCTAACCAAATAGTAACACAGGCCATGCTATTTTGACACATGCAAAAACATGGATGAACCTTGAGGACATTATGCTAAGTTGAAATAAGCTACTAAAAAACTTTCATGGTAAAACATATCAGGAAAGCTTCATTATATTAAATTTTTCAATAAGTTCTTGGATATGACACCAAAGCCAGAAAACAAAAGTTTCCACCCAGAATGGGAGAGAATATTTGTATTTTTCTTATATGCCCAATGACAACTACTCATGTCTTCTTCATCTACTACCCAGTGTCCACAGGGGTACAGCCCTTGGCAGAGAAGGACCGGTGCTCCCACACTTGTTATTTGTAGATCTTCTTGGATTAATGTGTTTTCAAGTCCTTTGCTCATTTTAAATTAAGATTCCTATTTCTTTGTTGTTGTTGCATTCTATATATTTCATGAAATACAAATATTTTCTCCCACTCTGGGTGGTAGTCTTGATTTTGTTGTGTCTTTTGATGTAAAGAAGTTGCTAAATTTAGATATAGTTCAATTTATCTATTCTTTCTTTTGGTTTCTGGGCTTATAATGAACCTTCGTTGATATGTTTTATCATGAAAGTTTTATAGTTTTAGCTCTTATATTTAAATATTTTATTCTTTTAAAGTTAATTTTTACATAATGTAAATTCAGGGTCTAACCTCATTCATTTTTGCAAGTGGCTCTCCAGGTTTCCCAACACCTTCTTCTCCTAAATATATTTTTATTGATTTTAGAGAGGAAAGAAGAGGGAGAGATAGAAACATCAATGATGAAAAAGAATCATTGATCAGCTGCTTTCTGCATACTCCCAACTGGGGACTGAACCTGCAACCCAGGCATGTGTCCTTGACAGGAAGTGAAACCAGGACCCTTCAGTCTGCAGGTCGACGCACTATCCACTGAGCCAAATCAGCCAGGGTTCCCAACACTTTTTGATGAAAATGCTGTCCTTTCTGGACCAAATGGTCTTGACACTGCAGCCAAAAATCATTTGATCTTATTGGTGAAAGTTTATTTCCGGGTTCTGTATTTTATTTTAATGGTCTTAATAGAAGTATTGCATGATTTAAATTATAGTACCTTCATAATAAGTTTTGAAATCAGGAAGTGTGAGACCCTCAACGTTTTTCTTCTTTTTCAAGATTTTTAGCTATTCAAAGTCTCTCGATATTCCATACTTAGAATGGATTTTTTTTATTTCTATAAAAACATCTTTTATAGGGATTGCATTGAATCTTTAGAAGGTTTATATAATATTGTTATTTTAACAACATTAATTTTTCTAATAAATCAAAATGTCATGCTTTTCCATTTATTTGTGTCTTCTCCAATTTATTTAAGCAATGTTCTATAATTCTTAGTGTACAAATCTTTACTTCCTTGGTTAAGCTTATTCTTAAGTATTTATGGTTTTTGTTATTTTCAATAGAATTGTTTTCTTAATTTATTTTTGGAAGGTTCATTGTTAGTATATACAAAGTCAACTGATTTTTATGTATTGATTTTGAATACTGAAACTTTGCTGAATTCATTTTTTGGTCTATCCATTTTAAATAGAATCTTCAGTGTTTTCTAGATATGAAATTATATAATCTGCAAACAGAAATAATTTTAACTTTATTTCTGATTTGGATTTTTTAAAAATTTCTCTTCCTAGCCTAATTTATTTAGCTAGAACTTGTTGAATAGAAGTGGTGAAAGTGGACATTTTTGTCTTGCTCCTGATTTTGAAAAGAAGCTTCAGTTCAATATTTTATCATTGAGTATGTTCTAAAATGTTGGCTATTCATATATGGCCTGTCCTATGTTGAGTTACTTTTATTCTATAACTAGTTTGTAAGATATTTTTAGCATGAGAGCCTGTAAATTTTGTCAAATGTGTTTCTGCAGCAATTAAAATGTTCATGATTTTTTCTCCATTTTTTCTGTATATGTGATGTTTTATATTGATTAACTTTCATATGTTGTTCTATGCATGCATTACAGTAATAAATTCCACTGGATAATGGCATATAGTTCTTTGAATGTGCTGGTGAATTCTATTTGATACTGCTTTTTTGAGGATTTTTGCATCATTATTTATTATGGATATTGGTCTGTAGCTTTTGGCATTGTTGTTTTGTGGTTTCCTTGTCTGGTTTGATATCAGGATAATTCTGGCCTCATTTAATGACTTTGGAAATTTTTTCTACTAGTTTTTGGAATAGTTTGAGGAGGCTTTCTATTAATTCTTCTTTAAATGTTTGGTTGAGTTCACCATTGATGGATCTGGCTCTGAACTCTCTTTGTTAGAAGGTATTTGATTACTGATTTAATCCTCCTACTAGGAATAGATTTGTTCTTAGTTTCTATTTCTTTATGCTCCAGTCTTGATAGGTTGTGCAATTTTTGCAAATCTGTCCATTTCATCTTCAATGTCCAATTTGCTGATGTTCAATTACTCATAGTACTCTCATAATAATTTTGTTTATGTAAAACTAGTTGCAATGTCAACTCTTTTATTTCTGATTTTTAGATATTTGAGTCTTCTTATTTTCTAAATCAATCTAGTTAATAGTTTGTCAGTTTTATTAATCTTTTTGAATAAGTTATTCTTAATTTTGTTAATTCTTTCTATTGTTTTATTGTACTCTATTTTGTTTATCTGCATATGATCTTTTATATTTTATTCTTTCTACTATCTTTGAGTTTACTTTGTATTTTTTCCTAGTAAAATTTATGTTGTTGATTTGAAACCTTCCTGTAACCACCACTTATATGTGTACAGTTGGCCCAAATCCTTGGAGCTGCCTGCATCAAGGCTCCTTTTCCCAGTTCCCATAGCTGCAAAGGTACATGCCACCAAACTTGGCCCTTGTAACCGTGAACACATGAGGCCAGCTTTGACTGTAGTGTACATGTCCAAATCTAGCCTCTGTGGCCATATGTGCATGCCACTGATCTGGCACCTATAGATGAGCTTGTGCATGCAGCCAGCCACAACTTTCTTTGCCAGCCTCCACTGCCACATTTGTACCCACAGCCAACTCCTGCAGGTATAGCTTATGCACTGCAAGCTATGGTTTCTACAGCTGCATATTCGTCCACAGCTGGCCCAATCCAGATTACTGGTTGCATTAATTTATGCACTTCCTTGGTTGACACCTACTCTGTGTGAGTGCACGTTGCCAGTTCTGGTCCCAGCAACTATGTATGACTCTGCAGTTGGCTCTGGCTCCTGATGTAGCCCCAGTCTCACCACTGTGAGTGTGCCTGAAATAAGCCCCTTCTGAGACACATATGCCTGCAGCTGTCCCCAACAGTTAATCAAATGCACAATGCTGGCCCCAGCCACCACTGCCGCCTGCACCAGTTCTTAACTACTTGACCTGCAGACACTGCTGAGAACCTCAACAGCCCATGAAACTACCTCAAATTTCCTGCAGCTGTCATTGCCACGGAACATGTAGTTGATGACACTGCAGAACCCAGCTGCCTGAGCGCACATCATCTATGCTCCTTCAGACGCATAGTCACAACACACACTGTACTTGGTAATCCATGTCACCAGAGTCAGGACTGCAGCATGCTACTATGTATCCTTACATACAGGCAAAGGTCTTTATTTACTAACGCCAATCTTTAAAGTCTGGATGAGGTGACTACTTATTCACGTGGAGACACTTATGCAAGGCTACAGGGATCACAAAGATTCAAAGAAACATGACATCACCAAAGGAGCACAATAAACTTCCAGCAATTAGCCTCAAAGAAATGAAAATCCACTAATTGCCTGAGAAAATATTCAAAATAATGGTTCTAAAGAACCTCAGTAAGCTACAAGAGAACACAGATAAACACTTGAATAAAATAAAGAAAACACTAAAGGAACAAATGAGAAGTTCAACAAAGAGACAGAAATTAATTAAAATGAACCAAATATAAATTTTAAAGCTAAAGAATATAATGAACGAATTGAAAAATGCAAAAAGGTCTTCAATAGCTGACTCAATCAATCAGATGAAGGAATCATCAAACTTAAAGTTAGGCAATTTAAAATTATCCATTTAAAAAAGAAATCTTATTTAGAGAAAGAAAATCATGAAAAACTTCTCAAGTCTGTGGAGAAATATGAACATCCAGTATATAAAACTTTAAAGAGTTTCTTTGAGGTTCAACCGAAAGAAAACTTCACCAAAACACTATAATAAAATAATTAAAGAGAAAAAAAAATAATTGGGAGAGCAGCAAGGAAAAAAGAGCTTACACACAAGGGTACCCACACTAAGGCTATCAGCATAATTATCAGCAGAAATCCTGCAGGCCAAGAGAGAATGGGTTAATACATTTAAAGTGTGGGAAGAAATAAAATACTGCCTACTGGAATATTTTATTCAGAAAAGCTGCCCTTTAGAAAGGTTAGAGAAGGTAAGACATCCTCAGACAAACAAAAAGTGAAGGAGTTATCATCATTATACCTTCCTTATAAGAAATGATAAATGGAGTTCTTTAAGTGGAAATAAAAGCACATAATTAATAATATGAAAATATATGACAATACAAAATTCACTTGTAAATGCAATTATATAGTCAAATTTAGGCTATTTTCACTTATAACTTGAATATAAAGTTAAAAATAAAATTATTATAAATATTTTAATGGATACATAATACAAAATATGTAAATTGTAACATTAAAGCATAAAATAGGGGGAGAGGGAGTAAAATTGTAGCGATTTTGTATGCAATAGAAGTTAAGTGGTTATTAGCTTAAAAAAACATGTTTTATGTAATTCTCATAGAAACCACCAATAATTATGACAAGTGCAAGTCAATAATAAAATTCTCCAATCAAAAGACACACAATGGCTGAATATATTTTAAAAATACCTATAATATATTAACTTCAGCTTTAAAGACACAAAATGAATGAAAGTGAAAGGATTGAAAAATATATCATGGAACTAGAAACCAAAAGAGAACTGGTAGCTATACTTATATCAGACAAAATAAACTTTAAGTCAAAACTATAGCAAGATACAAAGAATGTTATTATATAATGATAAGAGGGTCAATTCATCAAAAGTAAACAATAATTGTAAATGTATATGCATCCAACATTCTAGCATTTAAGTATATAAGGCAATATTAACGGTATTAGACCTGGACTATACTTTAGAGCAATGGACCTAACAAACATATACAGAAGATTCCACTTAACACCGTCAGAATACAAATTCTTCTCAAGTATACATGAAATAGTATTCAGGACAGATTATACGATAGGCCAAAGAAACAAGTCAACAAATTTAAGAAGATTTAAATTGTATAAAGTATAATTTTTAATCACAATGGTATGAAACTAGAAATCAAAGACAGGAAGAAAAATTAAATATTAATATGGGGAGATTAAAACCATGATCCTAAACAACCATTGGGTTAAAAAAAAATAAGACAGTAAAAAAAAAATAAATCTCAAGAAAAACCAAATTAAAGCATAACATAGCAAACAGGATGCAGCAAAAGCAGTTCTAAGAGAGAAAATTTTAATGGCAATATCTACATTAAGAAAAAAAAAGAAATATCTCAGACAACTCTCTTTAATTCTATTCAACATAGAATTAGTAGTCTTAATCTAAGCAATTAGTCAAGGAAAAGAAATGAAAGATATTCAAAACAGAAAGTAGGAAGTGAAAGTGTCTATTTTTGCAAAATACATGAACTTATATAGAGAAAATCCACCACCAAAAGTCTGTTAAAACTGGTAAATGAATTCAGTAAAGTTGTCAGACACAAAATCAACATACACAATAATTTCTGTTTTTATACACTAAAAACAAACTAGCTGAAAAAAAACCTAATTAAGGAAATAATCCCATTTATAATACCTTCAAAAAGAATAAATGACAAGAACAAACTTAACAAAAGAGATGAAAGATCTGTACAGTGAAAACTGTAATTTGATGAAAAAAAATTGAAGAAGCTACAAATAAGTGAAAAGATATCCTGTGCTAATGGGTTGACATAATTAATGTTGTTAAAATATCAATTCTACTTGTGTGCATCCAACCCCCATCTGAGGAGCAGCAGCTCTGGGAGCAGCCTGTCCCCATCCCAGGAGCAGAAGCCATGTGACCGGCTTGTCTCCATCTGAGGAGCAGCAGCCCACCCTTGTCTGAGGAGAAGCAGCCGCATGAGCAGCCTTCCCCATATGAGAAGCAGTAACCCTGTGAGCAATCTGCCCCATTCCAAGGAGCAGGAACCACATGTACAGCCTACCCTTATCTGAGTACCAGCAGCTGCATGGAACTCATCCCCCATCTGATGAGCAGCTGACCCCCATACGAGAAGGAGCAGCCCCATGAGCAACTCACCCCATCCAAGCAGCAGCAACTGTGTGCAGCCAGCCTCTGTTTGAGGAGCAGCAGCCTCGTGAGCAACACGCCCCTGTCTGAGGAGCAGCAACTGCACGGGCAGCCTGCCCCTTCCAGCCAGAGGAGCCACCACTGCTGGGAGCAGCACAAACTACAGGAGCCACCGCCAACTGAGGAGAAGACGCTACCATGAACACCCAAAGAGCAGCCACAGCCCAAAGAGACACTGCTGCCAGAGGAGCAGCCCCCTCACGTTTCCACACCTAGATCCTTCCGTGAGAGCAAAAATAGGGAGACAAAGAAACCCCCAAAGGAAAGAGGAGGAATTGCCAGAAAAGCAGCTAAGTGAAGCGGAGGCATGCAATATGTCAGAAAAAGAATTCAGAATAAGAATATAGTTCAGAACCTGAATAGATGAAAAAATCAACAACTTATGTAAGAATCTAGAAGAAATAAAGAGTGATAGAGTTGCAGTATAAAATAAAGTGGAAAGTTTCAACAGTAGACTGGGAGAAGCAGAGGACCAAATTAGCAAATTAGAAGACAAGGAAAGAAAAAACACCGAAATTAAACTGCAATTGGAGAAAAAAATAAAAGAAAGGAGGAGAGCCTAAGGGAGCTTTGGGACAACATGAAACGAAGAAACATATGAATAATAGAGGTGCCGGAATGACAGGAAGAGGAACAACCTATTTGAAGAAATAATGTCAGAAAATTTCCCTAATGTGGGGAAGAAAAAAGTCACACAAGCACAGAGAGTCCCAAACAAGATGAACACAAAAAGACCCACAAAAAGACACATAGTAATTATGATGGCAAACGTTCAAGACAAAGGGAGACTCTTAAAGGCTGCAAGAGAGAGACAGAAAGTAACCTACAAGGAATCTCCTATCATATTATCAAATGATTTCTCAACAGAAACACATCAGGCCAGAAAGGAATGGAAGGAAATTTACAAAGTGGTGCAAATCAAGGGACTGAATCCAAGAATACTCTATACAGCAAAGCTATCATTCAAAATTGAAGAGGAAATAAAGAGCTTCACAGAAAAAAAAAAAAAAGGCTAAAGGAGCTTATCACTACCAAGCCAGCAATGCAAGAAATTCTAAAGGGACTGGTAAAAAAGAAGAAATAAAAACGAAAGAAGAAATACAGGCACAAAAAAATAAAAATGACTAGGAACAAGTACCTGTCAATAATAACTCTAAATGTAAACTGATTAAATGCTCCAATCAAAAGACATTGAATGGCTAAATGGATAAAAAAATAAACACGACGCATATATATGCTGTCTACAAGAGACCCACATCAGAACAAGAGACTCACACAGACTGAATGTGAAAGGATGGAAAAATATGTTTCAGGCAAATGGAAATGAAAAAAAAAATGGGGTATCAATACTTATATCTGACAAAATAGACCTCAAAGGGAAGGTTATAATAAAAGATAAGGAAGGCCACTTCATAATACAAAAGGTATCAATACAAGAAGAGGATATAACCCAGGTAAACATATATGTACCAAATGCAGGAGCACCCAAACACATAAAAAACAAACAAACAAACAAAAAACCTCCTGGAAGATATTAAGAAAGAGATGAACAACAATATAATCATAGTAGGGGACTTTAATACTGCACTGAGATCATTGGATAAATCCTCTAGACCAGGGGTAGGCAAACTTTTTGACTTGAGGGCCACAATGGTTTCTTAAACTGGACCGGAGGGCCGGGACAAAAGCATGGATGGAGTGTTTGTGTGAACTAATATAAATTCAAAGTAAACATCATTACATAAAAGGGTACAGTCTTTTTTCTTTTAGTTTAATTCATTTCAAATGGGCTGGATCTGGCCCACGGGCCATAGTTTGCCCATGGCTGCTCTAGACAAAAAATCAGCAAAGAAACAGCAACCCTAAATGACTCACTAGATCGGATGGACTTAATTGACATGTTCATAATATTTCATCCCAAAACTATGGAATATATGTTCTTGTCAAGTGCACATGGGACATTTTCAAAGATAGACACATATTGGGTCACAGACAAAATCTCTCCAAATTTAAGAAAATTAAAATCATATGAAATATCTTCCCAGACCACAATGGCCTAATATTAGAAATAAACTACAATAAAAACAATCAAAAAATTAAAACACTTGAAAGCTGAATCACATGCTATTAAATGATGATTGGGTTACCAATGAGATCAAAGAAGAAATCAAAAACATCCTGGAAACTAATGACAATAAAAACACAACAATCCAAAGTGTATGGGACACAATGAAAGCAGTCCTGAGAGGGAAGTTTATAGCTCTACAGGCCTACCTCAAAAAACAGGAAAAAATGATAATAAATCATCTAACCCTACAACTCAAAGAATTAGAAAGAGAGCAACAAGAAAAGTCCAGAGTGAGCAGAAGGAAGGAGATAACAAAGATCAGAACAGAAATAAATGACATAGAGACCAAAAAAACAATACAAAAGATCAATGAAACAAGAGCTGGTTCTTTGAGAGGATAAACAAGATTAATAAACCTTTATCCAGACTCACCAAGAAGCAAAGAGAGAGGACCCAAATAAACAAAATCACAAATGAAAATGGTGAAATAACAACAGACCCCACAGAAATACCAAGGATTGTTAAAAAATACTATGAAAAACTCTACTCCAACAAACTAGACAACCTGGAGGAAAAGGACATATGCCTAGAAAAATAAAACCTTCCAAAACTCAATCAGGAAGATTCTGAAAATCTCAATAGGCCAATAACTATGGAAGAAATTGAAGCAGTCATTAAAAAGCTTCCAGCAAACGAAAGTCCAGGACCAGACGGCTTCACAGGGGAGTTTTACCAAACATTCAAGGAAGAACTAAAACCTATCCTCCTCAGACTATTCCAAAAAATTCAAGAAAATGGAGTACTTGCAAGCTCATTCTATGAAGCCAGCATCACCCTAATACCAAAACCAGGTAAAGACAACCTAATGAAAGAGAATTACAGGCCAATACCCCTCATAAACATAGATACCAAAATACTCAACATAATTCTAGCAAATTGGATTTAGCAGTACATCAGAAATATCATACACCATGACCAAGTAGGATTTATCCCAGGTATGCAAGGATGGTACAATACCCGAAAACCAATAAACGTGATACAGCACATAAACAAATTGAGAGATAAAAATCACAAAGCCATATCAATTGATGTGGAAAAAGCATTTGACAAAATCCAACACCCTTTCTTGATAAAAACTCTCAGCAAGGTGGGAATAGAAGGATAACACCTCAACCATAAAAAAAGCCATATATGACAAACCCACAGCCAACATCATACTCAATGGTCATAAACTAAAAACATTTCCCCTAAGAATAGGCACAATGCAGGAATGTCCACTCTCACCACTCCTGTTCGTCATAGTACTAGAAGTACTAGCCATTGCGATCAGACAAGAAGAAGAAATAAAAGGCATCCAAATTGAAAGAGAAGTAAAACTGTCTTTATTTGCAGATGACATGATACTGTACATAGAGAACCCTAAAGACTCCATCAAAAAATTGTTAGACTTAAAAAATGAATTCAGCAATGTAGCAGGATACAAAATTAATGCCAAGAAATCTATGGCATTTCTTTACACTAATAGTGAACTTACAGAAAGTGAGACTAAAAAAGCAATCCCATTTACCATCGCACCAAAAAAATTAAGATACCTAGGAATAAACTTAACTGAGGAGGTAAAAGACCTATATGCGAAAAATTACAGGACACTGAAAAAAGAGATAGAGGAAGACATAAACAGATGGAAGAACATACCTTGATCATGGATTGGTAAAATCAACGTCATCAAAATGGCCATACTACCCAAAGCAAACCTATCTAATAATAGACAAACATGGTAATCAACCATACCTCAGCTAGGCTTCCCATTGGCTAATCAGGGAGATATGCAAATTAAGTGCCAAAAAAGATGGCGGCTGGCAGCCAGTCAGCTGAAGTGAGCAGGAGGATTGCTTGCTCCAGTGATGGAGGAATCCAAGGTTCCCCACCTGCCGCAGCCTGGCTCTGAGCTCCAGTCTAAGCAACAATGTTGCAATTATTGAAGCTAAACAAACCCCAGATACCTGCTTTCAGCCAGCTGGCCTCGGAGCTGGAGCCGCCACAATGTTTCAATTACAGAAGGTAAATAAATCCCAGAATATAAAATAAAAAAGGAAAAAAAAGGAGAGACTGGGAGCTTCAGTTGCAGGCTTGGCCTGCCTGAAAACAGCCCTCAGCCCCTCATCAAGACTGGCCAGGCACCACTGTGATAACCCCCACCCTGAAGGGGGTGTGCGCAGCCTGAAAACAGCCATCAGCCCCTCACCCAGGCTGGCCAGGCACCCAAGCCGGACCCCCAACCTGATCTGGGACACCATTCAGGGAAAACCAGCCAGCCTGGACCTGTGCACCAGGCCTCTATCCTATATAGTAATAGGATAATATGCAAACTGACCCTAACAGCAGAAAGACTGGGAATGACTGGTCACTATGACACACACTGACCAACAGGGGTCAGACGCTCAATGCAGGAACTGCCCTCTGGTGTTCAGTGTGCTCCCACATGGGGGAGCTCTGCTCAGCCACAAGCCAGGCTGATGGTTGCCAGTACAGTGGTGGTGGTGGGAGCCTCTTCTGCCTCCTCAGCAGTGCTAAGAATGTCCGACTGCAGCTTAGGTCTGCTCCCCACTGGCAAATGGACATCCCCCGATGGCCGTGAGGGACATCCCCCAATGGCCGAGACAATAAGATGTCTAATTGCATCTTAGGCCCAAACCCAAGGGAGCAGGCCTCAGCCAGCAGGTGGTCATCCCCTGAGGGGTTCCAGACTGAGAGAGGGCACAGACCGGGCTGAGGGTCACCCCCCCCTCAAGTGCACAAATTTTTGTGTACCGGGCCTCTAGTCTATAGATTCAATGCAATCCCCATTAAAATACCAATGGCATATTTCACAGATCTAGAACGAACATTCCAAAAATTCATCTGGAATAAAACAAGACCTCAGATAGCTTCAGCAATCCTGAGAAAGAAGAACAAAGTAGGGGGGATCACAATACCAGATATCAAGCTGTATTACAAAGCCACTGTTCTTAAAACAGCTTGGTACTGGCACAAGAACAGAAATATAGATCAAAAGAATAAAATAGAGAACCCAGGCCCAAACCAATATGCCCAATTAATATTCGGCAAAGGAGGCAAGAGCATACAAAGGAGTCAAAACAGTCTCTTCAATAAATGGTGTTGGTAAAATTGGACAAATACATGCAAAGAGATGAAACTAGGCCACCAACTTACACCATACAGAAAAATAAACTCAAAATGGATAAAGGACTTAAATTTAGAACAGGAAACCATAAAAATACTGGAGGAATCCACAGGCAACGAAATCACAGACATATGAAGAAGGAATTTCTTCACTGATACTTCTCCTAGGGCAATGGAAACTAAAGCTAAAGTAAACAAATGGGACTGCTTAAAAATAAAAAGCTTTTGAACAGCAAAGGAAACCATAAAAAAGAAAAAACAAAACAAGAAAGCCAACTGCATGGGAGAACATATTTGCTAATGTTATCACTGATAAGGGTTTAATCTTCAGCATTTACATGGAACTCATGCAACTTAACAAAAGGAAGATAAATAATCTAATAAAAAAATGGGCAACGGACCTAAATTGACACTTTTTGAAAGGGGACATACAGAAGGCTGAAAGACATATGAAAATATGCTCAAAGTCACTAATTATATGAGAGATGCAAATCAAAACGACAATGCGGTATCATCTCACACTTGTCAGAATGGCTATCATCAACAAATCAACAAACAACAAGTGTTGGAGAGGATGTGGAGAAAAGGATCCCTTCTGCACTGCTGGTGGGAATGCAGACTGGTGCAGCCACTGTGGAGAACACTATGGAGCTGCCGGGAGCCAGTCTATCCTTACTGTTTCAAGGGACCTGGCATATATGGCATACTGTTCTTAAGATGTTTGCTCACCTTCTTGGCGCTGTGTTTTAACCAAGGTCACCTCTCCGTTAAAGGTTGTTTCCCCAGGTAGGGATTTTCCCCTGAAGTTAAGGAGGGAATAAAACCTCTTAACTAAGTGCCAGGCGGGTAATTAATCACTTTAACTATGAACAATCATGCTTAAGCTACATAATCTTTACTCCCTGGAATGGAGATAAGAAATGCCCTAACCTTTGGAATAGAGATTGATAGGATTGGAATCAACTGGTATAAATACAGATGTAACAAGACAACAGGAGACAGAACCTAGAGAGGCAGAACCGAGAGACAGAGCCGAGACAGAACTTAGAACATAGAACTTAGAAGACAGAGACAGAACTTAGAAGACAGAACCTAGAGACAGAAGAACTTTGCTGGAGAAAACATGGCAAAAGATCCTGGACAGAACCTGGCTACAGAACTTGTTTGGAGAACCTAGACAGAACCTGGCTGAAGAACCCGGCTACAGAACCTGGCGACCGAACCTGGCTGGAGAACCTAGCGAGAGAACATGGCTACAGAACCTGGATGGAGAACTTGGAGAACCTAGCAAGAGAACATGGACACAGAACTTGGCTGGAGATTGTGGCTAGAGATCCTGGCAAGGCTGCTGATCAACTGAACACTGTCTCCGTGTCATTCCTTCTTCGCCGACTCCGTTCACACCTTTGGGGACCCCTGGATCTGCTGGGGCTGGACCCCAGCATGGAGCTTCCTCAAAAAAACTAAAAATGGAACTCCCATTTCACCCAGTGATCCCACTTCTAGGAATATATCCCAAGAAGCTAGAAACACCAATCAGAAAGGATATATGCATCCCTATGTTCATAGCAGCACAATTCACCATAGCTAAGATTTGGAAACCACCTAAGTGCCCATCAGCAGATGAATGGATTAGAAAACTGGTACATCTACACAATGGAATATTATGCTGCAGTAAGAAAGAAGGAGTTCTTACCCTTTGCAACAGCATGGATGGATTGGAGAGCATTATGCTAAGTGAAATTAGGCAGTCAGAGAAAGATAAATACCACATGATCTCACTCATTTGTGGAATATAGTGAACAACATAGGCTGTTGAAAAGGGATAGATCCAGAGACAGAGAAGCTGCGATAAAACTGTCAAACCTCAGAGCAAAAGTAGGGGAAGGTGGGGGTAAGGGGGAGAGATCAACCAAAGGACTTGTATGCATTCATATAAGCCCAAACAATGGACACTGACAGCAGGGGGGCGAGGGCATGAGTGGGGGGGGGTGTCATGGGGGGAATGAGGTCATATATGTAATACCTTAATCAATAAATAAATTAAAGATTGAAAAAAAATCCTAGAAATGAATGACAATGAAAACCCAATAATTCAAAAGCTATGGGACTCAATGAAAGCAGTCCTGAGACGGAAGTTTATTGCTCTACAGGCCTACCTCAAAAAACAAGAAAAAATGATAATAAATCATCTAACCCTACAACTCAAAGAATTAGAAAGAGAGCAACAAGAAAAGCCCAGAGTGAGCAGAAGGAAGGAGATAATAAAGATCAGAGCAGAAATAAATGACAAAGAAAGAAAGAAACAAGCAACAACAAAAAACAATACAAAAGATCAATGAAACCAAGAGCTGGTTCTTTGAAAGGATAAACAAGATTGATGAACCTCTAGCCAGGCTCACCAAGTAGCAAAGAGAGAGGACACAAATAAACAAAATCACAAGTGAAAGACGCAAAATAACAACAGACCCCACAGAAATACCAAGGATTGTTAAAAAATACTATGAAAAACTCAATTCCAACAACCTAGACAACCTAGAGGAAATGGACATATTCCTAGAAAAAATAAAACTTTCCAAAACTCAATCAGGAAGAATCTAAATATCTCAATGGGCCAATAACTATGGAGGAAATTGAAGCAGTCATCGAAAAGCTTCTGGCAAACAAAATCCCGGGGCAAAATGGCTTCACAGGGGAGTTTTACCAAACATTCAAGGAAGAACTAAAACCTAACTTCCTCAGACAATCCAAAAAAATTCAAGAGGAAGGAACACTTCCCACCTCATTCTATGAAGCCAGCACCACCCTAATACCAAAACCAGATAAAGACAATACTATGAAAGATAATTACAGGCAAAATATCCCTCATGAACATAGATTCCAAAATCCTCAACAAAATTCTAACAAATTAGATCCAGCTAATTACATCAGAAAGCTCATACACCATGACCTAGTAGGATTTATCCTGGGGATGCATGGATGGCACAATACCCAAAAATCAATAAATCACATAAACAAATTGAGAAATAAAAATTATATAGTCATATCAATTGATGCAGAAAAGGCATTTGACAAAACCCAACACTCTTTCTTAATAAAAACCCTCAGCAAAATGGGAATAGAGTGATCATACCTCAACACAATAAAAGCCTTACATGACAAACTTACAGTCAACATCATACTCAATGGGCAAAAACTGAAACCATTTCCCCTAAAAACAGGAACAAGACATGGATGCCCAGTTTCACCACTCCTGCTTGACATAGATCTGGAAGTGCTTGCCATAACAATTAGACAAAAAGAACAAATAAAAGGTATCCATATTGGAAAAGAAAATGTAAAACTGTCATTATTCACAGGTGACATGATACTGTACTTAGAAAACCCTAAAGACTCCGTCAAAAAATGATTAGATTTAATAAATGAATTTGGGAACATAGCAGGATACTAAATTAATGCCAATAATTCTATGGCAATTCCATATACCAATATTGAACTTACAGAAAGAGAGATTAAAAAACAACCCCATTTACCATCTCACCAAAACAATTAAGATATCTAGGAAGAAATTTGACTAAGTAGGTAAAAGACCTGTACTTGGAAAACTACAGGACACTGAAAAAAGAGATAGAGGAAGTCATAAACAGATGGCAGAACATATAGTGTTCATGTATTGGTAGAATCAACATCATTAAAATGTCCATACTACCCAAAGCAATCTATAGATTCAATGCAATCCCCATTAAAATACCAATGGCATATTTTACAAACCTAGAATGAACTCTCCAAAAATTCATCTCAGAAAAGAAAAACAAACAAACAAACAACAAAAAACCCCAAACAAACAAAAATACCACGAATAGCTGCAGCAATCCTGAGGAAGAACAAAGTAAGAGGGATCTCAATACCAGATATCAAGCTGTGTTGCAAAGGCACTGTTCTCAAAACTGCCTGGTGTTGGCACAGGAACAGACATAGTTTTTTTCTGTTCAATGTAATATACAGATTCAATTCAATCCCTAGCAAATATCCAGTGAAATTTTTCACAGACAGAAAATAATAAGCTTAACATTCATATGGAACCACAGAAGATCACAAAGAGTTAAAATAATTTTGTGCAAAAAGGTCATAGCTGCAAACTCCACACTTCTTGATTTCAAATTGTATTAAATAGCTTTAGTAATCCAAACTCTATTGCACTGGCATGAAAATAGACACAAAGAGCAATGGAATAAAACAAAGAGCCTAGAAAGAAATTCACACATGTGTGGTTAATTAATTTTCAACAAAGTTGTCAATAATTCACAAGAGGCAAAGGGTGGCCTCTTGTATTGTCTGTGGATGGGAGTAAATACTTGAAGACCATGGATCTCCTAAAATATGAACATTCAATATGTATAAGAAATCATACAACTTTATAGCAAAAAAACAACAATCATGCAGAGGAACTGAATATTTTTCAAAAAAAAACCCATACAAATAAGTGCATGAAAAGATGATCAGCATCATTATTATTTTTTATCTTTATTGTTTACAGTACTCCATAAGTCTCCTTTTTTACCCATTGACATCTCCCTGGCCCCCCTCACACTACCCCAGCACATGCCCTCACCACCACCACCCCCATCTGTGTCATTGGTTATGCTCATGTGCATGCATACAAGTCCTTTGGTTCTCCTACCCTCTCACCCTCCTCCTTCCTTCATAGGGTGGACAGTTTGTTACATGCTTCTATGACTCTGGGTCTATATTTTTTCCCATCAGTTTATGTTGTGCATTATATTCCACAAATGAGTGAGATCATGTGATATTTATCTTTCTCCGACTGGCTTATTTTACTTAGCAAAATACTCTCGAGTTCCATCAATGCTGTTGCAAATGTAAGAATTCCTTTTCTTTAGAGTAGTGTAGTATTCCATTGTGTAGATGTACCACAATTTTCTAATCCACTCATCTGCTGATGGGCACTTAGGCTGTTTCCAAATCCTACCAATTGTAAATTGTGCTGCTATGAACATAGGGGTGCATATATTCTTTCTGATTGGTGTTTTTGGTTTCTTGGGATATATTCCTAGAAGTGGGATTACTGGGTCATACTGTTTTCCACAGTGGCTGCACCAGTCTGCATTCCCAACAAATGTGCAAGAGGGTTCTTTTTTCTCCACATCCTCTCCAGCACTTGTTTGTTGATTTGTTGCTGATAGCCATTCTGACAGGTGTGAGATGGTACCTCTTTGTTGTTTTGATTTGCATCTCTCAGATGATTAGTAACTTTGAGCATGTTTTCATGTCTCTTGGCCTTCTGTATGTCTTCTTTTGAAAAAGTGTCTATTTAGGTCCTTTGCCCATTTTTTTTTATTGGATTGTTTATCTTCCTTTTGTTAAGTTGTATGAGTTCCCTATAAATTTTGGAAATTAATCCCTTAAAGGAGATAACATTGTCAAATATGTTTTCCCATGCTGTGGGCTTTCTTGTTGTTTTGTTGATGGTTTCTTTTGCTGTGCAGAAGCTTTTTATTTTGATGTAGTCCCATTTGTTTATTTTCTCCTTAGTTCCCATTGCCCTAGGAGCTGTATCGGTAAAGATATTGCTATAACAAATATTTGCTATTTGCTGCCTATGGTCTAGGATGTTTATGGTTTTCTATCTTACATTTAAGCCCTTTATCCATTTTGAGTTTATTTTTGTGTATGGTGTGAGTTGGTGGTCTAGTTTCACTTTTTTGCATGTATTTGACCAATTCTCCCAACACCATTTATTAGAGAAACTGTCTTGACTTCATTGTATGCTCTTGCCTCCTTTGTCAAATATTAATTGATCATAATAGCTTGGGTCAATCTCTGGGTTCTCTGCTCTGTTCCATTGGTCTATATGTCTGTTCTTGTGCCAGTGCCAGGAAGTTCTGAGAATAGTGGCTTTGTAATATTGCTTTATATCTGGTATTATGATGCCTCCAACTTTGTTCTTCTTTCTCAAGATTGTTTCCCCTGTTTGGGGGTCTTTTTTTATTTCAGATGAATTTTTGGAGAGTTTTTTTCTAAGTCTTTGAAGTATGCCATTGGTATTTTAATGGGGATTGCATTGAATCTATAGATTGCTTTGGGTAGTATGGACATTTTAATGATGTTAATTCTACCAATCCATGAACACGGTATTTTCTTGCATTTGTTTATGTCTTCCTCTATCTCTTTTTTCAGTGTCCTGTAGTTGTCTGAGTACAGGTCTTTTACTTCCTTGGTTAAATTTATTCCTAAGTATCTTAATTTTTTTGTTGCAATGGTAAATGGGTTCCAGGGCTTACCGGCAGACCCTGAACAATGGATGAATGATTACTCTAACACACGTTTCTGTGAAAGAGAGGGCTAATGCACTGTTTGGTTATCACCATCATGTAGTCATGTTCGCCTACCTCCTTTGGCTTTTATTGTCATAACAGCTTGAAGTAAAAATAATCTCTAGATACAATCATCAGGGTAAGTATCCTTAAGAAAGTATATGCTTCTACAAGGTTGGATCTTTAAAGACTAAACATAGAGCTTCTAGCAAAACACCCTGGGGGCTCAGACTTGTTTAGAAAAGTCAAGGTAGGGGCTGCCACCTTCGTCAAGTTCCCTTCAGAGGCCCCCGACCTTTTGAATAATTCTCCTTATAGACATTCCAAGCAAGTCCTGTGCTTCCCTGCAAATGGGATTGTTTGTTCTTGTTTGTTTGTTTTTTGTTTTTGTTTGTTTTTAGTTTCTATGTCTGTGAGTTAATTGCTGGTGTATAAAAAAGCCATAGATTTCTGGTTGTTAATTTTGTATCCTGCTACATTGCTGAATTCATTTATTAGATCTATAGTTTTTTGATGGAGTCTTTAGGGTTTTCTATCTACAATATCATGTCAATATTATTAATCATTCGGAAATACAAATGAAAACTATGTGACATTAACACCTTAAACCTGTTGAGGGCATGAGTGGGGGCATAGGTGTAATGTGGAGATAAGTACACATATGTAATAACTTAATCAATAAAAATTTAAAAAAACCTCACACCTGTTATGTTGGCTATTATCAAAAAGTTAAAAATAACTAGTGTTAGCAAAGATATAAAGAAAATGGAAGATTTTTCACCGTTTGTGGGACTGTAAATAGCATATCCATTATGGAAAATAATATGGAGGTTCTTCACAAAAATAAAAATAATAATTCCTTATGGCCCGGCATTCCCACTTTTGTATGTATATCAAAAGGAATTAAAATCTGTACCTCAAACTGATATCTGCATTCCTAGTGTCAATTGAAGTATTATTCATAGTTGCCAAGATATGAAAACAACCTAAGTGTCCATTGACAAAAGAATGGATAAAAAATGTGAAATGGAATATTGCTCAGCATATAAAAAGAAGGAAACTCTGCCATTTATGACAACTTGGAAAAACCTGGTGGACATTATGCTAAGTGAAATACGCATGAAACAGAAGGACAAATATCTCATGAATCTCACATATATGTGGAATTTCTTTATAAAACATCCAACACATTACAGCAATAGCAGAATGGTAGTTTCCAAAAGCTGGGGGTTGGAGAAAAGGGAAGATATTGATCAAAGGGTACAAAATTTGAGTTATAAGATGTATACGTCCTGGAGACCTAATGTACAATATGATTAGTAAAGTTTATAATAATGTATTGATACTTTAAATTTGCTAAGAGAATAGATCTTGAGTTCTCCCCACAAAAATATAGTAACTATGTGAGGTGATTGATATGTTAATTTGCTTGATTTTGGTCATCATTTCATGATGTATACATATTTCAAAATATCACCTTATAAACCTCAAATATAATATACTTAATTTTGTCAATTTTACCTCAACATAGCTATAAAAACCTTTAAAAATACTAAGTGGAGAATTGAAGTCTCCTACTATTTCTGGAGAGCTCTTTATTTCTTCCTTACATTATGGAAATGTTTGTTTCATATATTTGGGAGTTATGATGTTTGTTTCCTTCACCCTTTTTCTTAGAAAGCATGTGGATTTGGTTATTTCTGTAGATTAAAAGTGATTTTAGCTTTGATACTATTAGAAGTCAATGTGAAAAAATGAAATATATTGTTTATATAGGCTTTTTATTATAATGACTAGTAGCCCGGTGCACAAAATTCATGCACTTTAAAAGGGAACTAATTGCCCTAACCGGTTTGGCTCAATGGATAGAGCATCGGCCTGCAGACTCAAGGGTCCTGGGTTCGATTCCAGTCAAGGGCATGTACCTTGGTTGCAGGCACATCCCCAGTGGGGAGTGTGTAGGAGGCAGCTGATCGATGTTTCTCTCTCATCGATGTTTCTAACTCTATTCTGCCACCAACAATGGTTTCTTTTGGCTTCAGAGGTATTTTGTTCCAGTAGTTGGTCTTTAAGCATATTCTCTCCTCCCTGCTGTCAGAGTCCAGGGTGCAGTGAATAGGATTGCTAGCTGGCAGGCCCCTGACAGAAAACTGGCCACCTGTCGATTCCATGAGGAAAGGGTCTCCCTTTTCCCTCCTGTCAGGGTCCAGGGTGCAGGAGAATGGGGTTCCTGGCTGGCAGGCTACTGACAGCAAGCTATCCAACAGCAGATTCTGTGAGGAATGGGGCTCCCTCCTTCCTATTGTCAGGGTCTGGTTTGAAGGTCAGCCATGTCCCCTGTTGGGCCAGACCCAGAGTTCTACCACACCATGGCCTCCACCTCAGCAACCCAGGACTGGCTGCTGTTGGGCGCTCCTGGTGCCCTGAGGGTGGGTTCTTCCCTCAGGCCACACAGGAAACAGCTGGAGAGGGCGCAGCCCTTGGCAAAGAGACCCAGGATACAGTGGGTCCATGCTCTGAGGATGGGTTCCTGCCTCAAACCTGCCCTCACTGGAAGCAGCTCTGGGAAACAGCTCAGGGGAGGGCAGTCATTGCCAAGACAACCCCTGTAGGACTGACTTCCTTCCACTTGGTCGCGATTCTGATGGTCGTGATGAACACCACCCATGGTTTTTATATAAGTAGACTAGAGGCCCAGCACACAAAATTCATGCACAGGTATGGTCCCTAGACCTGGCCTGCAATCAGAGTCATCTCCCTGGCTGCCTGCAGTCAGCCCCACCCCCAGCCATCACCCAACCCCGGATCCCCATTCACCATCTGGCAATCAGAGTTTGCTGGCCAGGGGGAGGGACCAAGCTTGCCATTCCTGCCAGCTTGCCAGCCCCGCCTCTGCCACAGGTTGCCTTCTGTGTGTGGGGTGACCAGCTGGGTGATGGCTTTGGCCTGGTGCCTCCCGCATCCCCCAACACCCAGCCCTGGCTCCCCATTTGCCATCAGACAATTGGAGGCTGACAGCCAGGGGGAAAGACCAAGAGGTTAGCCATTCCTGCCTGCTCACATGCCATTGCTGCCTGCTTTCTGCCCCTTCCCCCTCTAAGCACCCCCCCCCGTGTGTGGGGTGACCAGTGGGGCAGGTGCCTTGGCCTGGTGTTGCCCGCATCCCCTGCCAACCAGTCCCGGTTCCCTGGTCACCATTGGGTGATCAGAACCTGACAGCGGGGGGAAGGGACCAAGAGGTGGTCAGTGCACCTCATAGTGAATGGTCGAATGGTCATTCTGATCATTTCGTTATTAGGGACAATTTGCATATTACCCTTTTATTACATCAGATAATGCAGTCACTACATAAACTATAAAAATGTATTATAAAGCATAGATTCTGTTTTCAACTCTGATATTGCTAAAAGTATAACTAGTGTTGGCAATCATATGACTAGTTCAAAGGGATTGTTATTTCACCACCACTATAAAAGTTCAAGAGCGTTTCACTACAATAATTAACTCCTTATCTTAGGGAAAATACTAATCAGTGCTCTACCAATAAGTTTCTTAAAATATCTTATAAAGAAAAAAAAAAAGAAACATTCTTTCTTCTTTCCTATAGATCATGAATCTATTTCATACAAAAGACACAAGTTCCTTAGATATAAATAAAAGGAGGAAGCATAAAAAAAACCTTTATACTATTTAAAATTGAAGTATCATTCACATTGGTATTTTCACATTCAATTTTTAAAAAAATCACTTCATGTGAATAATTTCTCTTTTCCTTTAAAATGATAGCCTGGGCCTTCATATGCTTAGGAAAAAATTTCTGGAAACTTCTTTTAAGTGGCAGGATTTAATTTTAGCTCTTAGAACTGTATTTAGCTTTAATAATTTTGTACCTTATGGTTCTTAAATAATGACTCATTAGACATATGTCAATTGCATAATTCTAACAAAGCTGAATTACTGAACAGTCGCTGTGTTTTTAAAATTAGTATTGACATTTTTGCCCATGTAGCAGTATCAGAAAAGGTCATGAAAAGATAAATAGTATCTGCTAGAATATCATAGGAGAAAAGGGTATAGAAAAGTTTTAATTGAAACTCTAAGACATTACACAAGGTATAATCAAGCAGTAAAATGATCTTGTCCATTGACTCAGACATTGATAAAAGTATTATTCTTGTTCTAACTATAGAAAGGAGAAAAGGGAAAGCATTTTAAAAAAGATTTAACTTTAACAGTAGAGACTGAAAATCTTGCATCACTTGTGACTTGAATAAAGGATACAAAAACTGGGGATAAAATATGGTTTAAAGTGTTACTATTGTATAGGACTATTCTCCTTCAAGCTTGGCTGTTAATTATGTGATATAGAAAAATAATATAATTCTCTCTTGTTGAATGTGGTCAGACCCATCATTTGCCATAAAAAAATTGCTGTTAGCTTTATCGACATTTACAGTAGTTCATTTTCTGAAAGTCTTTGAGTAATTAATATTGATGTTCATATTTTGTTCAGAAAGTTTATAACTTTATTAATTTAAACCAATTTTTATTCCTTCTGGAGTAAATATGAAGGAAGGCTGTTGGAATTACCAAGAATCCTCAAACATTTGAACTCATGTATTAAATAGTATCATAGGTTATTGATGGTTAATTTATGCATGCTTATGATTAATAAAGATTATGAATTGATATAAGCTTTGTAATTACTACTGGTTCCAAATGATCCCTTGATATTCCCAGAACAATATGAGTTATTACTACTGGGAGGTCACTTCCAAACTGGAAGTTCTGAGTGTTATTCTTTGTTGGAAGCTGGTTAAGATTTTCAAACACAACTTAATTCCAGATCTGTCTTTATTTGGTTAATTAAAGAAACTACTTCTTCTTCATTACTGAGAAGTAAAGATCAAAATTAGTAGTTTAACTAAGAAGATTCTTGGTAACATGGAGAAAGTAAAGATTCAAGGTATCTGTAACTTCTGAAGAGCAAATGCAAAACAAACAGACACAAATAAACTTTCCTGAAGATAAGAATAACCTGGGGCTCGTTTTAAAATTTTTAATTCCCACCTAGTACTCTCTCCTACAGATTTGGATTCAGCTGGTCTAGTGTGAAGCCCATAAATCAGTGTTTTAAATAACCACTAATGATTTTTTAAATCAAGTAAAATTGAGAAATCATTTCTTAGCAAAATGAGCATTGCACTACAAAAAGAATATGAGTTTTGAAGTCTGGCAAACACGGGTTCCAATGTCAGATCTATTATTTAGTAGTTAGATGACTAGGAGAATTATTTGAATTCTCTAATCCTCAATGTTCATATCTATACAATGAGGATAAAGACACTTATTTCACAAGTTGTGTGTATTTATATACTATTACATGTGTATGTGTGTATGTATGTATGTGTGAAGATTAAAATATTAGCACATGTAAAAGTCTTAAGAAACACTAATCTCCTAAAACATATACTTTATTCATAAAGATATAGTAGCTTTATGGATGATATTATAATGTTTGTGTTACTTTATCAAAAAGTGCCTTCATACTTTCCAACTTTTTTTTTAGAGATAAAAAAAATTGATTTCAGAGAGGAAGGGAGAGGGAGAGGGGAGAGAGAGAGAAAGAGAGAGAGGGAGAGAGAGAGGGAGACAGAGAGAGAGAGAGAGAGAGAGAGAGAGAGAGAGAGAGAGAGAGAGAAACATCAATGATGAGAGACAATCATTGATCGGTTGCCTTTTGCACTCCCCCTACTGGCGATCAAGCCTGCAACCTGGGCATGTTCTCTTGACTGGAATCGAACCTGAGACCCTTCAGTCTGCTGTCTTCAGTGGCCGGCGCTCTATCCACTGAGCCAAAAGAGCTAGGGCAGAAATGAAAATTTCATTGATCAGTTTATTCATCTATGTTCCAAGTAATGTTTTCTTCTAAGGTTTTTATGGTTTCATGACTTAAATTTAAATCTTTCTTTCCATTTTGAGTTCATTTTTGTATATGGTATAAGTTGGTGGTGTAATTTCATTTTTAAAATCTTTATTGGCTTATTACAGGTCTTTTATCTCCTTGGTTAAATTTATTCCTAGGCACCTTATGTTTTTGTTTTGTTTTGTTTTTGTAGCAATAGTAGATAGTTTCTTTTTCCTAGTTTCTTTTTCTGAAAGATAGTTATCTATATACTAGGGGCCCGGTGCATGAAATTCGTGCACTGGGTGTGTGTGGGGGTGTCCCTCAGCCTAGCCTGCCCCCTCTCACATACTGAGAGCCCTCAGGCGTTGACCCCCATCACCCTCTAATCGCAGGCCTGGGTAGGGGACACTCATTTCCCCCCATCACTGGTTCTGCCCCCAGCCCAGGCCTGATGCCTCTGGCCCAGGCATCAGGCCTGGGCAGGGGACCCCCAGATCCCTCCAATTGCTGGCTCTGCCCCTTGCCCAGGCCTGATGCCTCGGCGAGAGGCGTAGACCCCCATCACCATCCGATCACCTGATCGGCCCCTTGCCCAGGCCTGACGCCTCCGCCAGAGGTGTCAGGCTTGAACAGGGGACCCCCATCTCCCCCCGATCACTGGCTCTGACCCCCGCCCAGGCCTGAGGCCTCTGGCCCAGGAATCATGCCTGGGCAGGGGACCCCCATCTCCCTCTGATCTCTTGCTCCACCCCCCGCCCAAGCCTGACGCCTCTGGCCCAGGCATCAGGCCTGAGCAAGGGGACCATCATATCCCCCAATCCCCAGCTCCGCCCCCCACCCAGGCCTGATGCCTCGGCCAGAGGAGTTGACCCTCATCACCCTCCGATCACCAATCACCAGATGGGCCCCTTGACCAGGCCTGAGGCCTCCGGCAGAGGTGTCAGGCCTGGGCAGGGGACACCCAGCTCCCCGCGGTTGCAGGCTCCGCCCCTGCCCAGGACTAATGCCTCTGACCTAGGCGTCCAGCCCGGGCAGCGGGGACCTGCAGTGGCAGCGGGGGTCGCCGCGATCCCGCGGGCTCCGTCCCAGCCCCTGCAGGACGCCTCTGGCTGAGGCGTCCTGCCCGGGCAACGGGGACCCACAGCTGCAGCGGCCCTGCGATCGTGGGCTCCGCTTTAGGCCCAGGCAAGGGACCCCTAGCTCCTGGGACTGCCAGCTTCGACCTTGCCCAGCTCCCATCGCTGGCTCCACTCCTACTTCCTGCTATCACTGGCCAGGGCAGAAAAGGCACCTGATTCTCCGATCATGGCTGGGGGGCAAGGCAAAGGCGGCCCCAGGGCCGCCTTTGCCTTGCCCCCCAGCTCTTAGCTCCCCCCTGGGTTTCCGATCACTGTCAGTGGCAGGGGGCTTCTTCCTGCTTTCCCTTTCACCTCCCTGCATTGTGCTTACATATGCAAATTAACCGCCATCTTGTTGGCAGTTAACTGTCAATCTTAGTTGGCAGTTAACTGCCAATCTTAGTTGGCAGTTAATTTGCATATAGCCCTGATTAGCCAATGAAAAGGTAGCATCGTACGCCAATTACCATTTTTCTCTTTTATTAGTGTAGATATAAAACCCTAATATGCAAATAGACAAAATGGCAGAAAAAACAAACAATGGAACAACCAGTTGCTATGATGTGCTCTGACCACCAAGAGCAGTACGCAGACATGGCGGTGTCAGCAGCAGGTGGCAGAGCATGGAACATGGTGGACATTGGCCATGACAGGATGGTGGAACAGGTGAGTGGGGGCACCCAGACTGCTGGGAGCTGGTCCATCCTTGTTGCTTGACACAGTCGCTGCAGGGAAGAAACATCTGCACAGCATATGTTTCAAGGGACCTGGCATATATGGCATACTGTTCTTAATATGTTTGCTCACCTTCTTGGCACCATGTGTTTTAACCAAGGTCACCTCTCTAGAAAGGTTGTTTCCCCAGGTAGGAATTTTCCCCTGAAGTTAGGGGGGGGAATAAAACCCCTTAACTAAGTGTCAGGCGGATAGTTAATCACTTTAACTAAGAACAATCATGCTTAAGCTACATAATCTTTACTCCCTGGAATGGAGATAAGAAATGCCCTAACCTTTGGAATAGCGATTGATAGGATTGGAATCAACTGGTATAAATACAGATGTAACAAGACAACAAGACTCAGAACCTAGAGACAGAACCTAGCGAGAGAACCTGGCTGAAGAACCTAGAGACAGAACCTGGCTACAGAACCTGGATAGAACATGGCAAGAGAACCTGACTAGAACCTGGTGACTGAACCTGGAGACTTAACCTGGCTGGATAACCTGGACAGAACCTGGCTGGAGAACCTAGCAAGGGAACATGGCTACAGAACCTGCCTGGAGAACCTGGAGAACCTGGCTGGAGAACCTAGCAGCAAGAGATCATGGACACAGAACCTGGCTGGAGATCCTAACCAGAACTTGGCTAGAGATCCTGGCTAGGCTTCGAACCAACTGAACGCTGTCTCTGTGTCATCCCTTCTTTGCTGACTCCATCCACACCTTTGGGGACCCATGGACCTGATGGGGTTGGACCCCAGGACCAGACCAAGGTGGGGTACTGGTTGCTGTCACTGGGGCGAGCCTCTGATGGTTACTGAAAATTCTTTGCTCCTGCACCCTGAAGTCCTGCCTGGTGCTCTTACCCACTACCGGGATGAGAGCCAGCACTCTCATCCACTGCCAGCACCCAGTGCCAAACCTGAGCACTTGGTGCCATCAATGGATGCGAGTGGCAGTTTCCAGCCATGATCACACCTCAGGGCTTCTCCACTACCCCCTGATCCTGAGGGTGATTGGGGCTGGCAGCTGCTTCTTGCATCTGCTGTTGGTGAGGGCCCTGTTCTCACCTGCTTCCGGCACTGGAGCCACTGCTTGCACCCGCTGGAGGCATGTTGCACTGGTACCGATTGCTCAGCGCCATCAGTGGGTATGAGCGATAGATGCCAGCCCTGATCGCCCCTGAGGGCTTCTCCATCTCCCCCAGCTCCTGAGGGGTGATTGGGGCAGCAGCTGCCACTCATACCTGCTGCTGGTGCTAGTCCCAATTGCTCAGTGCCTTCAACAGGTGTGAGCCATCAGCACATGGGAGCAGCAGTGGTGGGAGCAGGGCTGCTGGAAGACAGGGGACCAGGGGTCATGGCAGGAGGGGACAGGCAGCAGCACAGAGGATGTGCCAAGACCCACCCCTCTGCCCACTGCAGCCTCGCAGCCCACAGTTCCTTTCAAGGTGCACAATTTTGTGTGCTGGGCCCCTAGTCCTATATAATAAAAACCTAATATTCAAATTGACTGAAAGGTGGAATGACCAGTTGCTATGATGTGCATTGACAACTAGGGGCAGACACTCAATGCTGGAGCTGCCCCCTGGTGGTCAGTGCACTCCCACAGGGTGAGCGCTGCTCAGCCAGAAGCCCTGAGCCAGGCTCATGGCTGGTGAGCACAGCAGGGGTGGCAGGAGGCTCATCTGCCTCCCTGGCAGGCAGACATCCTCCGAGGGTCCTGGACTGTGAGAGGGCACAAGACAGGCTGAAGAACCCACACCCCAGTGCATGAATATCATGCAACAGGCCTCTAGTTGGTATATAAAAATGGCATGAATTTATGTTTGTTGATTTTTGTATCCTGCAACTTTGCCAAATTCATTTATTAGATCTAGTATATTTTTTTGTAAAGTCTTTAGGGCTTTCTATATACAACATCATGTCATCTTCAAATAATGATAGTTTTACTTCCTCCTTTCCAATGTGAGTGTCTTTTGTTTCATCTTCTTGTTTGATTGTTGTGGCTAGGACTTCTAATACTATGTTGAATAACAGTGGTGAAAGTGGACATCCCTGATTTGTCCCTCTTCTTAAGGGAAACATTTTAGTGTTTGCCCATTGAGTAGGATGTTCGCTGTAGGTTTTCATATATGGCCTTTATTATGTTGAGGTATGATTCCTCAATTCCCACTTTGTTGAGAATTTTTATCATATCTGTGGGATTTTATTGAATGCTTTTTCTGCATCTATTGTCATGATCATGTAATTTTCATCTTTCATTTTATTAATGTAACTAGAGGCCCGGTGCACAAAAATTTGTGCACTCGGGGGGGTCCCTCAACCTGGCCTGTGCCCTCTTGCAGTCTGAGACTCCTCAGGGGATGACCACCTGCTGGCTTAGGCCCACTCCCTGGAGGATTGGGCCTAAGCTGCCAGTCAGACATCCCCCTGGCAGCCTGGGAATCCTCAGAGTACGTCCACTTGCCAGCAGGGAGCAGGCCTAAGCTGCAGTTGGACATCCTTATTGCTGCTGAGGAGGTAGGAAAGGCTCCCACCACCACCTCCGTACTGGCAGCCGTCAGCCTGGCTTGTGGTTGAACAGAGCTCCCTCTGTGGGAGGACACCGACCACCAGGGGGCAGCTCCTGCATTGAGCATCTGCCCCCTGGTGGTCAGTGTGTGTCATAGTTACCAGTCTTTCCCAGTCGTTCTGCTGTTAGGGTCAATTTGCATATTACCCTTTTATTATATAAGAGTGCCTGGCCAGCATGGGTGAGGGGCTAATGGCTGTTTGCAGGCTGGCCACAGCCCCTCTAGGGTGAGGGTCCTGCTGGGTTGCCTGGCCATTCTGAGTGAGTGGCTGACAGCAGTTTACAGACTGGCCAAGCCCCCCAGCAGGGGCCATCACCCCATGAGGGTGTTGCCAGCCTGGGTCAGTGGCTGATGGCTGTTTTCAGGCTGGCCACAGCCCCTTCAGGGTGGGGATCCCCGATGGGGTGCCTAGCCATCCTGGGTGAGTGGCTGATGGCTGTTTTCAGGGTGGCCACAGCCACTTCAGTGTAGGGGTCCCCCCTGGGGTGCCTAGCAAGCCTGGGTGAGGGGCTGATGGTGTTTGCAGGCTGGCCACAGCCCCTCAATTTGAGAGTCCTCACTAGGGTGCCTGGCCATCCTGGGTGAGGGGCTGAAGGCTATTTGCAGGCTGGCCACAGCCCCTTCAGGGTGGGGGGTCCTGCTGGGGTGCCTGGCCAGTCTGGGTGAAGGGCTGAGGGCCGTTTTCAGGCTGGCTAAGCCCCCCAGCTGGGACCCTCACCCCATGAGAGTGTGGCCAGCCTGGGTGAGGGGCTGATCACTTTTTGCAGGCTGGCCACAGCCCCAGACACCCAAGCTCCCAGTGGAGGCTGGCTGGAAGCAGGTATCTGGGATTTATTTGTCTTCTATAATTGAAACTTTATTGCCATGAGTGGAGGCCACAGCTGTCTCATGGCAGGCAGGAAGCTTGGCTTCCTTCATCACCCAGGCAACCAAGCCTACTGCTTGCTCCAGCTCCATGGCTGCTGGCCGCCATCTTGGTTGGGTTAATTTGCATATAGTCGCTTTGATTGGTTGGTGGGCGTGACTTGGGGCATAGCAAAGGTACGTTCAATTAGTATCTGTGTCTTTTATTAGTGTAGATGTAGCACAATTATTGATTTTCATGTATTGTACTAACCTTTCATTTCTGGAATAAATCCCTCTTTAGCATGGTATATGATTTTGTTTAATGTATTGCTGGATTCAATTTACTAGTATTTCGTTGAGAATGTTAGTATCCATATTAGGCTATAATTTTTTGTGTGCCTTTTTCTGATTTTGGTATTAGGACAATGTTAGTCTTTTAAAAAGAACTTGTAAGTCTTCCTTACTTTTGGATCTTTTGGAATATTTTGAGGAGAATTGGTATTAGTTCTGTAAATGTTTGCTAAAATTTGTCTGTGAAGCCATCAGCTGTCTGGTCCAGAACTTTTATATGCTGGAATTTTTTTTTATTACTGCTTTGATTTATTTCATTAGTTGTTATTGGTCTATTCAAGTGTTCTGCTTCTTCATGATTAAGTTTTGGAAGATTGTATGTTTTTAGGAATTTATCCATGTCTATTTTGTTGGCATATAGTTGCCCATAATGGTTTCTTATTATCTTTTGTATTTCTATGATGTCAGTTGTTACCTTTCCTCTTTCATTTCTGATTACATTTATTTGGGTTTGCTCTCTTTGTTTCTTGATGAATCTGGTTAAAGTTTCATCAATTTTTTTTTCTGTCAAAAAATCAGCTTTTAGTTTAGTTTTGTTTTTTGATCTTTTGCACTATTTTTTGTTTGTTTTTAGTTTCTATGTCACTTATTTCTACTCTAATTTTTATTAGTTCTTTCCTTCAACATATGCTGGGCTTTACCTGTTGCTCTCTTTCCAATTCTTTCAGATATAGGGTTGGATTGTTTACTAGAGATTTTTCTTTTTTTTTTTTTTTTTTTTTTTTTTTTTTTTTTTTTTTTTTTGAAGGAGGCCTGCAATGCTATGAACTTCCCTCTCAGGACTGTTATTTCCCATAGATTTGGGGTGATTGTGTGTTCATTTTCATTTGTTTCCAGGTAATTTTTTTTCTTACTTGATCTCATTGGTAACCCATTCATTGATTAAGAACATGCTAATTAGCCTCCATGTGTTTGAGTATTTTTTACCTTTTTTTATATTTGTGATTTCTTGTTTCATGCTATTGTGGTCATAAAAGATGCTTAATATGTTATCAACCTTCTTAAACTTATTGAGACTTTTTTTGTCTAACATGTGTTCTATCTTTGAGAATCTTCATGTGTACTTGAGAAGAATGTGTATTCTGCTGCTATGGGATGAAATGTTCTATAAATATCAATATTCCATATGATAGGCAGTGTTATTTAAGGTCACTGTTTCCTTTTTTATTTTTGTCTGAAAGATCTCTCTTTATGACAATTGTGTATTAAATTCTCCTACTGTGACTGTATTGGTGTTGATCTCTCCCTTGAAGTACACCAAAAGTTGTTTTATATGCTTAGGTGCTCCTATATTGGGTGTATATACATTTGTAAGGTTTTATATCCTCTTGTTGGGTTGATCCCTTTATTATACATAGTGATCTTCTTTGTCTCTTTTATGGCCTTTGTTTTGAAGTCTATTTTGTCAGATACAAGTATTGCTACTGCAGCTTATTTTTGTTTCCATTTTCATGCAATATTTTTCTATCCCTTCACTTTCAGGCTGTGAATATCTTTTGTTCTGAGGTGGGTCTCTAATAGATAGCATATATATCATGTCTTATTATCCATTTGGCTACCCTGTGTCTTTTGATTGGAGCATTTACTCCATTTATATTTAAGGTTATTATTGATAGGTACTTATTTATTGCCATTTTATGCATTTGTTCCCCTTTTTCTCTATTTCTTTATCTTCTTACAGCTGTACCTTTTGCATTTCTTTCAATGCTTATTTGGTGGTAATGAATTCCTTTAGTCTTCTTGTGGGGAAAACTCTTTATTTCTCTCTCTATTTTAAATGATATCCTTATGAATAGAGCAGTCTTGGTTGCAGGTTCTTGCTTTTCATTACTTGTGTATTTCATGCCAATCCCTTCTTGCATGAAGTTTTTTCTGTTGAGAAATCAACTGACAGCCTTATGGGAACTCCCTTGTAGGTAACTGACTGTTTCTCTCTTGTTGCCTTTAAGATGCTCTCTTTATGTTTAGTCTGGTCATTTTAATTATGATGTGTCTTGGTGTGGATCTCTTTGTGTTTATTATGTGTGGGACTCTGTGTTTCCTGAAATAATGTGATTTTTTTTTCACCAGGCTGGGGAAGTTTTTTGTCATTATTTCTTTAAACAGATTCTCTATATCTTGCTTGCTTTCTTCTCATTCTGGTACCCCTATGGTGCAGACATTATGTTTCATGTTGTCCCAAAGTTCCCTTAAGCTATCCTTCTTTTCATTATTTTGTCTTTTTTTCTGTTCTGATTGACTGATTTTTTTCTATCCTGTCTTCTAATTCACTAATTCAGTCCTCTGCATCACCTAGTCTAATGACTACTCCTTCCAGTAATTTTTGTATTTCAGACATGGCATTCTTCATTTCCACCTGGTTATTTTTCATGGTTTCTATGTCCTTCTTCATCCTGCTGTTTTCACTAAGTTCTTCAGCATCCTTATAACCATTACTTTGAACTCTCTATCTGATAAATTGCTTGTCTCCATTATATTTAGCTCTTTTTCTTGCGTTCCCTCCTGTTCTTTCATTTGTGATCTGTTTTTTGTTTGTTTGTTTGTTTTTCTCCACATTTTGGCTGTCTCTGTGTTTGTTTCTATGTTTTAGATAGCACTGCTATGACTCCCAGTTTTGGTGGGATGGCCTATTGAAGTAGGTATCCTATGGCTCTCAGTTGTGCAGTCTACTTGATAGCCTGAGCTGGGTACTCTAGGAATGTTTCTTGTATGGGTTGTTAGGACCCATTTTTGGTAATTATATCTCAATTGCTGATGACTCTTTTGTAGTTGGCATCATCCCTCATACCGGCTGACTATAAGGCTCAATCCTGCCCCAGACATGTAAACTATTGTGCAAGTAGTCTCAAGGTTTCTAGATGGGCTGAGTGGCACAATTTTTAACCCTTCAGGCTTGGAATTTATAGAGGTAAACCTTTCTCACCATGTCTGAGATGCTATGCAGGGGTTGTTCTTGGGTCTTGAGCCTGCCAAGATCCACCTTTGGATATGCAGTTTGTGTTTCTAGTTGGGTAGAACTCTGCTGTGGACTGAGGCCCACCACTCATTGTGTTGGTTCTGGGTTCTTTTGGATGTGTTTCAGATGCAGATTGCTATCATATGTTGTGTGTAACTGCTCTTGGGCTTCCTGTTCACTGTGTCTGCATCTGCTAGGCTTGTGTGTTTGTGGGAGGGGCCAATCTGTGTAAATGGATCAGCTTCTTTTAGCTTAGAGTTGGAGGTAGATCTGTGGTTGGACCCAGGCTCCCTGAGGTCTGCCTCCACCTATCAGCTACTCTGCCACCTCCCTGAGGTTCCCTGATCTTTTTCCAGAGCCTTCTGACAAGAGTCTGCAGGATGGACTCACGCTAGCTAGCTTGAGTTAGTAGGCCCTCTGCTTAGAGGTTATGTAGTCAGGCACTCAATGAGAATAAATTAATCTCTGCTTCAAAGCCAGACTCCTTAGTCTCTACCAGAGATTCCAACTCTTGTTCCCCATATGGGGGTATGCTTCAGGTTTTGTTTGGTACAGCCTAACTTATCTCTGCAGGAGCTGATTCAGCTGCCCTGGGCTCAGGTGGACTGATCAAAAAGTCTCCTATTGAGGGTATTGTAGGCCCAGCCCTCAGGAGGGAGCTAAGCACTGACTCCTTTTCCAAGATAATAGCCTCTGAGGGTCTCACACTTAGAATATCCCACTCTGAGCTGCTCTTCCTTCCCCCAGAGAATTGTATTCAGTGTGGGTATCCAGAACTTCACAGAGCTGAACCAATCAGTCTTTTGTTGCGGGTGGTGTTTTAAGCTTGCAGGAGGCAGAGATGGGTTCTACCTCTCCTTCTTTGGGCTGTCTTTCAGAACTAACAGAGAGGTGGGATAAGTCTCCCCACCATGTAGTTACAGAGCCCAACACTCTCCCACGGTCTCCCAGATAGAAGCCTCCCCAGGGGGTATAATTCAACAGTCCGACTGCTGCACAGAATCCATGCCCTTGCACTGCCAGTCCAAGCAGGAGGGGTTAGAAAATTAGCCTGGCTCAGGACTATGATCTCTCCACATGGCTGTTTTCAGTTAAGGGTGGGCAGGGCGGGCACCAAAATGCCCAGCTTCACTCGTGCTCCAGACTCTCCTCAGTGTGGACCAAAATTTCCCAACCTGTGCTGATACCCTGTGCAACCAACCCAGAAGATTGGGGTTATGCTAGTATGGGAAGCTCCACAGTTGAGGTGGGTCCTTTCCCCCTTTACTTATGCCAAACAGCTTGGTCATTGACTAGGTTTCTGACCAATGTAGAGGAGGGTCTCTCAAAGTCACTGCAGGGTGCAGCCCATGGGCCTCTCCATTGGACCCAAACACCACAGTGCAGTCTTTCCAGCAGTCAGAGTCCATGCAAACTACTCAGTCTGGGGCTGCTAACAATAGGAGTGCACCATCACTGGAAAGGTGCAGTCCCAGTCTCCAAGGCAGAAAAAATTCCTCTGGTTCCCTTTGCCTGATGATATGCAGGCACTCCTTTCCATCTCTGATGCTCTGGGTTTGGGATCCCTGTGTGAAGTTGAGTCCCCTTACTCCCAAGGGGAGGGAGCTTTGCAGCCAATATCATTTGGGCTGAGACCCACCACACCTGCTCCAAACCTCCTTTTTATGAACCCCCTCCTCTTACCAGTCTATTTACATGGTTTCTTCAGTGCTCCTTAGATATAATATCTATTCTCACTTTCTTGTAAATGGCAATTCCCCATTTTGAAGCAAATCAGTCTTTTCCTTTATATTAATAGTACAATGAGGAGCAAAGCTGACTGAGAACTACTGTACTTAATATTAATGCTGTATTACTTTTTAAGGTCATTTATGCCAATGTCACCAAAACTACAGTGAATTTTATTATTTATGCTAACCCTCCCCATGTTCTCTCAAAGCTTTCTTGAAACTTAGTTGAAAAAGTCTACTTAAACTGGTTGCATTTTATCAGCAACATCACATACCACAGAAACAGTCAATTAGTCCACAGATGTTGGGACAGCACAAGACATTAACTGTCGAAGTAAGTCTCTTTAACTACCGGCTATTTGCATGCAAAACAGGCCTCCCTGTTGAGACCACAAAAGTAAACACATTTTTTAAGAAAAAAGTACTGGATTAAGCAATGACAGAACTATGTTTGTCTTTCTTTACTTGTCACAAATTACTTAATTTGTCTTTATGCATCAATAATACCAGGGAACTCCATAATATATAGAACAACTAGTGGCTCAGTGCATGAAATTTGTGCACGGTAAAAGGGAATTAATTAAAGAAAATATTTTAATATTGCTGTTTGCCCTTTCTCTATAATGCAGCGATTTTCAACCTGTGGGTCGTGACCCCTTTGGCAGTCGAACGACCCTTTCACAGGGGTCGCCTAAGACCATCCTGCATATGAGATATTTACATTATGATTCATAACAGTAGCAACATTACAGTTATGAAGTAGCAATGAAAATAATTTTATGGTTGGGTCACAACATGAGGAACTGTATTTAAAGGGCCAGAAGGTTGAGAACCACTGCTATAATGGAAGTGTCAGAGATGAAAGGGAATTAGTAAAATGTATATGAAAATAATATATAAATAAATAAACAATAACAGAATGATATAACAACAACAAAGACATGACATAAAAACAACAAAAACATGAAATGAAAACAACAAAAACATGATATAATAACAACAAAACATGATATAAAAAAACATTAATGCAAACAATGACTGATAAAGTGATTAAACTTATTCGAACATCTCCCTGTATACCACATTAAGAGTGAAAACACTTTCAGAGTGCTTGACTAATTTCCCTTGTCATGAAGTATTTATAACTTTAACTTTTACGTCACATGCTCTTCCAACTCAAGAGAAAGCAACATATAACTGATCATGTGCGAAATTGAGTTCAAGTAGGAATATGCCTACTCTGTCTAGGGTTTGTCCTTGTGATTTATTAATAGTAATTGCAAATGCTGGCATCATGGGAAACTGTCTTCGAATTAATTTAAATGGGAGGCTAGTGTCAGATGGGGAGAAATCAATTCTTGGAATCAGAACAACCTCTCCCTCTGTAGATTTGGTTAATACTTCAGCTTTGATATGTTAAGTCATAATCTTTTGATAATAAATCTAGTACCATCACAAAGACCCCATTTACTATTAGGATTTCTCAATAGCATGATGATTTCACCTACTTTCAATTTTAATTTATGAAGAAGTAATACATTCTTGAAGGAGTAATACTATTAAGAAATTTGATGGGAAAATTTACCTTTTCACTATCATCTGTTGAGTCCATAGAATCATCACTCAAATATGTGTGAAAATCTCTATCTAGTATATCCAAAATTTATTCATTTAATTTTTGAACATGCTCATTTTTTGGACAAAGAATTGCACATTTAGATATATTTTTAATATTATCTATAGATACACTATTTCCAAAGGTAGCTTCAATAGTAGATCCATTACAAATCATTTCACAGGGGATTTCAATAATATCCATTCCTAAATGAAAACTGCTATCAAGTTTGCCATCTCCAAGTTTTACTAACCATCCACTATAAGCAGAATCCTCTGACCTCATATTTGTTTTAAGAGACAACTTTCTGAAACATTACATCCCCAAACATTACAGTATTTTAAACTGGTTTGTACTATGGCTGATTGCATAACATGCAGTGCAATACTGAGACAGTGTCGAAAATCTCCTTCAAGAAGGAGAACTTTCCTGCCAAATACAACATTCAGACTCGCAGCCTAGCCAGGTTCAGTCTTTATTCTCCTGTTACATCTGTATTTATACCAATTGATTTTAATCCTATACATTCTATTCCAAAGGTTAGGGCATTTGTTATCTCCATTCCAAGGTCACTAATCTATTGTTCTGTTAAGCTACAAGGAAGTAACTGAAGGAGATTATCCTAAGTAAAGATTATGTAGCTTAAGCGTGATTGTTAGTAATTAAAGTGATTGACTACCCACCTGGCACTTAGTTAAGGGGTTTTACTGATTTATTCCCTTCCTTAGTCCTGTTAATCCCTAACTCCAGGGAAAAATCCCCACCTGGGGAAACAACCTTTTTCATAGAGGTGACCTTGGTTAAAACACATAGTGCTAAGAAGGGGAGCAAACATATTAAGAACAGTATGCCATATATGCCAGGTCCCTTGAAACATATGCTGTGCAGATGTTTCTTTCCTGCAGTGACTGTGTCAAGCAGCAAGGATGGACCGGCTTCTGGCGAATTCCCCCTTTTTTATTTTTTAAATAATAGCGCATGTAAATCAGTGGCCACCTCTCAGATTGGGTTGTTTAAGGCTGGGAGAAGACTGAGAAGCAATGAGAGTGAGCATAGCAATAAACATAGTGGATGGAGTGCACACAAAGCCTTTGTTCCTGTAGAAAGTTGCTGGCCTCTTCAGTCAAAGATTTCAGCTGTCTATAAGTCAGTGGTTTTGTTGTCCTCCTTGATCTGGCTAGCGGGCTGCATCGCTGGCAATAGGCTTTCTTAAGCGTCAGCGCGTTGAATGGTTCGATAAATGGGCCCATCAGGGCTCTGCTTGATGGTTGGGTCGGCGTCTGGGGAAGAGTCAGCTGTGCCCTCTGGTTCGGCTGATGTGGATGATACCAGAGAGGAGGAGCATGAGGTGGAGATGGAGGGCGGTGAGACATAAGGTCGGACTAGACGGTCTGGAATCCACACAGGTGAGTCTGCGTCCGGTAGAAATATACAAGCATATCCTCTCCCCCAGGTTAAAAGTCCTGAAAGTAATTCTCTCCATTTGACGAGGGCTTTAGATTTAGTTAGATCAGGGTTCCAATCTCTGTACATCAGGGAATTTCCCTCAGAATCTACATTTAGTATATTAATTACAAATAGAGTATGTTGTAGAACATGATGAGGAGAGGAATATTTAAACTCATTTTCTTGTAATTTTTGGTAACAGGAGTAATTGGGCAATTCTCTAGTTTGGCTGAATGTGTATAGTTGTGGTGGGCAGGGAAAGTAAAATCTGTATTTCTCCTGAGTAGTCTGCATCAACAACTCCTGGGATGACTAAGATCCCCTGTAACAAGGTGGAGCTCCATCCTGATATTAAACCTACAGTTCCTTCAGGCAGTGGCCCAGACACTCCTGTAGGAATGGCTGCTAATGGCGAGTCTGGGGTTAGTATTTCATGGGTGGTGGAACTGAGGTCTAATCCTGCACTGCTTGGGTTGCCCTGAAGAGGGCACTGACAGATTGAAATTTGCAAAAGGATTGAGGGTTGATGCCCCTATTATTGCAGGGTCCTAGGGCTGGCCCCCTCTCAAGTTTCCCGATTGAGGTGATGGGATAGAATCTCCTTGGGAGCGGTTTGTAGAGTTTAAAGGCTGACCATTTTTATGGTATTTTGATCTACATTCCTTTGCCCAATGGAATCCTTTCTGACATCATGGTAAAACAGTTTTTGGAGGATTAATATTATTCCCTGATGTATTTCCAGGCTGTTGAGGAGCTTGCCATCTGGCCTGAGTATTATTATTTTTATCTGGGCATTCTCTGCTAAAGTGCCCAGGTAAGCCATAAGAGTAGCAGTTCATATTTCTTTTATTAACTGTATTATTGCTGGCTTGTCCTATTCCCTGTACATATTGAATATATGTCTTCCCATTGAGGGCTGCAGCTATAGCTACACCCTGTATAAATGCTGGACTTACAACAGCACACTATTTTTATAAAATCTTTTATAGTTCCTGTTCTGTGAATTGGCCTTAATAAAGCCTGGCAGGTATTTATTAGCATTTTCAAAAGCCAGTTGTTTGATTGGGATGTTGGCAGCCTCTTCACTAGTGATTACTCGCTTGACTGCCTGTATGAGGCGAGAAAGGCAATCCTGATACGGTTCCTCGACCTTCTGTTTAACCTCTGTAAGGGTGGTTGTTTTTCCTGCTGTACAAGGTAGGGATTTCCAGGCATTTACTGCACAACTGGTTACTTTTATAAGTGCCTCTTTGGGCATATACATTTGCTCCCGAGCCATGATAAAATCACCTTCTCCTAATATCATGTCTAGAGTTATTTCTCCTCTGGAATTTTTGCTAGTGGCTACAGCTCTCTTAGCAAGATCATCATATTCAGTTTTCCATAATAAGTAATCGCTTCCTGAGAGACAGGCTTTACAAACCTGTGACCAATCATAAGGAGTCATCCGTTTACTGGCTAGGGCTTTTACCAAGGTTTGTGTGTAAGGATCTAGGGGTCCATATTCAGAGCAGGCCAATTTTAATAATTTAAGTATTTTTTTAAGGTATAGGCTCCCAGGTGGGGTTTTCGTCCCCTCACTCTCATACACAACTGGGAAGCAGAGTGAGAATTCAAGATCTCCATTAGCTTCAGCTTCTCTTATCGCCCTTTGACATTTACACATGGAGTTCATAGGAGCTGCAGGACCTGGTTTAGGCTTCCTTTCTAATTTGGGGAACCTCTTTTGAATGGGAGGGCTTTTCTCCTCTCTACTGACTGGAAAGGACCAAGGGTCATGTTTATGATATTTATTCTCCTTCCAATCAATAGGCATAGCTAAATTGCTCTTAGATTGATCTGGAGACAATAATGATGTGTCCTCTCTAGGTGGAGCCGAGGGACTATTTAAAGTTTGAGAAAGTTCAACCATTCCTGCCTCTGGTGCCAAGGTGTCACATATTAAATTCCAGAGGGAAAGGGTATCTGCTGGTACCTTCTCAGATCCATGGTCTGTAATAAGTCTTTAATTGCTCTCCTACTTTAGTACAAGTTTCTAAATTAACAGTTCCTTCCTCAGGAAGCCATGGACATACTTCTTGTATAAAACGTTCTGTCTGACTGTGAGTAACCTTAACTCCTCTGCTAGCAAGCATATGTGTTAAAAGATCAATAGAGTCTTTTTTCTTTAGACTCAGTATGACCCATCTTCTCAATCTAAGTTCTGTACTATCCACCCTTTTACCCTACTTATCCTCTATAGGGGGGTCTGTAGCACCCTATGGTGCAGTCCTATCCATCCCGAGTGTGGGGGGAGGGGGGCTTACCTAGGGGAACCCTGTTCGGGTGCCAGGGTTGGGGTCCAGCCCCAGCAGGTCCAGGGGTTCCCAAAGGTGTGGACAGAGTCAGTGAAGAAGGAATGACATGGAGACAGTGTTTAGTTGATCAGCAGCCTAGCCAGATTCTCTAGCCAGGTTCTCCAGCCAGGTTCAGTCTTTATTCTCCTGTTACATCTGTATTTATACCAGTTGATTTTAATCCTATCCATTCTATTCCAAAGGTTAGGGCATTTGTTATCTCCATTCCAAGGTTACTACTCTATTGTTATGTTAAGCTACAAGGAAGTAACTGAAGGAGATTATCCTAAGTAAAGATTATGTAGCTTAAGCGTGATTGCTAGTAGTTAAAGTGATTGACTACCCACCTGGCACTTAGTTAAGGGGTTTTACTGATTTATTCCCTTCCTTAGTCCTGTTAATCCCTAACTCCAGGGAAAAATCCCCACCTGGGGAAACAACCTTTCTCATAGAGGTGACCTTGGTTAAAACACATAGTGCTAAGAAGGGGAGCAAACATATTAAGAACAGTATGCCATATATGCCAGGTCCCTTGAAACATATGCTGTGCAGATGTTCCTTCCCTGCAGTGACTGTGTCAAGCAGCAAGGATGGACCAGCTTCCGGCAGAAAATCATGTAGGGTGTACAGTTTGAGCTTTGATGGCTGAAGTTATAGCCTGAAAGGCTTCCAACTGTTCATCATTCAGAGTATTTATCAAAACATCTGCCTGTTGTCACTCATAAGATTCATCAAATGCATTTGTATTTGTTAATAAAGGATAGTCCAGAAGTTTCAAATGTGAACATTTCATTCCATGCAATTTGAATAGCTCTTGAATTTTGTTAAGGGTATGCATTTCACAGTTCACACAGGCACCTTCTCTTTGGTGTAATTTCCAACAGAAATCTTCAGTAAAATGAGATTTATTCTCATCCCATTATTTGTGTGCATCAGAAAGATATCCAAACACACATATGTATGCAAAAAGTTGCCGTAGTTGTTTGGGCATATTAAGGATGATTGCATCATCAATCGTATCTTTCCAGATAGTGTCTTCAATTAATAATCCTTGGGTTTAGCAGCTTCATGAAATGTATAAGAAATTATACCTCCTACAGTTTTCAGATCATCAAAACTTATCGCACCTTTTACACGCAGAAGCAAAAGTCTAAGGTAATATAGGTCTGGTTCTCTAAAGCTCACAGTGAACAGTCTACCTAATACTTTATTCCCACCCTTTCGGTGTTTTGTCCACAAAGAATTATTAAACACATAATGCTGTGGAATCTCCCAATAATAATAATTATGTGCATCAGAGTCTTCTCTATTCAATAAGAACCAAGCCATCAAAGTTGAGTTATGTGTTTTAGCCCTATCTAAAACTTCAGCAGAATCATCAGTATGAAAACACAAATTTTGTTCATTTGGCAAATGAATAGCTAATCTTGTTCTTGCATGAATTTAATCATACATTCACATTGCAAAAAGTCTCCAAACAGCCTCAGGACTGCTCACATACATGGAGTCAATGAAGTCCTGTACTTCGTCATGATTGATAATATTTTTTTTCAGAAATTTGAATATTTGCACAATCGTGCCCTTTATAGATGTATTTAAATAAATATTTGACACTTTTAATTGATGCACAGACTTCAATTAGTCTTTTTGAAATTTAGATGAAACATTTATATGACAGTTATATTTAAGGTACAAATACGGGTTATAAGGGACAATCCAAGTGTTATAGACAACTTTATTTCCAATAGACATGGTGCTACCAGGTCTTCATTTGTATTTGGGATATCCATCAATATTTCCAATGGTTGCATTTTGAAATTCTTTTGGATATCCCTCTGAACATTTTCCATTTGTCATACATGGAATATTTGGATTTTGTATTCCACATGGTCCATGTACCATATTTGATTTTACAATTTGAAAAAGTCGAGGACACTGGTCTTCATCCGGAATTTCTGCCTTAACTATAAGGTCAATGACATTTCTGTTTGTAATTTGGATTCACTATCTAATATCAATAATATGTGAGCGTGAGGCAGTCTGCATTTCTGAAATTCAATGATATAAATTTTAGCTATTACTTTGCCAAATAAATGGAATTTACATATATCATTTAAAAGAGCATTCAGCTTAATATTAAAAACTCTGGCTACAAAGTCAGATCTGTTTTCAACTTTTTGCCAGTGTTATAAATTGTTTGCAATATCTGCCCATTGGGGTTGCACGTCATGGTTATAAATAAATCAGGCTTGCCATACTTCATTACTATTGCCAAAGCATCCTGATACTGCAGCTGCATATTTCTGGGACTACCCTCAAAAGATGATGGAAGTATTATTTTACTATTCGGCTCATTGTCATTTTCAGATCTAGATGTGAGATAATTCATCAAACCACTATATTTTTCAACTTAGACTCTCAACTTAGATTGGTTTGCTTTAATGAAATGTATTCGATTGGCTTCCATTTTTTAATATGAATCGACAATATACTGTTGAGTTAATTTTCCTGCATTTAGAATAGGATTGAATGTGTCCTGGACGGAGAAATGAAATCCATAATACTGCATTTGTGTGACTCGTGTCCTTACATTTTGTCTAGTATTATTGTCAATTACAATGTTGTCTTTGAGTCTTAATGCAATATCCATTCTCCAGGCTTTTTCACCATGTGGAAAAAGAATAAGATTGGAACAGGGGGTCCCCCGGGGGTGAGGAAGACGGAGCCCAACGCGCTGGGGCGTCTGCATGCACGACTCTGGAGACCAGGTTCAGAGACACAGATCTAAGTTTATTGAGGAAGTACAGCCGTATATAAAGGGGTAAGCAGCCAATACAATAGGGACACACTTGCTATGTTATCCAATGGGCATGAGGGTCAGGGCTAAGAGTAGGTGGCTCTTGGAGATTTGTCAGGCGGGCGTTGCGACTTCCTGGTGTGCCAAGGAAGCCTGTTCGCTGGAGTGTGCTCACAGCGTTGCACTGGCCACAGCACTGAGATAAATCTCTTGTGCTCTGTCCACATAAGATGTGTCATTGAATCTAATGTAGGAAACAGGATACCGACTTGTTTCATTTTAGTAGCTTTCAGATTATTAGGATATGGTTTACAATGAATGAACAAGTCCCTTTCAACAAGAGGTTCTCCATCTTCGTTTCTGAATATGATGGTAACCTCGGTTACATGAGGAGAATTATATCTACCTGGATCACTGTTGGATCACATTTAATCGCCATTGTTACTTCCGTGGGAGCAATACCTTTTGCTGCTGCTTCAGGTTGGGCTTCCTTTTCTACCTCATGTATCATCTTGTATGATTTTGTCAATTCATTTATTTCATGCATGAGGTTGTTGATCATGAGTCTTTCTGAGCAGCCCTGGTTTTCTGGCATTGCTAATCTTTTACTTGTTGCTTCGGCCATATCTAAAACATAGAGTTGAGGAAACTTCTGAGAAACACCATATGAAGGATGTAAAGTTCCAGTATGGTAATAAACTTGTCTGTGTATTCTAAAACAGTATGGCTCATATCCTAATGGTGATGCAATATTTGCACTCATTGAAGCAAAAGAACTATTTATTGAACGAATATTTTCCATGAAATTTTTACTGTCAGAATCTTCATTTATCATTAATCTTTTTAAATATGCTGGGTATTCTAGAAAATGTATATCATTTGGACAAACTTTACCTTTGTTATAACATTGAGTAAATTTTCCATCAGATGGTTTTTCATCAGAGAAGTTTAGTGATAGGCAAAGTTCACATCGAACAGTCATTCCACCACAACTATGTTTGATAATTGCATCCTCATTTACTCCATTTTCGCTGTGAAGGCAGTTCCTACCAGTATTGGTAGTACTTGTTGATGACTGTTTCCTACACATACTCTGTTGACGCTGCCACCTTCTTTCAGCTTCAGAGGCATGTTGATCTTCAGACATTTTCTGTCGATGATGCCAGTTTCTTTCAGCTGCACAGGTATGTTGTGCCAATAGTTGGTCTTGAGATATATCCTGTCGCTGATGCTGCCTTCTTTCAGCTTCAGAGGTATATTGGTTTTCAGACATTTTCTGTCGATGATACCATCTTCTTTCGGCTGCCGACCTACTTTGTGCCAAAAGTTGCTCTTCAGATACATTCTGTCATTGATGCTGGCTTCTTTTGGCTTCAGAGGTATTTTGTGCCAATAGCTGATCCTCAGACATATTTTGTTGATGCTGTCATTTTCTTTCAGCTGCAGAGGTACATTGTGCCAATAATTGGACTTCAGACATATTCTGTTGACAATGACACTTTCTTTTGGCGCCAGAGATACATTGTGCCAATAGTTGGCCTTCAGATACATTGTGTCGCCAACAATGGCTTCTTTCAGCTTCAGAGGTACTTTGTGCTGATAGTTGGTCTTTAGACATATTCCCACCTCCCTGCTGTCAAGGTCTCAGGTGCGAGTGAATTGATTCCTGGCTGTCAGGTCACTGACAGCAAGCTGACCAATGGGTGATTTCACGAGGGATGGGGTCCCCGCCGCCCTGCTGGGAGTCCTGGGAGTAGGTGTTCTGCTGTGTGGGTCCTGGGTGCAGGTATCAGGCTCCCTCTTCCCTCCTGTCAGAGTCTGGGGTGCACTGTGGGACCCAGAGTCAAGTTCCCACACACCTGTGCAACCTTCAAAATCACTTGAGTTGGCAGCCTCGGCGACCGTTTGCTCCCTGCCCTCTGTGGGGCCTGCTCCGCCCTGCTGTCTTCAGACTTACCAGTCTCTGCAGCGACTGGCAGGCCCTGCTTTCCACTCCACCCTGCTGTCTTCGGGCCTGTTCATTGCCCATCCATGGCTTGCCTCACCACACAGAAGTCCCCCCCCCTTACCCTTCCTCCCCGCCCATCTGCAAGCACAGCCTCCTCCTGAGCTGGTCTTGACTGTTACGGTGCCCTGGCCTAGTTTTCATATTACTCTTTTATTAGTATAGATTAGTAAGACAATAATTTGAAAAAGTGCAATGTTAAAAAAACAATCCCAGTGCTTATCTACATATGTAAAAAGCTAAGCGACTATCCGACCAGTAGCTATGATGCACAATGACCACCAGGGGCAGATGCTTTAACCAGTAGCTATGATGCACACTGATCATCAGGGGGCAGATGCTCAACACAGAAGCTGCTGAGCTGCAGTGACTTGGCAGAGGTGGTTCTCAGGTGACACGCCGGAACCAGAGAGGAGGGAGCCCGATTATGGGGTGCGTCACCCGAGAACTGCCCTCTCACAATCTGGGACCCCTTGGGGGATGTCAGAGAGCCAGTTTCGACCATATCCCTGCAGGCCAGTCCGAGGGACTCCACCTGCTGGAAGGACCCTGTTCACTCTGCAGATGGCCTTCGTGCTATGGCACTGCCCCAGGTGTGGCCAGATTGGGAGGGACTGTGGGAGGTTGGCTCCAGGGAGTGTCTGGCTCATCTTGCCTAGTCCCACCCCACCAGCCAACTTCTAATTAATTTCCTTTCAATGTGCATGAATCCCTGCACTGGGGGCACTAGTCCTATATAATAAAAGGCTAATATCCAAATAGACCAAATGGCAAGAAAACCAAACAATCAAACAACCAGTCTCTATGATGTGAGGTGACCACCAGGGGGCATGCATGGAACATGGTGGGCATCAGACACGGCAGGTTGGTGGAGCAGGTGAGCATGAGCACCAGACCAATGTGAGGCACCGGTTGCTGTCATTGGGGTGAGCCTCTGTGTTGGGAGCTGGTCCATCCTTGCTGCTTGACACAGTCGCTGCAGGGAAGAAACATTTGAACAGCATATGTTTCAAGGGACCTGGCGTATATGGCATACTGTTCTTAATATGTTTGCTAACCTTCTTGGCGCCATGTGTTTTAACCAAGGTCACCTCTCTGAGAAAGGTTGTTTCCCCAGGTAGGGATTTCCCCCTGAAGTTAGGGGGGGAATAAAACCCCTTAACTAAGTGCCAGGCGGATAGTTAATCAGTTTAACTACGAACAATCACGCTTAAGCTACATAATCTTTACTCCCTGGAATGGAGATAAGAAATGCCCTAACCTTTGGAATGGAGATTGATAGGATTGGAATCAACTGGTATAAATACAGATGTAACAAGACAACAAGACTCAGAACCTAGAGACAGAACCTAGCGAGAGAACCTGGCTGAAGAACCTAGAGACAGAACCTGGCTACAGAACCTGGATAGAACATGGCAAGAGAATCTGACTAGAACCTGGTGACAGAACCTGGTTGGAGAACCTAGCGAGGGAACCTGGCTACAGTACCTGGCTGGAGAACCTAGCAAGAGAACATGGACACAGAACCTGGCTGGAGATCCTAACCAGAACTTCGCTGGAGATCCTGACCAGAACTTGGCTAGAGATACTGGTTAGGCTGCTGATCAACTGAACACTGTTTCTGTGTCATTCCTTCTTCGCCGACTCGGTCCACACCTTTGGGGACCCCTGGATCTGCTGGGGTTGGACCCTAGCACCTCTGGTGGTTACTAAAAATTATTTGCTTCTGCATTTTACAGTCCTGCCCAGTGCTTGTACCCGCTGCCAGCACCGGCCTCACTTGCACCTGCAGCTGGAGCCACCACTCACACCCGCTGCTGGCATCCAGCACTGGTCCCGATTGCTCAGTGCCATCAGTGGGTACGAGCAGTGGCTGCTGGCCCTGATCACCCCTGAGGGCTTCCCCACCTCCCCTTTCTCCTGAGGGGTGATTGGGGCAGAGCTGCCACTTTCACCCACTGATGGTGTTGGCCACATCGCTCTGCACCGTCAGTGGGTGGGAGCTGGGCCTGTGCCATCAGCACATAAGAGTGGGGCTGCTGGCAAACAGGGGGCAGGGTGGCTGCAGTGGGAGGGGCCAGGAAAAGGCATAGAGGATGGACCAAGACCAGCCCCTGTGCCCACCACAGCCTTGCGGACCACAGTTCCTTTCAAGGTGCACGAATTAGTGCACTGGGCCCCTAGTCACTAATAAAACACTTGAAACAGTAATATAGTTATTAGTTTGGTATAATTCTTTTTAAAGAATAAAGAGTTTATACCAGAAATGTTAAAGCTATTACTTTTTTAAAAAAAGTTTTTATTTTTTTTCTTAGAGAGAGAGGAAGGGATAGGAATAGGGAGATAGAAACATCAATGAGAGAGAAACATTGATTGGCTGCCTCCTGCACACCTTCCACTGGGGATCAAGCCCACAACCTGGGCTGGTTTCTGATGAGGAATTGAACCTCTTTGTTCATGGGGGACACTCAACCACTGAGTTACACTGGCCAAGAAAACTATTACTTTAATACATAGTCTTAATTTAAATATTGAGTTAATTTAATTATTGTCTGAAAAAAATTTTACAATAGATTCTTACACTAGATCAGGACACATTATTCTATAAGTATTTCTTTACAAATGACCATATAAACTATTGTTTAATAAACATAATTATACTATTTTTGAGAACAGTTCCACTGCAGTGAACTGAAACCTAACACATTAATCTGCAAGTATTGTCTTAACTAACTTGCTATATTTAAATTTTTTAAGAAAAGTTAAGATACCTGCTTGTTTAAAAACTGTTCTCTAATTTATATTTCAGTGGTCCTATTGAAATATGATTATCCATCCAATGTCTATCACAGAGTCTCTCTAGAAGTACATTTCTATGAAAATAATCAGTTAGAAATTCAAGTTGTTATATATTTGCATGTGCATGTGTCAATGAGAGAGAAAGAGACAGAGAAAAAGGGAATGCTGGAAAAAGAGAAAGAGCAAGAGAAAGCAAGCTGTAGAGAGAGAGAAGAATGAGTGAGCAAAGGATCTTATTTATATCATGTATTAATAAAATATATGTGTGATCTAAGTGTACATCTTATATTGTGATATGTAGAAATTAATACACTACCTGTATTAATGTATTGGTGCATCAGGATACTTTGCACCCAATAATTAATCATTTGATAAGAATTCAGTAAATTAAACTGCTCTTTAAAGGCATGACATTGCAAAAATATATAATTACTTCAATTTATAATTTTGAAGATATAAATCATTACACTGTCTTTCCTGAAAAAATGTAGCTATAACTGCTATGATTAGTATAAAACAAACTAGCATATCTTAGACTAGGATGAAACCATTTAAATGTTCTGATAGCAATCCCGGAGAAATAGCTGAAACAGTAATGACAACAATGCTCACTGCTAAATTAAGATAAGTGGTATGCTGCCTAGGAACAAACAGAAAAGACAGGAAACATATGCATTTTCAAACATTAAACAGACCTACTCCCAGATAGATCTGTTTGACATATCAGTTGTGGTAACTGGAATTATTTCAAATTACTCCTAACAAGATACTGCACATTCCACTTCCAGTATGTTTCAAATGTATATCTGAAGTGATTTGCAAATATAAACACATTATGGTGTCTGTGTCTCTGTTAAGTAAATAAGAAGACAAAAGATATAGTATTTACTCAAGCACATGGAAGTTAGACACATTTTTCTTGGCTTGCATGAAAAATAGTAAATTCCTTTTCAGGAAAATGTATCATGTACCCCTTCTTTGTTCTCTTGTATTGGAATCCTTTTTAATTATGTTCAATACTTTATATCTAGCTTTTTCTTATGATAAAAATGATAAATAATATATAGAAAAGTGCTATTAATATATTTTGCCAGTTTTAGCTTATTGCTCTAAAGAAAAATGCATTCTAATGATGAATAATCTACACAGATGCCCTTTCCTATATTGTGAGTCTTTGAGAAATAATCTAAAAATTTAAGATAATTTTACCTTGAAAGAGCTGGAAGAAAATAATTATCTATAGTATTTTTATAAAGATATTACAGCAAATCCTTTTATTTTTACTAGACAAAAACAGTTCAACATACCATACTTGGAACCTAATGATCCATATTCAGGTTGTTTTTCACTACAGTGTTCTGTTAAATTATCTCTTGACCATGAGGCCCCACATTAATCTATTTATCCAGTGTTTCTGCAGGAATTAAAAATATCATGTAAAATATTCTCAGTGTTTATATTAATCTTGGCAAAATTGTAAGCTTTATGTAGATAGCTTAAATAATCCTGGCCTTAAAGACTGTATTTTATACACCATGCTTTAAAAAATAAATAAAGATAAAATAACCTGATTCAACAATGGAAGTATGGGTTAGAAAACTCATTGGATGGACTTTTCCTGCATACTTATTTCTGCCCTTAGCCTTGGCCAAGCACCTTAAGCATGTCTAGGTCTCAGTTTCCATATGAGGCTGCTGGATATGATGATCTCTAATATCCTTACAGTTTTAGAATTTAGTGATAGTCAAACTGTATTTCTGTTTCAGTGATCATTAAATATGGTGTAACATATTTAAAACATTTTAAATTTGATTGTATATTCATACACCAGCAACAAACTATGAGAAAGGGAAATCAATAAAACAATCCAGCCCTAACCAGCTTGGCTCAGTGGATAGAGCGTCAGCTTGCGGACTCAACGGTCCCAGGTTCGAGTCCGGTCAAGGGCATGTACCTTGGTTGCGGGCACATCCCCAGTAGGGAGTGTGCAGGAGGCAGCTGATTAATGTTTCTCTCTCATCGATGTTTCTAACTCTCTATCTTTCTCCCTTCCTCTCTGTTAAAAAATCAATAAAATATATTTTTTTAAAAAATTCCATTTACAGTGCATCAAAAAGAATAAAATAGTCATAAATACATTTGATAAAGATGATAAACCCAGATGGTGTGGCTCAGTGGTTGAGCATCAACCTATATGAACCAGGGGATCACAGTTAGATTCCAGGTCAAGTATATGCCCAGGTTGTGGGCTCCATCCCCAGTGTGGGGTGGAAAAGAGGCAACCAATCAATGATTATCTCTCATCATTGATGTTTCTATCTCTCTCTCCCTCTCTGCAATCATAAAAAAATAGACTTTCAAAAATAAGATAAAATACCTATACTTGGAAAACTGAAAGAGTTTGAAAAAAGAAATTGAAGAAGACAAACACAAAAAATGGAAGAATAATCCATGTTTATGGATAGGAAGAATTGACATAATTAAAATGTTCATATTACCCAAAAGAATCCACAGATTCAAAGCAATCTCTATCAAAATACAATGATATATATATATAAATTTTTGGATTATTTGTTCTAGTTCGGTGAAAAAATACCATTGTATTTCAATAGAGATTGCTTTTCATAGAACTAGAGCAAATAATCCAAAAATTTATATATAAACCACAGGAATCCAAATGGCCAAACCAATCTTGAGAAAGAAGAATAAAATTGGAGGTATGATGCTACCTGATATCAAACTATACTGCAAAGATAAGGAAGTCAATACACCATGGTACTGGCATAAAAACAGACACATAGATAAATGGAACAGAAGAGTCCAGAAATAAACCCACGCCTGTCTAGTCAATTAATTGATGACAAAGGTGTCAAGAATATACAATGGGATAAAGATGGCCTCCTCAATAAATGGTTTTTTAGGAAAACTGAAGAGATAAATGAAAAAAAAAATGGAAAGAAAGAAAAAGAAACTAGACTACTTTCTTATATCATATACAAAATAAGCTAAAAATGAGTTGAAGACTTAAATGTAAGACCTAAGATGATTAAACTTCTGAAAGAACATAGACAGCAAACTCATTTAAATTGCTGTTAGCATATTGTTTTGAATATCTCCTCAGGCAAGGGGAACAAAAGGAAAAATAAACAAATGGGACTATATGAAACTAAAGAGATTTTTAAAATTATTTTTGACACTATTACAGGTACCTTCATAATCTACCACCTCCCTATTGTCTGCCTTCACATATCCCTAAACTCCTGTCCCTCTGGCCATCACCATATTGTAGTCTGTCTATGGGTTATGCATATATGTTATTTGGCTAATTCCTTCACCTTCTTTTATCCAATATCCCTCAACCCCCTCTATTCTGACAGCTGTCAGTCTGGTCCATGTATCCATGCCTCTGTTTCTATTTTGCTCGTCAGTTTATTTTGTTCATTATATTCCATATATAAGTGAGATCACATGGTATTTGTCTTTCTCAGACTGGCTCACTTCACTTAGCATAATAATCCCGAGGTCCACCCATGCTATTGAAAAAAGGTAATATTTCCTTATTTTTTATGACCATATATATTCCACTATGTATATGCACCACAGCTATTTTTTAATCCAATCATCTACTGATGGGCACATGCCCTGTGTCTAGATCTTGGCTATTATAAATGATACTTCTATGAACACAGGCGTGCATATGTTCTTTCTGATTGTTGTTTAAGGATTAAGACAAGTGTTGTCCAGGATGTGATGAAAAAGGAACAACTCATGCACTGTTGGTAGGACTGTAAATTACTATAGCTACTATGGAAAACAATATGGAGGCTCCCCAAAAATTCAAAATTGAGCTACCATAAATATACATTTATGGGTATTTATTCAAAGAAATTCAAAACATTAATTGAGGCATATGCATCCCTATGTTCATTGCAACATTATCTATACTCCTAGAAGCATAATATGCTAATTAGACCAGACATCCTTCCAAACGTCCTTCCAGACAATGTTCCAGATGAAGATGGGGCTGCGAGGGAAGCCCGGGTCCTGGGTGCCAGAGGGAAGCCTGGGTCCCGGGTGCCAGAGGGAAGCTGGTGTCAGCAGCCAGGGGAAGGAAGGCCTACTCTTGCACAATTTTGTGCAACAGGTCTCTAGTTTACTATAAGAGCCAAGGTATAGAACAAATTAAGTGTCCATCAATAGATGAATGGATAAAGAAGAAGTGCTACATAGATACAATAGAATATTACTTAGCCCTGAAAAAGCATGAAATCTTGTCATTTGTAACAATATGGATAGACTTAGAGGGTATTATGCTAAGTGATATAAGTTAGAGATAGTCAAATACCATATGATTTCACTTATGCCTGGAATATAAAACAAAATACAAATAAACAAACAAAATAGAAACAAATTCATAGATACAGAGAACAAATGGATGGTCTGGATGGTCACTTGCTGGAAGGGATTTGGAAGGATGGGCGAAAAAGGTTAAAGGGATTAAGGTATATGCACTGCCAATTATAAAATACTAGAGTCCCAGTACATGAAATTCATTCATGGGGGGGTTCCCCTCAGCCCAGTCTGCACCCTCTCCAATCCGGGACCCCTTGGGGGATGTCTGATCAGGCCAAAACCAGTGGTCAGATATCCCTCTCACAATCCTGGACCGCTGGTTCCTAACCGCTCACCTGCCTGCTGGCCTGGTCACCCCTAACTGCCCCCTGCTGCCAGCCAGGTTGCCCCCAACTTCCCCCTCCCTGCCGGCCTGATAGCTCCTAACTGCATCCCCACCAGCCTGGTCACCCTTTACTGTTCCCCCCTGCCACCCTGGTCACCCCCAACTGCCCCACCCCTGCCAGCCTTGTTACCCCCAACTGCACTCCACCCCACTGGCCTGGTAGCCCCTAACTGCCCCCTTGCCAACCTGGTCACCTCTTACCGTCTCCCCCGCCAACCTGGTTGCCCCCAGTTGCTACCCCCTGCTGGCCTGGTTGCCCCTCACAGCCCCCCCACTGGCCTGGTCATCGCACGCAGCCTGCTGTTCAGTCATTTGGTCGTCCCTCACTAACCTCCCTGCTGTCCTGGTTGCCCTACACAGCCTGCTTGTTCAGTTGTTTGGTCATCCCTCACTACTGCCCCTGCTGGCCTGGTTGTAAGCAGCCATCTTGTGAAGGTGTGAGGATTAATTTGCATATTACCTCTTTATGATATAGGGTTCCTGAGATTGTAAAATACAGTTTATGGAATATAGTTAATAATAATATCTTAATGATCATGTATGATGTCTGTTGGGTAGTAGAGTTATGGGGTTGATCACTTTGTAAGTTATATTAATGTCTAATTACCATGTTATACACCTAAAACATATAATATTGTATGTCAACTATAATATATTTATTTATTATTTTAAATTTAATTGGGGTGACATTAGTCTACATGAATATATAGGTTACATGTGTGGATTACTAATTTACAAAATCTGTGTATAAGACCATAAGCCCACCACCCAAAGTCAAATCTTTTCCTGTCACCTCATATTAGGACCCCTTTCTTCCACCAACCCTCTCCTCCTCTGGCAACCACCACACTGCTGTTTGTGTATATAAGTTTCAGTTTTATATTCCACATATGAGTTAAATCATATAGTTCTTAGCTTTCTCTGTTTGACTTATTTCACTTCGCATAATGTTCTCAAGATCCATCCAAGTTGTGGTAAATGACACTAGTTCATCCTTTCTTATGGCCATGTAGTACTCCATTGTGTATATATACCACATCTTATTTATCCAGTCATCTATCGTAGGGTACTATGGCTGTTTCCAACTCTTGGCCATTGTGAATGATGTTGCAATAAACATAGGGGTGCATGTATCTTTACATATAAATGATTTTGAGTTTTTTGGGTATATACACAGGAGTGGGATTGTTGGGTCGTATGGTAGCTCTATTTTTAATTTTTGGAGGAATCACCCGACTGATTTCCACAGTGGTTATACCAGTCTACATTTCCATCAGTAGTGCATGAGGGTTCACTTTTTTCCACAACCTTTCCAACACTTGTAGTTGCTTGATAATGGCCACTTTAACTGGTATAAGGTGGTATCTCATTATAGTTTTGATTTGCACTTTCCTGATTGTCAGTGAGGTAGAACATCTTTTCATATCTATTGGCTGTTTGTATGTCTTCTTGGGAGAGGTGTATTTTCAGGTCCTCTGTCCACTTTTTGATTGGATTGTTTATTTATTTGGTGCTGAGTTTTATGAGTTCTTTATATACTTTGTAAATTAAACCTTTGTCAGGGCTACTGTTTGCAAATATCTTCTCCATCTGGTTGGCTGCCTGTTTGTTTTGTTGTCCATTTCTTTTGCTGTGCAGAAGCTCTTCAGTTTGATATAGTCCCATTCATTTATTTTTGCCTTTACCTCCCTTGCTTTGGGGTCAAATACATAAAATGTTCTCTACCACCCAGGTCCATGTTTGTTACCTATATTTTTTCTATGACTTATAGTTTCAGGTCTTATGTCTAAGTCTTTGATCCATTTTGAATTAATTTTTGTGCATGGCGACAAACTTCAATCCAGTTTCATTAATTTGCATGTGGCTTTCCAGTTTTCCCAACACCATTTATTAAAGAGACTATCTTTACTCCAATGTGTATTTCTGGCTCCTTTGTCTAAAATTATCTGTCCATATATGTGAGATTTTATAGCTGGACTCTCTATTCTGTTCCATTGATCTATGTATCTGTTTCTCTGCCAATACCATGCTGTTTTGATTATCTTAGCTCTGTAGTATATTTTGAAGTCAGGTAGCATGATAACTTCAGCCCTGTTCTTTTTTCTTTTTAAAAAAATATATTTTATTGATTTTTTACCAAGAGGAAGGGAGAGGGATAGAGAGTTAGAAACATCGATGAGAGAGAAACATCGACCAGCTGCCTCCAGCACACTCCCCATTGGGGATGTTCCCGCAACCAAGGCACATGCCCTTGACCGGAATCGAACCTGGGACCCTTGAGTCCGCAGGCTGACGCTCTATCTGCTGAGCCAAACCATTTAGGGCAGCCCTTTTCTTTTTTTTTTTTTTTTTTTTTTTCAGGATTGCTTTCTCTATTCTGGGTCTTTTGTGGTTCCATACAAATCTGATGATTTCTCGTTCTATTTATTTGACAAATGACATTGGGATTTTGATGGGGATTGCATTAAATCTGTATATCGCTTTAGGTAAAATGACCATTTTAACTAGGTTGATTCTTCCAATCCATGAAGACGGGCTATTTTTCCATTTTGTTGTGTCTTTTTCAATCTCTTTTAATAATGTTTTCTAATTTACAGTAATAGGTTTTTCACATTGTTCGTTAAGTTTATTCCTAGGTATTTTATTCTTTTGGTTGCAATTGCAAAAGAAACTGTTTTCTCCATTTTTTTTCTGAAGTTTTGTTGTTGGTAAACAGGAAGGAAATGGAGTTTGGTACATTGATTTTGTATCCTGTAACTTGATTGTATTTGTTTATTGTTTCCCGTAGTTTTTTTTTTTTTTTTTTTTTTTTTTTTTTTTTTTTTGTAGAGTCTTTAGGGTTTTCTATATACAGCATCATGTCATCCACAAAAAGTGACAGTTTGACTTCTTCCTTCTCTATTTCGATGCCTTTTATTTATTTATTTTGCCTTATTGCTCTGGCTAGTACTTCCAGTACTGTGTTGAATAAAAGTGGTGAGAGTGGACATCCTTGTCTTGTTCCTGGTCAAAACTTTCAGTTTTTCAACTTTGAATATGATATTGGCTGAGGGTTTATCATATATGGCCTTTATTAAGTACAGGTACTTTTCTTCTATTCTTATTTTATTGAGCTTTTAATCAAAAATGAATGTTGTATCGTATCAAATGCTTTTTTTGCATCTATTGACAAGATCATATGATTTTATCCTTTCTTTTATTAATGTGGTGTATTATGTTGATTGATTTGGGAATGTTGAACCATCTTTGTGCCACTGGAATGAATCCCACTTAATTGTGATGTATTATTTTTTGGATGTACTGTTGTATTTAATTAGCTAGTATTTTGGTTAGGATTTTTGCATCTGTATTTATCAGGGATATTGGTCTGTAGTTTTCTTTTTTTGTGTGTTATCTTTGCCAGGGTTTGGTATTAGGGTTATATTGGCCTCATAGAATGTGTTAGGAAGTATTGCCTCTTCTTCAATTTTTTGGAAGAGTTTGCAAAGAATAGGCTTTAATTCTTCCTTGAACGTTTGGTAGAATTCACTGGTGAAGCCATTTGGTCCTGGAATTTAGTTTTTTGGGAGGTTTTTGATGGTTGTTTCAATTTCCTCACTGCTGATCAGTCTATTTAGATTTTCCAGCTCTTCATGATTTAGTCTAGGAAAATTATATATTTCTAGGAACTTATACATTTCTTCTATATTATTAAATTTGGTGGCATAAAGGCTTTCATAATATTCTAGTATGATCCTTTGCAGTCAAATGCTCTACCACTGAGCTATACCCCCAACTAGTATAATCCTTTGTATATCTGTGATGTCTGTGGTGATTTCTCCTCTCTTATTTCTGATTCTGTTTATATGGGTCTTTTCCCTTTTTTCCTTAGTGAATCTAGCCAGGGGTTTGTCAATTTTATTAATCTTTTCAAAGAACTAGATCTTTGTTTTATTAATTTTTTCTATAGTCTTTTTGTTCTCTATTTATTTTAATTCTGCTCTGATTTTTATTATTTCCTTTCTTCTGCTAACTTTGGGTTGCTTTTGTTCTTTTTCTAGTCATTTTAGGTGTGATCTTAGGTTGTTTACTTGGAATTTCTCTTGTTTCTTGAGATAGGTCTGTAGTGATATAAACTCTCCATTCCATACTCTCTCTCTTCCTCCTCCGCTATGTCTACGATTCTGATTATATATATATATATATATATATATATATATATATATATATATCCTATCTAATAATAGAGAAACATGGTAATTAACCATAACTTCACTACCCTTCCCATTGGCTAATCAGCGAGATATGCAAATTAACTGCCAGCCAAGATGGCGGCCGGCAGCCAGGCAGCTGAAGCAAAAATGAACATGAGGCTTGCTTACTCCAGTGATGGAGGATGTCAATGTTCCCCACCTGCTGCAGCTCAGCTCTGAGCTCCGGATGAAACAATGTTGCAATTATAGAACCTAAACAAAACCCAGAAACCTGCTTTCAGCCAGCGCAGCCTCAGAGCTTAGAGTGGCCAGTGATGGCAACAGTTTCAATTATAGAATCTAAACAAACCCAGGTACCTGCTTTCAGCTGGCAACAGCCTCAGAGCTGGAGCCTGCTCTCAGCTACAGTGACAGCTATAGAAGGTAAATTAATCCCAGAATAAAAATAAAGAAAAAAGGAGAGGCTGGGAGCTTCAGTCGCCCACCAGCCTGAAAACAGCCCTCAGCCCCTCACCCAGACTGGCCAGGAACCCCAGTGGGGACCCCCACCATGAAGGGTGTGTGACCAGCTGCAAACAGCCATCATCCCATCATCCAGGCTGGCCAGGCACCCAAGCAGGACCCCCACCCTGATCTGGGACACCCTTCAGGGCAAACCAGCGGGCCCCCACCCGTGCACCAGGCCTCTATCCTATATAGTAAAAGGGTAATATGCAAACTGACCCTAACATCAGAAGGACTGGGAATGACTGATCACTGTGACACACACTGACCACCAGAGGGCAGAGGCTCAATGCAGGAGCTGTCCTCTAGTGGTCAGTGTGCTCTCACATGGGAGGAGCTCTGCTCAGCCACAAGCCAGGCTAATGGCTGCCAGTACAGCAGTGGTGGTGGGAGCCTCTCCTGCCTCCTCAGCAGTGCTAAGGATGTCTGACTGCAGTTTAGGCCTGCCCCCTGCTTTCAGGTGGACATCCCCTGAGGGCTGTCGGGCTGCCAGAGGGATGTCTGATTGCCATCTTAGGCCCAATTCCCTGGGGAGTGGGCCTAAGCCAGCAGTTGGTCATCCTCTGAGGGGTCCCAGACTGCGAGATGGCATAGGCCGAGCTGAGGGACCCCCATTCCTCCCCGAGTGCACAAATTTTTGTGCACCGGGCCTCCAATATATATATATATATATATATATATATATATATTATGGAATCAGAGAGCTCTCATAGGGACATTTTATATTTCTTTATTCTCAGGTCTTTCTCTTCTTCCCTCTGCATCATTTCTTGATTCCTATATTCAATATCACTAGTTCTTTCCTCTAATTGGTTTGTTCTATTTTCTATGCTCATTAGTTCACTCTTAATTTCTTTAATTGCCTGCTTCATTTCCAGGATTTCTGATATATTCTTTTTTAACAATTCAATTTCTTTGGAGAAATACCCATTTTGTTCATTGATTTTTTTTTTTTTCCCTGAGTGCGCTGAATTGCCTGTCAGTATTTTCTTTCACCTCACTGAGTATTTTCAGTACCACAATCTTGAAATCTCTGTCATTCAACTCGCAGCCTGTTTTCTGGGGATTTTTAATTTACTTTCTGGTCCTCATTGTTGTGATTGTTCATGGAGTTTGTTGTTCTCCTTTGTTTTCCCATTTATCTCTGAGGAGGTCTTTCTACTCTGTTCCAGTAGATAGCGCTGAATTGCAAGATTTTTTATTTTTTTTCCTCTGTGGCCTCACAGTTTTGAACCTCTGCTGTTTCGGTAGGGCTGTACTGTTTCTGCTGCTTGGGGTGAGGTTTGTTTTTCTTTCACAGTAATGGCAGTCCTTGAACTCCAAATGTCTAGCCCAAACACCCCTCCTGAGGTTCAGTCACAGAGGGAAATTGTGTATCTAGTGCAACAGTTCTTGGCCTACAGACAATACACTCCTGGAAACAATCCAAGAGCAAGGGGAAGCAAGACCTGGGAGTCTAATTTGTGGCAGGGCTCTGTAATCTACTTTCTTTGCCTGAAAGCCAGCAGCCAAACCTAAGCCATGGAGAGAGACTCTGTAGGGAGGGTGTCTGCTGATTCACAGCTCACACATGCAACTCAGATCCAATTAACAATGCACCCCCACAGTTCAGACACTCTACCTCACTGTTTGTGTGTGAAACCACACAATGCTGCCACTCCAGTAGCTATTCCAACAGCCAGCCACTTGCCGGGTTAGCTCTCTGTTTGACCCCATTGGCTGATGAAAATGCCGGGACTGGGGCTGCCAGTTCCCAGCTGTGCTGCAGACAGGCTGCTGCGCTGTAGCTGTGTTCAGCTTCCCTCCCTTCTCTCATCTCCCCCCCTTATTCCAAGGAGCCCACCTTAGTGGTTCCAGTGTACAGGTCTCTTAGGCGTGCACCTGTGTTGAGTAGGAACTTCTTTGTTGAATTATAGGTGGTTATTTTATTGGGAGAGAAGATATGGGGAGAAGACAGACACACCCTTTAGGTGCCATTCCTCTGACGTCAATCTCAACTGTAATTTTAAAATTGTGTTTTATTAAATGTGAATAGGTGCTTGGATATAGGGCCAGATATTTTCATTCACACTGGTGATAGATGGTATTCAGGTGTGTCGTATAATGGAGCTTGCTTCTATAAATCTGGTGTTTGCTCAAAGAAAATAAAACAATCTGTTACAAAAGCAATGAATCCCTACAACTTTCATTAGTTATTTCTTTCCATACAAGTTCTGTGTGGTTAGACAAAAGCCAACTTGAGAATGTGCAGAGCAGACAATGCCAAGGGTGACAGTGAGAGTAAAAAACAGTACATGTAGCTTGGAAACCTACAGTGTGTGAAAGCAAGTATGGTGAATTAAGTAGGTTGAGAAGTAAAAATTACAAGCTTACTCAGTTAAATTGGCAATGCAAAATGTCAAACAATATTTTGAATATTTTAAAAGTGCAAAGGCCTGTGCTTATTGGCAGTAAAAAGACAGTGATAAATCTGGATGGATCCTGCCAATCAGAACCATGTCTACAACTAAGACTGAGAGAATGAAAATGTACAGAATAATAACAAGGTAGAACAAAATTAATGCCATAAAATGAAAAAAAATGCTACAGTAGTTCAAGAGTAAAGCACAGTATTCTTGCTAGATGGATAAGGGAGGATTTTAAGAAAGAGACTGCTTTTAACAGAGTCTTAAAAGATAAAGTGCAGTGATTTGTGAAAAAGAGATGAGAGGAAAGATGATGAGTACTCCATATAGAGAACAGTGTACTAGGAAAGAAATAAGGAAGACTGTGCAAAACTTGTAAAAAGTTAGCACTAAGTCCAAAATTTTGAGCCAAATTGAGAAAACTTGATGTTAATTAAAATATACTATAAGATTTTGGGGCTCATGTTATAGAGCATAAGAGAAAGTTAAGCCAGATAAGAAATAAGAACTATCATAAGGCTTCCACAATTGAGATACATATTTTTAAGCTGAGTGGCATTTTTGACAAGCCATTTAAATTACTCTATTGTGGCAAAGTATTCACTAGAGAAAAGATGTGAGGCTGGCATAGTTTCAGCATCTATCCAAGGAGGCCAGGAAGCTAAAGAGGAGCTTATATGTACTGAGTTCCAGCTTCTCCAAACCTCACCCTTTATAATTCCTACTTTGTGCTTGAACTATATGCTTCTGCCTCCTCTCCACCACACTGAGAGTTTTCCCGGACCATGCTACTAAGTGTTGTTCTAGTAGGGGCTCAAGAAGAATGTAGCTTGGGGTAATAATGAAGTTACATCATGGAGTTAGTTTTGCCTCTGAGTTTGTGCTTTTGCTCAACTGTGAATTTACTTCTAAATGATAAAGAAGTCTAAGGTCCTGAGCAAATATATTTACTGGGTTTTATCTCATTCCACAGTAAGTAAAGCATGATATGTGATAGTGTTTGAAAACTTAGAGGAATAATTTTTCTCTCATGAGAGAAAATCTCACGAAGACAACTTAATCAACCACAAAGGGCCCATATAAAGGCAAATCAGAGTCGTTTTAACTTTTCTCAAAATACTATAAGAGTGCCTTGTGATTTCCTCAAGTGCTTAAATGCTACCCTAGTGGCTTTTAAATTAGTTGTTGTTATTGAAACACAGCTATTTTTTCCTTTGTATTTTTTTAAGGAACAATGGCTTATCTTCTGTGATAGAAAAACAAATGACTATCTTTGAAATATGTAAAATACAGTATTTAGACAGGACACAACAATAACACATGTCAATATAAACTATATGCAAGATACAGAGTGGGGTAAAAGTAGGCTTACACTTTGTATGGAAATATACAGTAATTAATTAATAATAATATAAGAATAAATTCTGTGTTTCATGCATTTACAACTGTAAACCTACTTCTGCCCCACCCTGTACATTACAGTGCTTTTATGTAGGCTAGTGGAGTGGATTAGGTTATATGGTCAGACAGAAGTCAGGTAATTAAATTTGGTCATTATTTATTCTTTTTCAAAGTCATTTTTCCTATCTGCAAATGAAAATATTTATTTCATCTGTTTTTTGCAAGATTTAAGTGTCACAATATATGTAAATTACCTGAAACAATACCTGGCACATAGCAAATGTCCATGGGGAAACAATCCTATATAATAAAAGTGTAATATGCAAATTGAATGAACAGCAGAACAACTGGTCAGTGGGGCTGGTGAGCAGGTGGCGCCAAGCCAGCCAAGGCGCATGCCAGTGGGCAGAGGGAGGGGATGGCAATGGGGGGTGGCAGTGACATGTGGTGGTGGACGGGTGATCAGGGGGCAGGGCCGGCCACTTCCCAGCCAGTGCTATCCCCTGATCAGCCTGTGTGGTTGCCTTTCACAGAGGGGGAGCCAGACTGCAGCTTAGGCCTGCTCTCCATGGGGAGCGGGCCTAAGCCATCAGTAGGACATCCCCTGAGGGCTTTCGGACTGTGAGACAGTGCAAGCTGGGCTGAGGGACGCCCCTGAGTGCATGAATTTTTATGCACCGGGCCTCTAGTATTTATATGTAATAATGAAAGCATTTAGGACTGTCCTTGAACAGCCAATCTAATATGTGAAATTAAAATAAACAATATTTTATGCATTCAATGTGCTTTTACGGCCCATGTGTTATTTTTATTATTTCAGGTAATACTCATTCACATATAAAAAATTTTCTTTGGTAGAAACTACTTGAATATAAACTGTACATTAGAAACAAATTGATCATCTTGATTGCTGTTTTATCCTTGATATCTCAAAGACTACTTGGGTATCCAATAGGACTTCAACAAATATTTATTCAATGAAAAGCGATTGATGTCCACTTAAGAAAACCATCTTGCCTATATATACTAAATAAATTTCAAACATTTGTTTCTTTATAAAATATTTCTTGTGATTTAGCCCAACACTGTATTCCTAAGTATATGTCTCCCTTCTTAAAAGCTAAAATTCACTTCAGTCCCCAAAGGGCGACCCAAGAGAAGCAAATTAGCAACACCCCAATGTTAAATTCAGAAAAACTTTAGAATGCAGATCATTTCCCATTATGATGTTGTATGCAGAATGAACAAAACATACTCTAAAGAAGAAATTGTGCATATGTATTTTCCATTTTTAATTCATGTTTATAAAACATAAATCAAAACTGTATTTTCCAAAGTTGTCCCTGATGTCAAGCTGATTACAGTAGGGAGACCTCAGTATTGAATTGTAATGCATATTTCACTATATTTCTCAGTGCATAACTACCCCTATTCAAATTTTTATATAGTATATCTGGTGAGGAAAATCTCTTTCCAGAGTACTAACATTTTATATCTTATGTTAGTACTTTATTTTACTGTGGTGTTTCTCACCGATTTGAACTTGACATTGCCTACATTAAAAAATCAAATGTTCTAATTTGATCCATGTAAATATATAAAACAGAATCAATAGAGTTTTTCCTGTTAGTGTAAGATCATAGTTAAAATTAATCACTTTTAAAGGTCAAATTAAGTTTGCAAAGTTTATATATTATGAAAGGAAGTATTCTAATATTCCAAATTGTTTGGATTAATGGCAGATTTTTTTAAACTTTTTTTTTTCTATTTTTGACACTTTACAGATGTCCCATCCCCCCTTTTCACACCTCCATTCAGCTCCCACCTTTTTTTAAAAAGAATATTGTGTTGACCTTTGCGGCAGAGTTCAAGATCAGAAGGAAGGGCCAACGCACAAATGAAAATGCTATACAAGAAATACGAATTTAGAAGGCATTGGGGGCCAGGACTGAGACTGGGTCCCATCTGCTTTTTATTCACTTTTTGATACACATCTTGCCCCCAGTAAAGCACAGTCTCAAAGGTCAGGAAAGATCAGTAAGGTCCAGTAAACATTTACTTGGAGGCTATCAGGTCAGGAAATTGCTTTGAGTCACTGCAATCTCAACATGAGCAATCAGTGCCTAACGTCAGTCCTGCTAATGCTCAAGGTCCATTGGCCTCACGTGTTCCTTGGAGCATGCTCATGACAGTATTGGCAAGAGGTGGTTTCCCGCAGAATATATTTTTATTGATTTCAGAGAGGAAGGGAGATGGAGAGAGAGCTAGAAACATCAATTATGAGAAAGAATCATTGATTGGCTGCCTCCTGCATGCCCCACACTGGGGATGGAGCCTGCAACTCAGGCATGTGCCCTGATCTGGAATCAAACCATGACCTCTTGATTCATAGGTTGATGCTCAACCACTGAGCCACACCAGCCTGGCCCACTCCTTATTTTGATGACAAAACTGTGTTAACTCTTATATTAAAATATAGATATATATGAAATAGCTCCATATTTTCCTTTTATATAACATACTAGGGGCTCAGTGCATTAATTCATGCACCTTGAAAGGAACTGTGGTCCCCAAGGCTGCAGTGGGCACAAGGGTGTATCTCAGCCCATCCTCCATGCCCCTGCTAGGTCCATCCACCTACGGCCCCTGGTCCCCTTTCTGCTGGCAGCCCTGATCCTGCTGCCGCTGCTCCCATGCACTGATGGAGCCAGGCCCACTCACACCCACTGAAGGGGTGGAGTGATTGCGGCCAGCGCCAGCAGCAGGTGGAAGTGGGGCAGCACCATCAGTGGGTGCAAGCAGTGGCTCCTGGCCCTGATCACCCCCCAGGAGCAGGGGAAGGTGGAGAAATCCTCAGGGGTGATTGGGGCTGGCAGCTGCTTCTCGCACCTGCTGACAGTGCCAAGTGATTGGGACCGGAGCCAGTGCCAGCAGTGAGTGTGAGCGGCGGCTCTGTCACCAGCAGCAGGTGTGAGCGGTAGCTCCAGCACTGGCAGTGAGTGTGAGTGGTGGCTCTGGCGCCAGAAGCAGGTGCAAGCACTTGGTAGGACCGTGGCACACAGGAACAAAATATTTTCAGTAACTACCAGAGGTTTGCCCAGATGACAGTGATCTGTGCCCCTCCTTCGTCTGGCAACCCTGATCACCTGCTCCACCATCTCACCATGGCCAACGCCCACCATGTTCCACACACACTCCCTGGTGGTGGTCAGTGCACATCATAGAAACTGGTTGTTTGGTTATTTGGTTGTTCTGGTTGTTCCGCCATTCGGTCTATTTGCATATTAGTCTTTTATTATATAGAACTACGGTCCTTCAACCCAGCCTACACCCTCTCACAATCCAGGACCTCTCAGGTGATGTCCAACTGATGCAGGGAATTGGGCCTAAACCAGCAGTCGGACATCCCTCTTGCAATCCAGGACCGCTGGCTCCTAACCACTCTCCTGCCTGCCTCATCTCCCCTAACCACTCGCCTGCCTGACTGTCCACCCCTAACCCCTCTGCCTGCCTACCTGAATGCCTCTAACTGCTCACCTGCCTGCCTGATTGCCCCTAACAGCTTCTGCCTCAGCCCCTGCCACCATGGCTTCATCTGGAAGGATGTCCAGAATGACGTCCAGAAGGTCGTTTGACTGTCTGGTCTAATTAGCATATTATGCTTTTATTATTATAGATGATTACTTCCATCTTCTTTTGAATTTGGTAAGATTTATATAAATAGTTTAATATTCATCAATGCATGCTGATAAATTCTATTAATTAATCTTAGATTACTGCACATCAATATAACTAGAAATGAAATAGAGGAGAAAATCATTTTTCTGAAAATAATTGTCCATATTTTTGTGCATGGGAATGTATTCCTTTATCAATTACTAGTTAATCTTATACTTATTGCAATAAACTAAATGTTTAATGAAAACCTATCATATGCCAGATCACATAGTACCAGGTACATAGCAATAATTTGTGGCACATCAGGTAGCTGTCCACAAAGATTTGTGTTCACCTTCTGTAGTGGTGAGAGTTGTGGCTAGAAAATGGCATATATATGGGAAGATATAAAAAGGTCTCACAAGACAAGTATGAGTGGAAGTGATGTATGCCACTTACAAAATATGGTTTACAAAAATCCCCATATATGATCCTCAATAATCTTTTTCTTTTCTCATTGACTGGAGTGATAACCTTTGGAGTTCCATAATGAAGATGGAGGAGAAGAAATGAAAGATAACTGGAATCATTACTTGAAGTAGAGCTACCCAACCTCCAGGGACACTTGTAATAGAGAAAGCTGTGTGTTTTTCTGGTTGGGGTGAGGAGTGGGTCCATATAAAAGCAAATTTTTGTCTATCATAATACATAGTCAATAACAATAATTATATAACAAAAAGCCAATCATAATATTAGCTCCACTCATAGAACATTATAATACACTATTCTAAATGAAGTAGATAAATTAAATAGTTGAATTTTTTAAAAAATTATATTTTATTGATTTTTTACAAAGAGGAAGGGAGAGGGATAGAGAGTTAGAAACATTGATGAGAGAGAAACATCGATCAGCTGCCTCCTGCACACCCCCCACCTGGGATGTGCCCGCAACCAAGGTACACGCCCCTGACCGGAACAGAACCCGGGACCCCTCAGTCCACAGGCCGACGCTCTATCCACTGAGCCAAACCGATCAGGGCAATAGTTGAATTTTTACTACTCTATGATGTAGGTACTTTTATTGATACCATTTTATAAATTAGGAAACTGTTCATGCCCAGAAAATTTAAATAACTTGCCCAAGGTCACATAGCTAAAACCAAATTATTTAGATAAAAATCCAGAAAGTTCAAGTTAAGCATAACCTTTTAACCACTAAGCTATAGCGTCCCTCTACATTAACTCACATTGAAAAATCAATAAACAATATAAGAAACATATTATTTGGAAATATTGAAGGATATAATAAGAAGAAAATATAAAATACATGGAAATGATTGAATCTGGGCAAAGGATGTTCATGGCAGGGAGAGACTGAGGCAAGCTACTGTTATTTATCAGTATAAGCACTGCAGAATTATATTTTATCTTTAAATTATGTGCATGCATACCTTTCAAAAAACAGAGAAAGGAATACATTTCAAAATACAGTTTTGTGTATTTTGCATGAATTTTATGATTTCTCTATAGTGCCTGATTCTCTCTTAAATATCTCTTTAGAAATTGAGAATAAATGAGAGTTGATAATGTACACATTGTGCAAGAAAACAACATAGCTCTGAAATGCTTTCAAAATAATATGATTTAAAATAAAACTTATAACTTGCTGGGAGCCTCATAAAGTGATTCCTGCTCGTGTAAGAAGGATTTTTGTTAGGGATATTCTGTGTCTATAAATTTTTAAAAAAGGTGTCTTGTAGGATTTCTGAGTATAAGTTTAAAAAGAACAATGTTTTGGAATCATGAGGCCTTACAGGAAAACATGCACTTCTTTGCTGAATATGTATCTCTTCAAATTGAATGGTATCTTTCAGATGCTGGATTCTATAAGGCACTCGCTATTGCTCTTTAAGACTTGAACTAATATATGGTAATGGAGAATGCTAGGAAAACTTAAACATCTGAGTTTACAGAGCAAAATTTTAAGAAGTGTTTAAAATATTAAAACCATACTTGTAAATATGCTTTGTCCAGAAAAATAAAAAAATGTCTTTTGAATAATATGCCTATATTATTTTACAAAAAATTCAAATAAAAGAGACAGATACAGTTTTGAGGATCTGTGGTTATATGAGCATGCATGTAAGTAACACACACTTTTCATTGAAGGCCCAGCTCTGAAATTTATAATGGTCACATGCATCAAGTAGCTCCTATGTAAAAAATGTAATAAGAAGTAGGGTCCCAGAGTTGGAACAGTTCTATAAGTTTACAGACAACCACACCAAGGGTAATTTTTAAAATTAGCCTTAAAAACAGGCCTAAATTATCTGTATGTTGCTTTATTTCATAATCCAGATTATTTTCAAATGGATCTTAATTATTTTATTATCTATAATTTTATATGCCTAAATTGGACCACAATGATTTTAGATAAATATAATACAGTATATGGATATACTTAAATGCACTTTTATAATGTAAATATCAGCAGAAAATAAATATAAGAAGTAATATAAAGTATAAGTTAAGAATAAGGGAAAATATAAACTATATGATACAGAGAATTATTCCATGATGTCTGAAAGTTTGTAATTCCAGCCCAGAAACTTTTTTTTAATATTTATTGTTGAAGCTCTTAACTATGTTCCTTTTTTTGCCCTATTGACCCCATCTAGATCACCCCCGCTTGCACCCCAGACCTGCACCACACTATTGTCCATGTCCATGAGTTATGCATACATATATGTATACAAGTTATTTGGTTGCTCTCTTCCCATCCACCCACCCATCCTTGCCTTCCCTTTGTGATTCTAAAGTCTGTTCCATGCTTCTATGTCTCTGGATCTATTTAGTTCATCAGCTTATATTGTTCATTAGGTTCCACATATGAGTGAGATCATATACTTGTCTTTCTCTGACTGGCTTATTTTGCTTAGCATAATACTATACAGGTCCCTCCATGCTGTCTCAAATGGTAAGAGCTTCTTGGTTTTTTTTCTTTGTTGTTGTTGTTTTTACTGCTGCATAGTATTCCATAGTGTAGATGTCCACCACTTTTTTATCCACTTATCTAATGATGGACACTAGGGCTGTTTCCATATCTTAGCTATTGCAAATAGTGCTGCTATGAAATAGGGGTGTGTATGTTATTTCTGATCGGTGTTTCAGACTTCTTGGGATATATTCTTAGAAGTGGGATCACTAGGTCAAACATCAGTTCCATTTTTAATTATTTGAGGAGACTCATACTGATTTCCATAGTGGCTTTACCAGTCTGCATTCCCACCAGCAATGTGTTAGGGTTCATTTTCCTCCACATCCTCACCAACACTTGTTGTTTGTTCATTCATTGATGGCAGACATTCTGACAGGTGTGAGATGGTACTTCATTGCCATTGTAATTTGCATATCTCTGAAGATTAGTGATATTTAACATTTTTCTGTATGTCTCTTGGCCATTTGCATGTCTGTTTGGAGAAGCAGCTATTTAGATCTTCCGCTCATTTTTCTGACTGGGTTGTTTTCTTTTTGTTGATGTGTATGAGTACTTTATATATTTTGGATATTAATCCTTTATCAGATGTATTATTGTCAATTATGTTCCCCCATACAGTGGGATCCTTTTTCATTTTAATGCTGTTTTTCTTTTGCTGTACAGAAGCTTTTTATTTTGATGTGGTCACATTTGTTTATTTTTTAGTTTGTGTCTCTTACACTTGGTGTTGTGTCAGTGAAAATTTTGCTATGTGAGATGTCTGATATTTTGCTGCCTATATATTCTTCAAGGATTTTTATGGTTTCATGAATTAGATTTAAATATTTTATCCATTTTGAGTTGATTCTCTTAAACTCTCCTCCTGATTTTTAATTTTTGTTTCCAGTTGTTTCTCTGATTGGGTGTTTTTTCCACCTTGTCTTCTAACTCAATGATTTAGTCCTCAGCTTCTAGTCTATTATTAAATTCTTCCAGGATGTTCTTTATTGCAGCTATGTCATTCTTCACTTCCTCTTGAATATTATTCATGGTGTATTTCTCATACAGCTCCTTATAATTCTCATTAATTTGCTTATAATTCTCAGTCATATGTTTGAGCATCCTTATAACCATTACTTTGAATTCTTTATCTGACAAATTACTTGCCTCTATCTCTCTTAGTTCCTTTTCTGGCAATTTTTCTTTTTCTTTCACTTTTGGGTTGTTTCTTTGTCTTCCACTTTAAAAGTTCAGTAGTCTGGGGAGCTGGGTGAAGTGTGTAGGTTCCAGATGGTGGGTCCATGTGTTCAGAGGTGATTGGTACCACCCGGTTGTAGCAGTATCTCTGATTTTCTGATGGCACTGGATTAGGTACCCTTCTGTCTGTGGCTGGTCCCCGCATCTGGAGGATGTCAGGTCACATCTATCAGACAGTGTCAGGCAGCAGGGCCATTTACCCAGGGGTGCCACGTAAACCACAGTAGGTCATGATGGCTCGTCCATGAGTCTGGGGATGTTGGGTCACAGTGGCAGGGTTGGGAACACCATGTAAAGATGGTGGGGCCAGTCGCCTAGGGGCACTGGATCAGGTGTGCTGTTTCTAGTCAGTAGGTCTCTGTGTTTAGGCTGGGCCTGTGTCAAGGTGGTGGGGCAGCCAGGAGCTCAGCTGTTGATGGAGAAGTGTCAGGGCAGCTGCTGCTCTGTTGGTTCAGGAGTCAAGCATGGTGCCCCACTTGCTTCTATGGCAGGGCAGGCAGATTTCTCTGCTCACAGAGGAGTTGGGGCTGGCTGAGTGCTCTGCTGCTGATGAGTTGGGGCAGCCCGTATCTCCCTTGTGGAAGAGGTGGGGCTGGCTGGTTGTTTGCTCCTCTGCTGAGAAGGTGATCTGCCAGGTGCCCCATTCACCAGAACGGCAGGGCCGACCTGTTGCTCTGCTGTGGAGGAGGCTGGGCAGGCCAGGATCCCCATTCACTAATATGGCATGGTGTCCCAGCACATGGCGGGTCATGTCAGCTGGTCCTCCAAGGTTCACAGTTCAGGCTGAGCCAGTATGACTGGTATGTTTGCCCAAGATTTTGGTTCTTAGTAGTGAGGCTGTGAGCATCTGTCAGTGGCCTAAGGGCACTGTGGCAGGGTTCCTCTACCACAGCCTCCTTCTAAATAGGATCTTGTGGCTCCCTTAAAATGGTGCACTCTCCCCTGAAGTGGATAAAAGTGCCCAGTCCAGCACAGACTGCAGTGGTCTATCCTCCTCCTGAAGTACCCCAGTCACCTCCCAAAGCTCCAGCTCCCAAAAACAGAGGCCCTCCCACACTCACACCAACACACACTCTCCCTCTCTCACGCACTCAACCCAGTCACATACTCACCCACTCACCCACACTCCAGAGCTTCCCACCACTATGTTCCCCAGAAACTGTCTTGTAGCTCAATGAGAAAAGCAAAATTCCTAATGTTTGTGTATGTAAAAACATACAATATGATAGGACCTTTGAAATGAAGAAAGTCCTCTATTGTAATCACTTATATTAGCGATACCTTTATGTGGCTGATAATTGTATAAGAAGAGAAACTTTTCTTGGGATTTGCTACATCTATTTAAAAAAAAAAAGGCACTGCAGACTTATGAGAAGCAGAAACATTTGTCTAATTTTTTACCTGTTCTATTTAAGTTCTATTAAGAGGTAAATTGATTTATTGTTCTAGAGCAGTGATGGCGAACCTATGACATGCGTGTCAGAGGTGACACGCAAACTCATTTTTTGGGTTGATTTTTCTTTGTTAAATGGCATTTAAATATATAAAATAAATATCAAAAATATAAATCTTTGTTTTACTATGGTTGCAAATATGAAAAAAATTTCTATATGTGACACGCACCAGAGGTAAGTTAGGGTTTTTCAAAATGCTGACACGCCAAGCTCAAAAGGTTCACCATCACTGTTCTAGAGGCCAATATTTAAATCCTAAATTTCTACAATGGATGACTTGCTTAAGGCTTTCAGTCATAGTTTTCAAGTAAAGTGAGACCAGTTTGTATGGTTTGTGTTTTACTGTAAACTTATTCATCTGCTTAGGTTTAGGCATTAATTAGAGGGAGAGCTAGTTTTAAAGAGAGTTTCCATGTTTCCAGGAAAATGTATTGGAGAGAGAGGGAAGGACGATAGATATGAGAATGTATACAAGGAAGAGATTATATTAATTGACAATGGGAATTTAAGCTGACTAAGGAGAGAAATGAGGGCATGTGGTGGTGTTGGGCAATAAAAATATTTTTTCAATATACTTGTTACAATAAAAATTTATAATTCTGTATGATGATGTAGAAGCACGGGTAGTTTGTATCCCATCAAATAATATTGAATTGAGTTGTTCCAGCATGTATGTGCCATTGATATAGTAAAATAATTTTAACTTAAATGGCTTTAGCTTAACCCTTAATCAGAATATTTCTTTAAGCAGAAAACACATCTTCAATGTTATAGTGATCACTATTCTATATTTAACATTATTATAGTAATACTAGAGGTCCGGTGCACAAAAATTTGTGCACTCGGCATTGAGGGGGGTGCCTCAGCCCGGCCTGTGCACTCTCGCAGTCTGGGACCCCTCGGAGATAACAACCTGCTGGCTTAGGCCACTCCTGGGTGGCAGAGGGTAGGCCCAACCAGGGGGTTGGGCTCAGAGCAGGGCCAATTGGGGAGTTGGGGCGCCGCCCCTGTCATGCACAGAGCAGGGTGGATCGGGAGGTTGTGATGCCACCCTCAGTCACGCTCAGGGTAGGGCCGATTGGGAGGTTGGGGCACCGCCCCTTGTCACACTCAAGGCAGGGTCGATGGGGAGGTTGCAGTGCCACTCCCTGTCACGCACAGAGCAGGGCAAATCAGGGGGTTGGGGCGCTGCCTCCTGTCACTCACAGAGCAGGGCCCATCAGGGGGGTTGGGGAGTTCTCCCCTGTCACACACAGAGCAGGGCCTGTGGGGGGCGGTTGGGGCGTCGCCCTCTATCACCCACAGAGCAGGGCCGATCAGGGAGTTGGGGCACTGCCACTGCCACACTCAGGGCAGGGCAGATGGGGAAGTTATGGCTCTACCCTGTCACACACAAAGCACGGCCTGTGGGGGGGGTTGTGGCGCCACACCCTATCACGCACAGAGCAGGGCTGATCAGGGGGTTGGGGCGCCTTCCCCTGTCATGAACAGAACAGGGTGGATAGGGAGGTTGTAGCCCCTGTCACACACAGAGCCTCAGGGTGATCAGGGGGTTTGGGCACTGCCCCCTGTCACGCTGATCCCTGTGCCTGGAGGCCTCGCGGTTCCGCTGATCCCAGTGCTGGGAGGCATATTACCCTTTTACTATATAGGATAGAGGCCTGGTGCATGGGTGGAGGCGGGCTGGTTTGCCCTGAAGGGTGTCCCAGATCAGGGTCGGGGTCCCCACTGGGGTGCCTGGCCAGCCTGGATGAGGGGATGATGGCTGTTTCAGCTGGTCACACACCCTTCAGGGTGGGGGTCCCCACTGGGGTGCCTGGCCAGTCTGGGTGAGGGGCTGAGGGCTGTTTTCAGGCTGGCGGGTGACTGAAGCTCCCAACTGCTCCTTTTTTTTCTTTTTCTTTTTATTCTGGGCCAGCTTTAACTCTGAGTCTTGGCTCCAGCTCTTAGGCCTCTGCTGCTGAAAGCAGGTTTCAGGCCTTTGTTTACCTTCTGTATTTGAAACAATGTTGCGATCCTGCTGGCTGAAGCCCGGCCAACTAAAGCAGGTTTCTGGGGTTTTGTTTAGCTTCTATATTTGTAACATAGTTGCTTAGAGTTGCAGCTCAGAGGCCGGCAGCGGCAAACAGGGAACGTTGGAGTCCTACGTCACTGAAGCAAGCAAGCCTCATGTTCGCTTTAAGCTGCCTGGCTGCCGGCCTCCATCTTGGCTGGCAGTTAATTTGCATATTGTCCTGATTAGCCAATGGGAAGGTTAGCGGTCGTACGCTAATTACCATGTTTCTCTTTTATTAGATAGGATAGCCCATATTGTAATATAGGCTTATATATTTGTTTAAATTATTGTACATAACTATTTTGTATCATATCTTATTGGAGTTGAGGTTCGTTTTCATAGTGGAAATTATAGTGATTCTAAATTGCTCACAATTGGTTTTAATAGCAACCTATTTAGGGTCTGGAGTCCATGCTGCAGACGTCTCATTATGAAATTTAAATGCTATTGGTAACATCTGGAAATTGTAAACATTCAAGAAGAAAGTTGAAAGAGCTTCATACTCTATAGTTCTCAGTGTGATGGCCAGAGAATATGCAGGAGCTATCTGGAAGAATTGGACAGTGTTTGAATATTACATTCACAACATCTTGCAAATATGATTCTCTTTTTTTTTTGTTCCAACTCAAATGTTTTTAGTTTTTGTAAATTGCAAAGATATTTCCTCCTCTCCATCCTTTGAATCTTTATGGCTTTCTTCCACTTTCAATGACAGCTTAAAATGAACTTTGCATTTTAAAAATAAACAGAGCAACCATTTAAAAATAACAGGGTACCCCAAGCTGGAATCCCATCTGTGAATAAACATCTGCACAATGACTTTCATTGATATGCTGCACAAATAAGTTTCACACCTGGCTCTCTTATGATTGTGAAAGAAATTTTGAAAGTGTCATACTCTTCTTTTAGAGGATGCTAGTTTTGAGTGATTTGTTCCTCAAGATCAATGCTACTGGGAGTCCTGGTCATTATTAGAGCCAAAGGCAAGTCTACCTTTTTGTTTCTATTAACAGGGTCTATCTGATTCTAACATTGGGTTTTGGTCTTGCCCTCAAGGCATTATTTAAAATTTCTAACTTACCCTTTATTATTATACTAATATTTTTAATGTTTAATATATCAGTTGAGAAATATATTTAGTTTGGAGTAGTTGAATTAATGAATATTTTATTTAAAATGTTCATGTCATATAAATGTATATATGTACTAGAGGCCCTGTGAACAAAAATGTGTGCACTCGGGGGGGTTCCTCAGCCCAGCCTATGCCCTCTTGCAGTCTGGGACCCCTCGGAGAATGTCCACCTGCTGGCTTAGGCCTGCTCCCTGGGGGATTGGGAACAAGCTGGCAGTCCGACATCCCTCTGGCAGCCCGGCAGCCCTTAGGAGATGTCCACTTGAAAGCAGGGAGCAGGTCTAAGCTGCAGTTGGACATCCTTAGCGCTGCTGAGGAAGCTTGAGAAGTTCCCACCACCACTGCTATACTGGCAGCTAGCAGCCTGGCTAGTGGCTGAGCAGAGCTCCCCCTGTGGGAGCACACTGACCACCAGGGGGCAGCTCACGCATTGAGCATCTGCTTCCTGGTGGTCAGTGTGTGTCATAGTGACCAGTCATTTCCAGTGGTTCTGCTGTTAGGGTCAGTTTGCATATTACCCTTTTATTATATAGGATAGAGGCCTGGTACATGGGTGGGGGCCAGTTGGTTTGTCCTGAAGGGTGTCCCAGATCAGGGTGGGGGTCCAAACTGGAGTGCTTGGCCAGCCTGGGTGAAAGGCTGATGGCTGTTTGCAGGCTGGTCAAGCCCCCCCTCAAGTGGGGATGCTCACCCCATGGAGGTTTGGCCAGCCCGGGTGAGGGGCTGATGGCTCTTTGCAGGCTGGCCACACCCCCTTTAGGGTGGCAGGTCCCCACTGGGGTGTCTGGTCAGTCTGGGTTATGGGCTGAGGGTCGTTTTCAGGCTGGCCAAGCCCCCCCAGCAATGGAAGCTCCCAGCCTCTCCTTTTTTGCTTTTCTTTTCTTTTTTTTTAATTCTAGGATTTATTTATCGTCTATAATTGAAACTTTGTAGCCTTGAGAGGAGCTCAGAGCCAGCCAGGGCAGATGGGAGGGCAGCTTCCTGCTCGCTCCAGCTCTGTGGTCACAGCCGGCTGAAAGCAGGTATCTGGGGTTTATTTACCTTCTATAATTGAAACTTTGTTGCTTTGAGTGGAGCTCAGAGCTGCTGCAGCAGGCAGGAAACTTGGCTTCCTCTATCATTGGAGCAACCAAGCCTCCTGCTCACTGTAGCCCTGTGGCTGCCGGCTGCCATCTTGGTTGGGTTAATTTGCATATAGTCGCTCTGATTGGCTGCTGGGTGTGGCTTAAGGCATAGCAAATGTATGGTCAATTTGCATGTTTGTCTTTTATTAGTGTAGATACATATGTACAGACATACATTTACATATATATGTATATATGTTTGTATAAATGTGTCTTATTTCTACACTTATTATTGTATAATAAACTTTAAAATCTCATATGTTTTCTTTGTGATTTCCAATGTTTATTAGCACTATTAAATATGTCATAATATTATGCATTTAATATTTTTAATATTCTCATTGTTACCTACCATTTTTATATAGGTTCTAGTTTTTGAGCTGCTGGTTTACTCTAGAGATCTATATTTTGAATTAACAACATGTTATTCATATCAATTCTTCTTTTTCAAATTAGTTTTATTATTTAGCATTATCCATTTTTTCTTTACATGGTTTACATAATGACATAATTTGTTTGCCTGTGAAGTCTCTAACATCAAAATAATCATGCAGAGTTCAAAAGTGACCCTCTGGATTCTAAAGGAATGCTGAAAAACCACATTAGAGTAAACTTGTAAAATACTCTTGCAGTTTACACTATGTACTTTTATAAGAGCTTGGAATTAAATTTGTTGCTTAAAGTTTGTTATACCGAAGGTCACATAATTTTACAAAACAAAAGGAACACTGTGCTTAAACAATTATGATGCTTCTGTGGAAAAGTACACCTCTCAATTAATTTATCAAGTCTTTGAAAGTCATTGCATTTGAATAAAAAGGTATATCTCATTGGGCATATCCATCATGAAGATTTCAATATTTAGGAGTGAGTTTTTGTAGTTAAAGACATGGTTGAATTGTTATTGTTTTTGAATGTGTATGTCACTTAAATGACTAGCACTTTATATTTGCATAACCTTTACAAGATTAAAAAATGAATCAATAACAAATGGTCTTTCTGCATGTGAATGAGTAAAAATCTTATTTAAAATATTTTGTTTTTAATAGCATTCTTTTTTGTAGAAAAAGCAACAGAAAAAGCTGTTTTGATTATTATGCTTTTGCCCTTATATTGGTATTCCAGGCAGTCACTGTAAAGAATTTTTCAATAAATGATATATAGGTTCCACTAATGCTTTGATTAATGCTTTTTTCTCAACTAATGTCAGAATTTTCACTAGGCCCAAGGTAACCTTTTGAAAAACAGAGCTGTGGAAAACTTGGTTTACTTAATCCTATACAAAATATAAATATGGGTGGCCCATTCTACCATGTCATGATTTAGAAAGGAGACAGTGTGGCATAATGGCTAAAACCTAAAACTCTGGAGTCAAAAGACCTAGATTTGAATTTTGGTTCCACCACTTACTAAGTATTTAATCTTAGAAAAGTTACTTGATATATTTAAGTCTCAGATTTTCACCTAAATGGGAATAATAATAATACCTACCTCATGTAATTGTTGTAAGATTAAATGTAATAATGTAATAATGTTTTAATGAGGTGCTTAATAGAGTGCCTTGGGAGAGAGATTAAAAATGACAGCAGAGTAAGTGGATGCTACATGGACATGTTCCTAGGACCAAATTAGAATTACAACTAAAATATAGAAAAACTTCCTGAATAATCAACAGAAGATTTGATGGACAGAACCCTGATAACTGAGGACTGAACGTGGAGACTGCATAGACTAGAAGGAGAGGCGGAGGTATGCAAGGGCTGGCTGGCCTCCAACAGCAACTGAAGTTCCAGATAAATGTTTCATCTGTGCGGGTTACCACTGAGAACTCTGGGGTCTAATCACCAACCTGGGCCCCCAAGCAGAGAGGATCAGAACTGAGAAGGGTACCCACATAACATCTGGCTGTGAAAAACAGCAGGATTGCTGTCTGCTAGGGACAGAGGGCTGGAAATTCAGGCAACCTCTTAATGGGCCAATGCACAAAATTCCCTGTGAAGCCATTCACCTTGTGGTCTGGCAACGGGAAGGCAGAGTGGACTGGAGCTGTGTGAGTAGAAGCCAGGATAGGACGCTTTGGGGCTAGAGTTTAGAAGGCAGACACCCAGTTTACTGTGCTGAGGTCACATGGCAGAGGTCATTTTTTTCATGCAAACATTTTCTATAGAGGCTATCTTGTTTGGGGGAAAAGAGTTGATCCACCATATTGGAAAACACCTTGCCTCATAGTACGGAGTTGTTCAGGCCCATTAAGGGACTGAGAATAACAATTAGCCTTCAGGCAGAAACAATTGTCCCACCCTGTTGAAAAAAACTCTTGCCACATCTGTGGATAATTGCCTGAGGGAAATTCAAGAAAAAAATCATATCAGTCTGTAAACAGAGGCTGTCTCTGGAGGCTTTGAATCTTTGCCTGATCTAATTAATCAGAAATAGCATTTGACACTGCCCTGCACTAGAGATTGGGTGGCATAGCTGATCTACTTATCACATAGTCACAAAGTCAAACAGGCAGCCAAAATGAGGAGGCAAAGAACCCCCCCCCCCCAATGAAAGAATAACAGAATTCTCCAGAAGAAGAGATAAATGAAAAGGAGATAAAAAATTTAAGTGATACAGAGTTCAGAATAATGATGGTAAAGATGCTCAACAGCATCAGAAAAGATATAGTAACTATGAAAACAGGAATAAAGAATGACATAACACAAATAAAGAACACATTGGAAAGAATACACAGCAGATTAGGGGGAGCTGAGCATCGAATCAGTGAATTAGCAGACAGGATTGAAAAAGATCACTCAATCATAGAACCAAAATGGAAAAAAAAAATTAAAAAAAAAGAAGATCGCTTAAGGGAGCTGTGGAACAATGTGAAATGTAACAATATTCAAATAGGTGAGCTAAAAGGGACAGAAAGGGAGACAGGGATAGAGAACATGTTTGAAGAAATAATGGAAGAAAACTTCCCTAACCTGGTAAAGGAAAAAGTCACACAAGTCCAGAGGGCACAGAGAACCCTAAAACAGAAGAACCCAAATAAGCCCATACCCAGACACATCATAATTAAAATGCCAAAAATTAAAGACAAAGAGAGGATCTTAAAGGTAGCAAGAGAAAAGCAAACTTTACCTACAAAGAAGCTCCAATAAGGCTGACCTGATTGCTCATCAGAAATTCTACAAGCCAGAAGGGAATGGAATAAAGTACTCAAGGTAATAGAAAACAAGGATCTGAAACCAAGATTACTATATGCAGCAAGTCTATCATTCAAAACAGGCAGTCAAATAAATAGCTTCCTGGGGGTGAAAAAAAAAAAAAAAGGCTAAAGGAGTACATCACCACCAAGCCAGCATTATAAAAAATGCTACAGGGGCTGCTGTAATGAGAAGAAGAAATAGAGGAACCTAGGTATAAAGAATTAAAATAGCAATAAATAAGTACCTATATATAACAACTTTAAATGTAAAAGGATTAAATATTCCAATCAAAAGGCATAGGATAGCTGAATGGATACAAAAATATGACCCAACTATATGCTGTCTACAAGAGACCCACCTCAGAACAAATGACACACAGAGTTTGAGAGTGAAGGAGTGGGAAAAAAAATTCCATGCAAATGAAAAAGAAAAAAAAGCTGGAGTAGCAATACTCATATCCAACAAAATAGACTTCAAAATGAAGGTCATCACAAGAGACAACGAAGGTCACTACATAATACTAAAGGGATTGATCCAACAAAAAGATATAGCCCTAGTAAACATATGTGCACCCAATATAGAAGCACCTAAATATTAAGAACAAAAAAAAACCAAAAAACAACTTCTAGAGGACTTTAACGGAGAGAACGACAACCATACAGTCATACCAGGGGATTTTAGCATCCTACTGACTTCACTGGATAGATCTTCCAGACAAAAACAGTGACTCTAAAGGACACAGTAAATCAGATGGACTTAATTGACATTTATAATACACCAGGGGCCTGGTGCACGAAATTTGTGCACGGTGGGGGGGTGGTCTCTCAGCCCAGCCTGCCCCCTCTCACATACTGGGAGCCCTAGGGGGAAATCTTACTGATGGCTTAGGCCCGCTCCCTGCTCCCCTTGGGTAGTGGGCCTAAGCTGCAGTCTGGCCTCCCTTTATGGGAGGCAACCTGGCTGATCAGGGGAATGCACCAGCCCCATCACCCCGCTGCTGCAGCCACTGCCAGTCACCACAGCCACCAAGGTGTTTTCATCAACACGGACTCCAGTCCCATCACCATGAAAAAATGACAACTTTCTTTAGGCATTTTCAAGATGTGCCTTTCATAGGATATGACATTTCTTTATTATTTTTTTATCCTCACCTGAGGATATGTTTCCATTGATTTTTGGAGAATGTGGAAGAGAAAGGGAAAGACAGAGAGAAACATCAAAGTGAGAGGAACACTTTGATTGGTTGCCTCCTGCATGAGCACTGACTTGGGCCCCAGCCAGGGAAAAGCCTACAACCTAGGTACATGCCCTTGGTCAGAATTGAACCCAGACCTGTGGTAGGCAGGACGAGGCATTATCTATTGAGCCAAACCAGCTAGGGCAGGATATGACATTTCTTAGCACTCCAGCAGCAGTCCTTCGTTTTTTTCTCCAGGAGTGAGGTGGAAAAACCCTACATCGCCTTCTTGGATTCTTATTACCCAACTTACTAAGAATATTACCAGTGGCATACAGGGAGCTTAGCCAATGAGCGGATAGAAAAGGTGTTTCCTCTGTAGATCATACCAATCCCTGGCTTGGCCCCTGCCAAGGCCTAAGGCCTTAGGCTGGGCATTAGGCCTGGGCAGGGAACCCCCAGCCCCGTGCAATCTCAGGCTCCACCCCTACCCAGACCTCAGGTTTCTGGCCGGGCCTTAGGCCTGGGCAGGGGACCCCCAGCCCAATGTGATTTCCGGCTCCGCCCATGCCCAGGCCTCAGGCCTCTGGTTGGGCCATTAGGCCTTGGCAGGTTGACCCCAGTCTGCACAGAAAGCAGGCTCCGCCCCTGCCCAAGCCAGAGGGGCATTAGTCCTGGGCAGGGGACCCCCAGCCTGCTCTTATTGCCTACCCAGGCCTCAGGGCTCTGGCCATGGCATTAGGCTTGGGCAGGGGACCCCCAGCCCACTCCAGTTGCAGGCTTTGCCCCTGCCTAGGCCTCAGGCCTCTGGCCAGGGCATTAAGCCTGGACAGGGGACCTGCAGCTCGCTGTGATGGCCCACTCCACTCCTGCCCAGGCCTCAGGGCTCTGGCTGGGTCGTTAGACCTGGGCAGGGGACCCCAACCCTGTGTAAATGCTGTCTTCACCCTTGCCCAGGCCTCAGGCTTCTGGCTGGTGCGATTGCCGGCGCTGCCTCCCTGGTGATGTCTGGCACTGCCTGCCCCACCTGCAGTATGCAAATTTAACAGTCATCTTTGTTGGGTTAATTTGCATACTATTCTGATTGGCTGGTGGGCATAGTGAAAGTATGGTCAATTAGCATCTTTGTCTTTTATTAGTGTAGATTTCACCACAAGGCTGCATAATATGCATTCTTCTCAAGTGCACAAGAATCATTCAGAAAGATACACCATATGTTAGGACATAAAACAAGACTCAACAAGTTCAAGAAGATTAGAATTATATCATTCATCATCTCAGATCACTCAAGAATGAAATTAGACATTAACTATAGTAAATATACCCCAAAACATTCAAACACATGGAGACTATATAGCATTTATTAAGAAAATGAATGGGTAACCAATGAGATCAAGAAATAAATAATAAAAAAAAAAACTCTGGAAACAAATGAAAATGAACACATAACAACCCAAAACCTCAGAAACACAGCAAAAGCAGTCCTGAGAAAGAAGTTCATAGCACTACAGGCCTACCTCAAAAAAATAAGAAAAATCAACAATAAATTATTTAACCCTACAACTTAAAGAACTAGAAAGAGAACAATAAGGAAAGCCCAGAGTAAGTAGAAAGAAATAATACAAATTAGAGAAGAAATAAATGACATAGTGACAAAATAAATAAATAAAACCAAGAGTTGGTTCTCTGAAAGGATAAACAAAATTGATGATTCCTTAGCCAGACTCATCAATAAGTAGAGAGAAGACCAAAATAAAAACAAACAAACAAAAAAACCCCAAAAATCCACAAATGAAACAGAAAAGTGATTATTGACAACAAGAAATATAAAGGATTGTAAGGAAATATTATGAACAGCAATATTCCAACATACAATCTCCCAAAACTGAATCAGGAAGAATCACAAAACCTGAATAGGCCAATAACAATTGATGAAGTAGAAGCAGTAATCAAAAAACTCCCAGAAAATGAAAGCTCAGGTCCAGACAGCTTCATAGGAAGTTTTACCAAATTTTAAAGAAGAACTAACACCTATACTTCTCAAAATATTCCAAAAATTCAAGAGGAAGGAAGACTTCCAGGCTCTCTTTTTGAGGCCAGCATTCCCTAATTCCAAAAACAGATATAGACATTACAAAGAAAGAGAATTAAAGGCCAATATCCCTGATGAACATACTAGGAGATGCTAAAATCCTCAACAATATATTAGCAAATCAGATCGAGCAATATATTAAAAAGATCATACACCATGACCAAGTGGGATTTATTCCAGGGATGCAAGGCTGGTACAATATTCACAAATCAATAAATGTGATACATCGTATAAACAAATTGAAAGACAAAAATCACATGATCATATCAATAGATGCAGAAAAATCATCTGACACAATCCAACACCCATTTTTCATAAAAACTCTCAATAAAGTGGGAATAGAGGGAGCATATCTAAACATGATAAAAGCCATATATGACAAACCTTCAGGGAACATCATACTCAATGGGAAAAAACTAAAACCATTTCCCCTAAGAACAGGAACAAGAATGGGATGTCCACCTTCACCACTCTTATTCAATATAGTACTGGAATTCTTAGCCACAGTGATCAGACAAGTAGAAGAAATGAAAGGCATCCAAATAGGAAAGGATGAATTAAATATCTTATTATTTGCAGATGACATGATATTGTACATAGAAAACCCTAAAAACTCCACCAAAAAACCATTAATAAATGAATGTGGCAATGTAGTAGTATACAAAATCAGCACCCAAAAGTCAATGTTTTGGGGGTTTTTTTTATACACCAACAATGAACTCTCAGAAAGAGAAACTAAATAAGCAATCCCATTTACCATTGCAACAAAAATTAAAATACTTAGGAATAAACTTAAGAAGGCAAAAGGCCTGTACTCAGAAAATGACAGGATGTTGAAAAAAGAGATAATAGAATATATAAAAAAGTGGAAGAATATTCCGTGTTCATGGATTGGTAGAATCAAAAACATTAAAATGTCCATACTACCCAAGGCAATCTACAGATTCATTACAATCCATATTTAAATACCAACAGCATATTTCACACATCTAGAACAAATGCTGCAAAAATTTATATGGAACCAAAAAAGACCCCAAATTGCCACAGCAATCTTGAGAAGGAAGAACAAATTTGGAGGAATCACAATACCAGATTTCATGTTAATCAAATACAAATCCACATTAATCAAAAGAGCCTGGTACTGGCACAAGAACAGGCATACAGATCAATGGGACAGAACAGAGGCTTCAGAAATTGATCCAAGCCATTATGCTCAACTAATATTTGGCAAAGGAGGCAAGAGCATACAATTGAGTCAAGACAGTCTCTGAAATAAATGGTGTTGGGAAAATTGGACAGATACATGCAAAAAAAATGAAACTAGTCCACCAACTTACACCATACACAAGAATAAACTCAAAATGGATAAAAGACTTAAATGTAAGTTGTGAAACCATAAAAATCCTAGAATAACCCATAAAGAACAAAATCTCCTACATGTCTTGTAGGAATATGTTTATGGATACATCACCTACAGCAAAGGAAATTAAGGAGAAAATAAACAAATGGACTATATCAAAACAAAAAGCTTCTGCACAGCAAATGTAACCATCAACAAAACACAAAGGGAGCCCATGGTATGGGAGAACAGATTTGGCAATGATACATCTGATAAAGGTTTAATATCCAAAATGTATAAGGAACTCATAGAATGTAACAGAAGAAAGTCAAACAATCTAATTAAAAAAGGGGCAAATGATCTAAATAGATACTTCTCAAAAGTGGACATATAGAAGTCCAAGAGACATATAAAAAATGCTCAAAGTCACTGATCATCAGAGAGGTGAAAATTAAAATGACAATGAGGTATCACCTCACCTGTCAGAATGGTTACCATCTACAAATCAACAAATGACAAGTGCTGGTGAGGATGTAGAGAAAAGGGAACACCTGGTGGGAATGCAGACTGGTGCAGGCACTATGGAAAAAAGTATAGAGTTTCCTCAAAAAATTAAATATTGACTCAGTGATCTCACTTCTAGGAATATATCCTAAGAAACCTGAAATACCAATCAGAAAGAATGTATGCACCCCTATGTTTATAGCAGCACAATTTACAATAGCTAAATCTTTAAACAGCCCAAGTGCCCATCAGTAGATGAGTGGATAAAAAAGCTTTGGTACATTTATCCCATGGAATACTATGCAGCAGTAAAAAGACAAATCTCTTACCCTTTGAGACAGCATGGAAGGACCTGAAGAGTATCATGCTAAGTGCAAAAAGTCAGTCAGAGAAAGGTAAGTATCACAGGATCGCGCTCATATGTGGAATCTAAGTAACAAAATAAACTTATGAAAGGCATGGATCCAGAGACACTGAAGCAGGGAGCAGAGTGAGGAATCTCAGAGGGAAGGCGTGGGAAGGTGGGCGAGTTGGAAGTAATCAACCAAGGACCTTGCATGCATATATGCATGGCCCGGACACAGATAATGGGGGTGGTGAGGCCCTGGAGCAGGGAGCGAGGGCAGGCTGGAGGGGTCAATGGGGGAAAGAGGAGGACATATTTAATACTTTCTACAATAAAATAATTATTTTAAAAAATAGAGTGTCTTGCATACAATAAGCAATCATGAAATATGTTAGCTATCATTACCATGGTACAATTGTTATTAAACTACTTTATTACATGCTTTATATGAAGTCCAGTTTTAGATCCAGACTACAAAAAGGGTTGTTATGGCTCGAATGATAGTGACATAGTAGAAGCACATTGTACTTTTTGTTCAGGACCAGGGCAAGAATTTAACCATTCTAATCTAGTCTATAAAGGGAGAACAAGCCTATAAACATACTTGTTTTTTCCACACTTGGATTACCAGATATAGGTATGATGATACAGGCCAAAGAACAATGTTAAGAATATATTTCTAGTATCTATAATGCTTATGAGAGACCTGTGGCATTAATTGAAGTAGCAGCAGCAGTTATGGCCAATAGTACTAGTTAGTTGTCATTGTGTAAGGAATAGATGAAAGAAAGATGCCTAAGTTTGATCAAAACATGCTAGTCTAGCTAGAACACCTGAATTTTGCTCTGGTTCCCTATAATTATCAGGTTAATTATGAGAAATATATGTTTTGTCTCCAAGCCTTTTTATAATCTTTTAAGACCTTTCCTTCCTTGGAAGAGCTATTTCTACTTCTACATTTCCCCCATCTATAATAATAAAAGCATAATATGCTAATTAGACCCGATTTCCTTCCAGACAAAGACTGGGCTGTCAGGGAAGCTCCGGTCTTGGGTGCCAGAGGGAAGCTGGTGCCAGCAACAAGGGGAAGGAAGGCCTACTCTTGCATGAATTTCATGCATTGGGCCTCTAGTAAAAACTTAAGTAGGTAGGGAACTTTTTCAAATTTTAATTTTCTTTCAATTATTTTAATTAGGTCACAAAATATAAAATTAAAAGACTTGGTATCATATTGCTTCTTTGATATTAACAAAGTCTGTTCACCTTGAAATATCACATAATGCCTGTCTTCCCCCACATTTTAAAAAATAATCTAATATAGCCAAAACCGGTTTGGCTCAGTGGATAGAGCGTCGGCCTGCGGACTGAAGGGTCCCAGGTTCGATTCCGGTCAAGGGCATGTACCTGGGTTGCAGGCACATCCCCAGTAGGCAATGTGCAGGAGGCAGCTGATCGATGTTTCTCTCTCATCGATGTTTCTGGCTCTCTATCTCTCTCCCTTCCTCTCTGTAAAAAATCAATAAAATATATTTAAAAAAATAATCTAATATAATGTTCACATGAAAATAATGTGGCTCCTAAGTTTTCTGGTTGGATTGTTTTATAATGTTGAAATTATTTTATCAACACTGTTAAAATTATATTTCTCTATCCTATACTGAAGGACACATTTAAAATAAGAGATTAAATTTAGATAAAGTAGAGGTCATTGAGAAAAAGAAAAAAATACAATGTTCTAATAGGAACCTCACATGTTCCTAATGTGGAAATTATTCATAATAAATATAAGGGTGGCAACATTTGATGCCCTTTTACCTGTCTAAATCTTAAATGTTTTGATATTTTAACTCTTCTATATCTTAAAAATTGTAATACCTTAAAAGAAAGGTAGAGATATAAGAAACTGAAAGGACTAATTTAATACTAGTAGATAATTTTTAGAAACTATATATAAGCCACAGCAACATATGACTGATGAAATATCCAGTTACCTTTCTCTAAAAAGGCTATAAAATCAATTGAAAATGTCACAAACTTAACCTGTATAGGTAAAGAACTTTTCCAAGTTCATAGTGGTCCTGCTTATGGATTTCTATGTCATGAGAGGCAGTAAAATATATTGTGAGGACAGTGGACAGTGGAGTAAATTGAATTATATAGGACACACTAATTAATGACTCTGTCCCTCCATATCCTCTTATGAAAAAAGGGGGAATTAGATAATCACATAATAAATTCATTTTGAAGTCTAAATTAAATGATATATGTAAAGCACAGTGTCAAGCACATACTTGATGCTTATAAAATTTGATACTCCCTTCCCATTATGTAAAAGGAATGGACAGACCCTTAATCATGAAATGTTTTTTATGATGGCTAAATTTACATTAAAAATTGTCAAAATATTCATATATTAGTTTTTCATTAGTCAATAAATTGATCAACCTAACCAAAGAAAATCCATGTGACCTGAAGTCTCATCCATTTATTAATCGAAGGTGAATGGTTCAATAGCTAGGGTACAGCAAAAAAATTGTCTTACTGTATAGAATCAGATAAGAATAAATAAAATAATCAAAGAGCAATGTTGAGAAGAATATATTTCTATTAAAAGTACAACAGGATAGAATGGGGTAATCCAAGACATCCATGGAGTAGGTTGAAGCCAAACACACCACCTCTCAGCACCAATCAGATTTACAGATAAATTATAGAGAAATAAACCTAAATGACCAACTTAAATAGAGCTGAACAGGAGGATTATATCCAAGGATTTATAGAGGAAGCTACATAGAGACTGGTAAGAATGGTGGAGACACGAAGATGGCTCGCCCTTGTACCCACATATGCGACTTACAAGCCAAAGGTATATCTTGGCTGCAAAAATCATGCCCTGAGGAACATGGATTCTCAACCTCATGCCTAGACCCTCAACCCAGAACACCAGAGCCAAAAACAGGAGCCTGCATAGTATCGCCCAGTGAAAATCAGGGGATTCTGCCCACTAGGAAAAGGAGGGAGTCTTCTAGGATTCTAGGTGTAATCCTAAAAGGGCAATAGATAGGAGCTTACTTTTGGCAATCACCCAGGACTTCAGAAAAGGGAAGGTGACTCAGAGCATATGGGAGTTATAAAGAGAAGATCTGGATGGTTTGGCCACAAAGAGAGATCTGGAGGGTCAGCTACTAAGGTCCTGGTCCTGAGTCAAAATCCAATACTGCCCTCAGGTGCCAGCTTTCCAGGGTTGGGCACTCCTATTCTTATAGCACCAGCCTGAGGAGTACACTAGTTCAGTCCTCTAAATAATAGTGACACCACACTGCCAAAGCTTGACTCTGGCAAAAAGGACTGTTGGCTGCATCCAATAGGGACCTGTGGTGCACTATTTTTCTAGAGAATCTATAGGCAGACACTCAAACATTGAGCTGTGAGGCTTTGGAACAAAAGCTAGACTTCCACCCAACATGCAGGCTGGGGCAGTACCACTATCAAAGGGAGACTGTTCTGTTCTCTTTCCAAGTCCTGGTGGCCCCACCCTGCTGAGCTCATTTCCATAGGAAAAAGAAGGGCCATTAAGAGCTGAGAAGTTCAAAACACATCTCCCTCAGAGGCTCCAGTCCCTAGTTCAAGGCTCAAGCAGTCATGACTACTGAGCTAGAGGGAGGCATGGAACTCATCCCCCCTCCTGCAAACTCTGCTGGCACCACCCCCAATGGAAAATGGTCTTTATCTAGTTTTATAAATCAGGAGGCCCTGACTTACTGAGTTTGCTCCTGCAGTCCTGCAGTAGGGACAGCTGGCTGATCCCAACCTGAACTGGTAGTGCCTTCCTCCTAGGGAAGCCAGAGTTGGTGACTCAAGGAGAGACTGAATAGTGTGGTCACACAATCCTCATTGAGTACCTGACCATGCTGTCTCTAAGTAGGGGACCCGCTAGCGCTATCCCCCCAACTTTGTCACCCTGTCCTACTAAGCTTGTGCCTTGTGAAAGGAGCAGTGAGGCATGGCCAGCTTGGGCCCACTTTACAGTATTTCTTCAAAAGAATTTGGAGGAAGTCTAGACAATCATAGGGAGTGGCAGAGTAACTGACAGGTGGATGCCAACATCAGGAATTGTTGGACTTTATTGATCTGCTTCCAGCTCAGAGCTTCAGCTTGGCCCCTCCAAGCACATCCAAACCCAGTAGACACAGCCACAAACAGTGAATAGTATTGTAGCTGCAGAGAGTAAGCCCAAGGCCTGTTACACACAATATCTGACATCAACCTGCAATAGAAACCTGACTCAAGTGGGCTCAGAACCAATACAACCAGTGGTGGGCTTCAAACCACACTGTACCTTGACTCAGCTAGCCACACAAAGAGCACAGCCAAAGGGGGACTCTGGTAGGCACCAGATCATGCTGGGGAAAAATAATACACCTCGGGGGACAGCCCTGAACAGTGCCTCATACACAGTGAATAAGGTATATACTTATACACAGCCAGCCTGAGGGTTAACTCTAGCCATAAATGAGCCAATGGCATTTAAAAGTTATCTACAACAGGAGGGGCACATAACCACAAAAGAAACATTTCTGAAGCACCTAATGCAGGTAATCTAGAAGGCCACAGCGCTGAGACACACATGACACCTACATATAAAAGCACTTATAACAAGATTAGGAGTCATAGCAGATCTACCTAATACACAGAGGCAAACAAACAAACAAAAAAAAGCAGTCAAAATGGGGAGACAAAAAATATGCCCCAAATGAAAGAACATGAGAAATCCTGAGGGGGAAAAAAAATGAATGAAAAGGAATCATCCAAGATACCAGATGCAGAGTTTAAATGGTGGTTATAAGGATGCTCAAGTGCCTTAAGGGAAGCATGGATTATCTTACTTAGAACTTAAACAAAGAGATAGTAAGCATTTAAAAGGACATAGAAACTATAGAAAAGAACCAGTCAGAAATGAAGAACAAAATATCTGAAATTAATATACACTAGAGGGAATCAATAGAAGGTTAGATGAAGCAGAGTATGGAATCAGCAATTTACAGGACAAAATAAAAATAACCAGCCAAGCAGAGAAACAAAATGAAAAGAGAATTTTAAAAAATGAGGAATGTCTAAGGAACCTCTAGGACAACAACTGTAACAACATTCACATCATAGGGATTGAAGAAATAATGGCTGAAAACATACCTAAACTGGTGTAGGAAAAAGTCACACAAGTTAAGGAAGCACAGAAAGTTCCAATCAAGATGAACCCAAAGCAACCCACACTGAGACACATCATAATTAAAATGACAAAGGTTAAAGACAAAGAGAGAATCTTTAAAAACACCAAGAGAAAGACAGTTACCTACAAGGGACATCCCATAAAGCTGTCAGCTGATTTCTCAACAGAAACACTTCAGGCCAGAATATATTGGCATGAAATATTTGAAATTATACGAAGCAAGGACCAACCACCAAGACTGCTCTATCCAGCAAGGCTATCATTTAAAATTGAAGGTGATATAAAGAGCTTCCCAGACAAAAAAATACAATTAAAGAGTCCATTCCACAAAACCAGTATTGAAAGAAATGTTAAAGGGCTTTCATTGAGAAGAAGAAAGAAGAAAACTAGAGAGAGAGAACATTGGTATAAAGATTAAAAATAGTAATAAATAAGCTCCTGTCTATAATAGCTTAAAATATAAATAGATTAAATTTCTAATCAAAAGACATAGGGTAGTTGAATAGATAAGAAAACATGACCCATATATATGCTATTTACTAGAGACTCACTTCAGAACACATATACAGAAAGATTGAAAGTTAAGGGAAGGAAGAAAATACATTCAAGTGGAAACAAACAAACCAACAAAAAAGCTGGAGTAGCAATACTTGTATCAGAAAAAATATACTTCAAAACAAAGGCAATAGCAAGAGACAAAAATGGACATTACATAATACTAAAGGAATTGATCAAACAAGAGTATAACCCTGTATACATATATGCACCCAATATAGGAACACCTAAATATATAAATAAAATATTGGTGAATATAAAGGGAAATATTGGTGGCAATAGAGTCAAGGATGGGGATTATAACATTCCATTGCCATCAATGAATAAATATTCCAGACAAAGGCTCAAAAAAGGAACAGCGACCATAAACAACACACTGCACTGGAGAGATTTAATGATATTTATAGAACATTCCATCCCAAAGCAAAAGGATATACATTATTTCCAAATGCAAGTTGAACATTCCCTAAGATAGACCACATGTCATTATACATTTGTCAAAACCCATAGAATATACAACATAAAGAGTGGATTCTAACCTAAACTATACACTTTAGCCAATAATAATGTATCAATATTGGCTCATGAATTGTAATAATGCATCACACTAACACAAGATGTGAATAATCAGGGAAACTGTGTAATGATGTATATGAGAACTTCCTGTACTTCCCAATAAATTTTTGTAGAAATCTAAAATTGTACTAATAATTAGTCAATACAAAGTAAAATGCTGACTATTCTTATGGGTGTATTCTTCTTGATTTTATTTCAATATCCTTTATGCTATATTGAACAGTGTTTGTGCTTTGAAATTAGATAACTACCAGGTCAAATTCAGGCTCCATGAGATATCTCTTACATGGTATTGGAAAATTTAATTTGTAACTATGATTTATAACTTGTAAATTGATCTTTACATTGCATTCATTTGTGGGAAATGTGGACTTTTTCTGTTTCTTAGTTTTTGCATATAGGAAAATACTATTTATGTTTTCCTGTTTTTGTTAGCTCTGTTTTTTTTAACCCCTTTCCCTCCATTCACTTCCTGAAGGAATGGGATCATATATTTGGATACAGGTATGGTCAACATAGGTTTATACATGCATAAATGGTAGAGGTTTTCTCCACTAGAGAATTGATATGGGGACATGACTAAGGTAGAGGCAATGGACGGCTGCATTTATTATAATACATTGTTAGCATCTCAGTTCTACCTTCAAAGGCAGGATAAAGAATGATTATAGGGACTGCTGGGGTCCAGACCCAGCAGGTCCAGGGGTTCCCCATAGGTGTGGACGGAGTCGGCGAAGAAGGAATGACAGAGACAGCGTTCAGTTGATCAGCAGCCTTGCCAGGATCTCTAGCCACGATCTCCAGCGAAGTTCTGTGTCCATGTTCTCTTGCTAGGTTCTTCAGCCAAGTTCTCCAGGTTCTCCAGCCAGGTTCTGTAGCCATGTTCCCTCACTAGGTTCTCCAGCCAGGTTCTGTCCAGGTTCTCCAGCCAGGTTCAGTCACCAGGTTCTAATCAGGTTCTCTTGCCATGTTCTATCCAGGTTCTGTAGCCAGGTTCTGTCTCTAGGATCTTCGGCCAGGTTCTCTCGCTAGGTTCTGTCTCTAGGTTCTGTTGCCAGTTTCTGTCCAGGATCTTTTGCCATGTTCTGTCTCTAGGTTCTGTCTTCTAAGTTCTGTCTTTTATTGTCTTGTTACATCTGTATTTATACCAGTTGATTCAATCCTATCAATCTCTATTCCAAAGGTTAGGGCGTTTCTTATCTCCATTCCAGGGAGTAAAGATTATGTAGCTTAAGCATGATTGTTCGTAGTTAAAGAGATTAATTACCCACCTGGCACTTAGTTAAGGGGTTTTATTCCCTCCCTAACTTCAGGGGAAAATCCCTACCTGGGGAAACAACCGTTCTCGGAGAGGTGACCTTGGTTAAAACACATAGTGCCAAGAAGGTGAGCAAACATATTAAGAACAGTATGCCATATACGCCAGATCCCTTGAAACAGCAAGGATGGACCGGCTCCCGGCAAATTCCCCCTTTTTTATTTTTTAAAAGCAGGCATTAAAAAGAAAAAACCCCAAATGCTCTCTTGTATCCATTTTAAGAGTAGGATTGGCGCTTTCTGCTATCACCTGAGTCCTGATCTATCACCCCAGGGAAAGCTTGCCAATCCTGCACTTTCCCGGGGTGGAAAGGCTGCAGTGGGGTTAAGGATAAGGCTCCTTGGGCCTACTTTCTCCCATGCCTTTACATTTACCTTTCCTTCCTTAGAAAAGCATGGATATAATTCTTGTATAAAACGTTCCATCTGACTGGGAGTAACCTTAACTCCTCTGCTAGCAAGCATATGCGTTAAAAGACCAATACAGAGTCTTTTTTCTTTAGACTCAGTATAGCACATCTTCTTAATCTAAAGATCATACAGAGTCTTCTTTCTTTGGACTCAGTATGGCACATCTTCTCAATCTAAGAATCAATACAGAGTCTTCTTTCTTTGGACTCAGTATGGCACATCTTCTCAATCTAAGTTCTGTACTATCCACCTTCTTACCCTACTTATCCTCTATAGGGGGGTCTGCAGTACCCTGGTGGAGTCCTATCCATCCCGAGTGTGGGGTTCTCAACGGGGGGGGGGTACCTAGGGGAATCCTGTTCCAGGGGTTCCCAAAGATGTGGACAGAGTCGGCGAAGAAAGAATGACACAGAGACAGCGTTCAGTTGATCAGCAGCCTAGCCAGGATCTCTAGCCAAGTTCTGGTTAGGATCTCCAGCGAAGTTCTGGTCAGGATCTCCAGCGAAGTTCTGTGTCCATGTTCTCTTGCTAGGTTCTCCAGCCAGGTTCAGTTGCCAGGTTCTCCAGCCAGGTTCAGTCACCAGGTTCTAGTCAGGTTCTCTTGCCATGTTCTATGCAGGTTCTGTAGCCAGGTTCTGTCTCTAGGATCTTCGGCCAAGTTCTCTCGCTAGGTTCTGTCTCTAGGTTCTGTTGCCAGTTTCTGTCCAGGATCTTTTGCCATGTTCTGTCTCTAGGTTCTGTCTCTAGGTTCTGTGTCTAGGTCCTGTCTTCTAAGTTCTGTGTCTTGTCTTGTTATATCTATATTTATATCAGTTGATTCAATCCTATCAATCTCTATTCCAAAGGTTAGGGCGTTTCTTATCTCCATTCCAGGGAGTAAAGATTATGTAGTTTAAGCATGATTGTTCATAGTTAAAGTGATTAATTACCCGCCTGGCACTTAGTTAAGGGGTTTTATTCCCTCCCTAACTCCAGGGGAAAATCCCTACCTGGGGAAACAACCTTTCTCGGAGAGGTGACCTTGGTTAAAACACATAGTGCCAAGAAGGTGAGCAAACATATTAAGAACAGTATGCCATATACGCCCGGTCCCTTGAAACAGCAAGGATGGACCGACTCCCGGCAGGGACTGCTTATTGCAAAAACCTCTCTCTCTCTCTCTCTCTCTCTCTCTCTCTCTCTCTCTCTCTCTCTCTTCCTCTCTCAATGCATATATTGAAACCTAATCCTCAATGTGATACTAATTGGAGGTGGAGCCTTTAGGAGGTTCTCAGGTTTAGATGAAATCATGATGATGGAACCCCCATGATAAGGATTTGGGTTCTTATAAAAAGATGAAAAGCCAAGAGCTCATTCTCCCCACTTTGTGAGTATGCAACATGAAGATAGTCATCTGAAAACCAGGGAGTAGGTGCTCACTAAGAACCTGAGCATGCTGGAACCCTGATCTTAGACTTCCAGCTTTCAAAAGAGTTAGAAATAAATGTTTGTTGCTTAAGCCACACGATTTGTAATAGTTTGTTATAGCAGCCCAGATAGATTAAGACTACTACTGAGCAACAAAATGGGCTATTCTGTCTCTATATAATAATTTGGCTTCTTTTCTCCTCCTACTTCTGAGGACTCAATGACCATGCCATGCTGTCTTTAGTAGTACAAAGTACCACATGTCATATAGAAGTTCTCCATGTTTGAAAGGATGTTGTAAAATGAGTTTCATCAGTTTCTCACAATAACTTTTGCCAGAATGAAATTTAGCTACAATACTTTCAGGGTGGAAGTGGTAGTACTAACAATTTCTGAAGTATTCACCCCTCAGATTTGGGGGTTTTAATTACTGGGCTAGTTAGTCAGAACCCTATATACCATTAATGGGTCTAGTAGGGCAATAGATAGATTGAAAACAGAGTCTCAGAAATAACATCCTCTATACTCAATAATACATTTGTCACTCCAGTTCATAGTACTCCTTCCTCTAAAAATTATGACATATGAAAGAATGGATGGAGGAAAAGAGAGAATAAAGAAATGGGATAAATAACTCTCCCAGAGTTATACTTTATTTTATGGTGAATTTGATAGCTATCTTAACATTACAAACTAGATGTATTTGTTATCTCATCTTAGCTTATTGCTGATATTTATAGCCATTGCAAACCCAAATTTACTGTTGATCTTTCTTCAGAAAGCACCCTAGCTCAGTATTTTTATATACAAGGATGCAATAACCCTGAGAGATTTAATAAGATATGAAAGCCTTTAAAAGATGATTTATCCTCTATAGTTTATTAATCAGCAAGTGCTTATTGAGTACCTGCAATATATGAGGAATTGTGAGGAAAAATTTAAAAAAATCTCATAATGTATTCATTTAACTTTTTTGAGTGCCTATTAAGTGATACATCTTATACTTGAGCAAAAAATATATATAATATAGATGGGGACATTAATATATGAAATAATTAGAAAGTAATAAAATAAATATTTAACCTTATTCTGTTATATAATGTAGATTTTTTATTTTTTTTATTTTTATTTATTTTTATTTTATTTTTTATTACAAAGGGTATTACATATGTGTCCATATTTTCCCCCCCGCCCAAGACAGTCCCCTAGCCTCCCCTATCCCCCAGTGTCTTATGTCCATTGGTTATGCTTATATGCATGCATACAAGTCCTTTGGTTGATCTCTTACCCCCCTACCTCCCGCCCCCGAACCCTCCCCGGCCTTCCCGTTGCAGTTTGAGGGTTATTACCTATGCTAAGAAAATGTAATAAAGATAAACCAATAAACAAAGCATGAAAGATATATCTACATGTTCTTTGAATGTAAAAAATGAATTAGGCATGCACAATAGAAGAAACTTCCTGACCTAAAACATCTACAGAATTTTGACTGGTGGTTTTATTGTTTCATTTAAAAACAATTTGAAAACGTCAATATAAAATATGCTTTTATTCTGATTTAATCTATATGGGGACTATAGTTTTAAGTATCTTTGGCTCATATTGTCCAACTTCTTTAGTTTGTAAATGACAAAAGTGTGGCCATTATTAATTCTTCACTTCTGTATATAAATACATGTTTTTCTCTTGCCAGACATCAAAGATTAATCTGAACAAATAAAGATATATTTTAAATAAATTCTCTCTTATAGGCACACTAACTGCTATGAAGGCATTATGAATTTTATGTTACTTTTGGGATGAGGGATATGACTTTAGTACTAATAATTCTTGACTTCTCATTTTATAACATATCTAGACTAGATAAAAATTGGTGAAGACAGTGTTCACTAACCATGGAGTTGGAATAAGAGGTTCATCCAGTAAGTCTTCCAGTTTCTGACTAAAAAAAAAGAATAGCTTAATAAATTTGGAAAGCAGAACAAATTCTGTTTCAGAACATCAAATTAAAACTCTCTGTGATGATTAGCAAAACAAAATATTCAAAATTCAAAGCAATCAGAGAGGCTAGCAAAACAAACAGGATTATAATTTCCAGTCCTTCTCATTGAAGATTGAAATAAAAAAAATAATCAGAATTTACTTCCATCTGTAGTTTATACATACAGTGTAAAAATATGACAGCAATGTGAAATTAGGATATGACTGGTGTGACCTAGGAAAGCTCCCCACATGTCTGTATGCCAGAAAATCAGCCAAAACAGAAAGCTCTAATGCAAATTCCCCATGTAATGTTAAAATGAATGGAGCAGGAGTTCATCCCTAGGCCAATTCCAATTTTGCTTTATATGCTGCTAAACTGAGTGCTTAGTATTTTGTTTGTTTGTTTTTGCCTAATCTGTGTTGGAATTAGCTAATACCGTATTCATGCTCTAACATTGGAATTTTAAACAAAATGAAATGTTTTTTTCCAAAAGTTCAAGTATTTTCTAGATTTCCTAATTTTGTTATAATTAATATTAACAGTAATGCCAATAATTCAATCACTTATTTTCAGATATAATGGCTTACACTAACAAAAAGTCAATAATTTTAATATAACCTTTTCCTTTTATTTATGTTTGCTTGCTTTTTAACCCCTTCCCCGGCAGAAACGTGTATACACGTTTTCACAAAATGTTCTTTTTCAGTCGTCGACGAGTATACTAAGAAAATATGGTAAAAAAATATGGTTTATAGGAAGACGAGTTACAAACTGTTTTCATAACCAGCATCAAAAATACTATATAGAACCAAAATAAAAAAAAATTAGTCTGAAAAAGAAACGTTTTTAACAAAAAAATTGTTGGGGAAGGGGTTAATAGAAATGCCTTTTCTCACTTTGGTTATATCACTAGTGTCTATATTTAGAAACAGTTATCTATCAGAATGTTGTTAAGATAAATGTTTCCAATTTTAATTTTAGAATGATGGATACACTTAGAAGCAGAAAACTTTAGTAGTTTTCTAGATCAGGGAGTTTAGAAAGGGATTGAGAAATATGATATTATAGAAATCTTGCAGGAAATACCAAACTAGAAAAAAATAAAATTTAATTATTTTATTTGAATCAGATATGTAGAACTATCAACTTTTGTTACTGATATGTATTTTATATATAAAAACAGTAATATCTTGTTGCATTTATCAAGTGTCTATCAAAAAACAAGTGATTAAATGGTACTTCTTTGTATACAACAAAATTAATTTAATTTTTATACTGTTTTTAAGTATTTCTTGGCAAATATAAATATCAAATCTATACAGATCTTAAATATTTTAAATATGACTTTTTCAGGATAATATTTTATGTTAAAAGGGGTTGGATATGACAGTGTGTGGGGGGAAAGGGGCATATGTAATACTTTCAACAATAAGGATTTATAAAAAATTAAAAATAATAAATAAATATATGACCTAAAATTCATGCACTATAGATTATTTTGCTACATAAAATATTTCATAAAGAAAAATGTCATTTGGATTTGCAAGCAGCTTTAAATTTTATTTTACATATAGATACACATAAAATGGTAGTCCTAAAAACCATTAAAAATTGTACAAAAAAATGAACAAAGAAACAACATGCAAAACTTTAAACTTTAACTTTAACATCTAATTTGCATATATAGAAAAATATTGGATCCTTTCTTAAGGTGCCACTAGTCCAGAAGGTATGGGTAAAAACAAAGAACCTAGTGGTGATGGACACATGATGTAGTGTGCAGTTGATGTTTCATTGAGTTGTACACGTGAAATCTGTATGGTTTTTTGAACCAATTTCACCCCAACAAATTTAATTAAAAATATCCATATCTTGAAAAAACACACAGAACTTGAAATTTAGTCAGGATTTCTTTGTATGATTCAAAAATAATAATCAAATCGGTGCTATTATCAAAATATATTTTCCTTTTAATTAGATTTATTGGGGTAACAGTGGTTAATAAAATAGTTTTTTTCTTCTCTACTTGTTTTATTGTGTGGTTTCCTGCTTCCTTCAATATTTTTTCTTAACAATTTATCTAATTCCTACTTTTATTAAACATAAATTTATGCAATTTACTAATTGAACAATACTTAATATATTTAAACTATTTATTAAATGTATATTTATAACAAATATATCCTCACCTGAGGACATAAAATTATATAGGTTTCAGGTGTGCAATTCTATAGCACATCATCTGTATATTGTGTTTACCACCCCAAGTCAAGTCTCCTTCCATCACCATTTATCACCCATATCTTCTTCTACCTTCCACCAATTTCCTTTCCTTCTGGCAATCACAACACTTGTCTGTCTATGAGGTGGGTATTTGTTTTGTTTTTTTAATTCCTTCACTTTTTGACGCAGGGCTGTGATCACACTTCCCTTTGATAGCTGCCAGCCCGCTCTCTATCTATGAGTCTGTTTCTATTTTGTTAGTTTATTTTGTTCAGTAGATTAATCATATGAGTGAAATAATATGGTACTTGTCTTTCTCTGACTGATTTATTTCACTTACCAGAGTGCTCCCCAGGTCCATGCACACTGTTGCAAAAGATAAGATTTTATTTATTTTTTATGACTGAGTAGTATTCTTTCTTATCTCTTCTCTTCTCTTCTCTTCTCTTCTCTTCTCTTCTCTTCTCTTCTCTTCTCTTCTCTTCTTTCTCTTCTCTTCTTTCTCTTCTCTTCTCTCTTCTTCTTCTTCTTCTTCTTCTTCTTCTTCTTCTTCTTCTTCTTCTTCTTCTTCTTCTTCTTCTTCTCCTTCCCTTCCCTTCCCCTTCCCCTTCCCCTTCCCCTTCCCCTTCTTCTTCTTCTTCTTCTTCTTCTTCTTCTTCTTCTTCTTCTTCTTCTACTTCTCTCTCTCTCTCTCTCTCTCTCTCTCTCTCTCTCTCTCTCTCTCTCCCTCCCTCTTTCCTAATATTACCTATTATCACAAGCTGATTGAGGACAGTAGGTCCTCGGGTTATGTCAGAGATCCGTTTCTACTGCACGACATAACACGATTTTTGCCATAAGTCAGAACCCACCTATATAAGCAACTACGTCACTCACATGGAGCGCATTCACAGCAGTAATGAAGTGAAACAGTAAAAAAAAAAATTAAAGAAAGATAACAATTCCTGACCTATACTTGTGGTAAATAAATAATAAAAAAAAACATAAAGCACATATATATATCAAAATGACAGCACTTTGCTTTTCATAAATAAACTAGAGGCCCGTTGCAGGAAGATTCCTGCAAGAATAGGGCTTCCTGAGGCCGGAATGAAACAATGGAGAAGGGAGCAAATCCCATCAAGGCAGGCTTCACTCCCTTCTCCATCGCCTTGCTCCCTCCCATCTCTGCCGCCTGGCTTTCTCCCGTTTCCACTGCTGTCCTGCCTAGCCGCCCAGGGTCACACACGGGAGGCACAGATGGCAGCAGGTCAGGTGGCGGATGGCATTGTCCTGCCCCACCACCCTGGTCACAGATGGCAGGCCCGGATGGTAGCAGTAAGCAAATTAAAGGCCTTCTTTGTTGGGTTAATTTGCATAATCTTTTGATCGGCTGATGGGGATTGCAAAGGTACAGTCAATTAACATCTTTGTCTTTTATTAGTGTAGATGGGACATGGTTACATAACAATGAAATGACGTATGTCGAATCCGACATAACCCGAGGACTGTCTGTATATGGATAAACATATGTTGAGGAGAAAACTTAAATTTAGGCTATTTTTATAAAATGCCAATATGTGATCAAGATGGATGTTGATAGTGGTCTTATATGAGAGATCCTTAGCAGTTATAATTCAGTTCTTAAATTCAAACATTTATTTTATTTTTTATTGATTTTTTTACTGATTAAAGTATTACATATGTCTCCTTTTTCCTGATTGATAGCCCCCTGGCCACTCCCACCCCCAAGGGCAAGCTCACATCTCTCCAATGTCTGTGTTCATTGGTTATGATAATACGCATGCATACAAGTCCTTTGGTTGCTCTCTAACCTCCCCCTCCCTTGCCATTTGGCTCTGGATCTATTTTTGGTCATCAGTTTATGTTGATCATTATATCCCACATATAAATGAGATCATGTGATATTTATCTTTCTCTGACTGGCTTATTTCACTTATCAAAATGCTCTCCAGTTCCATCCAGGCTGTTGCAAATGGTAAAAGTTCCTTCTTTTATATAGCAGTGTAATATTCCATTGTGCTGCTCTGAACAAGGGGTGCATATATCCTTTTTTTTTCCTTAAGTTGCAAATATACTTTAATAGAAAAACATGCACTCCAAAACTATTCTTATTAAAGCAATAATACAGATAAAAATTCAATCAATTCAGATGAACACATAATCATAATAAAATATCTCATAGGTTTTTTTCCCCTTCCTTGCACACCGCTCCCTAGCATTAGCCATTTTTGGCCATTTCTGCTTTTAGTTCGTCTGATGGTTACAATCAATCATAACTTCCCTGAATGAGAGGGATGACTAAGCTCTGAGCATGAGGGTGAGTCATGGACACTGGAAGGCTTACCTTTAAATGCATGGGCAGGAAGTCAGGTTAGAACTTCTGCCTAAAGAGGAGGGGCCCTTTCACTGTAGGTTGCCTCCTCAAATCCAGTGATTCTTTTATTTTATTTTTTATTGTCTAAAGTTTTACATAAATCTCCTTTTCCCCCAATTGACCCCCCCCCCCGCCAGCCATTGCCACCCTAGGCAAGACGTCACTGCCCCAGTGTCTGTGTCCATTGGTTATGCTAATATGCATGCATACAAGTCCTTTGGTTGCTCTCTTACCCCCCTACCTCCTGCCCCCCAACCCTCCCCGGCCTTCCTGCTGTAGTTTGAGAATCTGTTTGAGGCAGCTCTGCCTCTGTATCTATTATTGTTCAAAAGTTTATAATGGTCTCAATTATCCATGAATGAGTGAGATCATGTGGTATTTTTCCCTCATTGACTGGCTTATTTCACTTAGCATAATGCTCTCCAGTTCCATCCACGCCGTTGCAAATGGTAAGAGTTCCTTCCTTTTTAGAGCAGCATAGTATTCCATCATGTAGATGTACCACAGTTTTCTAATCCATTCATCTACTGATGGGCACTTAGGCTGTTTCCAGATCTTAGCTATGGTGAATTGTGCTGCTCTGAACATAGGGGTGCATATATCCTTTCTGATTGGTGTTTCTGGTTTCTTGGGATACATTCCTAGAAGTGGGATCAAAGGGTCAAATGGGAGTTCCATTTTCAGTTTTTTGAGGAAACTCCATACTGTCTTCCATAGTGGCTGCACCAGTCTGCATTCCCACCAGCAGTCACAAGTGTTCCTTTTCCTCCACATCCTCTCCAGCACTTGTCGTTTGTTGATTTGTTGATGATAGCCATTCTGACAGGTGTGAGATGGTACCTCATTGTTGTTTTGCAAATCTTAGCTATTGTAAATTGTACTGCTCTGAACATCGGGGTGCATATATCCTTTCTGATTGGTGTTTCTGGTTTCTTCAGAAATAGTCCTAGAAATGAGATTAGAGAGTCAAGTAGAACTTCTATTTTTAATTTTTTGAGGAAACTCCATATTGCTTTCCACAGTGGCTACACCTGTGTGCATTCCCACCAGCAATGAACTATGGTTCCTTTTTCTTTTCTTTATTTTTTATTTCTTATGTTTCTTTTTTAAACATTTTTTATAGATTAAGAGGGTTCATTTTTCTCCACATCCTCCCTAGCACTTGCCATTTGTTGATTGGTTGATGACAGCCATTCTGACAGGTGTGAGATAGTACGTCATTGTCATTTTGATTTGCATCTCTCAGATGATTGGTGACTTTGAGCTTGTTTTCATATGTCTCTCAACTGTCTGTATGTCCTCTTTTGAAAGTGTCTAATTAGGTCCTTTGCCCATTATTTTGATTGGATTGCTTATCTAAATTTTGTTAAGTTGTATGACTTCTATGTAAATTTTGGAGATTAAACCCTTATCTGAAATAGCATTGGCAAATATGTTCTCCCATGCAGTGGGGTTTCTTGTTGTTTTCTTGATGGTTTCTTTTGGTGTGCAGAACTTTTTATTTTGTTGTAGTACATTTGTTTATTTTCTCCTTAGTTTCCATTTCCCTAGGAGCTGTATCAGTAAAGATATTACTACTACATATGTGTAATATTTTGCTGCCTATGAGTCTTCTAAGATTTTTACGATTTCTGGACTTACATTTAAGTCCTTTAACCATTTTGAGTTTGTTTTTGTATATGGTGTTTATTTTTCATGTATCTGTCCCATTTACCCAACACCATTTATTGAAGGGACTGTCTTGACTCCATTGTATGTTTTTGCCACCTTAGTCAAATATTAATTGAGCATAATAACTTGGGTCAATCTCTGAGTTCTCTGTTCTGTTCTATTGGTCTATATGTCTGTTCTTGAGACACTACCAGGAATTTTTGAGAACTTTGGCTTTGTAATATAGCTTTATATCTGGTATTGAGATCCCTCCAACTTTGTAATTCATTTTCAGGAGTACTGTAGTTATTTAGGGTCTTTTTCTTATTCCAGATGAATTTTTGGAGGGCTTGTTCTAGATCTTTAAAATATGCCATTGGCATTTTAATGGGAATTGCATTGAATCTGTAGATTGCTTTGGGCAGTATGGACATTTAAATGATATTGACTCTTCCAATTCATGAACATGGTATGTTCTTTCATTTGTTGATTTCTTCCTATATCTCTTTTTTCAGTGTCCTGTAGTTTACCTAGTACAGGTCTTACACCACCTTGGTTAAGTTTATTCCTAGGTATCTTAATTTTTTGGTGCAATGGTAAATGGAATTGTTTTTTTAGTTTCACTTCCTGTGAGTTCATTATCTATATATACATAAAGAAGAAATATGCAAATTGTCCGGGATGTGATAATATCAGGACAGCACAGGAGGAGGCTGCAAGAACAGGTGGGCGGGAGGGGACTGCGTGCATGGTGAGGCATGCCACTGAAGGGGCAGACCCAGAGACAGGGTGGCCTGCCAGCTGCCACAGTGGCAGCAAGTGGCCCAGAGAGAGGGAGTCCCTCCAGCTATAGTGTACCCACAGGTCTGCCTCTGTGTGGGAGCTGCAAAGGAAACACCTTTTCTCACCATTCATTGGCTAAGCTCCTGTTACACCACTCGGAGTGTTCTTGGTAACTTGGGTAATAAGAATCCAAGAAAGTCATCAGGGCTTTTTCACCTCACTCCTGGAGGAAAATATGAAGGTTTGTTGTTGCAGAGGCTAAGAAATGTCATATCCTGCCTTAGCCAGTTTGGCTCAGTGGATTGAGCCTTGGCCTGCAGACTGCAGGGTATGGGTTTGATTCTGGTCAAGGCATGTGCCTAGCTTACAGGATCCTTCCTGGCAGGGGCTCAGGTCAGGCTCATGCAGGAGGCAACCAATCAAAGTGTCCCTCTCAAATTGATGTTTCTATCTTTCCCTCTCTTCCACACTCTTTAAAAATCAATTGAAAAATATCCTCAGGTGAAGATACAAAAAAAAAGAAAGAAAAGAATGTAATATCCTATGAAAGAGACATCTTGAAAATGCCTAAAGAAATTAGTCATTTTTCGTGGTGAAGGTACTACCGTCCGTGTTGATGAAAACACCTTGGTGGCTGCAGTGGCTGGCAGTGGCAGCAGCAGCGAGGTGATGGGGGCGGCTCCTTCCCCTAATCAGCCCGGTTGCCTTTCGCAGAGGGAGCAAGCCTAAGCCATCAGTCGGACATCCCCTGAGGGCTCCTAGACTGTGAGATGGGGAAGGCTGGGCTGAGGGACCCTCCCCATCAGTGCATGAATTTCATGCACCAGGCTTCTAATTGGTATATAAAAAGGCCATAGACTTCTGGGTGTTAATTTTGTATCCTGCTAAATTATTAAATTCAAATTCATTTATAAGTCTAGTAGTTTTTTGATGGAGTCTTTGGGGTTTTCTATGTATAATATCATGTCATCTGCAAATAAGGACAGTTTTACTTCTTTTCCATTTGGGTGTTTCTTATTTCTTCTTGTCTGATTGCTATGGCTAGCACTTCCAGTACTATATTGAAAAGGAGTGGAGAAAGTGGGCACCCCTGTCTTGTTCCTGATCTTAGGGAAGATGGATTTAGTTTTTGGCCATTGAGTATGTTGTTGACTGTAGTTTTGTCATATAGTCTTTTATTATGTTAAGGTATCATCCCTCTATTCCCACTTTGCTGCGAATTTTTATCAAGAAAAGGTGTTGGGTTTTGTCAAATGCTTTTCCTGCATCAATTGGTATGATTATATTGGTTTTGGCTTTTAATTTCTTTATGTGATGTATCACATTTATTGATTTGCAGATATTATACTATCATTGCACCCCAGAATAAATTCCTTTTGTTGTGGTGTATGATCTTTCTAATGTAATGTTGGATCAGATTTGCTAGAATGTTGTTGAGGATTTGAGCATCTATGTTCATCAAGAATATTGTCCTGTATTTCTTTTTTGTGGTGTCTTCATCTGGTTTTGGGATAAGGGTAATGCTAGCTTCATAGAAGGAGGTTGGAAGTGTGCTTTCCTCTGGAATTTTTTGGAATAGTCTGAGGAGGATAGGTTTTAGTTCTTCTTTGAATGCTTGGTAGAACTCCCCTGTAAAGCCATCTGGACCAGGGTTTTGTTTATTTGTTTTGTTTTTTTGTTGTTGTTTGTTTGTTTCTTTTACTGGAAGATTTTTGAATACTGCTTCAATATCTTCAGTAGTTATCAGCCTATTCATTCTTCCCAATTGAGTTTTTGGAACTTGTATTTTTCTAATAATATGTCCATTTCATCTAGGTTGTCCAGTTTGTTGGAATAGAGTTCTTCAAAGTATTTTTTCATAATCTTTTTTATTTCTGTGGGATTGGTTGTTACTTCATCTCTTTCATTTCTGATTTTGTTTATTTGGGTCCTCTCCCTTTGTTTCTTGGTGAGCCTGGCTAGAGGTTCATTAATCTTCTTTATCCTTTCAAGGAGCCAGCTCATGGTTTTGTTGATTTTGTTGTTGTTGTTGTTCTCTATGTCATTTCCACTCTGATCTGGAATTTTCTTGTTGTTCTCTTTAAGAATTCTTTGAGTTGTAGGGTTAGATAATTTATTACCATTCTTTCTTTTTTCTTTACTTTTTTTTTTTTTTTTTTTTTTTTGAGGTAGGCCTGTAGAGCTATGAACTTCCCTCTGAGGACTGCTTTCACTGTGTCCCATAGACTTTGGATTGTTGTGTTTTTATCGCCATTTTTTACCAGGATACTTTTTATTTCTTCTTTTATCTCTTTGGTAATGAAATCATTGTTTAGTAGCATGCTATTTAGCCTCCAAGTGTTTAATTTTTTTTCATTGTCTTTATTGTAATTGATTTCTAATTTCAGCTATTGTGATCTGAGAAGATGCTTGCTATGATTTCTATCTTGTTGAATTTTAAGATACTTTACCTTTGTCCAAATATGTGGTCAATCTTTGAAAATGTCTTGTGTGCACTTGAGAAGAATGTATATTCTGTGGCTTTGAGGTGAAATGTCCTGAAAATGTCAATTAATTCCATCTGATGTAGTGAGTCATTTAGGATTGATGTTTCCTTGCTGATTTTTTTAGAGGATTTATCCAGTGGTGTTGGTGGGGTATTAAAGTCCCCTATTATGATTGTATTGCTTTCAATCTCTCCCTTGATATCCTCCAGAAGTTGTTTTTTTTTTTTTTTTTAATGTATTTGGGTGCTCCTGTATTGGGTGCATATATGTTTACCAGTGTTATTTCTTCTTGTTGGATTGCTCCCTTTAGTATTATGAAGTGGCCTTCCTTATCTCTTGTTATGGCCTTCACTCTGATGTCTAATTTGTCAGATATAAGTATTGCTATCCCAGATTTTTTTCATTTCAATTAACCTAAAAAATGTTTTTTCATCCTTCCGCTATCAATCTGTGTCCTTTGTTCTGATGTGGGTCTCCTGTAGACAGCAGATATATGAGTCATGTTTTCTTATCCATTCAGCTACACTATGTCTTTTGAGTGGGGCATTTAATCCATTTACATTTACAGTTATTTTGATAGTGCTTATTTGTTGCAATTTTTATTCTTTATGCCTGTGTTCCTTCTTCCCTCTATTTCTTCTTTTTACAGCAGTCCCTTTACCATTTCTTTCATTGCAAATTTGATGGTAATAAACCCCCTTAGTTCTTTTTTGGCTATGAAGTTCCTGATTTCATCTTCAATTTTGAATGATAGCCTTGCTGGGTATGGTATTTTTGGATTCAGACCCTTGCTTTGCATGACTTTGTATATTTCATTCCATTCCCTTCTGGTCTGATGTGTTTCTGTTGAGAAATCACTTGACAATCTGATAGGTGATCCCTTATCAGTAACTTTCTGTCTCTTTCTGGCAGCCTTTATGTTTCTTATTTTGTTGGTGGTGTTTTCCAATTTAATTATAATGTGTCTTGGTTTCTATTTTTTTTGGTTAATCTTGTTTGGGACTTTGTGAGCTTCTTGGACTTGTGTAAGCTTTTTCTTCCCAATATCAGGGAAGTTTTCTGTCATTATTTCTTCAAACAGGTTTTCTGCCCCTTGCTCTGTTTTGTCTCCTTCTGGCATACCTATTGTGCTAATGTGGTTTTGTTTTGTATTGTCCCAAAGCTCCCTTAGGCTCTCCTCATGTTTTATCAGTTGTTGTTTTTTTCAGTTGCTGCTCTGCTTGGTTATTTTTTCCTACCTTTCCTTCTAGCTCACTGATATGGTCCTCAGCTTCTTCTAGTCAACTGTTGATGCTTTATATTGTGTTCTTCATTGCAATGATGTCATTCTGCATTTCTTCTTCATTTCCTCTTAATTCTTACATATGTTGTTGAATTTGTCTTCTATCCCTCTCAGCATCCTTATAACCATTGCTCTGAATTCTTTCTCTGACAAATTGCTTGCCTCCATTTTGTTTATTTCTTTTTTCCAATAATTCCTCTTTTTCTTTCATTTTGGCGCTGTTTCATTGTCTCCCCATTTTGCTCCTCTCAGGTTATCTGGTTATGTGTCTCACTGTCTACTACATTGAATTAAAGGCCAAAAATACAACTCAACAAGACGACACAGAGGGCACAAAACACAAATATATTCATGATACCATAACCCCAAATAAAGGTGACCATCAGACAAAAGAGAATTAAGGGAAAGAAAAGAGTGCAAAAATAATATTGAGTAAAGGAAAAAAGGTAAGAGAGACAAGAAAAAGAAGAAAAAAGAAGGGGAAGAAGGGGAACAATATATCTATATGGGGAGAAAACTAAAAAAGCAACAACTAATTCCAAAAATGCAAGCAACAAACACCCAGAAAAGAAGGAGGGAAGCTTAATCTGAAGAGACAGAGCTTATTTCTAGAAGGTAAAGTAAAGGAATTGAATGAATGAGAAATGGCCACGATTCGGTGTAGAGGAGGAAGAAAGAGAATGAGTGTATAAAAAGAAAAGTAGAAAACAAAATACTCAAAAATATAATAGAAAATAATAGAGAAAATAATAATTAAAATATTTATATTAAATCATTTTTATATACTTATATACATAAAAGGATATATATATATATATATATATATATATATATATAAATTTTCCCTTTCTTTAATATATCTATGTATTCATCTATTATTGAAAAAGGAGACTAGAGAGTAGATAGGCCCGAGTTGGTGATTGAAATTAATTAAGGTATTAGTAGAAAAAGAGAACAAGAGAGGAGAGGAAAAACAAAACATGAAATAAAACAACAAAAACAAACTAACAAACAAGCAAACAACAACAACAAAAATTGGCTAGTGGAGAAAGAGAAAAGAGAAGTGTGCATGGACTTGGAGCAGGGGAGAGGGAATTATATATATGTGTAGGCCATCAGGGATTTCTTTAATAGTAATGCATCAATAAAGCAGATAAAGAAGTTCAGTTTTTAACATGGATTAAAATAAGAGGATAGAGAGAAACTACAGCAGGAAAAGAAGAGAAACAGGATGAGAAAGGGAAAAGTGAGGAAGAAAATGTTGGTATAAAGGAAAAAAAAATATAGAGTAAAATAATGATAAAGAAGAATGTAGAACACTAAATAAAAAAATATAAAAAATAAAGCAAAATAATAATAATTAATAAAATAAAGTGAAAAGATTTAGTTTCTTAAGTAAAAGATAAAAAATAAAAGAGTGAAGTTTGTTTGCTCAGCAGAGCTTCAGTGTCCCATGAGTGCTGGTTTAAGACGCCTCGCTAACTGTTCTGCCTGCCACATCTCAGTTTCCTGTCAGGTAGTCATCACAGTGTTGAAGTTCCCAGCAATCCACCGCTCCTCTGTGTTATATGCCACAACCTTGATTTCATGCAGGACGGATAAATCTGCCCACTTTGTTTTTCTGCCTGCTTTCAGTCATGGTTACACAAGCGACTATTGCTGACATGGCCCCTAGGTGAAATTAAAAGCTTCCCAGACAAAAAAAAAAAAAAAAAAAAAAAAAAAACAACGCTAAAGTTGTTCATTACCAACAAGCCAGCATTGCAAAAAATGCTAAAGGGACTGCTGTAATGAGAAGAAGAAACAGAGAGAAAAATCTAAGCATATATAATTAAAATGGCAATATATAAGTACTTATCAATAATAACCTTAAACACAAAAGGATTAAATGTTCCAATCAAAAGACAAAGGATAGCTGAATGGATACAAAGTATGGCCCAACTATTTGTTGTCTATAAGAGAAACACCTCAGAATAAAAGATGCACACTGGGTGAGAGTGAAGGGATGGAAAAATTTCCATGCAAAAGGAAACAAAACAAAACAAAAAGCTGGAGTAGCAATACTCATATGTGACAAAATAGATTTCAAAATAAAGGTCATCACAAGAGACAACCAAGGTCACTACATAATACTAAAGGGATATATCAAACAAGAGTATAAAACTCTGGTAAACATATATGCACCCAAAATATGAGCACATATATTTACATAAAAACTTCTAGAATACTTTAAGGGAGAGATCACCAACACTAGAGTCATAGTAGGGGACTTTAACACTCCACTGACTTCACTGGATAGGTCTTCCTGACAGAAAATTAACAAGGAAACAGTAACTCTAAAGGACACACTGAGTCAGATGGATTTAGTTGACATTAACAAAACATTTTACCACAAAGCTGCAGAATATACATGCTTCTCAAGGGCACCTGGATTATTAACTAAGATAAAACACATGTTAGGGCAGAAAACAAGTCTCTACAAGTTCAAGTAGATTAAAATAATATAAAGCACCTTCTCAGATGATAGTGGAATTAAATTAGAATTCAACTATTGTAAAAGCCTCCTCCCCAAAATATTCAAACACATGGAGGCTACATAACATGATGTTAAACAATGAATGGGTTATGAATAAGATCAAGAAAGAAATCAAAAACTTCCTGTAAACAAATGAAAATGAACACACAACAAGCCAATATGTTTAATTCCCTCATGGATTCCCCCTTTAACCAATTCTATAAATATCCCTAGTCTCTCAGTGTATATCAATGTGGTCAAAAGAAAGCATCTGATTAAATTAATCCTGATGGAATTGTGAATATCTGACATTACTATGTTGTCCTTAACTTTTTATGTGATTTAAAGGGTGGATTTCTTGAAACTGCTTGGATCTACGTTAAATTTCAAAATAGTGGCTTTCAGAAATTTTGCATAAAGTTTGTTTTGTTTAGAGACTTTTCCAGAAAAAAAAAATCCAACACTTATTGGTGTTATGATATCTATATTATGGTGAAAATTTATCTTTTCCCTTCTATCAACACATCTTCTTTATCTTTTTCTATTTCACCTTGTGCCAACACCAACCTTTTGGGGGCCTGAAGTGGAGAAGTCTGTATTTCAAACTTAAAATTCCTTTAGGGAAAATAATTTCCACTCATGAATAACTTTCTTTTCCTAAGTCATTATTAACAAAGACCTCAATTTTTTTCTAGCACCTTAAAATATTAATATTACTTTTATCTATTTGCTAGTAAAGTGCATTGGCAGTGAGAAATTCTCACTGGAAAAGAATGAAGCTCTGCTTTCTAACTCTACAAAGGCTCTGCTTATCTGTACAAATAATACAATTTGAAGTGTTTGAAATAATTGTTTATTTATTATTAGTCCTTCACAAGAATGCAGTTTAATAGTGATCAAATTAGTATTATAGTTATTAAATTAATATTGATTATATATAATTTGGCAGCAATACTGAAAAGTTCAGTTTCATAGTTATTAGCTGAAGTAACAAAGCATATTGTTAAAATAATGTGAAGAATTATTTTTGAAATTATAACTTGAGACTAGAGGCCTGGTGCACAAAAATTTGTGCTCTTGGGGGAGTCCCTCAGCCCAGCCTGTGCCCTCTTGCAGTCTGGGACCACTTGGGGGATGACCACCTGCTGGCTTAGGCCCACTCCCTGGGGGATTGGGCCTAAGCTGGTAGTCAGACATCCCTCTGGCAGCCCGGGAGCCCTTGGGGGATGTCCACTTGCCAGCAAGGAGCAGGTCTAAGCTGCAGTTGGACATCCTTAGCACTGCTGAGGAGGCGGGAGAGGCGCCCACCACCTGGCAGCCCGGGAGCCCTTGGGGGATGTCCACTTGCCAGCAAGGAACAGGTCTAAGCTGCAGTTGGACATCCTTAGCACTGCTGAGGAGGCGAGAGAGGCGCCCACCACCACTGCTGAGGAGGCGGGAGAGACGCCCACCACCATCCTTAGCACTGCTGAGGAGGTGGGAGAGGCGCCCACCACCACCACCGCCACTTGGTTATACCAAGTGGCAGCCATCATCCTACCTTGTGGCTGAGCAGAGCTCCCTCTGTGGGAATGCACTGAACACCAGGGGGCAGCTCCTGCATTGAGTGTCTGCCCCCTGGTAGTCAGTGTGTGTCATAGTGACCAGTCATTCCCAGTCATTCTGCTGTTAGGGTCAATTTGCATCTTACTCTCTTATTATATAGGAGTACCTGGCCAGCCTGGGTGAAGGGCTGATGGCTGTTTGCAGGCTGGCCATGGCCCCCAGCAACCCAAGCTCCCAGTTGAGGCTGGCTGGAAGCAGGTATCTGGGATTTATTTATCTTCTATAATTGAAACTTTGTTGCCTTGAGTGGAGACCACAGTGGGCCAGGGCAGGCAGGAAGCTTGGCTTCCTCCATTGCCGGGGCAACCAAGCCTCCTGCTTGCTCCAGCTCAGTGGCTGCTGGCCGCCATCTTGGTTGGGTTAATTTGCATATAGTCGCTCTGATTGGCTGGTGGGTGTGGCTTGGGGCATAGCGGAGGTGTGGTCAATTTGAATGTTTCTCTTTTATTAGATTAGATGTGTCTTGCTAAGGAGATTCAAGTTATTAATATGAAAAGGAGTGCAATAAGATGATTGGTAGAGTGTTGAAGGTCTCTAATGAGTTAAGAAAAATCTGTATGTGGAGGCTGCGGCCCGCCCGCGCTGCCCGGAGTCCAAGTCTCACTTCCCGCCATGGCCCTCACTGCTGGGCACTGCGAGCCTGTGACGTCATCGCCGGGCGCGCGCCCCCGCCTCCCGCCGCTGGGAGGGAGAACTAGTTGGTGCGAATGGGTCCCGAGCTCCGGTAACGGATCCCCTAACCAGCCGGCCTGCCCGCCCGCGCTGTGTCCTGGGGCTGCGATGGATATTCGGAAATTCTTTGGGGTTATACCAAGTGGAAAGAAATCTGCAAGTGAAACAATAAAGAAGAATGAGAAAACAAAGTCTGCTGAAGAAACTTCAAAAGCAAAGAAAGGAATAAAGGAAATCAAGGTAAGTAGTTCTTGTAAAGATGATGACTCTAAACAGAAGCAACGAAACAGGAAAAAGAGGATGATCTATGATTCAGATTCAGAGTCAGAGGAGACAGTACAGGTGAAAAAATGCCAAAAAGCAACCAGAAAAATTGCCATTGTCTAAGCCTGGTAAAATTCTTCGGCAGGATCCTGTTACGTACATTTCAGAAACAGATGAAGAAGATGACTTTATGTGTAAGAAGGCAGCCTCTAAATCAAAAGAGAATGGAAGATCTACAAATAGTTATCTTGGAGCATCAAACATGAAAAAGAATGAAGAAAACACTAAGACCAAGAATAAGCCTTTATCGCCAATAAAACTTACCCACACATCAGTGCTTGATTATTTTGGAACTGCTAGTGTCCAAAGATCAGATAAGAAGATGGTGGCAAGCAAAAGAAAAGAGCCTTCAAAAAATGCAAATGATTCCAGATTAAATGATGAAGCCATTGCCAAACAATTGCAACTTGATGAAGATGCAGAGCTGGGGAGACAACTGCATGAAGATGAAGAGTTTGCCAGAACGTTAGCCATGTTGGATGAAGAACCTAAGAACAAAAAGGCTTTAAAGGACCCAGAAGAGAGAGAAACGTTTTCATCTGTCCACGACAATTTAAACAAAGCAGAAAAACATAAATGTCCTTATAAAGTAAAAACAGATCAATTTTTGGATGAAAGAAAGAACTGCAGTCCTAAGAAGCAAATTAAATGTGAAAGTTCAAAAGAATCTCAGCAACATTCCAAGTCTTCAACTCACAAAAGAGGAGAAACTTCTTCTCCTACAGCTACTTCCAAGCTGACGCTTCTGAAAAAAAAGGAAGAGAGTTCTTCTAAAGAAACAGAGCCTATGTCCTTGAAAAGAAAAGAATATGCCATTGAATTGAAAGGAGAGGCAAAAAGTCCTAAGAAAATCAAAAGTCCTCCTGCTAAAAAAGAGTCTGTAAGTCTTGAAGATTCTGGAAAGAGATGCACTAATTATCAAGCTTATCGAAGTTACTTAAATCGAGAAGGTCCCAAAGCTCTGGGCTCCAAAGAAATACCAAAGGGAGCTGAAAATTGCTTGGAAGGCCTTATATTTGTAATCACAAGAGTGCTGGAGTCCATCGAAAGAGATGAGGCCAAGTCTCTAATTGAACATTATGGAGGAAAAGTAACTGGGAACGTCAGCAAGAAAACAAACTACCTTGTCATGGGCCGTGATAGCGGGCAGTCCAAGAGTGACAAGGCAGCAGCTTTGGGGATAAAAATTATCGATGAGGATGGCCTATTGGATCTGATTCAAACTATGCCAGGCAAGAAATCTAAATATGAAATAGCAGTTGAAGCTGAGATGAATAAAGAAAAGTCCAAATTACAGAGAACACCCCAAAAAAACTACCAAGGAAAAAGAAAAATTAGTCGAAATAAAAAGGAATCAGAATCCAGAAAGAGCCAACGGACTCCCAAAAAGGACAGCCCTATGACGTCAGTAAAAAAGGAAACCAGTGTGTTTCAGAGAGGCCTGGACTTCAAGGAGCAGGTGGCCGAGGAGACAAGTGGTGACAGCTGGACTAGGAATTTGGCTGATGACAGCAGTGAAAATAAGGTGGCAAATTTGCTCTGGGTGGATAAATATAAGCCAACCTCGCTCAAGACCATAATTGGACAGCAAGGTGACCAGAGCTGTGCCAACAAACTCCTACGCTGGCTCCAAAACTGGCACAAGAGTCCATCCGAAGATAGGAAACACGCAAAGTTTGGTAAATTTGCCGGCAAAGATGATGGCTCTAGTTTTAAAGCGGCATTGCTCTCAGGCCCTCCAGGTGTTGGCAAAACAACCACGGCCTCTCTGGTTTGTCAGGAATTGGGATATAGCTACGTGGAGCTGAATGCCAGTGATACTTGGAGTAAGAACAGTTTAAAGGATGTTGTTGCTGAGTCACTGAATAACACCAGCATCAAAGGCTTTTATTCAAGTGGAGTAGCCCCTTCAGTAAGCATGAAACACGCCCTCATCATGGATGAAGTAGACGGCATGGCAGGCAATGAGGACAGGGGAGGAATTCAGGAGCTAATTGGCCTGATAAAACATACAAAAATTCCCATTATTTGTATGTGCAATGATAGAAATCATCCTAAGATTCGCTCTTTGGTTCATTATTGTTTTGATCTTCGTTTTCAAAGACCTCGGGTTGAACAGATTAAGGGTGCTATGATGTCAATTGCATTTAAAGAGGGTTTGAAGATTCCCCCTCCAGCTATGAATGAAATAATTTTGGGATCCAATCAAGATATCAGACAGATTTTACACAACCTGAGCATGTGGTGTGCACGAAGCAAGGCACTAACCTATGACCAGGCCAAGGCTGACTCTCAGAGAGCCAAAAAGGACATCAAACTGGGCCCATTTGATGTTGCCGGGAAGGTGTTTGCAGCTGGAGAAGAGACTGCTCATATGTCGCTTGTGGACAAATCTGATCTCTTTTTTCATGATTATTCAATAGCGCCCCTCTTTGTCCAGGAGAACTACATACACGTGAAGCCTGTAGCTGCGGAGGCGGGGGGGGGGGGGGCGGGGCATAAAAAAGCACTTGATGCTTTTAAGCAGAGCAGCAGATAGCATATGTGATGGTGACCTCGTGGACCGGCAGATCCGGAGTAAGCAAAACTGGAGTCTCCTGCCCACACAGGCCATTTATGCCAGTGTTCTTCCTGGAGAGTTAATGAGGGAGTACATGACTCAGTTTCCCACCTTCCCCAGCTGGTTGGGTAAGCACTCCTCTACAGGCAGATATGATCGTCTTGTGCAGGATCTAACATTGCACATGAGTCTCAGAACTTACTCCAGCAAAAGGACTATAAATATGGATTATCTATCACATGTAAGGGATGCACTTGTACAGCCCTTGACCTCACAAGGGGTAGAAGGAGTACAGGACATTGTTGCCCTTATGGATGCCTATTATTTGATGAAAGAAGACTTTGAGAATATCATGGAGATTAGCAGCTGGGGAGGCAAGCCTAGTCCCTTCTCCAAGCTGGATCCCAAGGTGAAGGCAGCCTTTACGAGAGCTTACAATAAGGAAGCCCACCTGACTCCGTACTCGCTCCAGGCAGTGAAGGCCCCCAGGCACAGCACTGGCCCAGCGCTGGATCCTGAGCACAGTGAGGAGTTCCAGGAGGATGACTCTCAGTCTGATGAGAAAGAGCAAGACGCTGTGGAAACGGATGCTATGATCAAGAAAAAGACAAAATCTTCAAAGCCTTCAAAATCAGAAAAAGATAAGGAGTCCAGAAAAGTAAAAGGAAAAGGTTCAAAGAAATGAAACTGTTTTTTACTACTGACAGTCACTTTTTACTCACCCTGTTGACCAGTCTAGCTGGTCTAGAGGATGCCTTATTTTTTCCAAATGAACCATAATAGGGCGACTGAGTGGTCCCATTATCAGTAAATGGTGGTACAGCTAGCAGGATGCAACCGGTAGGCTGATGTACACCTCTTATAGAGGTTGATAGGACTGTGTGGGTCCTCCACTGTCCCCTGTCCATCTAATTCGATTGTGCTTCAAAATGACTGTGTATAATCAGAATTAGAAACTACATGTGGGCTTTGGAATTAGATTTTATTTAACAATAAAAAAAAGAAAAGAAAAATCTGTATGTTAATTTGGAATTGGATAAAAAACAACATATCCGAATAAGTACATATTTCTAGTTGACAAAGGGTATTGAAACTTGAGTAAGAACTTGCTATAAGGAGACAATATATAAAAATTTATAGATTGGAAAGGTCAAATGAAGTATTTGCCCATTAACCCTCTTCCTTTCCAAAGTGATTTTTCTCTAAAACTGAGATTCTCATTTAAAAGTAATACTTAATATGGAAAAATGAGCTACTTGTCACTATGAGTAATTATATTAGTTGGGATTTCGTCAAGAAAATAGAGCCACTCCAAACATTAATGAAAATGACAAGATATATTATAAAATTCAGGAAGAGGAAAAAAATGTGAACAGACCTTAAGTGTGAACTAGAAGCTGAATATAAAGTTTACTGAGAAACTCAGCTTGGTGTGCCAATGAAAATGGCTCTTAAAAGTTCACCAGAAAAGTGATGCAAGTCTTAAATATTTGTGAAAGCTCTCACCAAATGTCTCCAAAGCAGCAGAGTGCATGTTCACCTAGAAATCTGAGAAGCTACTATAAATCTGTCTGCCCATGTGTCTGGTCTCCATGACCTTTCAGGAACAATAGCTTTACTTAACTTCACCATTCCAAATCTACCAGGAGCTCCCCTCCTACAAATTTTAACCCATAACCATACAAAAATATGAATTCAGAAATGTAGACATCAGTGGGTTTAATAGCTAACAATTTATAATCTTGCATTGAAATCCTGAAACATAAAAGAAATGTAGGTTTCACAGGAAAGGGAATACAATGATCTATTTTCCTTCAAGCAGGAATTCTAGTCCTGCAATTGAATATTCACTTCCTACTGTCTGGTCCTCTTATTTGTCTTAATATAATATAGTGAAATATATTCAAAGTAAGATACTGTTTAAAAGAATCTCAATTTACCCTTCCTTTGTTCTTTCTTCCCCCCTTCTCTTCCTCCTTTTCTTCCTTTCATCTTTCCATTTTGCTTAGAAGATCATTAAAAAATATTTCAGTGCATCTTTTCTCTTCCTCTGTTTGAGCTCTTCACTTTCTAAAGTTCTTTGACCAAACTTTACTTGTTATGAAATATACCAGTGACCATGTGCACAGATTTGTGCACACTGAAAGGAAATTAAATAGAAGAAATATTTTAATATCACTATTTGCCCTTTCTCTATAATAGAAGTGTCAACCAAATTCACAGTCCACAATGACAGACCGAAACACACATGTGTGACTGACACCAGTGAGAGCTTTATATGTATCGTGCCTGCATAAGTCAACTTAGCCTTTTATAGATATAGAATAAATAGACCTGCTTTCGGATGTGGCTAAACTTTTTCTAGCATACTGAAGCACCCCAATTTCTCTTTCAGGTAATTGTCAGCAACACAGCAGTAAATATCAACATGAAGCAGATTATTATTGTAGATCATGCAGAGAGAACAAAGGGTAAAATGCTTAACTGCAGCAGTGTTTGACTATATTCTGCGCAGTGAGAAAACCTGAAGTCATTTTCAAGGTCCACCATTTCTTCTTTTCAGTTGGGTCAAGTTTCTTAAGTTTTCTAAATCTCCATTTTCTGGCCAATGGAAAGAAAATAGGATTCCACCTAGTCTCCTACCTACTCCAGGGCTTCTGTGAGGATCAAATGAGATGAGGCATGGGAAAACACTTCACAGACATCTGGCTACAGTGCAAAATGTTTCCACCTGGTTATAAAGCAAGTCGTGTTCCTGGGCTGAAGAAACTTCAAGGAGGCTAGTTGCTAGGGAGAGGAAGCCAGGCATTGCTCTGTGACATCATTACCCAGACAAACCCTTAGCATATTAGCCTTTTATATAGAGAAATAATTAAATTTTCTGTGGAATAACTTAATGTCTTAAATGAACTCTCAATATTTCTTATTTTCTTTTATGAGGCAAATTCAGATATCTTCTTTTTGATATATACACCTTAAATGGCCACCTAAAGAAATTATACACACTGAAAAATATAAAATTTTAAACAGTATGCCTATAAGTTTGTATTCCACCAGCACTCTGCTTACAAGTAGTATACTAACTCAGAAGTCATTTTGAAGTTATACTCAAAACTCTTCAAAAATCAGTTTCATTTACTACGTGACTCTTAAGATAATATCACCAGGACTGTTTTTGTGGTTATCATTACCTGTTATCATGATTACCATTCCTCAAATGTAAATATTACTTTTTGGTGGGAGTCACTGTTCTATATTTTATTCACAGGTATAAATTTTATTATGACAGAGCCAAATCAAACCACTACCTAAAATGTTATATATCAAAACATGTAATAACATGTAACATTTCATTTTCCTCAGTTTAATCTTAATATACTTTGCCAGGACAGCTGTCATTTCTGGACCTTTAGTTTTATTTTAAGTTTAATTTGTATATCAAAAATTTTTTAAAACATAAACAAAGATGAAACTCAGCATTGGTTTTTTAAGATTTGTCATCTGCTTCATTTGAATTTTCCCAGAAGATGTCAGCTTCAAGCATCTCTAATTCTCGAAAGGCTAATTATAGATTATTAAAACTGATTTATTCTAGTTATATTTAGCTTCTAATGTCTTAGTATACCAATGACTCATATTGATGAACTAATACAATAAATTCCATTTAAGAAGTTTTATTATTCTTTCGACCCTGCAACATGATTTTCTTTCATTATAAAAGTGGTCAGTAAAATATTTTCTCCTGTTCATTTTAGAAATTAGCATTTTGTGTGTGTGTGTGTGTGTGTGTGCGTGTGTGTTTTCTTATGTAGCCTAGCTAGAAGCTAATTAATTACACTGAACTTTTTAAAGAGATAAGCTTTGGTTTTGCTGATTTTCTCTATTGACTTCTCATTTTCTAACATCTGCTCTAATTTTCCTTATTTCATTATTTTCTGTTTACTTTGGATTTAATTTTCTCTTCTCTTTCTAGTTTCCTAAGGTAGAAGATTAGATTATTGATTTTAAACCTTTTATTTCTGTTCTCTAGGCGTTGGATGCTATACATTTTACTCTGAGTAATGACTTTTTGTATCTAACATATTTTAAGTTGTAGTATCATTTTTGATAAAGTAAAGCATTTTAAACATGTCTTGAGATTTCTTCTTTGACACATGTTTTATTGGAAATGTGTTGTTTAATGTCCATGTATTTGGGATTTTCCAGATATCTTCCTGTAATTGGTTTCTAGCTTTAATACTGTGGTCAGAGATCATATATTGTATTATCCCAATTCTTTTAAAACTGTTAAGGTCTATTTTATGGCCCAAAATGTGGCCTATTTTAGTGAATGTTCATGTAAGGTTAAAAAGAATGTATATTTTGGTTTTGTAGGTTTTTTTAATATTTTATTAGTGGTTTCTTTTTTTAATTTTCAAATCAATTTCTTATTGTTGATAGTATTACAGATATATCCTGTCCCCACCTTCCCCCTCCTCTCATTTTATTTTTGAATGAATTATTCTATAGATATCAATTAGATCCAGCTAATTAATGGTGCTATTGAGTTCAACTTTGTTCTTACTGATTTTCTGTCTGCTGGATCTGCCCATTACTGATAGAGGAATTATAAACTCACCAACTACTATGATCTATTTATTTATTTTTTCTTGCAGATCTATCAGTTTCCACCCTATAGATTCAGACACTTGGTTGTTAGTTGGACATAAATTTAGGAATGTGATGCCTTCTTAGAGAATTATCTTTTTATCATTATGAAATGCCTTTCTTTGTTCCTGATAATTTTTCTAGCTCTGAAGTTGGCTCCCTCTGAAAGTAATTTAATTACTCCTGCTTTCTTTTGATTAGTGTTAGTATACTATATAATTATTAATCCCTTTAGTTTTAATAAATATGTGTCATTATATTTAACTTAATTTCTTGTAGACAACACTTTTTAATTGTTTAAAGTATGACAAATAGTAATATATATATGTCTCTTTTTTCACCCATTGACCTCCTCCTGGCCTCCACTACCCCATGGCACATGCCCTCACCCCAGCCCCCATGATTGTGTCCATTGGTTATCCTTATATGAATGCATACAATTCCTTTAGTTGATCTCTTACCCTCCAAACCTACACCTGCTTTCCCGCTGTAGTTTGACTGTCTGTTCCATGCTTCTTAGTCTCTGTATGTATTTTTGTTCATCAGTTTATGATGTTCATTATATTCCACAAATGAGTGAGATCATGTGATATTTATCTTTCTCTGACTGGCTTATTTCGCTTAGCATAATGTTCTCCAGTTCCATCCATGCTGTTGCAAATGGATGGTAAGAATACCTTCTTCTTACAGCAGTGCAGTATTTCATTGTGTAGATGTACCACAGTTTACTCATCCACTCTGCTGAAGGGCATTTAGGTTGTTTCCAAATCTTAGCTATTGTAAATTGTGCTGCTATGAACATAGGGGTGCATATATCCTTTCTGATTGGTGTTTCTGTTTTCTTGGGATATATTCCTACAAGTGGGACTACTGGGTCAAATGGGAGTTCCTTTTTTTTTTTTTTTTTGGAGACGTCATACTGTTTTCCACAGTGGCTGCACCAGTCTGCATTCCCACCAGCAGTGAAGGAGGGTTCCTTTTTCTCCTCATCCTCTCCAGCACTTGTCCTTTGTCAATTTGTTGATGATAGCCATTCTGACAGGTGTGAGATGGTACCCCATTGTTGTTTGATTTGCATCTCGCAGATGACTGTTAAGTTCTATGAGTCCCCTATAAATTTTGGAGATTAAACCCTTATCAGAGATAGCATTGGCAAATATGATCACCCATTCAGGGGGCTTTCTTGTTGTTTTGTTGATGGTTTCCTTTGCTGTGCAAAATCTTTTTATTTTGATGTAGTCCAATTTGTTTATTTTCTCCTTAGTTTCCGTTGATCTAGGAGTTGTGTCAGCAAAGATATTGCTAGGACATATATCTGATATTTTGCTGCTTGGCTTCTTCTAAGATTTTTATGGATTCCCATCTTATGTTTAAGTCCTTTATCCATTTTGAGTTTATTTTTGTGTATGGTGTAAGTTGTTGGTGTAGTTTCATTTTTTCTTCAGGCATCTGTCGAATTTCCCCAGCACCATTTATTGAAGAGACTGTCTTGACTCCATTGTATGCTCTTGCCTCCTTTGTCAAATATTAATTGAGCATAATGGCTTTTGGCAATTTCTGGGTTCTCTGTTCTAGTCTACTGGTCTATATGTCTGTTCTTGTGCCAGCACCAGGTAGTTTTGAGAACAGTGGATTTGTAGCGTATCTTGATATATGGTATTGTGATCCCTCCAACTTTGTTCTTCTTTTTCAATATTGCTGCAGCAATTCAGTGTCCTTTTTTATTCCAGATGAATTTTTGGAGAATTTGTTCTAGGTCGTTGAAGTATGCCATTGGTATATTAATAGGGATTGCATTGAATTTATAGATTGCTTTGGGTAATATGGACATTTTAATGATCTTGATTCTACCAATCCATGAACATGGTATGTTGTTCCATTTGTTTATGTCTTTCTCTATCTCTTTTTTCAGTGTGCTGTAATTTTATGAGTACACATCTTTTACCTCCTTGATTAAATTTATTTTGAAGTATCTTAATTTTTTTGTTGCAATGATAAATGGAATTTTTTTGGTTTCTCTTTCTGAGAGTTCATTATTGGTGTATAAAAAATCCAGAGACTTGTGGGTGTTAATTTTGTATCCTGCCACATTGCTGACTTCATTTATTGAGTCCAGTACTTTTTTTGATGGAGTCTTTAAAATTTTCTATGTACAATATCGTGTCATCTGTGAATGATGACAATTTTACTTCTTTTCCAATTTGGATGCCTTTTATTTCTTCTTGTCTGATTGCCATGACTAGTACCTACAGTACTATGTTGAACAGGAATGGTGAAAGTGGGTATCCCTTTCTCATTCCTGTTCTTAGGGGAAATGGTTTTAGTTTTTGCCCATTGAGTATGATGCTGGGTATAGGTTTGTCATATATGGCTTTTATTATGTTGAGGTATGATCCTTCTATTCCCACCTTGCTGAGACTTTTTATCAAGGATAGTTGTTGGATTTTGTCAAATGCTTTTCCTGCATCAATTGATATGATTATATGGTTTTTATCTCTCAATTCATTTATGTGGTGTATCACATTTATTGATTTGTGGATATTGTACCATCCTTGCATCCCTGAGATACATCCTACTTGGTCATGGTGTATGATCTTTCTAATGTAATGCTGGATTCGATTTGCTAGAATTTAGTGGAAAATTTTGATGTCTGTATTCATGAGGGATATTGGCCTATAATTATCTTTCTTTGTATTATCTTTATCTGGTTTTGGGATTAGGATAATGCTGGCTTCATAGAAAGAGCTTTACAGTGTTCCTGTAGAGCTATGAACTTCCCTCTCAGGACTACTTTCACTGTGTCCCATAGATTTTGAATTGTTGTGTTTTCATTGTTGTTTATTTACAAGATTTTTTTTATTTCTTCTTTTATCTCTTTGGTAGCCTTAACATTGTTTAATAATATGTTATTCAGCCTCCAAGTGTTTGAATTTCTGATTGTTTTTATTGTAGTTGATTTCTAATATTATGCTATTGTGGTCTGAGAAAATGCTTGATATGATTTCAATCTTCCTGAATTTGGACAGACTTTGCCTGTGTCCCAATATTTGGTCCATCTTTGAAAATGTCCCACGAGCACTTGAGAAGAATGTATATTCTGTAGTTTTTGGATGGAATGTTCTAAAGATGTCAATTAAGTCCATCTGATCTAGTGAGTCATTTAAGATTCTTATTTGTTTGCTGATTTTTTTTTATTATTTTTAGTCTAGAGGATTTATCCAGTGATTTTAGTGGGGTAAAAAAGTCTCCTACTATGATTGTATTGTTGCCAATCTCTCTCTTGATATCTTCCAGAAGTTTTTTTTTTTTTTTTTTTTTTTTTTTTAAATGTATTTTGGTGCTCCTGCATTGGGTGCATATATGTTTACCAGAGTTATATCCTCTTGTTGTATCGATCCCTTTAGTATTATGAAGTGGACTTTCTTGTCTTTTGTTATGGCCTTCACTTTGAGGTTTATTTCGAGAGATATAAGTATTGCTACCCCAGCTTTTTTTTTTTTTTCCATTTGCCAGAAAGATATTTTTCCACCCCTTCTTTTTTAATCTGAGTCCCTTATTCTGAGGTTGGTTCCTATAGACAGCATATATATGGGTCATGTTTTCTTATCTATTCAGTCACTCATTGGCTTTTGGTTGGTGCATTTAATCCATTTACGTTTAATGTTATTATTGATAGGTATGTGTTTGTAGCCATATCTATTATTTATTCCTGTGTTCCTTCTTCCCTTTCTATTTTTTCTTTTTACTGCATTTCCTTTAGCATTTCTTGCATTGCTGGCTTGGTAGTGATAAATTCTCTTAGTTTTTTTTTTTTTTTTTGTCTTTGAAGCTTCTGATTTCCCCTTTAATTTTGATTGATAGCCTTGCTGGATAGAGTATTCTTGGATTCAGTCCTTTTCTCTGTATCACTTTGTACACTTCATTCCATTCCCTTCTAGCTTCATGTGTTTCTGTTGAGAAATCATTTGATAATCTGAAGGGGGATCCTTTGTAGGTAACTCTCTGTTTCTCTCTTGCAGCTTTTAAGATTTCCTCTTTGTCATTAAAGTTTGCCATTGTAATTATGATGTGTCTTGGTGTGGGTCTTTTGGGGTTCATCTTGCTCTGTACTTCTGTGACTTTTTCCTTCCTCATATCAGGGAAGTTTTCTGTCATTATTTCTTCAAAGAGATTCTCTAATCATTTCTGCTCTTCTTGTCCTTCCGGTACCCCTATTATATGTATATTAGTTTGTTTCATGTTGTCACAAAGCTTCCTTAGGCTCTCCTGCTTTTTAACTTTTTTCTCTAGTTGCTGTTCAGATTAGGCTTGTTTTTCTACTTTATTTTCTAACTCATTAATTTGGTCCTCTGCTTCTTCTAGTCCACTTTTGAAACCTTTCATCATGTTTTTTATTGCAGCTATATCACTTTTGATTTCTTCCTGATTTTTGCATAGGTTGTCGATTTTCTCAGTCATCCGGTTTATTGACTGTATGACCATTACTCTGAATTCTTTTTTTGATTGCAAGCCTCCATTTCATTTATTTCCTTTCTTAGTGATTCCTCCCCCCCCCACTTCCCCCTTGGGAATTATTTCATTGTCTTCCCATTCTAGCTACCACCAGAAGGTCCAAGTGCCAAGTTGCTAGGGCCTGAGTCATGTGAAGCAGGAGCATCTCACCTCCCAAGCATCACTGAAGAGCTCAGACACCAAGACATGTGGTTGCCATGGTTTGCGGGAGTTGTGTGCATCGAGAATCGGAGTCCCAGCATGCCTGCACTGAGAATTAGAGTCATGGGCGTTCAGTAAGGCCTCGTGCATGTGCCGAGAATCAGGGTCTCCACACACCTTCTGAGAATCTGAGTCACTGGCACTCGGTGTGGCTTCGCACACGCTCCTAGAATCAGGGTCCCCGCATGCACATGCCAAGAACTGAGAATCAGTCTCTGATGCCTAGTGCAACCTGTGCATGCTCCAAGAATCACAGTCCCTATGGGTGCACAATGAGAAACAGAGTTCCTGCATGCATACACCCAGAATCAAAGTCACTGGCACTCAGTGTGGGAGTCCCCGTGCATGCTCACAAGAAACAGAGTACCCGAGTGCATGCTCCAAGAATCAGTGGTGTTCAGTATGGCCTCACTTGGCGCCAACAATCAGTCTGCACACACCAATACTCAGAGTCCCTGTGTCTGCATGCATGATAAGAAACAGAGTCCCCACTTGCATGCACCAAGAATCAAAGTCCCTGGTGCTCAGTGAGGCTTTCAATGCATGCTCTGATAATCAAAGTCCCTGGCCTGCTAGGGGGGAGGGTTGCACAGCCACCAGGTGTTGGCAGGAGGCCTGCTTGCATGCCATGAGTCATGCAGGCCCTATGCCGCTGTTGCAGGCTGCCAGCAGGGAGGGGGATGCTCTCTGTGACTCACAGAAATCTGCGTCTGGGATGTCTGGAGTCTGGGTGTCCCTGGGTCTGCAGCTTTGGTAGCAGGTCTTTGTCCAGAGTAGCTGTAGGGTCCCCATTTGCATCTGAGGCCAGTCTGGGTGGTGGTGAGGCTAGAATCCTAGTCACTGCAGTTCTGACCTTCAAGATGGTGTGGTTTCTGTGCCAGTGCCGGCTGTCCAGGAGTGTTTGCAGCAGTAGCAGTGGGGTCTTGCAGTCTAAAACCACCTGATCCACCAGCCCCCGAAAGTCCTGCAGGTTCTAACTTTCCCTGGCTCATACACACACTCACCACACAGGTCCACACACTCCCCTTTTGCTCCCTTACTCTCTCACACTGTCTCTCCCTACAGTCTTGCCAGTCTCCATTTTTCCACTGGGAGACAACATTTATTTTAGTCTTGCTTATTGATTAGCTGTGACATTCTCTGTCTTTTAATTGGTGTATTTATATTGTTAACGTAAAAAAACCATTGAAACCTGTAAAGAATTTTTGTGAGTTTATTTGAGCCAAACTGTCGACATATTCCCAGAAGCAGAACCTCAACAAATTGAGATAATGCTCTGGAGAATGGCAGGGTTACGTCTGTATTTATACATTTGCAATCAAAGGAGGTACATAGGTGGTTACATGAAATCCATTGGTGATAGATTAAGGAGGAGGGATAAAGCAAAGCAGGGGAAACCCCTGGGATTGGATAAAAAGTAAAATGATGGACACATACTTAGGTGGGTGCAGGATCAATTAACATGATAATGAAGGAATTTGTGGTATCTGTCCTGGCTCCCAGCACATTAGGTTGTGCCCCAGGGGCTCCAGAAAAAGGGAAGTTACAAGTTACCCAGACATTTCAAGGGTATGTTACCATAGATGCAAAAAGACAGAAAGGCTTAGTTAAGGTAAAGGTTAACCTTGTCAGTGAAGATACTGGCCTAGGACGTAACTGCCCACCATAACTGCTTTTAGTTAAAGTTTAATTTCAGACCATCCTTTGTGGTTACTTTAGGTCTCTGAGTTTGCAAGACCGCCATGCAGCCCTCCCCTGAGCTTGTCAGGTCAGCATGTGGCCCCTTTCTTCCACAATATAATATATGCTTAAAATTATTATTGGTAAGAGTTTGATTAATATCTAACATATTTACTACTGTTTTCTGTTTATTGCCGTTGTTCTCCATTAATTTTTTGTTTTCCACTCTTTTCTGCCTTCAATGGCTTTAATTGATCATTTCATATGATTCCAATTTTGCAACATTTTTTGCATAACAATTATATTGTATTTTTGTTTGTTTTTTTACTGTTTGCCCTATAGTTTGCAATACGCATTTACAATTAATATAAGTCCACTTTCAAATAATGTAGTACTGTTTCATCAGTACTTCAAGTACCTTCTAATAACAAAGTATAGTTGAGCCTTGAACAGCATGAGAATTAAGGGTGCCAACCTACATGCAGCCAAAAATCCATGTCTCACTTTTGACTTACCCAAAATTTAACTACTGATATTCTACTATTGACTGGAAGCCTTAGCAATAACATAAACAGTTGATTAACATATATCTCATATTTTATATGTATTATATACTGTTATTCACAACATACCTAAATTTTCTTATATTTTAAAATATTTTAGGTTATACAGTGCATATGTGAATGTTTCAAATTTTTAAAAATCTCCAAAAGTTGTCCTAATATAATAAAAAAAATCACGTATTAGCAGACACGCATAGTTTATACTTGTATTGTGCAAGGGCCAGCTGTATTCCTAATTAATCCCTCTCATGCCTTGTATCATTGCTGAAATTCATTCCACACAACACACACTAAAATTATTGAATACATTGCTGCTATTGTTATTAGAATAAGTTAAGTCAATTAAGAATAAGGAAAATTGAAATGTTTACCTTCATTTATTCCGTCTCTAATTCTGTTCCTTTCTTTAAGTAGATTCAAGTTTCTAATTTGTACCATTTTTATTCTCTCTGAAGAACTTATAAATTTTCTTGCAAGTCAGAATTACTGACATCAAATTCTCTCAATTTTTGCATATATTTTTAAAAAAGCATTTATTTATCTTTCACTTTTAAAGATGCTTTCATAAGATACACAAATCTAGATTTGGGGTGTTTTCTCTCAACACTTTAAATATTACATTCCACTCTCTTCATACTTTCATCATTTCTGAGAAGTATAGTATAATTTTAACCCTTGTTCCTATAATAAATCATCATTTTTTTGTTTGATTTTTTTCTTTATCTTGATTTTCTGCCATTTGAATATGAATATATATATATTTATTTATTTATTTATCTTTCTTGGTGTTTTATGAGCTTTCTTAATCTCTAGTTTGGTTTCTGACAATAGTTTTGGAAAATTAGCAGTCGTTATTACTTCAAATATTTATTCTTAGGAAAACTAGAATGCTCTGGTATATTTGTGAAGGGCTACTTGTTTCTCCCCCTGCCAGAACAGGAGGGGATTTATCTAATCTTCACTGTGATAAACGGTAAGGTGTCATGGAGAGAAAACTCACCAAAGTGGCGGGGGGGATGATTGGGTCCCTCGGGAGTTCTTTTCTCTCAGACTTATTCATACTGCGCTTCCAGAAATCTGGCAGTTACAGTTCAGGTTTTTCTACCCTGGCAGTGGTTCTAGTGGAGGCTTATGCTGGTGAATTTCTTCTCTGGTAATTTGTGGTTCTCTGTATATACCTGTCTGTCTCTAATTTTGAAAATAACAGTTTGCCCTGTGATCTCTATTATCTGATGAATATAAGAAGAGTTGTAGACTTTTAGTTTGTTCAACTTTTTACTTGTTGTGAGGATAAAGTGATGACTGCCAAACTTTTCACGTGCCCAACCAGAAATCAGAAGCCCCTATTTTCTCCCATTCAAAAGCTCTTCCTACATTTATTAGCACATTAGATAGACTATGACTTATCGCTGCCAATTTCTAGTAAATATTTGTCTGAACAGTTTATACTTACCACTTTAGAAATTTAACAAAAAATGAATTAAGATGATATTAAAAGATCAGCAATAAAAACACAAAATGTATTTTACTGTACACTTTATACAGCATAGTTGACATAAGTTTCTAGGTAACATTGACATTTTGTTGGGAAAATATTAATAAACTTATGAACAAAATTGCATCGTATAAATTCAAAAAATCTGCTTGTTTTTCTCCTTTTGTATATAAAGGGAAGGACCTAAAACATTCTAGGGCTGCTAGGAAGTCAAGGAATTATTGTTAACACTAGAGGCCTGGTGCCCAAAATTCGTGCATGGGTGGGCGTTCCCTCAGCCCAGCCTTCACCCTCTCCAATCCAGGACCCCTCAGGGGATGTCCAACTGCTGCTTTAGGCCTCTCACAATCCTGGACTGCTGGTTCCTAACTACTCACCTGCCTTCCTGTCTGATCGCCCCTAACTGGCCCCCCCTGCCAGCCTGATCACCAATAACCACCTCTGCCTGCTGGCCTGGTCACCCTCAACTGCCCCTTCTGCCAACCTGGTCACCCACCCCCACCAGCCTGGTTGCCACCAACTGCCCCCCTTGCTAGCATGGCCGCCCTCACTTTCCCCCTCTGCTGGCGTGGTTGCCCCAAACTGTCCCCCCCTGCCAGCGTGGTTGTTCCTCATGGGCCCCCTGCTGGCCTGGTCACCCCACACAGCCTTCTGCTCAGTCATTTGGCCATCCTTCATTAACCTCCCTGCCAGCCTTGTCGCCCCACTCAGCCTGTTTGCTCATCCGTTCATTTGTTTCGGATATGATAGCCTCTGGCATATATATATATATATATATATATATATATATATATATATATATATATATATTGCTATGCAGTCTTAATATCATTTCTTTCTTCTCATTCAGCCTCCAAGAACCACAAGACAACAGACCCATACTATTACAATACTGACAAAAAGTAAGACAATGGATGAGGTAGGAATTCTAAACAGATATTCATTTTTATGATTTTCTGTGTATATGAGGCAGAAAAGTCCAACAGAGAAATAATCAGTATTGATTCGGAAGTTGAGTAAGTTGCTTTATTTCTGCATATTATAGTTCATAGACACAGAAGTCAAATTTCTTGGTGGCAGCAACAATTTAAAGGAAATTTTATAGTGTGGGTAAATATCAGAATGTTTAATTTCAGAGTACCATCTTGAAAATTATCAATTTGATCATTTGTTTTTACAAATTAATTTGCATACAAGATCTCTGTTACCTTAAGGTATAAATGAATTAAATATATCCATAGTCCAACAAAGTAATATCCTCCAAACATAATTTTACACAGCATATAAAGGTTATCAAGCATCCCTATAAGCATGTATATATGTACTTATTTAATAATTATATTCATATTCAATTCCACCACTATATTATCATCTTTAAAATATAGGCAAACAAAATACAAAAGATTGAATAGCATAATATTTAGCTTTCACTAAACATATTAACAACTAGAGGCCCAGTGCACAAAAATTTGTGCACTCGGGGGGGGGGGGCCTTCAGCTCGGCCTATGCCCTCTCGTAGTCTGTGACCCCTCGGGGGATGTCCACATGCTGGATTAAGCCTGCTCCCTGCAGGAAAGGGCCCAAGCTGGCAGTCAGAAATTCCTCTGGCAGCCCGGGAGCCCTTGGGGGATGTCCACTTGCCAGCAGGGAACAGGCCTAAGCTGCAGTTGGACATCCTTAGCGCAGCTGAGGAGACGGGAGAGTCTCCCACCACCACCGCTGTACTGGCAGCTGGCAGCCTGGCTTGTGGCTGAGCAGAGCTCCCCCTGTGGGAGCGCACTGACCACCAGGGGGCAGCTCCTGCATTGAGCGTCTGCCCCCTGGTAGTCAGTGTGTGTCATAGTGACCAGTCATTTCCAGTCATTCTGTTGTTAGGGTCAATTTGCATATTACCCTTTTATTATATAGGATAGACGCCTGGTGCATGGGTGGGGGCCAGCTGGTTAGCCCTGAAGGGTATCCCGGATTAGGGTTGGGGTCCCACTGGGGTGCCTGGTCAGCCTGAGTGAGGGGCTGAGGGCCATTTTCAGGCTGGCCACACTGCCTTCAGGGTGGGGGTCTCCACTGTGGTGCCTGGCCAGCCTGGGTGAGGGGCTGATGGCTGTTTGCCAGCTGGCCACAGCCCCTACAGGGTGGAGGGTCCTAATGGGGTGCCTGGAAAGCCTGGGTGAGGGGCTGATGGCCGTTTTCAGGCTGGCCATGCCCACCGGCTGGAAGCAGGTATCTGGGATTTACTTAACTTCTATAATTGAAACTTTGTAACCTTAAGTGGAGCCCAGGGCCCATGGCAACCGAGGCTCCCAGTCCCTCCTTGAGCTGAGGCCACACCAGCTGGAAGCAGGTATCTGAGGTTTATTTATCTTCTATAATTGAAACTTTGTAGCCAGGGCAGGTGGGAAGCTTGGCTTCCTCCATCACTGGGGGCAACACAAGTTTCCTGTTTGCTCCAGTTCTGTGGCTGCAGCGATCTTTGTGATGGGCTGATGGAGTGAAGAGTGATGGTTAATTTGCATATTACTCTTTTACTAGATAGGATAACAAAAGTAGCAGACACATTGGCAATAATATATAGTAACTGCAGTGTATTTTAACAATAACATATTTGGTTACAACAATGTGATTGAATGTGATAAATATGATTAATCATTGCTTTAATTTTAATGTGGCTGACTAACTGTAATAGTCAAAGGTTTGTCAGCTTTGCTATTCTCTTGATATTCTCTTGCTACATTATACATATCTATAATGCATGCTTACTTTTAACAAATTTTTTTAATACACTTGTCCATTTGTGAGGGCTGCTTTAGTCAAAAGAAGATACTAAAACAGGATCAGATATTATGTGTGAACTATAATAAAAATACATTTAAATTATACATATACTAGAAGCCCAGTGCACAAAAATTTGTGCAATTGCGGGGGTCCTCCATTGAGCATCTGCCTCCTGGTAGTCAGTGTGTGTCCTAGTGACCAGTCATTCCCAGTCATTCTGCTGTTAGGGTCAATGTGCATATTAACCTTTTATTATATAGGAGTGCCTGGACAGCCTAGCTAAGGGGCTGATGGCTGTTTGCAGGCTGGTCAAGCCCCCCAGCAGGGACCCTCACCCCATGAGGGTGTGGCCAGCCTGGGTGAGTGGCTGATGCCTGTTTATAGGCTTGCCAGAGCCCCTTCAAGGTGAGGGTCCCTGCTGGGGTGTCTGGCCAACCTGGGTGTGGGGCTGAGGGCTGCTTGCAGGCTGGCCACATCCCCTTCAGTGTGTGTGGGGATCCTGCTGCTGTGCCTGGCCAGCCTGGGTGAGTGGCCGATGGCTGTTTGCAGGCTGGTCAAGCCCCCCAGAGGAGGCCCTCACCCCATGAGGGTGTGTCCAACCTGGGTGAGAGACTGAGGGCTCTTTGCTGGCTGGCCATGGCCTCCAGCAACCCAAGCTCCCAGTGGAGGCTGGCTAGAAGCAGGTATCTGGGATTTATTTGTCTTCTATAATTGAAACTTTGTTGCTATGAGTGGAGGCCACAGCCAGCTCAGGGGAGGCAGGAAGCTTGGCTTGCTCCATCGCTGGAGCAACCAAGCCTCCTGCTTGCTCCAGCTCTGTGGCTGCTGGCCGCCATCTTTGTTGGGCTAATTTGCATATAGTCGCTCTGATTGGATGGTGGGTGTGGCTTAGGGCATAGCAAAGGTACGGTCAATTAGCATCTTCATCTTTTATTAGTGTAGATATATATAAATTTAAATAAAATTGTAAGTTAAATCTACTTAGACACATGTAATATGACTTATAAAAGGTATGCTATTAGAAAACATACTGCCTTTGATATCATTTCTGTCTCATGGAGCTATAATTCTTCCCTCGGCATGCTTTGAGAACTAGTGAGGGCAATAATATTAATCAGTGTATAATGCATTGGTAAAAACTAATTACTTCCTTATTGTTCTGATAAAGATAATTAATAAATATTTATTTTTTGTCTCTATCTCAATATATCTTGAAAACCCTACACTTTGAAATAACTTTTTAAAATATTTCTACTTCCTGAAGATTTCCTAAAAACTTAGATATGAACTTTAGTTTTTTCCTTCCATTGATCACTGACTAAAGATATTTTGTATGCTTTTTAAAAAATTATTTTCTAAAATCCTATATTATAATTATCATTGCAATTTTACAGATCAGGAAACTAAATATCAGACAAATTAAATTATTTGCTGAGAATCCTAAAGCTGATAAGTACTGAGCTGGATCGGAACAAGTCTACTTCACAGTCCATGTTGTCAGACACAACACTATTCTGTCTCTTTATTTGGGAATTATCCAGCAAGGACTGCATAAATTCATACTGAACTGACATATGCAGTACACATTTTAATACTTAAAACAGTAATAATTAAAACAGTAATAATTAATAATTATTAATTATTAAATAATTAAAACAGTAATAATTAATCTTAATATCAGGATATAATATTTCCCATGCATTTATTATATATGAGATACTACACTCAATTCTTTTTTTTTAAATACATTTTTATTGATTTTTTACAGAGAGGAAGGGATAGAGATAGTTAGAAACATCGATGAGAGAGAGACATTGATCAGTTGCCTCCTGCACATCTCCTACTGGGGATGTGCCCGCCACCCAGGTACATGCCCTTGACCGGAATCAAACCCGGGACCCTTCAGTCCGCAGGCCGATGCTCTATCCACTGAGCCAAACCGGTTTCGGCTACACTCAATTCTTTATATTTCTCATTTTATCTTCATTACAACCCTAACAATAGATTACTTTTGTCTTACCCAACTTTTACTTCCTTAGTAAAACATCATAGACTAGGTAGCTTAAACAACAAAAATATATCTTCTCACAGTTTTAGAAGATGAAAGTTCAATAACAATCTATCAGCACAGTTGGTTTCTGGTGAATGTTCTTCCTGGCTTGTAGCTGGATGCCTTATCGCTGTGTGTTCACAAGGTGGAAGGAGAGAGAAAGTGGTGGAGAGAAAGCTTTTTGGTATGTCTTTCATAAGGGCACTAATCTCATTATGAGGATTCCACCCTCATTACATCATCTAAACATAATTATGCCTCAATGTTTCTGTTTCCAAATACCATCACATTGGGGGTTAAGGTTTCAACATATGAATTTTGGAGGGTCACAGCTCTATTCATAAGCACTATTTTCCCCATTTTCAGATGAAGAAACAAATTTTGGAAAGGTTGAATAACTCACCTAAAGTCACCTAGCTTGAGAATGGCCAAAGCATATACTTGAATGCAGGCAATATGAAGATATTTTGCAAGGTTCTATCTAAAATAGAGATCAAGAACACAAAGTTCTTCTGTAAATATTGTAATTATGTTAATGGAATCTATCTGGTATTCTCCTCAAACCAATCAATTTATTTACAGCAAGAAAAAACATTTTGATGTAGGTTGTTTGAAGACAAAATTCATTGTTTAATTAACTGAACTTTTTACTTTTAAAGGGGCTACTTTTATTTCCTGAAGGGGGATTGTTAATAATAAGTATTCAGCCTATGTAATATGTTAAAATGTCTAGTACATTAATCATGCCGGTCACTTTTAACACTAAGGCTATTCTGGGTACTCTTCAAGGGGAAATCAAGTGTAATATTTTCCAGTGATTCATTCTGTCATTAATAATATGGATTATGTGTCACCTTTCATCTGTGACAAATAAAAATGGGAGAAACATTGACTCTAGCTTTTAGCAGAGGATCCAGACATAATAGGTAAATGCTATTAAAGTTATTGTAATGGAAAACACCAATAAAAAGGACTGGACATAATCTTAACTTATGCACAAGATACTCAATCATATTTAGCAAAACCACTAAGTCATTAATAAACCAAGTTGGTTTTTTATTAATTTAAATCATTGTAAATATTTTTAAATTGCAATTTTTTTTCTTTAGAGATTAAGGTATTACAAATGTGTCCTTACCTCCCATTATTCCCCCATTCCCCCACTCATGACCTCACCTCCCGGTGTCTGTATCCATTGGTTATGCTTATATGCATGCATACAAGTCCTTTGGTTGATATCTCCTCCTTAACCCTACCCTCCCTTGCCTTCCCTCTGAGGTTTGAGCATCTGATCGGTGCTTCTCTGTCCCTACATCTATTTTTGTTCATCTGTTTATGTTGTTAATTATAATCCACAAATGAGTCAGATCATGTGATATTTATCTTTCTCTGACTGACTTATTTCACTTAGCATAATGTTCTTCAGCTCCATTCATGCTGTTGCAAATGATAGGCGTTCCTTCCTTTTTACAGCAGCATAGTATTTCATTGTGTAGATGTGCCAAAGATTTTTAATCCAATCATCTGCTGATGGTCACATAGGCTGATTCCAAATCTTAGCTACGGTAAATTGTGCTGCTATGAACATAGGGGTGCATATATCCTTTCTGATTGGTGTTTCTGTTTTCTTGGGATATATTCCTAGAAGTGGGATCACTGGGTCAAATGGAAGTTCCATTTTTTTTAGGTTCTGAGAAATTTTATTTAGGTAGAGAAAAACTACAACTGACCCAGTTTTATGTTAGATACAGACTATTTCAATTTTGCTCTATTTTTTAATTTTTTTCCCATCATCATTTATCCCCCTTGCCAATACCCTTTACCCCACCCACCCACCCACCTGCATTTCCTTCTGGTAATCACTATACTGTCATCAGCATCTATGAAGTTTTTTGTTTTGTTTTTATTTTGCTTTTTGCTTAATTCCTTTGCTGTTTTCATCCAGGCCCTAGCCCCCTCTGAAATCTGTCAGTCTGTTCTCTGTATTTATGGGTATGTTTCTATTTTGTTTGTTAGTTTTAATGAACAAAATAAACTAACAAACATTTTTAATTTTTTGAGGGAACTCCATACTGTTCTCCACAGTGGCTTCACCAGTCAGCATTCCCACCAGCAGTGCACGAGGGTTCCTTTTTCTCCACTTCCTCGCCAGCATTTGTCAATTGTCGATTAGTTGATGATAGCCATTCTAACAAGTGTGAGATGGTACCTCATTGTCCTTTAGATTTGCATCTCTCATATGATTATGACTATGAGCATGTTTTCATATGTCTCTTGGCCTTCCTCATGTCTTCTTTTGAAAAGTATCTATTGAGGTCCTTTGCCCATTTTTTAAATTGGGTTCTTTGTTTTCCTTTTGTTAAGTTGTATGAGTTCCCTGTAAATGTTGGAGATTAAACCCTTATCAGAGATAATATTGGCAAATATGTTCTCCCATGCAGTGAGTTTTCTTGTTGTTTTGTTGATGGTTTCTTTTGCTGTGCAGAAGCTTTTTATTTTGATGTAGTCCCATTTGTTTATTTTCCCTTTAGTTTCCATTGCCCTAGGAGTGGTACCAGTGAAGAAATTCCTTTGGCATATGTCTGAGATTTTGCTGCCTGTGGATTTCTCTAATATTTTTATGGTTTCCTATGTTATATTTAAGTCCTTTATCCATTTTGAGTTTATTTTTGTGTATAGTGTAAGTTGGTGGTCTAGTTTCATTTTTTTGCATGTGTCTCCCCAAATTTCCCTGCACCACTTATTGAAGAAACTCTCTTGACTCCATTGTATGTTCTTGCCTCCTTTGTCAAATATTAATTGAGCATAGTGGTTTGGGTCGATTTTTGGGTTCTCTATTCTATTCCATTGATCTATATGTCAGTTCTTGTGCCAGTATCAGGTAGTTTTGAGAACAGTGGCTTTGTAATACAGCTTGATACCTGGTATTGAGATCCCTCCTTGTTTGTTCTTTTTCTCAGGATCGCTGCAGCTATTCGTTTTTTGTTTGTGGTTTTATTTTTATTTTTTTTCCAGATGAATTTTTAGAGAGTTCTTTCTAGATCTGTGAAATATGTCCTTGGTATTTTAATGGGGAGTGCATTGAATCAATAGATTGCTTTGGGTTGTAAGGACATTTTAATGATGTTGATTGTACCAATCAAATGAACACGGTATGTTCTTCCATCTGTTTATGTCTTCCTCTATCTCTTTTATCAACATCCTGTAGTTTTCTGAATATAGGTCTTTTACCTCATTAGTTAAGTCTATTCCTAGGTATCTTAATTTTTTGGTTCAATGGTAAATGGGATTGTTTTATCTTAGTCTCTCTTTCTGTAAGTTCACTATTGGTGTATAGAAATGCCATAGATTTCTTGGCATTAATTTTGTATCGTGTTACATTACCGAATTCATTTATTAATTCTTGTAAATTTTGTGATGGATTCTTTAGGGTTTTCTTTGTACAATATCATGCCATCTGCAAATAATTACAATTTTACTTCTTCCTTTCCAATTTGGATGCCTTTTAGTTCTTCTTCTTTTCTGATCGTTATGGCTAGTACTTCCAGTACTATGTTGAACAGGAGTGGTGAGAGTGGGCATCCCTGCCTTGTTCCTGATTTTAGAAGAAATGGTTTTAGCTTTTTCTCATTGAGTATGATGTTGGCAGTAGATTTGTCATATATGGCTTTTATTATGTTGAGGTATGATCCTTCTATTCCCACCTTGCTGAGAGTTTTTATCAAGAAAGGTTATTGGATTTTGTCAAATGCTTTTTCTGAATCAATTGATATGACTATGTGTTTTTTTTTCTCTCAATTTGTTTATGTGATATATTGTGTTTATTGATTTGGGAATATTATACCATCCTTGCATCCCTGGAATAAACCCCACTTGGTCATGATGTATGATCTTTCTTATTACTGCTGGATCCAATTTGCTAGAATTTGGTTGAGAATTTTGGTATCTATGTTCATGAGGGATATTGGCCGGTAATTCTCAAAATTAACACCCGGAAATCTATGGATTTTTTTATACACCAATAATAAGCTCACAGAAAGAGAAACAAAAAATCCCATTTACTATGCAACACAATAATTAAGATATCTACAAATAAATTTAACCAAGGAGATAAAGAACCTGTACTCAGAAAATTACAAGATGCTGAAAAAAGAGATAGAGGAAGACATAAACAAATGGAAGAATATACCATGTTCATGGATTGGTAGAATCAACCTCATTAAAATGTCCATACTACCCAAAGCAATCTATAAATTCAATGCACTCCCCATTAAAATACCAACAGCATATCTCAAATACCTAGAACAAACTCTACAAAAATTCATCTAGAATAAAAAACAAAACAACAACAACAACAACAACACACACACACACACACACACACACACACCGAAACAAAAGCCAAAAAACAAAAACAACAAGTAGCTCCAGCAACCTTGAGAAAGAAGAACAAAGTTGGCGGGATCACAATACCACATATCAAACTATACTACAAAGTCACTGTTCTCAAGACAGGCTGGTACTGGCACAAGAACAGACATATAGACCAGTGGAACAGAACAGAGAACCCAGAAATCGACCCAAGCCATTATGCTCAATTAATATTTGACAAAGGAGGCAAGAGCATACAATGGAGTCAAGACACTCTCTTCAATAAATGGTGTTGGGAAATTGGACAGATACTTCCAAAAAAAATGAAACTAGACCACCAACTTACACCATACACAAAAATAAACTCAAAATGGATAAAGGACTTAAATGTAAGACAGGAAAGCATAAAAACCATAGGCAGAAAAATAGCAGACATCTGTAGTAGCAATATTTTTACCAATACAGCTCCTAGGGCAATGGAAACTAAGAAGAAAATAAACAAATGGGACTACATCAAAATACTAGTAAAAAGCTTCTTCACAGCAAAAGAAACCATCAACAAAACAAGAAAGCCCACCACAGTTTAACATCCTGAACTCTGCAAAGTAAGAATGTCCTAGATAAAATAATAGTGGTTGATATTATTTCTCATTACCACCATGCACCTTTACTTTTTGTTTAGTTAACAGATATCTGACTTAATAAAATACAAAAGTTCATTTTGAGCAGAAAAACAAAATGGTCAAAAGACCTAAATAGACACTTTTTGAAAGAGGACATACAGAAGCCAAGACACATATGAAAACATGCTCAAAGTTACTAATCATTCAAAAGATGCAAATCAAAACAACAATGAGGTACCACCTCACACCTGTCACAATGGATATCATCAACAAATCAACAAATAGCAAGTGCTGACAAGGATGTGGAGAAAAAGGAACACTCTTGCACTGCTGATGGGAATGCAGACTGGTGCAGCCACTGTGGAAAACATTATGGAGTTTCCTCAAAAAAACAAAAATGAAACTGCCATTTGACCCAGTAATCCCACTTCTAGGAATATAACCCATGAAAACATAAACACCAATCAGAAAAGATATATGCACCCCTATGTTCATAGCAACACAATTTACAATAGCTAAGATTTGCAAAAAGCCTACATGACTAACAGCAGATGAGTGCATTAGAAATGGATGGGACATCTACACAATGGAATACTACGCTGCTATAAAAAAGAAGGAATTCTTACCATCTGCAACTGCATGGATGGAATTAGAGAGCATTATGCTAAGCGAAATAAGCCAGTGAGAGAAAGATAAATATCACATGATCTCACTCATTTGTGAAATATAATAAACATTATAAACTGATCAACAAAAACAAAACAAAAAAGATCCAAAGACAAAGAAGCATAGAACAGATGATCAAACTTCAGCGGGAAGTCAGGGGAGGGTTGAGGGGCAGGTAGGAGATCAAAGGACTTGTGTGCATGCATATAAGCATAACCAATGGACACAGTCTCTGGGGCAGGGGTGAGGGCATGTGCTGGGGGTGGGGGAAGCCAGGGGGAGGTCAATGGGTGAAAAAGGAGACATTTTTACTACTATTTGTAATACTTTAAACAATAAAAAAGTAATTCCAAATAAAAAAAGGTGAAAGAAATTGCAAAAAAAAAAAAACTCCCATAATCCTATTATCTGGAAAAATTCATGTTAATATGTTAAAATATACCTTTTGAATTTTTCTCCTTTTCTCTCTCTTTCTCAAAAGACAGTTTGATAGATGTTAGATAGATGATAGATAGATAGATACATAGATAGATAGATAGATTGATAGTAGACAGATAGATAATAGTATAGAGATAGAGATATAGTGATAGAAATACATAGATAAAGTGAATCTTAAATATTTATACATTCCATATTCATAAATTTGTAACTCCCAAATCAATACTTGCAGTGCTTACATAGTCATTTGTGGATTATATGCAAATCAGTGAAAATTTTAAGCAGGTTCCCAGCTGAGGTTGAACCAGATGACACTGTGCAGTAAACAAGCTTCCTTTTTCTCTATGTAGTTCCGTGTTTTTCTAATAGCTGTGCTTTATGTTGGTGATTCCACTGTTTTAATTTATCACCAAACAGTGCTGAAATGTTGTCCAGTGTTCCTAAGTGCAAGAAGACTGTGATGTGCCTAATAGAGAAATTACTTGTGTTAGAAAAACTTCATTCTGGAATTAGTTATAGCCCTGTTGGCCATGAATTCATTGTCTTTAAGCACATACAAAATAAACTTATGAATTGATCAGTTAAGAAATATGTTTGATCAGAGTCTCACCAGAACCTCCTTCTGTATTTTCCCTAAAAACAATCATTCAATATTTGCTAATTAAGTGCTTGTGGCAACTTTATAGAACATTACTACTCTGAATAATGAGAATTGACTATATGTGTGTGTGTGTGTGTGTGTGTGTGTGTGTGTGTGTGTGTGTGTGTATATATACATCTTTTATGATAGTGGGTACTATAGTACACATGGTTGTCAATATACTTTGTACTTCTGATGTTTTTCTTTTTCTATAACATCCCTTTTGGTGGCTTCATAAATATACTTTAAAATATATTTTTATTGATTTCAGAGAGGAAGGGAGAGGGAGAGAGATAAAAACATCAATGATCAGAGAGAATCATTGATTGCTTGCCTCCTGCATGGCCCCTACTGGGAATCGAGCCTGCAACACGGGCATGTGCCCTTGACTGGAGTTAAACCTGGGACCAATCAGTCCACAGGCCTGTGCTCTATCCACTGAGTAAAACCTGCCAGGGCTCATAAATATACTTTAAATGTTTGATGCAAGCAAATCTTTGAGAATAACCATTAAAATTTGTGTGACTCGTGTCTTTCTTTTTTATCTATTTGCACAAAGTTCTATGTGACTTCTCTTGATTTAAGATTTTATCCCTTAGGAGGTTTCTAGATGAAGCTTATTGTCTTATGTCTATTTCTGTATTCCTCATTTGCCTTAGAAATTTCTCTTTCAATGTGTTCAATCTTTGGACATTATAAAGAATACCTTTTCCAAGTCAATCCCAGCCTATCTTTGCCTAGTAGGAACTATTTATCCCTTTTCTTTGGTCTCCTTTTACTTTACTTCCTAGTTTATTCATATTATTTCTATTATAACTTACTAGAGGCCTGGTGCACGAAATTGGTCCATGGGTAGGGCCCCTAGGCCTGGCCACTGATCAAGGCCGATTAGGGCCTTCCAGCTGCTGGCTGGGGCCTCCCTTCCCCAGCTGCTGGCTGGGGCCTTCCTTCATTCTGTGCTGCCTCCTGGTGGTCAGCACACATCATAGTGAGCTGTCGAACTCCTGGTCTCCCAGTCGAACTCCCAAGGGGATACTTTGCATATTAGGCTTTTATATATATATATAGATAGTTTATTTATTGATTGATTAATTATTTTTTAATATATTTTATTGATTTTTTACAGAGAGGAAGGGAGAGAGATAGTTAGAAACATCGATGAGAGAGAAACATCGTTCAGCTGCCTCCTGCACATCTCCTACTGGGTATGTGCCCGCAACCCAGGTACATGCCCTTTACCGGAATTGAACCTGGGACCTTTCAGTCCACAGGCCAATGCTCTATCCACCGAGCCAAACCGGTTTTGGCTGATTAATTATTAATCTCCTATTTTTCCTCTTTCCCTGCTGATACTATGTCTTGTTGAAATCTTGGGCCACTCTCTCTGTTCTTTTTTTTAATATATTTTATTGATTTTTTACAGAGAGGAAGGGAGAGGGATAGAGAGTTAGAAACATTGATGAGAGAGAAACATCGACCAGCTGCCTCCAGCACACTCCCCACTGGGGATGTGCCCTCAACCAAGGTACATACCCTTGACCGGAATTGAACCTGGGACCTTTCAGTCCACAGGTCAACGATCTATCCACTGAGCCAAACCGGTTAGGGCTCTCTGTGTTCTTTAACAGCAGTTTCCTCCCTTTCCTTTGGGAAAATGTTCCTGGCTCAATGATGTAATTTCTTTCTTCTTGGATTTTTTAACATCAGGTCAGTTGTAATCACACCATTTTGATTATATGACCTGATATTTGGCAAAAGGAATAAATGACTCATTTTTTTTTTTTACCATAGAACATACCACTCTTACATAAAGTAATCCCTTAAATCAAAATTGTTTGTGGTGATACAATGTATTATAATAACTTTTTAAACCATACCAGACCACTTATGTTCCAGTCCCCTTATCAAGCACTTTCACCTCTGCCTTAGATGTGAAATATCTGATAATTGAATACATTCCATTTAATGGGCCATTTCTTTTTAATAGCTGTATTTTTCAACCCAAACTTTCCACATTTAATTATTTATAAATTTATGAGACAACTTCATTCTTCAAGAGAATAAATGAAGTTTACTAGTATATCCTTTGTCTACTAAGTGAAATCACCAGCTAAGGTGTTCTAACATTCTCAGTCATCTTTTTCTTGATGCATTTTCAGTGCCAGTTTCATTTCTCTACTAATCCTACAATTATATTGATTTTTTTCTCATAGGAATTAGAATGACTGAAAATAAAACTTTTTGTTTAAACTAATTATAGAATAACTAGAGGCCCAGTGCACGAAATCATGCACTCTGGGGGGGGTGGTCCCTCAGCCAGGCCTGTGCCCTCTCACAGTCCGGGAGCCCTCAGGGGATGTGCATGGGGAGCAGGCCTAAGCCATCAGTCAGACATCCTTAGCGCTGCCATGGAGGTGGAAGAGGTTCCCGCAATTGCCGCTGCACTCACCAACCATGAGCCCAGCTTCTGGATCCCCTGTGGGAGCACACTGACCAGCAGGGGTCAACTCCTCTTTTGAGAGTCTTCCCCATCATGATCAGTGCACATCATAGCAACCAGTCATTCCACCATTGGGCCGAAACTGCCTCCCCGACATCCCCCAAGTGGTCCTGGTTTGTAAGAGAGCACAGGCTAGGCTGAGAGACCCCACCGGTGCACGATTGGGCCCGAGAGGGATGCAGGAGATTGGCCAGCTGGGGAGGAACTGCAGTAGGATTCCAGGGCACGTACGGCCCATCTCACTCAGTCCTGATTGGCCAAACTCCAGCAGCAAGCTAACCTACTGGTAGGAGTGTCCACCCCCTGGTGATCAGTGCACATCATAGCAAGCAGTTGATTAGCCTTAGCATATCATTAGCCTATTATGCTTTGATTGTTTAAATGGCTGACCAGATGATAGGACACTTGGCATATTAGGCTTTTATTATATAGGATCATCATAACTTAGGCCTTGTGCAATTAATACAAGGCAATTAATTTAGAAATTAATCAAATTCCTAACTCTTATGGTACTTTTCTGCTGTGTTCTTACTTTTAATCATATATGTAATGCCCCTGTCCAGCCCCAGGAGTCCAGGGGTTCCCAAAGGTATGGATGGAGTCAGCAAAGATTGAAGGACACGGAGACAGAGTTCAGATGATCAGCATAGCCAGGTTCTCTCTTTATTCTCTTGTTACATCTGTATTTATACCATTTGATCCTATAAGCATGCCTCTATAGTCACATCATGGTATGTTTTGGGTCCTCCCTTGACCTTCTACAGTTCCTTGTTTCATGTCCATAGTTTCTTATCTGACCTTTGCCAAAAATCCCATCTCCATCTAATTCTGTTGATTTTAATCCTATCCATTCTATTCCAAAGGTTAGGGCTAGTTTGTTATCTCCATTTCAAGGTCACTACTCTATTGTTCTGTTAAGCTACAAGGAAGTAACTGAAGGAGATTATCCTATTCTATGGTGTAAGTAAAGATTATGTAGTTTAAGCGTGATTGTTCATAATTAAGGTGATTAACTACCCACCTGGCACTTAGTTAAGGGGTTTTACTGTTTTATTCCCTTCCTTAGTCCTGTTAATCCCTAACTCCAGGGAAACATCCCCACCTGGGGAAACAACCTTTCTCGGGGAGGTGGCCCTGGTTAGAACACATAGCACTAAGGATGGGAGCAAACATATTAAGAACAGTATGCCAGGTCCCTTGAAACATATACTGTGCAGATGTTTCTTTCCTGCAGCGACTGTGTCAAGCAGTAAGGATGGACTGGCTTCCGGCATCTCCCCCATTCTTATTTTTTAAATGTAGCATGTGTAAATTAGCGGCCACCTCTCGGATTTCATTGTTTAAGACTTGGAAGAAGACTGACAAGCAATGATAGCGAGCATAGCTATAAACATAGTGGATGGAGTGCACAAGGAGCCTTGTTCCTGTAGAAGGTTGCTGGCCTCTTCAGTCAAGGATTTCAGCTGCCAAAACCGGTTTGGCTCAGTGGATAGAGCGTCGGCCTGTGGACTGGAAGGTCCCAGGTTCGATTCCGGTCAAGGGCATGTACCTGGGTTGCAGGCACATCCCCGGTGGGAGATGTGCAGGAGGCAGCTGATCGATGTTTCTAACTCTCTATCTCTCTCCCTTCCTCTCTGTAAAAAAAAAAAAAAAAATCAATAAAATATTAAAAAAAAAAAAAAAAAAAGGATTTCAGCTGTTCCCAAGTTGGTGGTTTGGTTGTCCTTGTTGATCTGGCTAGCTGGCGGCATCGCTGGTGACAGCCTTCCCCAAGCATGAGTGTGTTGAATGGCTGGATCAATGGGTCCATCAGGGCCACGCTTGATGGTGGTGTCAGTGTCTGGGGAGGAGTCAGCTGTGCCCTCTGGGTTGGCCGATATGAATGATACAAGGGAGGAAGATGAGGTGGAGGCGGAGGGTGGTGTGAAATGAGGTTGGATTAGACGGTCTGGAATCCACACAGGTGAGTCTGTGTCCTGTGGAAATATACAAGCATATCCTCGCCCCCCAGGCTAAAAGTACACCAGGCCCCTTCCAGTCTCCTGTAAGTAAGACTCTCCATTTGACCAGGGCTTTAGGTTTAGTTAGATCAGGCTTCCAATGTCTGTACATGGGGAATTTCCCTCAGAATCAACATTTAGTATATTAATTACAAATAGCGTATGTTGTAGAACTTGATGAGGAGAGGAATATTTAAACTCATTGTCTTGTAATTTTTTAATTTGTGTTTTTAAAATTTGGTGAGCCCTTTCTACTATTGCTTGGCCTTGAGGATTGTAGGGTATTCCTGTAGTATGTGCAATGCCGAATGTAGAGCATAAGTTTTTAAAGGCTGTCGAGGTATAGGCAAGCCCATTGTCTGTTTTAAATGCCCTTGGTATTCCTAGGTAGGAAAAACATAGGAATAAATATTGACTTACATCTTTAAAGGCTTCTCCTGTATGTGAAGAAGCAAGGATAACATGAGAAAAGGTATCAATACAAACATGCACATAGCAAAGTTTGCCAAAAGATGGGATATGAGTAATATCCATCTGCCATAAGCCACAGGGTCTAAGTCCTTTTGGATTAATTCCAGGAGCAGGGCTAGGAAAATGAGTAGGACAATGGCTGCAGTCACGCACAGCCTACCTCGAGCAGCTTCTCTAGATATGCAATAATATAGTCGGAGAGCAGAAGCATTTTGATGATGAATGGCATGAGACCACCGTTTTCTTCTAGAGCTGTACAAACTACTAGGCGAGTTAGTAAATCCGCCTGATAATTTCCTTTGCTTAAGGGTCCTGGTAGGCAGGAATGAGCTCTAATATGTCCAATATAGAAAGCCTTTTCTCGTTTATGAATGTAAGTTTTTATGTATTGGTAACAGGAGTAATTGGGCAATTCTCTGGTTGGGCTGAATCTGTATAGTTGTGGTGTGCAGGGAAAGTAAAATCCGTATTTCTCCTGAGTAGTCTGCATCAACAACTCCTGGGATGACTAAGATCCCCTGTAACGAGGTGGAGCTCCATCCTAATATTAAACCTACAGTTGCCTCAGGCAGCAGCCCAGACACACCTGGAGGAATGGCTGCTACCAGGGAGTCTGGGGTTAGTATTGCGTGGGTGGTGGAACAGAGGTCCAATCCTGCACTGCCTGGGTTTCCCTGAAGAGGGCACTGACTGATTAAAATTTACAAAGGGTTGAGGGTTGATGCCCCTATTATTGCAGGGTCCTGGGGCTGGCCCCCTCTCAAGTTTCCTGATTGAGGTGATGGGATAGAACCTCCTTGGGAGCGGTTTGTAGAATTTAAAGGCTGACCATTTTTATGGTATTTTGATCTACATTTCTTTGCCCAATGGAATCCTTTCTGACATCGGGGACAAACAGTTTTTGGAGGATTAATATTGTTCCCTGATGTATTTTCAGGCTGTTGGGGAGCTTGCCATCTGGCCTGAGTATTATTATTTTTATTTGGGCATTCTCTGCTAACGTGCCCAGGTTGGCTACAAGAGTAGCAGTTTATATTTCTTTTATTATCTGTATTATTGCTGGCTTGTCCTATACCCTATACATATTGAGGGTATGTCTCCCCATTGAGGGCTGCAGCTATTGCTACACCTTGTATAAATGCTGGACTTACATCAGCACACTGTTTTATAAAATCATTTATAGTTCCCGTTCTGGGAATCGGCCTTAATAAAGCCTGACAGATGTTGTTAGCATTTTCAAAAGTCAGTTGTTTGATTGGGATGTTGGCAGCCTCTTCACTAGTGATTACTCGCTTGACTGCCTGTATGAGGTGAGAAAGGAAATCCTGATAAGGTTCCTTGACCTTCTGTTTAACCTCTGTAAGGTAGTTGTTTTTCCTGCTGTACAAGGTAGGGATTTCCAGGCATTTACTGCACAACTGGTTACTTTAATAAGTGCCTCTTTGGGCATATACATTTGCTCCTGAGCCGTGATAAAATCACCTTCTCCTAATATATGTCTAGAGTTATTCCTCCTCTGGATTTTTTGCTAGTGGCTACAGCTCTCTTAGCAAGATCATCATATTCAGTTTTCCATAATAAGTAATCGCCTCCTGAGAAACAGGCTTTACAAACCTGTGACCAATCATAAGGAGTCATCCATTTACTGGCTAGGGCTTCAAGCAAGGTTTGTGTGTAAGGATCTAGAGGTCCATATTCAGAGCAGGCCAATTTTAATTATTTAAGTATTTTTTTAAGGTATAGGCTCCCAGGTGGGGTCTTCATCCCACTCACTCTCATACACGACTGGGAAGCAGAGTGAGAATTCAAGATCTCCACTAGCTTCAGCTTCTCTTATCGCCCTTTGACATTTACACATGGAGCTCATAGGAGTGGGAGGACCTGGTTTAGGCTTCCTTTCTAATTTAGGGAACCTGTTTTGAATAGGAGGGCCTTTCTCCTCTCTATTGACTAGAAAGGACCAATGGTCATGTTTATGATACTGCACTGCTGTCTCCTCTAAATCTTCCTGATCTTGTGGTGAAAGGAAATGAGGCTCATCATATTTATTCTCCTTCAGATCAGTAGGCATAGCTAAATTGTTCTTAGATTGAATTGGAGACAATAATGATGTGTCCTTTCTAGGTGGAGCCGAGGGACTATTTAAAGTGTGAGAAAGTTTAACCATTTCTGCCTCTGGTGCCAAGGTGTCACAAATTAAATTCCAGAGGGAAAAGGTATTTGCAGGGACCTTCTCAGGTCCATGGAAGCTGTAATAAGTCTTTAATACTCTCCTACTTTAGTACAAGTTTCTAAATTAACAGTTCCTTCCTCAGGAAGCCATGGACATACTTCTTGTATAAAACGTTCTGTCTGACTGTGAGTAACCTTAACTCCTCTGCTAGCAAGCATATGTATTAAAAGATCAATACAGAGTCTTTTTTCTTTAGACTCAGTATGACCCATCTTCTCAATCTAAGTTCTGTACTATCCACCCTCTTACCCTACTTATCCTCTATAGGGGGGTCTGCAGCACCTTACAGTGGAGTCCTATCTGTCCCGAGTGCAGCGGGGGGTGGCGGGTGGCTTACCTAGGGGAATCCTGTTCGGCCTGTTTGGGCGCCAACTGCCGGTGTCCAGCCCCAATGGTCCAGGGGTTCCCAAAGGTGTGGATGGCATCGGCAAAGAATAAATGACATGGAGACAGAGTTCAGATGATCAGCATAGCCAGGTTCTCTCTTTATTCTCTTGTTACATCTGTATTTATACCATTTGATCCTATAAGCATGCCTCTATAGTCACATCATGGTATGTTTTGGGTCCTCCCTTGACCTTCTACAGTTCCTTGTTTCATGTCCATAGTTTCTTATCTGGCTTTTGCCAAAAATCCCATCTCCATCTAATTCTGTTGATTTTAATCCTATCCATTCTATTCCAAAGGTTAGGGCTAGTTTGTTATCTCCATTCCAAGGTCACTACTCTACTGTTCTGTTAAGCTACAAGGAAGTAACTGAAGGAGATTATCCTATTCTATGGCCCAAGTAAAGATTATGTAGCTTAATCCTGATTGTTCGTAGTTAAGGTGATTAACTACCCACCTGGCACTTAGTTAAGGGGTTTTACTGTTTTATTCCCTTCCTTAGTCCTGTTAATCCTTAACTCCAGGGAAACATCCTCACCTGAGGAAACAACCTTTCTCAGGGAGGTGGCCTTGGTTAGAACACATAGCGCTAAGAAGGCTAGCAAACATATTAAGAACAATATACCAGGTCCCTTGAAACATAAGCTGTGCAGATGTTTCTTCCCTTCAGAGACTGTTTCAAGCAGCAAGGATGGACCAGCTTCCGGCAATGTAATAGAACTTTACTGCAAATTCTTCACTATGCCTTTCCTACCCCACTGCAACTTTTTCAATAATCTCATCCTCCTTCAATTTGTGCAGAAAGCAAAATAAAAACGTTAACACTGACTTCTTTCTATCATTTTCCTTGTTCTGTCTTCTTGCCCTTTATGTAACCTCCCCTTTATTTAATTCTGCTCCAAATCTTACATTGATTTTTGTGGTTTCCTTTACAGATTCATTTTTTCAGCTAATGAATGACACTAAATATCTGCTTCAAATAACATCAGGGGTATAGCACTTTCCTGTCCTTCCTATGTAAGCCTCTATAAGAAAATCACTTCTGTCTCCTGAATTGGCTTTAAGCAGTTTTATATGTCATGCGAACATTCATTCAATATTTGTGCAAAACTTCCATCTCCTGGACTGCTTGTGCCTCTTTATAACTCATACCTTATGTGGACCTGATCGTATCTCCCCCTTCTCAATATGGATAACATTAGATTAACTTTAAGTCAGTAATGCATCCTGCCCAGATGCCATATGAATAGTCATCTCTACGAGGCTGCCACATATAATTGGTTATGCTGTTTCAACCTACACACACACACACACATACACACACACACACACAATAAATAAATAAAAGCTCTGGTTATCACTATATAAGTTTTTTATTGTAAAGACACAAAGGAAAATGAATACATAAAACAATATACATACAACACAATCAGAGCCCATGGAAACTGGAAAGCCATTTTGGTGTACTTGAAAGAACTATTATCTTAATGTCTCCTTAATGAAATGCATCCATTGCTTGTTATGCGAACACTGCTATTTTCATAATTTATATGCTTATTTCTTTGTTTGTAATGCTTATGTAGACAACCACAGCCTGACTCTTTTCTAACTCAATGGTTATGTTAATGTATTGCTTCTTCTACCATATGACTTCTGTCTGTCTGTGTTTTATTATTAGTATCTATGTATATTTACTATATCTCTGAATTTCTCATGTTCAGTCTCCTGTGAAGAGAAGATCCAGTCCCAATACCCAATCACTATCTAATGGAGAGTCTACCTTTGGGGAAGAATTTTCATGTTAGTTACTCCATAAGCCAGTGACCAGAAATTATATGTTTGCATAATAGATGTAGAAATGCTTCATCTAGTTGCCAACTTCAAGGAAGAATCAGTCCCATCTATAGGAGTGCTATCGGCAAAAACACTCTCCACCTGTCAGCTACCTCCATGTTTCATTCTGTTGTAGAAATCTGAATTTCCAAGGAGTAAGCTGTATTTACTGTGGTGGGCCACATCCAGGGTCTGATCTCATTGGGGCTGTAAAATCCAGTTTATTTCAACCCACTATGGAGCATTTTTACAGGCAATATATGCTGCAGAGATTCATTTAGAGTTAGTTGAGGCTTTGTTGAGTTGCACGGCAGTTCAACTTGCTTATTTTTGTTTCCTCTCTCTCCCTTCCACAGAAATTGACCCCTAATACACATCATAAAGACTAAACTCTATCTCAGAATTTACTTAAATGGAGTCCAACCTATAACATTTGGAGCCAAAAATGTTCTAAGCAAGCAGGTAATAAGATGTGGTTTCAAAGATCAGTCCCTCACTGTTTGACTGGCAATGAAGATCCTATCACAGATGGTGTATGGAATACAGACAAACTACCTAGTACAGGTGGCAGTTTAGTTATTAAAATTCTCATCAGAGGTGAATTGAGATAGTATACTGGTAGAAGGAAATGAAATAATTGGAGTGATTGATCAGGCAATTGATAAGGGGAAAATAGTAACTATGTCATCAATGAGAATGGATGGCTACTGCTAAGCATCAGTAATACCTGAGAAGATGATAATTAAAAGCTGCAGGCAACAGACAGGTATTTGAAATCCAACTGTGAAAGTCAGTATTCCCTGATAGTTTACAGAGAGGATCTCATTTCCTGAGCAAAAGGGCAGAGAAAGCTGAAGCCAAGACCTATGAATCAATAGAATAGCTGAACTCCACAAAAGATTAATAGGCTCCACAAGCTGATGTGTTGTGCCAAAGACAGAGCTCTAGTGGGAAAAAAAAAAACCCACAAAACTTTTGTACATTAAATGGAGATATAGACAAGAACGCTTCTCCTGAATTTTGAACCTCCAGACTTCTGTAAATCCTGGGAACCTATAGAAGTGGCTTACTTCACCCTATTAGGAACTTGCTCAAAGACAGTGTAGACTACCCTCCCCCAGATGGTAACATGTGCCCCTTACCAGCAAATTTTCCACCATGTCCCCTCCTGGCCACTAGGTCAATTACTAGGATTAATCTGCAACATAATCTATAATTAGAGCCGTGCTGGCCCTGAAGTGGGAAGAATCTGAGTATACTTCACAGAAAATGCCAGACCCTGTCAGCATGAGCAAGGGGAATATATATAAAGCTGAATTCTGAAGGTCTCAGTTCAAGGAAACCAAGAGTTTAGGTGGAATAGGGAAACCATTGGTTTCGGTATAATTTCCTAAAATACAGAGTTTACCAACCTGGCAAGGATCCTAGGAAATGATATGAACTTGCTACCAGAATGGCTTGCAGAAACAGGAAAAAAACAATAGCCATAATCATTATGGCTGATAGTGGAAGAAGAGATTAAAAGGCTCTGGAACAAGGCTAAGATGAAGGTAAAGTAAGTGAATTGCCTGGGTCACACAAACTACGGAGACATTTATTTGACTCTAAGAGTAAGTGACTTCTTATTTGTGCCCTAAACAGTTGACCCTCAGGGAACACTCATCCTCAAGTTTGTTCAAGTGCATTGTCAGTACCTGCATGACTCTGAGAAATTTTGTACATTAAGCATCTTTCTTTCTTCACCCTAATCCAGGCTCTGCTCAGGAAAATGGATATGCTGGAGTAGATATAATATGTAAAGATGGGAAATACGTTATATGATTATGTTCAACAGAAAGAATTAGAGGATACACAATTTACCAAGGCCATCAGGAATGCCCTAGTGAGAGGGACATATTATTAATTAGTTTAGTTGTGGCTCTTCTCTGAAGGCCAGGGTTGATGGTAGGAGAGCCCATTAAAAAAACTAGGCTGACTGACAGCAATGAAAATGAGCCTGAGGACTCTAAATAATAGAGGTAAGGTGGTGGCATTTAACTTCCCAAAGTCATATGGATGTAATTTCCATTATGAGTAACAGTGTCAAAGTAGCAGCCAACAGGGTCTGACCCACAGAAAATTTTGGTTATAGTTAATAAAACATGATATTCCTAGGGGAAAATAGAAAGACAACTAAAAAGAGTTGTACTGTCAAAGATATCAACGATAGACTACCATGGGGATGAGTACTACTCTTCCAATAACAAAGTCATGACTCATTGCCTGTTCCCAAATCTGAACCAGTTTTTTGATCAAAACCTATTGCCAAAAGATGAGGCCAGGTCCTCTGGAAGAAAGATTCTGCAGGAACCTTGACAAGCATGCATGGCAATAATTCTTCCAAATATTCCCCAGAGGAATTAACAGCCATTTGCTCATATAACTGTAAGCTGTGGAAAAAGAGTTTTCCAGATATATGAAGAACTATTGGACAGAGTTTCTAGTGGACATTGATACATGGAAACAAAAGTTTTATTATGGTTCCCAGTGAGAACGCAGGCAAAGTCAACTATGTAATAAATAGAGTCCTGATCAAGATTCAACATACTGATGATTTCATGCATCATTGGATCCATCCAGTGGTTATTTCCCTTAGTCCTTGCAGGTATAAGTGGTGTTGACACATTTAATAGTAAGTACACCCCACTCAGTATGCCCTTACCTGTGGAGTAAGAGTAGTAATACTATGACAGACCAAATAGAATCCTCTGAAACTGCCCCTTACCTCTATGAGAGTAAATAAAACATGATATAGCATCCCACGGGAGGGGTGGTGAAAACTACTGCTGCCATTAATGATCAGGTTGCAAGGATAATGGTACCCAACTGAGTTCTATTTAATTCACCAGTTTGGCTCCTACAGAAAGCAAATGGGTTCTGTAAAATAACAGGGTACTTTCACAAACCCAAGCAAACAGTAGTTTCAATTACATACATTTTTCTGGATATATTATTTTTGCTAGAACAGATAAACATAATGTCAGAAACATGGTGTGCAGTCATTGATTGAGGAAATGTGTACTTTTCTATTACTATAATAAAAGATGATCCAGAGGATCAGGAGTAGTTCATATTTATATAGAAAAAGCAAGACACACATTTACAAATTTCCTTCAGAGTATGTTAATTTATCTGCCATCTCTTGTATTATAATCCAAGAAGAACAGAACCATTTAGATACCCCCCAGAATGTTGCGTCGACATTGATGATATACTAATCAAGGAAAATGAGCAAAAGCCTTATGAAGTCAAATGTGCTCCAGAGAACATAAGACAAAACTATGAAATTTCAGAGACTTGCCAAATCAGTTATAATTTGAGGAGACTGGAGAGTATGCTGAAACATCCTGTCTAATGTGAAAGGAAAAATTAATATATTCTGCGCCTCCCACCATGAAGACAGAAACACCATGCTTTATAGGCTACCTCGGGTTCTGGATGCAGCATATTCCAAATGTGGGAATACTGCTGTGGTCCATAGACTGAATTACACTAAAGGCTGACAGCTGTGAGTGGGGACCAGAACAGGAAAGTGCTCTGCACAGCCCCAGACTTCAGTGAAAGCAAACTTGCCCTATGGTCCACATGACTTAGCAGACCCAATGGTATCATACTGGCCTTTTGTAAGAAAAGGTGCCATGTGGACAACATGGGAAATTCCATAGGGGAGAAAAACAGAGGCTCTTGGGGTTCAAAAGTAAGGCTATTCAATCTGCAGTAGAGAATTATTCACTTTTTTAAAAAATATATATATATTATTGATTTTTTTACAGAGAGGAAGGAAGAGAGATAGAGAGTTAGAAACATTGATGGGAGAGAAACATTGATCAGCTGCCTCTTGCACACCTCTCACTGGGGATGTGCCCATAACCAAGGTACATGCCCTTAGCCAGAATCGAACCCAGGACCTTTCAGTCCTCAGGCTGATGCTCTATCCACTGAGCCAAACCGGTCAGAGAAATTAGTCAATTTTTAAAGCAACATCTGCATAATGTTTGGCCTTGGTAGAGACAGAAACCTGATCATAGGGCCTCAAGGGACCATGAATCCAGAACTGTTCATTTTGAGCTGAGTTCTATCATACCAACCAATTAATAAGGTTAGGTGGGACTCCAAGTACTCCATGCTAAAATAGGAGTGGTATATCCAGGACTGAGCATAAGCAAGACAAGAGGACAGAAGTAAGGTGTGTGAGTAGGGAGCTCACACCCCCATGGCATTTACCATTGTTTAACCAGTGCCCATTTCTCAACACAGACCTGTTTCTATTTGGGGAATCACTTATAATATGTTGAAAGAGAATGAAATGGCCAGAGCTTGATTTATACTGGTAGGTGTTTCAACTTGATATATAAATGCCTTAAATGGCAATGGCAAGCAAAACCATTTCAAATGGGGACAGCCCTAGGAGGTGCACTTGATAATTTATCTTTGAGGAGGGAAAAGTGTTCTAAGGTTAGAAAATTATCTGACTGACTAGTCATGGGATTGGAAGGAGAAATATTGGAAGATCAGAGTCTAAAATGTCTGGAGTGAATACATGTAGATACAGATATGGGAGGACATGAAGTGGAAATAACTTTGCATCTTGTTAATGTCTATCGGAGAGAATCTACTACAGAAGACACATTAAACAACCAAGTAGACTAGTGACTTGACCAGTTAACATAGCCCAACTTTGTCATCAGCTACTTTAGTGATGGCATGATGGACATATGAAAGGAAGGTCACAGTGGCAGTAATGGAGGCTACATATAAGCCCACTAGCATAGACTTCTACTTATTAAGAATTATTTAGTTACTGCTGTTCCCAAATGTTCAACCAAACAGCAAGAGAGATAAAAATGTGCTCTCAATATTTCACAATTACTCAGTGACACCAACTGGTATTTGGTATCAAGTGGACAAAATATCTGTTCTGGCCTCAAGAGCAGCTACCATAGCAGAGGCTATTTGTTCTATTAATTTTCCTCTTCTAACTTATTCTCCAAGAAAAGAGATCACTTGAGTCCTGGAGAAGTTGCTTTCAGAAAGTATATGAAGAAATGGATTAAGTGGCACAAGGGATAGACTGTGCTGGACTCAGAGATGCATATTCAGATTCTCCTTCAAGGAAGGATTTGTTGCCTTAGCTACTGGGAATTATGTTAGCAGATAACCTCTGTCAGATCCTTCCAGAATTGCTTCCTCTGTAGAAAGACACACCAGCCAAGGGTATGTTCTTCACATGGTGGCCCTTATTCCAATGACTGGTCACAGTGTGTTTATAAAAGCTCAGCTACTTTGGTCCATTATAGGATACTCTAATGGACCATTTATGCTCCTTAGTTTTTTTGTGTGTTTTTTCCAAGGTGTTTTGGGGTCTGAATCATTTTTGTGACTTCTCATCTTGCCTAATTCTGCTCCCACCATTTTTTTCTTGTATTTGATGGTAAGGCCTACTAAATACTCTACGCACCAAATTCTGTCTCAGCTTCTACTTCCAGAGAATCTAACCTATGGAATCCAAGTAAAATAATGAATAGTAGAATATTGTTATTCACATGATACAATGCCTAGTAATCTTTATGTAAAGGATAACTCAGAGAAAATCTATTGGGTGGCAATACTAGGTGTTCCAAAAATGGTAAGTATAATAGGACTGCATCTTTTAATCCCTTTCCATTCATGCTTTTTAATCAATTGCAACAAAGTGGAGTAATATCAATAAAGTCTTTAACATCTCCCTAAATTTTACAAATGCATTACTTATGTCACACACCATCAACTTTTATGCTCATTTAATTGTTAACAATAATGTCACATGTGTCAAGTATTACTCTCATTGCTTTAAGGAGTAAGAAGGATAAGGGCAATTCAATAATCAATTAATTTATTAAAATATTCTTGACTCTCTTGAAAAGTCAAACTTCCTCTTGACTCCCTTTTCTGTGCTCTCAATGTATATATATATATATATATATATATATATATATATATATATATATATATATATCATTACATATATATGTATATACCTAGGCCTGGTGCACAAATTTGTGCACCAGAGAGGTGAGGTCCCTCGGCCTGACCTGTGGGATTGGGCCAAAACCGGCTCTCTGACATTTCCTGAGGGGTCCCAGAAAGTGAGAGGGTGCAGGCCAGGCCAAGGGACCCCACCAGTACACGACTGGGGCCGGGGAGGGACACAGGAGGTTGTCCAGTCAGGGAGGGACCGCAGGAGGACTCCAGGGCATGTCTGGCCCTCTCTCTCAATCCTGTTCAGCTGGATCCCAGCAGCAAGTTCACCTACTAGTCAGAGTGCCTGCCTCCTGGTGGTTAGTGCATGTCATAGCAACTAGTTAGCAGGTTGAGTGTTTGCCCCTGGTGGTCAGTGCACCTCATAGCTAGCGGTTGAGTGGCCTTAGCATATCATTAGCATATTATGCTTTGATTGGTTGAACAGCTGACCAGATGACTGGACACTTAGCATATTAGGCTTTATTATATAAGATATGTATATCTTCAGTTTAATGTATTATTGGAATATTTACCTTTTTAATATTGCAGTGTAATAGTTTATATATTTTGAATACAAATTCCTTATTTAACATATGAATCACAAATATTTCCTGCTAATTTCTGCATTGCATTTTTATATTCTTGATGGTGTCATTTGATGAGCAAAAGTTTTAATTTTGAAACCGGTCATTAGGGCCATATAGAATTCAAGTATACATTTCTATGATACATAATCTGTATATTGTATTGTGTGTGCACCACCCAAAAGTCAAATCTTCTCTGTCACCATATATTTGCCCCCTTTTACACATTACTACCCTCTCTGCCTCTTTGCCTATGGTAACAACCAAACTGTTGTCTATGTCTATTAGTTTCAATTTTATATCCCACATATGAGGGAAATTATATGGTTCTTAGTCTTTTCTGACTAACTTATTTTGCTTAGCATAATATTCTCAAAGTCCATCCATGTTGTTCCTAATGGCTGTATTTAATCTTTTCTTTTGGCTGAGTAGTATTTGTATTGTAAATATGTACCACATCTTCTTTCTCCAATCCTCTATCAAAGGACACATTGGTTGTTTCCATGTCTTGGCCACCATGAATAATGCTGCACTGAACATAGGGTGCACATATTGCAAATAAAAGTTTTTAAATTTATGAGTAGATACCCAGAAGAGGGATTGTTGGGTCATATGGCAACTTTATGCTAAATTTTTGAAGATTTGTCATGCTCTTTTCTCTAGTGGCTGTACCAGTTTGTATTCCCACCAGCAATGAATGTGGGTTTATTTTCCTTCACAACTGCTCCAACAGTTGTTATTACCTCTTTTGTTGATAATAGCAATTCTAACAGGTGTGAGATGGTATCTCATTGTAGTTTTGATTTGGATTTCTCTAATAGCTATTGAAGTTGAACATCTTTTCATATATGTGTTGACCATTTATATGTCTTTTTGAGAGAAGTGTTTGTTCATGTCCTCTGCCCTTTTTTTAATTGAATTGTTTCTTAATTTGGTGTTGAGTTGTATGAGTTCTTTATATTTTTTTATATTAACCCCTTGATATTATCACTCATTTGGTTGGCTGCCTTTTTATTTGGCTGAGGGTTTCTTTTGCTGTGCAGAAGTTTTTTGTTGTTGTTGTTTTATATAGTCCCATTTGTGTATTTTTGGCTTTACTTCTCTTGCATTTGGGTCAAACTCATAAAATATTCTCTATAAGTCCATAAGTTAGTACCTATATTTTCTTCTATGTAATTTATTGTTTCAGATCTTATATTTACATTTTAGATCCATTTTGAATTAATTTTTGTACATGGATACAAACTGTAATCTAGTTTCATTCTCTTGCATGTAGCTTTCCAATTTTTCCAGCACCATTTATTGACAAGGCTTTTTCTTCCATTTATTTGACTCTTATTACCTTTGTTATCTTGAAATCTATTTTTTTCCAAATAAAAGTATGGCTAAATCTGCTTTTCATGTTTGTGGATACAGTTTTACTTCTTATTTTTCAATATGAACATCTTTTACTTTATTTTCTTGTCTAATCTCCCTTGCTAAAACCTCTACTACAATGTTGAAGTGAATTGGTGATAATGGAAAATCTTGGTTTTTTCCCCTTATTGGGAAAACTTTTAGTCTTTACCATCCTATATAATAAAGAGGTAATATGCAAACTGACCATCATGCCCTTGCAAACGATGGCCACTCCCATGTGGCCACAAGATGACCTGCAGGGGAGGGCAATTGGGGCGACTAGGCCTGCAGGGGAGGGCAGTAAGGGGTGACAAGGCCAGCAGGGGAGGTCAGTTGGGGGGGACCAGGCTGGCAGGAGAGGGCAGTTAGGGGCAACCAGGCCAGCAGGGGAGGGAGGTTGGGGGCAATTGGGCCAGCAGGGAGGGCAGTTGGGGGAAATGGGCTGGCAGGGGAAGGCAGTTGGGGGTGAGCAGGCTGTCAGGCAGAATCAGTTAAGGGCAATCAGGCAGGCAGGCAGGCAAGTGGTTGGGAGCCAGCAGTCCCGGATTGTGAGAGGGATGTCCAACTGCCGGTTTAGGGATTGGGCCTAAACTGGCAGTTGGACATCCCCCAAGGGATCCCAGATTGCAGAGGGTGCAGGCTGGGCTACAGGACACCCTTCCCCCCTCCCCCAGTGCATGAATTTTGTGCACCAGGCCTCTAGTTAAGTATGATGTTAGATGTGGGATTTTTGAAAATGTCACTTATTAGACGGAGAAAGTTCCTAGTTTGTTAAGTTTGTGGGCTGTTTGTTTGCTTGTTTTTTAGCATGAATGGGTATATAGTTTTTATCAAAAGATTTTCCTGTATCTATTGAGATGATCATGTGTTTTATTCTCTTAATACAATATATTATATATTCAAAAAATTAAATACTGTCCAAAATCACATAGATAGTGTCACGGCCTCAAGTATAACTTGTACATCCTATATTAGAATATAATGCTCTTTGCAGCCTATTTTTGTTGTTGTTGTTAATCCTCAACTGAGGGTATTTTTTTCATTGATTTTTAGAGAGAGTGGAAGGGAGGAGGAAACACAGAGAGAGAGAAACATCAATGTGAGAGCATCACTTCGACTGGTTACTTCTCACACATGCCTTGACCAGGGCTGGGGATCGAGCCTGCAACCAAGATATGTGCCTTTGACTGGAATTGAACCTGAGACCTTTTAGTCTTCAGGCCAATGCTCTAACCACTGAGTAAAGCTGGCTAAGGCTTTTAAAAAGTGAGTTCCCAATAGTAATAATAATACTAAAAATAATAATAATTTCACTGTGCACTTATTATTATATATTAGGAACTTTGCATATATTAACTCATGTCATTCTCACAACAACACAATTAGGTAAATATTGTCACCATACTTAGTTTGCACCTCAATCTACCATTGCTGATAATAGGAGAATGAGAATTCAAACCTAGACATTGTAATTTCTGGCTATGTGCCTTAAACCAGTACACCTTGCTAAAAACACTACCCTAAAAGTTCCATGAAGTACTCTAAACAAATATTTTTCATTCTGAGTAAGTACAGGAAAAGAGGTGAATATATTTCTTCTTTTGAAGAAAGTACAATTAGTTTAGCATACTAAAAATCTAATTTTCTCAATAATGAAATCAATGAACTTTAGAGGTACTTGTCTAAATTTCTATGGTCATGGAAAATGTGTTTACATTATCTATCTAAGCATCCTGAGAAACACTGTGCTACACCATGCTACTTGATAGGGGATTTAACTTCTAGGAACCACGGACAATAGGTCAACAGAAAATGAAGCTATACCATAGTTATCTATAAAAAGTGAAGAAACCCTTAACCAATTTCAAGTTAAAATGTCATATCAAGACTATGAGGACAGGAATTATCTGTGTGAAACATGTAACTATGTTCTGCTTATTGATCGTTGTGAGTAAAATGAGGGTGACCTGAAAAAAATGAAGTGAAAATGAACACATATAAAAACTTTTTTTTTCCCAAGCTATTTTACCTTTATTTTGAGGTCAGCAAATGAAATATAACATATGTGTATTACTACTCCAATTAATTGATAGTTAAATTGATTTTAAAAGATTGTTGCATATTTAGAAATTAACTCCCCACCTCTTCCTAAGTGCATACTTTCTTAAAATGTTTGAATAAAGGTAATTATAAAATTGCAGAAAAATAAGGAGTTCTCAATTTATGATCAATATCAAGACCCCCTCTGCTGTATCCTACCAGGATTTTGTTAAATAGAATAATTAAGTTAAAATTATATCTTTCCCCTAAAGAGAACTTGTACAAAAATTTATAAATTTAGATAAACATGTAAGTCATGAAACTCTATAGTTACCCTTGTACAAGTTAATGTTTTTGTTAGGCATTAGCTTTTCTTATTCTAGCACTTGGAATAGCAGATTTGGAAGCTGAGTGGAATATTACTACCTGTTAATTAGAGACATAATCTGGACATTAAAAAACAACATTTGCCAATTTCCATTAACATTTTAATTGAAAAAATGCAAACTACTATATAAAAGTGTTTTCTGATTTTTTAAAAAAAATCTTATTGATATATAGATTGCTAGAAATTAGAATGCTTATTCTTTGAATTGAATATAGAATTTTATTACAACTCCATGGTGTTTGCATCCTTGCATGTAATTAGTATTTCTGGGAAAGTAGGAAGTTAGTTTGATTAAGAATTTGATTACCTCTCAAGCAGATGAAACTCAGGGAAGAGTGATGATGTAAAAACTAAGAGTGATCAAGAGTATTCATATCTCGGAGACGGAAGATGGCGGCGATATAGGCAGTCGCGTCCCAGGTCCTGTCCCAGAGCAAATGGAGTGAGCAGCTGAAACTAAAAACACCCACCCCGAATTGGCAAAATTGCTCAGCTGGTGAGACGGTTTGCAGCCGGGAAGAGCAGAACTCCCCTGGAAAGGTAAAAAACAAACAAACAAACAAACAAAAACGGGGATTTGGGCAGGAAAGTTTGCCAGACCTCTGAGCCCAGAGGGTCGGAGGGAGACCCTGTGGCGGACAGCCGCATCCCTTGGGACAGGCACAGCCCCTGACTGGGGAAAGGAGATCCTAGGGATTCCTGGCGCCGCCCGGGGATTTGAGAGCTGGGTTCTGTGATCACAGAGGACTGAGCCTAAAGGGGCAGCCTGAAGAGCTGACCAGACCATGCAGTGCTGGAAAGAGAAGAGCTTACAGAAACCAAGCCTTCCACGTTTCCTCGGCAGGCGTTTGTTTGTTTGTTTTCACTGAATCCTGTTCATGGGACATTTCGGATACAGACACTCACCTATGCTGAAGAGAGGGAGAGGGTGCGGACGAGTGGAATCTGGGGAGAGACTGAGGAGAGAGGGGGTGTCGGGAGAGGTGGCAGCGAATTGAATGCTGGGGCCCAGGACTAGGGAAGCCATTCTCTCCTGAGAGTGAGACTCCTCCCCTCAGCACCCAGGCAAGGAGCACAGCCACACCCAGATTCCACCCTGAACGAGATCAAGGATTAAAATAATCTGATCAGTCCCTGGGAGTTAACAGGGTCTGGCCTATAGAGGGATTTTCAATCCCAGCAACAACACAGAGTGGGTAACTATTAAGGAACCAGCTCTGGATAGTTGACCTCCCCAAATCAGTTTTAAGTGCAATAGAGATGATAAACCCAAGCTACTGGACAGAGAGGCCCTATAGCCTCAGAGCCAACCCCAAAACACTGCCACCCAGAGGCTGAGCCACAAACTGACTCTTTGCTAAATACAAAATAAGTCAGTCTGGGAAACAAATACGGCCTGCTTTAAAATAAGGACTGTGGTTTACAACACAGAGGAACAGTGTATCACAGGGAAATTCAACACTCTCATGAATACCTGGCAGGACTGAGGCGAGCCAGACTGAAGAATAGAAGAACCGAAGGACCTTCACTACTGCAATTTTTTTTTTCTTTTTTCACCTTTTAACTAAGAAACCAATATTTTCCTTCTTTTTTTTTTCCTTCTTTTTCCATCATTTGACTTTACCCTTTTAATTACTACCTTCTTATTTTTAACCAGTATTATTACTGCTACCATTTTACCATTTTTTAAAGTGCCATTTTATTTTCTCTTTATTTTATTTTGGGATTAGTGTTCTCCATTCTATTTTCGTCGTTATATTATTGGTTGTTTCTAGTTTGCATTCATCTCCAGGGAGCTGTTGCTGGAATTTGTTGGGATTAGTGGCGGTTCTATAGGAGTTTTCTCCTCATATAAAAAGTCTCTTCCCCTCTTCTATTTCATTCTCTCTTTTCACTCTTTTTTTTTTTCTTTTCATTTCTCTCTTTTATTTTCGCCCCTCCTTTTTCCCAATTTCATTTTTGCACTCCTTTTTTTGGTCCCCACTTTTCTTTTCTTTTTTCTCTTTTATCTTTTTTTTCCTTCTTCCTTATCCCCTAATTCTCTTAATTCAGGTGGTCACCTTCATTTGGGGTTATTAATATCATGAATATATTTGGGTTTAGTGCCTGGTACGTGGTGCCTTGTTGTGTTGTATTTTGTGCCTTTAAATCAATGCACAGATCCAAGCAACAGCAGTCTCCTGAGCACCACACGCTCTGCTGAGGAACAGCAGCAGTATGTGAAACCTCCCCCACCACCCAGAAGAGCCACAACAGCTGTGAACAACACCCACCAGAGGAGCTGCTGCCAACTGAAGAGCAGCTGCTACTGCAACTGCCTGAAGAGCAACCACAGACCAAGGAGTCACTGCCACCCAGGGAGCAGCCACTGAACGACTCAACGTCTAGATATGTCAGTGATATCAAACATGTGTAGACAAAGGAACCCCCAAAGGAAAGAGAAGGAGGACTCTCCAGAAAAGCAGCTAAGTAATACAGAGGCATGCAGCATGACAGAAAAAGAATTCAGAATAAGGGTCCTAGAGTGCATAAACCGGATGGAGGAAAACATCAACAACTTTTGCAAGAAGCAAGAAGAAACAGATGAAAAATTCAACTACCTATGCAAGAAGCAAGAAGAAACAGATGAAAAAATCAATAACATATGGAAGAAGCTAGAAGAAACAGATGAAAAAAATCAACAACTTAAGTAAGGCCCAAGAAGAAATGAAGAGTGATATAGCTGCAATAAAAAACACCATTGAAAGTATCAACAGTAGACTAGGAGAAGCGGAGGACCGAATTACTGAATTAGAAGACAAGGAAGCAAAACACACCCAAAATGTACTTCAATTGGAGAAAAAAATTAAAAGACAGGAGGAGAGCCTAAGGGAGCTTTGGGCCAAAATGAAATGAAACAACATACGAATAATAGGGGTGCCAGAACAACAGAAAGATGAACAAGGTTTAGAAAACCTATTCGAAGAAATAATATCAGAAAACTTCCCTGAGGTGGGGAAGAAAAAAGTCACACAAGCCCAGAGAGTCCCAAACAAGGGGAACCCAAAAAGACCCACACCAAGACACATCATAATTACCATGGAAAATGTTCAGGACAAAGAGAGAATCTAACAGGCTGCAAGAGAGAGACGGAAAGTTACATACAAGGGATCTCCCATTAGATTATCAAATGATTTCTCAACAGAAACACATCAGGCCAGAAAAGAATTGACGGAAATTTACGAAGTGATGCAAAGCAAAGGACTGAATCCAAGAATACTCTATCCAGCAAGGCTATCATTCAAACTTGAAGGGGAAATAAGAAGCTTCACAGACAAAAAAAAGGCTAAGGGAGTTTATCACCACCAAGCCAGCAATGCAAGGAATGCTAAAGGGACTGGTATAAAAAAAAAAAAAGAAATAAAAAGCTCAAAAAGAAAACAGCCACACACACAAAAAAAGAAATGACTACAAACAAGTACATTTCAATAATAACTTTAAACGTAAACGGACTAAATGCTCCAACCAAAAGACATGAAGTGGGTGAATGGATAAAAAAACATGACCCTATACATCTGCTGTCTACAAGAAACCCACCTCATTAGAAGGGACTCACACAGACTGAAAGTGAAAAGATGGAAAAATATCTTTCAGGCAAATGGAAAGGAAAAGAAAGCTGGGGTAACAATACTTATATCAGACAAAATAGACCTCAAAGTTAAGGCCATAACAAGAGATAAGGAAGGCCACTTCATAATACTAAAGGGATCAATACAACAAGAAGATATAACCCTGGTAAACATATATGCACCCAATGCAGGAGCACCCAAATTCATAAAAAAAACTCCTGGAAGATATCAAAGGAGAGATCGACAACTATTCAATCATAGTAGGTGCCGGAGTCCATTCATTATCTTTACTAGCTGGGTTTGGACAGAGACCCCCCAGAGAAGGCTGGTGACCTTTGAGGTTCTAGTGGAGGTCAGAACTGTGAACTACCCAGTTAGTTTGAGTAGCGATGGTTGAAGCATCTCCACCTTAGTTCACTTAATTAGATCTTTGTTGATTGTTGTTGATCAGATACTCCTGGAGATCTGTTGGTGAGTTAATCAGGTATTCTGCCTATTCCTGAAGATTGTCTGCTGATGTGTGTCATTAAAACCTCTTTACCCTAAGGGCTACTCCAGATGAATAAAAGCTTGGTGAGACCTGAGCAAAGCGGGAGAAGGAAGTCTTTCCGGAGGAGGAAGTCTTTCCAGACTTGCCCGCCTGGTCCCCTGGTATTGCAAAATTATCTTGTGTCTTTTCTATTTCATTTGTTGTGCGGCTCCTCTTTCAGATACCGAACCCTACTCCACGCGGGTCGTGGAAGGAATCACTCAGCATCTGGCGCCCAACGGGTAATCTGGAAGTGCAGGTCTCGCTGGAGCGAGAAAAGGAAGTTTTCACCGAGAAGGTGTGGATAACTCACCGGAAAAAAAGGTGAGGGGAATCTACTGCACGCAAAAGCCCAAGATTGACTGCAGAGGCCCGGGTCTGTAAGTACACTGGGAACGTTTTCTTAACCTGGCTAACAAACGGGGAAGGATTTGGCTTTAAAAAAGTAGATTCGGTTTTAAAAAGGTATATCTGGCTTTTAAAAACTAAGAAACTGTATTATGTGTTTTTAATTTGTATAATTAAAGTGTTAAAATTTTGGAAGGTAATCTTTTACAGTTTTTTGCAAAACATAACCTTTGCTTTTCTTGGGCAAGGTGCATTGGATCTTGGAGGGTTGCCAGGGAAGTTGGTTGGAACTTGAAAAGAGGTTAGCAGACCTGATCCATTATTAACCTTTGGTAGAGGGTACGCATGTATATTCCCAGAGAATTTTTCCAAACCCATATGGATCCCTGCTAGAAATATTAAACTGTATCAGGAATCTAGCCAGACTAAAGATTTTGCACCTGGAGCTATAACATGTAGCTGTAAACAATCAACTACCTCAGCCACAGAGAGCAGCGACTCCAAGCAGTCCACTGAAGATGAGGAGCAGGAGGAGGACAAACCAGACAACCAACAGCCTAGAGACCACCTGGGGCATGGTAAAGTAAAGTATGGTAACAATCATTTCAGGTAAAAACTATAGTTTCATACTGATTTTAAAAGACACATTTTTCCTTTACCAGGGAAAGATAGCACAGCTATCCCAAGGTTAGAGGGCTCCAGTTAACTTGTCAACTTAGTACTCTGGAGACCCAAAACTGTAATTTATATAATATGCCTAAGTTTAACCTAGGTCACCAAGGACCCTAGGTAGTGTGTTCACCCAAAACTGTAATTTGGATAGCATACTGTTTCTGCTTCTGTAAAATTCCTTTTTTTTTTTTTTTTTGAAAACTAGGTTCTTCATTCCAAACCTTGAGTTTAAAATTTAAGTTGTCATGATTTAGAGCAAAGAATATTCTTACATGGTGTTGTTCTACAAGTTTTGTTAATAATTTTTGATACTTTTACAACAGTATGTTGTGCATTTATTCCAAACAAACTTACAAATTAATTCTTTAAATGTTTTGAGAATGTGAAGGGATTTATTCCCTCCTGGGGAAGGCACTTAAGCATTCTGTATTGACCTCTCTTGACTCTTTTTTGCCAAGAGGAATCCCATTGCCTACAGCTGTTATCTGAGCTCTCTGTTTAAGATGGGATCATGAAAAGCTGGTACCATGGATCTGTCTCTGGCCCAATGGCGTAAGTTGGGCCCTCTCTGAAGAAGAAACCTGGGTTCCCTATGATCAATGCCAGGGCCCCGCCAGCAGGCGAGGGGATCCAAAGGCAGTTGCTGGGCATGGAGGCCAGAGGGACATAGGCTATCAAGGAGACAGAACCGAACCTCACATCACCCTACTTGGCCCAGAGATGGCTGGTAGTCAACGACGGGTAAGACCCCACAGGGTGGGGCAACCTAAGACAGGCACAGTCGGGGGCCAGCAGGAGAATACTTGGGGTGCAACAAATGTGGGGCACAGACCCCCCCCCAATGGTGCAGGAGCTTGAACACTCGCCCCTTCTGAGGAAGGTCTCCTGTCCCCATGGCTGCTTCTTGCTTCCCATGCCCAGCCGAGATCAGGAACCAAAAGAAAGAAGAGACTTGGTCCAGCTGAAATCAGAATCCAGATAAACGAAGGCTTGGCTAACAGACTCTAAATTTAAATCTAGCCTAACAACAGAAATTCTTGGGCCTTCTCAAGGATGTAAAGTGAACCCTTTCAATCAATATTTACAGTGTAAATTAAGATTATTGTTAAAATATTAAATTTGACAGTAACATAGTTGTCAAGTTTTCAAATTGAATTTGGCTAATTTGAAATAAGTAATTATTCAAAAAGGATTAACAAAAATTTTCATTTTGTGTGCAAAAATTAATATTTAAAGCTATCTAGACTGCATTATGAAATTTCTAAAAAGCCTCCAAAAAAAAAAGAGGGGGATAGTGGAAAAATGCCATGTGGGAAAAATAGATCTTATTATTAAATTAATTTTTTTTTGTTAGCGAGACACCCAGAAAACACCCACATGATGCCAGGGTAAGCCAAGGAAAGATCATTTTAAAGAAAACACCCAAGTAAGGTTTTTTCCTTTAACCGTTGGTCGAGAATATGTTTGTCTACTTTCAGAGAACAGCTACAAGACCATGTGGATTCCTGTAATAATGGATCCCAGAAAGCCAGCAACAAAGACAGAAGAGACAGTTCAGCGATGGAAATGGTGAAGACACCTTGTCATGCTAGCAGTCAGCAGCTGCGCATCACTGCAAGGTGCTCAGGACCAGACTAGAAAAGACTGGACCTGCATTTTCCACCATCCAGAACCAACATTTCATTGCTGGCATGTACTCATGAACTTTTGGACACTGAAACTTGGACTCAGAACTTTTGGATATTGAAATTGGGACTTGATTATTTTTTAAAAGAAAAAATAAGGGGGATATGCCGGAGTCCATTCATTATCTTTACTAGCTGGGTTTGGACAGAGACCACCCAGAGAAGGCTGGTGACCTTTGAGGTTCTAGTGGAGGTCAGAACTGTGAACTACCCAGTTAGTTTGAGTAGTGATGGTTGAAGCATCTCCACCTTAGTTCACTTAATTAGATCTTTGTTGATTGTTGTTGATCAGATACTCCTGGAGATCTGTTGGTGAGTTAATCAGGTATTCTGCCTATTCCTGAAGATTGTCTGCTGATGTGTGTCATTAAAACCTCTTTACCCTAAGGGCTACTCCAGATGAATAAAAGCTTGGTGAGACCTGAGCAAAGCGGGAGAAGGAAGTCTTTCCGGAGGAGGAAGTCTTTCCAGACTTGCCCACCTGGTCCCCCGGTATTGCAAAATTATCTTGTGTCTTTTCTATTTCATTTGTTGTGCTGCTCCTCTTTCAGATACCGAACCGTACTCCACGCGGGTCGTGGAAGGAATCACTCAGCAAGTAGGGTACTTTAATACACCACTGACAGCACTGGATAAGTCCTCTAGACAAACAATCAGCAAAGAAACAGAAATCCTAAATGACTCACTAGATCAGATGGACTTAATAGACATCTTCAGAACACTTCACCCCAAAGCCATGGAATATACATTCTACTCAAGTGCTCATAACACATATTCAAAAATAGACCATATATTGGGTCACAAGCAAAGTATCCCCAAATTCAAGAAGATTGAAATCATAAAAAGAATCTTCTCAGACCACGATGGCATAATATTAGAAATGAACTACAATAAAAACAACCCAAAATACTCAAACACCTGGAAGCTGAATAGCATGCTATCAAATATTGATTGGGTTACCAATGAGATCAAAGAAGAAATTAAAAACATCCTGGAAACTAATGACGAGGATAACACAACAATCCAAAACCTATGGGAGACAATGAAAGCAGTCCTGAGAGGGAAGTTTATAGCTCTACAGGCCTATCTCAAAAAAAAAAAAAAAAGAAAGAAAACATTGTAGTAAATCATCTAACTCTACAACTCAAAGATTTAGAAAGAGAGCAACAAGAAAAGCCCAGAGTGAGCAGAAGGAAGGAGATAATAAAGATTAGAGCAGAAATAAATGACATAGAGACCAAAAAAACAATAGAGAAAATCAATGAAACCAAGAGCTGATTCTTTGAAAGGATAAACAAGATTGACAAATCTCTAGCCAGGCTCAAGAAGCAAAGAGAGAGGACCCAAATACACAAAATCAGAAATGATAGAGGCGAAATAACAACAGACTCCACACAAATACAAATTATTGTTAAAAATACTATGGACAGCTCTACTCGAACAAAATAGACAACCTGGAGGAAATGGAAAAATTCCTAGAAAAATACAACATTCCAGAACTCAATCAGGAAGAATCTAAAAATCTCAACAGGACAATAACTATGGAAGAAATTGAAGCAGTCATCAAAAAGCTTCCATCAAACAAAAGCCCAGGACTAGATGGCTTCTCAGGGGAGTTTTACCAAACATTCAAGGAAGAACTAAAACCTATCCTCCTCAGACTACTACAAAAAATTCAAGAGGAAGGAATACTTCCAAGCTCATTCTATGAAGCCAGCATCACCCTAATACCAAAACCAGGTAAAAGCAACACAATGAAAGAGAATTACACGCCAATATCGCTCATGAACATAGATCCCAAAATCCTCAACAAAATCTTAGCAAATCGGATCCAGCAGTACATCAGAAAGATCATACACCATGACCAAGTAGTATTTATCCCAGGGATGCAAGGATGGTACAATATCCTCAAATCGATATACGTGATACATCACATAAACAAATTGAAAGAAAAAAAACACATGGTCATATTAATTGATGCAGAAAAAGCATTTGACAAAATTCAACACCCATTTTTGGTAAAAACTCTTAGTAAGGCGGGAGTAGAAGGATCATACCTCAACATAATAAAAGCCATATATGACAGGCCTACAGCCAACATCATACTCAATGGACAAAAACTAACACCATTTCCCCTAAGAACAGGAACAAGACAGGGATGGCCCCTCTCACCACTCCTGTTCAACATAGTACTGGAAGTGTTAGCCATTGTAATTAGACAAGAAGAAGAAATAAAAGGCATTCAAATTGGAAAAGAGGAAGTAAAACTGTCCTTATTTGCAGACAACATGATATTATACATACAAAACCCTAGAGACTCCATCAAAAAGCTACTAGACTTAATACATGAATTTGGCAATATAGCAGGATACAAAATTAACCCCAAGAAATCTGAGGCATTTCTATACACCAATAGTGAACTTTCAGAAAGAGAGATTATAAAAACAATCCCATTTACCATCGCACCAAAAAAATTAAGCTACCTAGGAATAAACTTAACTAAAGCGGTAAAAGATCTCTACTCAGAAAACTAAAAGATGTTGAAAAAAGATATAGAGGAAGACATAAACAGATGGAAGAACATACCGTGTTCATGGATTGGTAGAATCAACATCATTAAAACGTCCATATTACCCAAAGCAATCTATAAATTCAATGCACTTCCCATTAAAATACCAAGGGTGTACTTCATAGATCTAGAACGAACTCTCCAAAAATTCATCTGGAATAAAAAACGACCCTGAATAGCTGCAGCAATCCTGAAAAAGAACAAAGTAGGTGGGATCTCAATACCAGATATCAAGATGTATTACAAAGCCACTGTTCTCAAAACTGCCTGGTACTGGCACAAGAACAGACATATAGATCAATGGAATAGAATAGAGAACCCAGAAATCGGCCCAAACCAATATGCTCAATTAATATTTGACAAAGGAGGCAAGAACATACAATGGAGCCAAGATAGTCTCTTCAATAAACGGTGTTGGGAAAATTGGACAGTTATATGCAAGAAAATGAAACCAGACTACCAACTTACACCATACACAAAAATAAACTCAAAATGGATAAAGGACTTAAATGTTCGACAAGAAACCATAAAAATTCTAGAGGAATCCAAAGGCAACAAAATCTCAGACATATGCTGAAGCAATTTTTTCACTGATACAGCTCCTAGGGCACTGGAAACTAAAGACAAAATGAACAAATGGGACTACATCAAAATAAAAAGCTTCTGCACAGCAAAAGAAACCATCAACAAAACAACAAGAAAACCCACTGTGTGGGAAAACATATTTGCCAATGTCATATCTGATAAGGGCCTAATCTCCAAAATTTATAGGGAACTCATACAACTTAACAAAAGGAAGATAAACAATCCAATCAAAAAATGGGCAAAGGACCTAAATAGACACCTTTCAAAAGAGGACATTCAGAAAGCCAAGAGACATATGAAAACATGCTCAAAGTCACTAATCATCCAAGAGATGCAAATCAAAACAATAATGAGATACCATCTCACACCTGTCAGGCTGGCTATCATCAACAAATCAACAAACGACAAGTGCTGGAGAGGATGTGGAGAAAAAGGAACACTTGTGCACTGCTGGTGGGAATGCAGACTGGTGCAGTCACTATGGAAGACAGTATGGAGTTTCCTCAAAAAACTACAAATGGAACTCCCATTTGACCCTGTGATCCCACTTCTAGGAATATATCCCAAGAAAACAGAAACACCAATCTGAAAGGATATATGCACCCCTATGTTCATAGCAGCACAATTCACCATGGCTAAGATCTGGAAACAGCCTAAGTGCCCATCAGTAGATGAATGGATTAGAAAACTGTGGTACATCTACACGATGGAATACTACGCTGCTCTAAAAAGGAAGGAACTCTTACCATTTGCAACGGCATGGATGGCACTGGAGAGCATTATTCTAAGTGAAATAAGCCAGTCAATGAAGGAAAAATACCACATGATCTCACTTATTCATGGATAATTGAGACCATTATAAACTTTTGAACAATAATAGATACAGAGGCAGAGCTGCCTCAAACAGATTGTCAAACTGCAGCGGGAAGGCCGGGGAGGGTGGGGGGGGGGGAGGTAGGTGGGGTAAGAGATCAACCAAAGGACTTGTATGCATGCATATAATCATAACCAATGGACATAAGACACTGGGGGATAGGGGAGGCTAGGGGACTGTCTAGGGTGGGGGGGGGGAATGGACACATATGTAATACCCTTTGTAATAAAAAAATTAAAAAAAAGAAAAAAAATAAATAAATACACTAAAGCTTTTAAAAAAAAAACTTCTACTATAATACATGTTGGAGAAAGAACTATCAATATTTATTGATGGGATGGATATTCTGGGGAGGGAACGGAGGAAAATGAATAGCAAAGATTTGTATTTTTAGTAACTAAGTGGGTGTTAGTGGTATTTACTGAGATGGTGGAAAATGAGGAAGATTTTTTAAAAGAAAACTACTGGGTCTGGAGAGTATTATGCTGAGTGAAATAAGCCAGTCAGAGAAAGGTAAGTATCACATGATCTCACTCATTTGTGGAATCTAATGAACCAAATACACTGATGATCAAAAATAGACCCAGAGTCATAGAGGCATAAACAGACTGTTAAACCTTAGAGGGAAGTCAGGGAAGGGTGGGTGGTAAGAGATCAACCAATGAACTTGTATGCATATACGCATAACCCATGGACACAGACAATGGGGTGGTGAGGTGGGGGGGAGGGGACAGGACCAGGCTAGAAGAGATTAATGGGGGAAAAAGGAAGACCTAAGTAATACTTTCAACAATAAAGATTAAAAGGAAAAAAAATTACTGTAATCCCTCACTTTTAATATTTTAATTGGATTTTTTAATTTTCTGAATTTAAAATATCTACATAGTATAATAGTAACTTCTTTCCTATTCTAATCTTTACATATTTTGTTTTTTGCTTTCTTTCCAGTGTTCACTGACCACAAATTCAGGAACATTGTTTATTTATTTATTTTTAATATATTTCTTTATTGATTTCAGAGAAAAAGGGAGAGGGAGAGATCAATGATGAGAGAGAATCATTGATCAGCTGCCTCCTGCATGCCCCCTACTGGGGGTCGAGCCCACAACCCAGACATGTGCCCTTGGCTGGAAAGGAACCTGGGACTCTTTAGTCCGCAGGCTGACACTCTATCCACTGAGCCAAACCGGCTAGGGCAGGAACATTGTTTAGAAATGATTACTTTAACAGAGACTTGTGATATGTTCTAGACAGTAATGGGTGGATTAAGATAAATGTTTGCTTATATTGTGGCAATAACCTTCTTTTATGAAACAGAAATTTTATTCTTAGTGTATTTTAATTTTTTTAAAAATTTAGGCATGATTATTTAGAAAGAGAGAACTTAGCTACATTTTTATATGTTTACTTTAGAGGGCTTAAGGAGGAGAAATATAATAGTCAGGTTTTGAGACAAATCACACTCTGTGGTAAATATAAACATGACTAGAATGTGAATATATAACAGAAAAAGAAAATACAACTAGTAATGGTGAAAACACAATTTGAGACTTTTAAAAAGTGTTTCTAATGTTGCTTTCAATATATATATATATATATTAAAAACCTAAAGAGTTAATCAACTAGAAGGTGTTCAATACATAATAGGAACTACAGGGAATCACTACCTAATGTTACAGTGTCGAAAGCCATTCCTTTGTCCCCTCTCACGAATGATTTTGTGAGTTCTAAAGTCTAAATTTACTACTGTCATTTTCAGCTCCAACAGTTCTTTCATCCTGGACTAGTGATTCATAGGATTTATATGCAAGGCAAATAATAGCCTATGAGAAAATCATGCCCTTCTTTTTAGTGGTAACTAATTAGATTGCCTTAAAAATGTCATATTTTAGAAAAAGAGTCCTAACATACATGTTCCATAAATTATTTTAAATATTATATTAAATAATTAAGCATAATTAATCACAGAGATGATAACACTGGAACAGTTTAACTTTTGGATACAGGTAAAATGTCAGAATATTATTACTATTGAAATGAGTACTCCATTCAAGAGGTATGATCTGAGTGTTCAACAAGTTACCCATTTCCTAAATCTTTTCAAACAGTCTACTGTACCCTCAGAAATATATTAGATTTAACTAATATGAATTTTACTGAAATCTAATTCCTTGCCATATATTTATTATGAAATAATGGTGTTATGCCAAAAACTTCTTTGATTGATGAGTATTTCTTTCAAATACCACAAATGTGCCTCTGAATCTTCCATACTATTTGTCAGCTTTAGAATTCTGATTCCATATTTTTTTTTCTTTAAACATGTGCATCCTACCCTAGCTGGTTTGGCTCAGTGGATAGAGTATTGGCTCATGGACTGAATGGTCTCAGGTTCAATTCCAGTAAAGGGCATGTACCTCAGTTGCAGGCTAGATCCCCGGCCAGGTAAAGTGTGTGTGGGAGGCAACTAACTGATGTGTCTCTTTCACACCAATGTCCCTCTCTGTCTCTCCCCCTCCCTTCCACTCTCTAAAAATCAATGGAAAACTATCCTGGGGTGAGGATTAATAAAAAATTTTAAAAATAAACATCTAAATCCCTGCTGGAAAGCAGAGCAATTTCATCAAGCTACAGTCGAAATATTCCCTGAGAAATGCTCAACCTCCTTTGTATTAAATGTAAGCTTTCAAAATATAGTAAAAATAAAATCTAAAATCTGCATCTCCTCCTTCTTTAGTATTTATACCCAAGGAGAAGCTGGACATTCATGAAAGACAAATATGTGAATACAAATAAAATCCTGGGTGTTGAGCTTTCACAGTAGAATAAGCACTAGCCTTTGGCCTTAAGGTGCTCATGGTCCAGTGAAGGAGAAAGACATTCCAACAAACCATTACAGCATAAGATGATAGATGCCATAAAATAAATATACACAAATCATCTTAGGGGCACAGAGAAGGGAGTGACTATGTCTTACTGAGAAAATTAGAAAGATTTTTGTAAGGACAGATGTTAAAAATACTCAGAAAGGATGACCTCATAATAATACCCAAGGACTATTTGTTAATTATGTGTTGAATCCCAGGGAGCTGCATTCTGTCATACTGGCAGACAAACCAACACAGTTGAATGCAGGCAGTAGTTTCAAGTGTGGGCCTCTAGCAGACATATTTTGTTCATTTTATTCAGCATTTAAAAAAATATTTTACTGTCTTTAGACATATCATATTTTCAAGTTTGTCATATATACTTTACCACACCATACTGTCTCATATGTAGCCAGGTTTATTCATTTATTTTATTTTTAACAGTTGTTTAAGGTTTATTTTTACATGCATACAAGTTTTAAGAAAACAAAAAAATCAAGATATAGAGTATAACATATCAAATTCAGTCATTCAGAATTATTTCAATGTGTGCATAAACAGTATAAAATACATCTATAAAGTGCATTATGTAACTTGTTTTGAGGTTTCAGAAAGCAGTGTTTTGTTTTAAAATTCTGATACCATCATCATATCATTCAAACAACACATATTTCCAAAGTTAACAAGTTTAAAAATAATAACTAAACTAACATATAACTCTAAGATAATCTAATAGATGAGATGCCTTTACTACGATCTTCAAAACAGTGCTGTTCAATTCTTCTACAAAAAGCAAGAAGGTTGCTATAGTTTTTCACCTTCTCAGAAAGTTCATCAGTGTGGGAAGAATGGTGTACAGATAGCCAAATACCAGTGCATCTAGTTCAGTAGGGCTGCTTTTTGAAGGAATATGGTTGTGTTCTCAGTCTTTGAGAAAGCTTGACAGTACTAGTCAACACCTTCTAAAACATGGTCCAAAGTCTTGTTACCCCATCCAATAGCTTTCATCTTACATCACCCAGGAGGAATATGGAGAGTTCTATAAGAGTCTTACCAATGACTGGGAAGACCACTTGGCAGTCAAGCACTTCTCTGTAGAAGGTCAACTGGAATTCAGGGCATTGCTGTTCATCCCCTGTCGGGCTCCCTTTGACCTCTTTGAGAAGAAGAAGAACATCAAACTCTATGTCCACTGTGTGTTCATAATGGACAGCTGTGATGAGCTGATACCAGAGTATCTCAACTTTATCCGAGGTGTGGTTGACTCTGAGGACATGCCCCTGAACATTTCCTGAGAAATGCTCCAGCAGAGTAAAATCTTGAAGGTCATTCATAAAAATATTGTTAAGAAGTGCCTTGAGCTCTTCCCTGAGCTGGCGGAAGATAAGGAGAATTATAAGAAATTCTACGAGATGTTCTCTAAAAACCTAAAGCTTGGAATCCACGAGGACTTGACTAATCAGCGACGCCTTTCTGAGCTTTTGTGCTATCACACCTCCCAGTCTGGAGATGAACTGACCTCTCTCTCAGAATATGTCTCTCGCATGAAGGAGACCCAGAAATCCATCTATTATATTACTAGTGAGAGCAAAGAGCAAGTTGCTAACTCTGCTTTTGTGGAGCGAGTGTGGAAGCGGGGCTTCGAGGTAGTATATATGACAGAGCCTATCGATGAGTACTGTGTGCAGCAGCTCAAGGAGTTTGATGGAAAAAGCTTGGTCTCAGTTACCAAGGAGGGCCTGGAGCTACCTGAGGATGAAGAGGAGAAAAAGAAAATGGAAGAGAGCAAGGCCAAATTTGAGAACCTCTGCAAACTTATGAAAGAAATCTTGGATAAGAAGGTTGAGAAGGTGACAATCTCCAATAGGCTTGTGTCTTCACCCTGCTGCATTGTGACCAGCACCTACGGCTAGACAGCTAACATGGAATGTATCATGTAAGCCCAGGCACTTAGGGATACCTCTACAATGGGCTATATGATGGCCAAAAAGCACCTGGAGATCAACCCTGACCACCCCATTGTGGAGACTCTGTGCCAGAAGGCAGAGGCAGACAAGAATGACAAATCTGTCAAGGACCTTGTGGTGTTGCTGTTTGAAACTGCACTGCTCTCTTCTGCCTTTTCACTTGAGGATCCCCAGACCCATGCCAACTACATCTGCCGCATGATCAAGCTAGGCCTAGGCATTGATGAAGATGAAGTGACAGCAGAAGAACCCAGTGCTGCTGTTCCTGATGAGATCCACCCCCTTGAGGGTGATGAGGATGCCTCTCACATGGAAGAAGTAGACTAGGAGTTTCTACCTGCAGACCTTGCGTCCTCTGTGTAGTCTTCATGGCTCCCTCAGCAGCCCTGCGTGGCCTTAGCCCACCTGGTTTCCTCTGATGTTTAGTGGCTTTTCCCCTCTCCTGTCTTTTCCTAAGGCAGGTTACAGTGGCCCCAAGCCCTCTCTTCTCATATTTGCCATAGTTTTGGATTTTTTATGTATTGTGTTTTTTTAAATTTTGTTCTGAAATTAAAGTATGCAAAATAAAGAAGATGCCATTTAAAAACAAAAAACAAAAAACTATTTTGATAGGTCAAAATATGATTCAGAGGCCAAGCTAAGCAGATCCAAACCTAGCATGTGGGATCTCCCCTACTGTAGCTTCATCATACCACTGAAGGCACAACTCTGCAGTCAACATGATATTGCTGAATAATTCCACGTAGGCTTGAATTTCTGCTTTTGTGGACTTCATCCAATCCCATCACTAACAGAATGGCCCTTGGCTTTAACAAATTGGACTTTTGACCCAAGTTCTGATATTATTTGAATTCCTACATGAATAAAAGTTACTTTACTAGATGGGACATATAGTCTGCATTTGCCTTAAAAACCAATTTGATAGGCATATTACACATTTGCAAAAAGGGCTGCATAGCAAGAGAAGCTGTATTGTCAGAAAGCAAACTTTGTTCCCCTTTCATTGCTGATGGTACTGTAGCATTTTTAGAAAAGGCTCTGTAGCTGTGACCTGTGAAACGAAGGCTTCCATGACTAGAGACACGTCAGCAGGGCAGCCCTGTGTCCGTGGTTCCTGTTCCTTGTGATCCTCAGCGTCCTATTCTCCACAACCCCAACGGCTCCTGGCAGCTAACAGGCCTGGCCCACGCTGACAGCGGGACTAACAAAGCCCATCATGAAGGTCTGAGTGAGATTACCTCCAGGTTAGACCAGGAACTTCTGGCGCTCATTCATTGATTTAACCTTCCTGACCTTAGTTTGGTTCCACTGTCATAGTATTTTATCAGACCTTAATTAAGATTTTCTTTTTTTTCTTTTTTTAATTTATTTTTTTATTGCTTAAAGTATTACAAAGGGTATTACATATGTGTCCCTTTTTTTTCCCCGCCCTTGACAATCCCCTGGCCTCCTCTACCCCCCAGTGTCTTATGTCCATTGGTTATGCTTATATGCATGCATACAAGTCCTTCGGTTGATCTCTAACCCCCCTCCCTCCAGCCCACCAACCCTCTCCGGCCTTCCCGCTGCAGTTTGACAATCTGTTTGAGGCAGCTCTGCCTCTGTATCTATTATTGTTCATAAGTTTATAATGGTCTTTATTATCCATGAATGAGTGAGATCATGTGGTATTTTTCCTTCATTGACTGGCTTATTTCACTTAGCATAATGCTCTGCAGTTCCATCCATGCCGTTACAAATGGTAAGAGTTCCTTCTTTTTTTACAGCAGCATAGTATTCCATCGTGTAGATGTACCACAGTTTTCTAATCCATTTATCTACTGATGGGCACTTAGGCTGTTTCCAGATCTTAGCCATGGTGAATTGTGCTGCTATGAACATAGGGGTGCATATATCCTTTCTGATTGGTGTTTCTGTTTTCTTGGGATATATTCCTAGAAGTGGGATCCCAGGGTCAAATGGGAGTTCCATTTTTAGTTTTTAGAGGAAACTCCATACTGTCTTCACAGTGGCTTCACCAGTCTGCATTCCCACCAGCAGTGCACAAGTGTTCCTTTTTCTCCACATCCTCTCCAGCACTTGTCATTTGTTGATTTGTTGATGATAGCCAGTCTGACAGGTATGAGATGGTACCTCATTGTTCTTTTGATTTGCATCTCTCAGATGATTAGTGACTTTGAGCATGTTTTCATATATCTCTTGGCTTTCTGAATGTCCTTTTTTGAAAGGTGTCTATTTAGGTCTTTTGCCCATTTTTTGATTGGATTGTTTATCTTCCTTTTGTTAAGTTGTATTAGTTCCCTATAAATTTTGGAGATTAGGCCCTTATCAGATATGACATTGGCAAATATGTTTTCCCACACAGTGGGTTTTCTTGTTGTTTTGTTGATGGTTTCTTTTGCTGTGCAGAAGCTTTTTATTTTGATGTAGTCCCATTTGTTCATTTTGTCTTTAGTTTCCAGTGCCCTAGGAGCTGCATCAGTGAAGAAATTGCTTCGGCATATGTCTGAGATTTTGTTGCCTTTGGATTCTTCTAGAATTTTTATGGTTTCCTGTTGTACATTTAAGACCTTTATCCATTTTGAGTTTATTTTTGTGTATGGTGTAAATTGGTGGTCTAGTTTCATTTTCTTTCATATATCTGTCCAATTTTCACAACACCATTTATTGAAGCGATTATCTTGGCTCCATTGAATGTTCTTGCCTCCTTTGTCAAATATTAATTGAGCATATTGGTTCGGGCCGATTTCTGTGTTCTCTATTCTATTCCATTGATCTATATGTCTGTTCTTGTGCCAGTACCAGGCAGTTTTGAGAATGGTGGCTTTGTAATACATCTTGATATCTGGTATTGAGATCCCACCTACTGTGTTCTTTTTCAGGATTGCTGCAGCTATTCGGGGTCTTTTTTTATTCCAGATGAATTTTTGGAGAGTTCGTTCTAGAACTCTGAAGTATGCCATTGGTATTTTAATTGGAAGTGCATTGAATTTATAGATTGCTTTGGGTAGTATGGACATTTTAATGATGTTGATTCTACCAATCCATGAACACGGTATGTTCTTCCATCTGTTTATGTCTTCCTCTATCTCTTTTTTTCAATGTCCCGTAGTTTTCTGAGTAGAGGTCTTTTACTTCTTTAGTTAAGTTTATTCCTAGGTAGCTTAATTTTTTTGGTGCGATGGTAAATGGGATTGTTTTTATAATCTCTCTTTCTTTAAGTTCACTATTGGTGTATAGAAATGCCTCAGATTTCTTGGGGTTAATTTTGTATCCTGCTACGTTGCCAAATTCAAGTATTAAGTGTAGTAGCTTTTTGATGGAGTCTCTAGGGTTTCGTATGTATAATATGATGTCGTCTGCAAATAAGGACAGTTTAACTTCCTCTTTTCCAATTTGGATGCCTTTTATTTCTTCTTCTTGTCTAATTGTAATGGCTAGTACTATGTTGAACAGGAGTGGTGAGAGTGGGCATCCTTGTCTTCTTCCTGTTTTTAGGGAAATTGTCTTAGTTTTTGTCCATTGAGTATGATGTTGGCTGTGGGCCTGTCATATATGGCTTTTATTATGTTGAGGTATGATCCTTCTACTCCCGCCTTGCTGAGAGTTTTTATAAAAAATGGATGTTGGATTTTGTCAAATGCTTTTTCTCCATCAATTGATATGACCATGTGGTTTTTTTCTTTCAAATTGCTTACGTGATGTATCACGTTTATTGATTTGCAGATATTGTACCATCCTTGCATCCCTGGGATAAATCCTATTTGGTCATGATATATGATCTTTCTGATGTACTGTTGGATCCAATTGGCTAAGATTTTGTTGAGGATATTGGCATCTATGTTCATGAGGGATATTGGCCTGTAATTCTCTTTCATTGTGTTGTCTTTACCTGGTTTTGGTATTAGGGTGATGCTGGTTTCATAGAATGAGCTCAGAAGTGTTCCTTCCTCTTGAATTTTTTGTATTAGTCTGAGAAGTATAGGTTTTAGCTCTTCCTTGTATATTTGGTAAAACTCCCCTGTGAAGCCGTCTGGTCCTGGGCTTTTGTTTGATGGAAGCTTTTTGATGACTGCTTCAATTTCTTGCACAGTTATTGGTCTATTGAGATTTTTAGATTCTTCCTGATTGAGTTTTGGAATGTTGTATTTTTCTAGGAATTTTTCCATTTCCTCCAGGTTGTCTATTTTGTTGGAGTAGAGCTGTCCATAGTATTTTTAACAATCATTTGTATTTCTGTGGGGTCTGTTGTTATTTCGCCTCTATCGTTTCTGATTTTGTTTATTTGGGTCCTCTCTCTTTGCTTCTTGAGCCTGGCTAGAGATTTGTCAATCTTGTTTATCCTTTCAAAGAACCAGCTCTTGTTTTCATTGATTTTTTTCTATTGTTTTTTTGGTGTTTCTGTCATTTATTTCTGCTCTAATCTTTATTATCTCCTTCCTTCTGCTCACTCTGGGGTTTTCTTGTTGCTCTCTTTCTAATGCTTTGAGTTGTATAGTTAGATGATTTACTACCATTTTTTCTTGTTTGTTGAGATAGGCCTGTAGCTCTATAAACTTCGATCTCAGGACTGCTTTCATTGTGTTCCATAGGTTTTGGATTGTTGTGTTTTCATTGTCTGCCAGGAGCCAGTCCATCCTTGCTCTTTCAAGGGACCTGGCATATATGGCACACTGTTCTTAATATGTTTGCTCACCTTCTTGGCCCTGTGTTTTAACCAAGGTCACCTCTCCAAGAAAGGTTGTTTCCCCAGGTAGGGATATTCCCCTGAAGTTAGGGAGGGAATAAAACCTCTTAAGTGCCAGGCGGGTAATTAATCACTTTAACTATCAACAATCATGCTTAAGCTACATAATCTTTACTCCCTCGAATGGAGATAAGAAACACCCTAACCTTTGGAATAGAGATTGATAGGATTAGAATCAACTGGTATAAATACAGATGCAACAAGACAACAGGAGTCAGAACCTACACACAGAACCTAGAGACAGAAGAACTTCGCTGGAGAGAACATGGCAAAACATCCTGGCCAGAACCTGGCTACAGAACTTGGTTGGAGAACCTAGACAGAACCTGGCTGAAGAACCTGGCTACAGAACCTGGCGACCGAACCTGGGTGGAGAACCTAGCGAGAGAACATGGCTACAGAACCTGCCTGGAGAACCTGGAGAACCTGGCTGGAGAACATGGACACAGAACTTGGCTGGAGACTGTGGCTAGAGATCCTGGCAAGGCTGCTGATCAACTGAACACTGTCTCCGTGTCATTCCTTCTTCGCTGACTCCGTCCACACCTTTGGGGACCCCTGGACCTGCTGGGGTTGGACCCCAGCATATGGCGCCTGAACAGGGACCCCTAGGTAAGCACCCTGCACTCGGGATGGATAGGACTCCACCGTAGGAAGAGGGTGGATAGTCTTGGCCGACTCCGCCCACACCTTTGGGAACCCCTGGAACAGGATTCCCATAGGTAAGCCCCCCCTATTGAGAACCCCCACATTCGGGACGCATAGGACTCCACCAGGGTGCTGCAAACCCCCCTATATAGGATAAGTAGGGTAAGAAGGTGGATAGTACAGAACTTAGATTGAGAAGATGTGCCATACTGAGTCCAAAGAAAGAAGACTCTGTATTGATCTCTAGATTAAGAAGTTGTGCCATACTGAGTCTTAAGAAAAAAGACTCTATTGATCTTTTTGCTTGTTAGCAGAGGAATTAAGGTTACTCCCAGTCAGACAGAATGTTTCATACAAGAAGTATGTCCATGCTTTTCTGAGGAAGGAAAGGTAAATGTAATTGCATGGGAGAAGGTAGGCCCAAGGAGCCTTATCCTTAACCCCACTGCAGCCTTTCCACCCCGGGAAAGTGCAGGATTGGCAAGCTCTCCCTGGGATGATAGATCAGGACTCAGGTAATAGCGAAAAGCACCAATCCTACTCTTAAAATGGATACAAGAGAGCATTTGGGATTTTTCTTTTTAATGCCTGCTTTTAAAAAATAAAAAAGGGGGAATTTGCCGGGAGCCGGCCCATCCTTGCTCTTTCAAGGGACCTGGCATATATGGCATACTGTTCTTAATATGTTTGCTCACCTTCTTGGCCCTGTGTTTTAACCAAGGTCACCTCTCCAAGAAAGGTTGTTTCCCCAGGTAGGGATTTTCACCTGAAGTTAGGGAGGGAATAAAACCTCTTAAGTGCCAGGCGGGTAATTAATCACTTTAACTATGAACAATCATGCTTAAGCTACATAATCTTTACTCCCTCGAATGGAGATAAGAAACGCCCTAACCTTTGGAATAGAGATAGATAGGATTAGAATCAACTGGTATATATACAGATGCAACAAGACAACAGGAGTCAGAACCTACACACAGAACCTAGAGACAGAGGAACTTCGCTGGAGAGAACATGGCAAAAGATCCTGGTCAGAACCTGGCTACAGAACTTGGTTGGAGAACCTAGACAGAACCTGGCTGAAGAACCTGGCTACAGAACCTGGCGACCGAACCTGGGTGGAGAACCTAGCGAGAGAACATGGCTACAGAACCTGGCTGGAGAACCTGGAGAACCTGGCTGGAGAACATGGACACAGAACTTGGCTGGAGATTGTGGCTAGAGATCCTGGCAAGGCTGCTGATCAACTGAACACTGTCTCCGTGTCATTCCTTCTTCGCTGACTCCGTCCACACCTTTGGGGACCCCTGGACCTGCTAGGGTTGGACCCCAGCAATTATTAGTTTCCAGGATGTTTTTAATTTCTTCTTTGATCTCATTGGTAACCCAATCAATATTTAATAACATGCTATTCAGCTTCCAAGTGTTTGAGTATTTTGGGATGTTTTTATTGTAGTTTATTTCTAATATTATGCCATCGTGGTCTGAGAAGATGCTTTTTATGATTTCAACCTTCTTGAATTTGTGGAGACTTTGTTTGTGACCCAACATGTGGTCTATTCTTGAATCTGTCCCATGAGCACTTTAGTAGAATGTATATTCCGAGGCTTTGGGGTGAAGTGTTCTGAAGATGTCTATTAAGTCCATCTGATCTAGTGAGTCATTTAGGATTGCTGTTTCTTTGCTGATTGTTTGTCTAGAGGATTTATCCAGTGCTGTCAGTGGTGTATTAAAGTACCCTACTATGATTGTATTGTTGTCGATCTCTCCTTTGATATCTTCCAGGAGTTTTTTCTTTATGAATTTGGGTGCTCCTGCATTGGGTGCATAAATGTTTACCAGGGTTATATCTTCTTGTATTGATCCCTTTAGTATTATGAAGTGGCCTTCCTTATCTCTTGTTATGGCCTTCACTTTGAGGTCTATTTTGTCCGATATAAGTATTGCTACCCCAGCTTTCTTTTCCTTTCCATTTGCCTGAAAGATATTTTTCCATCCCTTCACTTTCAGTCTGTGTGAGTGCCTTCTAATGAGGTATGTCTCTTGTAGGCAGCAGAGGTATGGGTCATGTTTTTTTATACATTCAGCCACTCGAAGTCTTTTGGTTGGAGCATTTAGTGCATTTTCGTTTAAAGTTATTATTCAAATGTACTTGTTTGTAGCCATTTCTTTTTTTGTGTGGCTGTTTTCTTTCTGAGTTTTTTATTTCTTCTTTTTACACCAGTCCCTTTAGCATTCCTTGCATTGCTGGCTTGTTGGTGATAAACTCCCTTAGCCCTTTTTTGTCTGTGAAGCTTCTTATTTCCCCTTCAAGTTTGAATGATAGCCTTGCTGGATAGAGTATTCTTGGATTCAGTCCTTTGCTTTGCATCACTTTGTAAATTTCCATCCATTCTTTTCTGGCCTGATGTGTTTCTGTTGAGAAATCATTTGATAATCTAATGGGAGATCCCTTGTATGTAACTTTCCGTCTCTTGCAGCCTGTTAGATTCTCTCTTTGTCCTGAACATTTGCCATGGTAATTATGATGTGTCTTGGTGTGGGTCTTTTCGGGTTCATCTTGTTTGGAACTCTCTGGGCTTGTGTGACTTTTTTCTTCCCCACCTCAGGGAAGTTTTCTGATATTATTTCTTCGAATAGGTTTTCTAATCCTTGTTCATCTTTCTGTTGTTCTGGCACCCCTAATATTCCTATGTTGTTTTGTTTCATGTTGTCCCAAAGCTCCCTTAGACTCTCCTCCTGTCTTTTAATTTTTTTTTCTCCAATTGCAGAACAGTTTGGGTGTGTTTTGCTTCCTTGTCTTCTAATTCACTAATTCGGACCTCCGCTTTTCCTAGTCCACTGTTGATACTTTCAATGGTGTTTTTTATGGCAGCTATATCGCTCTTCATTTCTTCTTGGTTCTTACATAATTTATTGATTTTTTTCATCTGTTTATTCTTGCTTCTTGCATAGGTAGTTGATTTTTTCATCTGTTTCGTCTTGCTTCTTGCATAAGTTGTTGATTATTTCCTCCATCCAGTTTATGCACTCTAGGACCCTTATTCTGATTTCTTTTTCTGTCATGTTGCATGCCTCTGTATCCCTTAGCTGCTTTTCTAGTGAGTCCTCCTTTTCTTTCCTTTGGTGGTTTCTTTGTCTACCCATGTTTGCTCTCACTGACATACCTAGACATTGATTCGTTCAGTGACTGCTCCCTGGGTGGCAGTGGCTCCTTGGGCTGTGGTTGCTCCTCGGGCGGTTGCAGTAGCAGCTTCTCCACAGTTGGCAGCAGCTCCTCTGGTGGGTGCTGTTCACAGCTGTGGTGGCTCTTTTTACTGGTGGGGGGAGGCTTCATGTACAGCTGCTGTTCCTCAGACAGAGGGAGTGGTGCAGAGGAAGCTGCTGTTGCTTGGATCTGCTGCGTTGATTTAAAGGCACAAAATACAACACAACAAGGCACCACATACCTGGCACTGAACACAAATATATTCACGATATTAATAACCCCAAATAAAGGTGACCACCCGAATTAAGAGAATTAGGGGATAAGGAAGAAAGAAGAGAAAATGATAAAAGAGAAAAGAGAACAGAAAAATAAGAAAAAAAAGGAGTGCAAAAATGAAATTGGGAAAAAAAAAGGGGGGGGGTAAGAAATAAAAAGAGCCAAAAGAGAGAATGAAGTAGAAGAGGGGAAGAGACTATTTGTATGAGGAGAAAACTCCAATAGAACTTCCGCTAATCCCAACAAATTCCAGCAACAGATCCCTGTAGATGAATGCAAACTACAAACAACCAATGATATCAAGACAGTTAAGGGAAAACAGAAGCACAAAAATAACGGGCGGGGAGGGGAGGGAGGGGAAAAACCAGCAGAAAAAATAAAAAGAAAAAGCAAAACAACCTCACAACCAGTCCTAAAAAAAAACAAACAAAACACTAATCAAAACAAAAACAAAACAAAACAATATACTCAACAATCAAGCAAACAGCAAGAAAACAATAGAAATATAAGAGAAGAGAAAAAAAATGTTTGCATAGTGAAGAAGGATAAGGGATAGGTGTATAAGGATTTAGAGCAGTGGATTGGAAATAGGATATATAAGTAGGGTGAAATTTTGACAGGAGGTAAAAAGACAGAATAGGGAAAATCTAAAGCAGGAATAAGGTAAGAGAAACAGGACACCAAAAGGGGAAAAGTGAGGAAGAGAGTTTTAGCATAGAGGTAAAATTGAGGTAGGGAAAATTGATGCTAAAGGAACGATGAAAATAGAATGGAGAACACTAATCCCAAGGTAAAATAAAGAGAAAATTAAATGGCACTTTAAAAAATGGTAAAATGGTAGCAGTAATAATACTGGTTAAAAATAAAAATGTGGCTGAAACCGGTTTGGCTCAGTGGATAGAGCTTCGGCCTGCGGACTGAAAGGTCCCAGGTTTGATTCCGGTCAAGGGCATGTACCTTGGTTGCGGGCACATCCCCAGTAGGAGATGTGCAGGAGGCAGCTGATCAATTTTTCTCTCTCATCGATGTTTCTAGCTCTCTATCTCTCTCTCTTCCTCTCTGTAAAAAATCAATAAAATATATATTTTAAAAAAATGTGGTAATTAAAAGGGTAAAATCAGGTGATGGAAAAAGAAGAAAAAGAAAAAAAATATTGGTTTCTTAGTTAAAAGGCGAAAAAAGAAAAAGAAAAAAATTGCAGTAGTGAAGGTCTTTCAGTTCTTCTACTCTTCAGTCTGGCTCGCCTTAGTCCTGCCAGGTATTCAGGAGAGTGTTGAATTTCCCTGCGATACACTGTTCCTCCGTGTTGTAAACCACAGTCCTGATTTTAAAGCAGGCCGTATTTGTGATCCAGACTGCCTTAATTTGTGCTCATCTAAGAGTCAGTTTGTGGCTCAGCCTCTGGGTGGCAGTGTTTTTGGGTTGGCCTCTGAGGCTATATGGCTTCTCTATCCAGCAGCAAGGGTTTATTTTTTCTATTGCACTTAAAACTTGTTTGGGGAGGTCAGCTGCCCAGAGCTGGTTCTTTAATTGTTACCCTGCTCTGTGTTGTTGGTGGGACTGAAAGTCACTCTGTAGGCCAGATCCTGGTAACTCCCAGGAACTAATCAGATTATTTAATCCTTTATCTCGTTCAGGGTGGAATCTGGGTGTGGCTGTGCTCCTTGCCTGGGGGTTGGGGGGGGGAATTCCACCCTCTGGAGAGAATGGCTACCCCAGTCCTGGGCCCAGGGGTGTCTCAGCACTCAATTCGCTGCCACCTCTCCCGGCACCCCCTCTCTCCTCAGCCTCTCCCCAGATTCCACTCGTGTGCACCTTCTCCCTCTCTTCAGCACAGTTGAGTGTCTGTATCCGAACTGTCCTATGAGCAGGGTTCAGTGAAAACAAACAAACAAAAGCTGGCTGGCCATGGAAACGGGGAAGGCCGAGTCTCTGTAAGCTCCTCTCTTACCGGCACTGCATGATCTGGTCAGCTCCTCAGGCTGCCCCCTTTAGGCTCAGTCTTCCATAATCACAGAACCCAGATCTCAAATCCCTGGCGCCAGCAATCCTGTGGATCTCCTTTCCCCAGTCAGGGGCTGGGTCTGTCCCAAGAGATGCGGGTGTCTGCCACTCGGTCTCCCTCTGACCCTCTGGGCTCAGAGGTCTGGCAAACTTTCCTGCCCAGATCCCTGGTTTTTTACCTTTCCAGGGGAGCTCTGCCCTTCCCAGCTGCAAACCGTCTCACCAGCTGAGTAATTTCGCCAATTCGGGGTGGGTGTTATTAGTTTCAGCTGCTTACTCTATTTGCTCCGGGACAAGACCTGGGATGCATCTGCCTATATCGCTTCCATCTTGCTTCCTACCCCAAGATTTTAAATGTAACACTTTTCTTATAGAAAGCATTAACACCTTCAAGAAATATAAGATTTAGCCCTGGCCAGTGTGGCTCAGTTGGTTGGGCATCGTCCCATGCACCAAAAGGTTGCTTGTTCAATTCCTAGTCAGGGCATTGTCCTGCTTCACTCTCACATGGTATTTCTCTCTTTCCTTCTCCCTTCTTCTCTCCTAAAAATAAATAACAAACATCTTTTAAAAATAAGAAGTGCAAGGTTTGCTGAAACCGGTTTGGCTCAGTAGATAGAGCATCAGCCTGCGGACTGAAAGATCCCAGGTTCCATTCCGGTCAAGGGCATGTACCTTGGTTGCAGGCATATCCCCAGTAGGAGATGTGCAGGAGGCAGCTGATCGATGTTTCTCTGTCATCGATGTTTCTATCTATCTCCCTCCCTTCCTTTCTGTAAAAAATCAATAAAAAAATATATTAAAAAAAAAGAAATACAAGGTTTATTGGTAACAATGTTGAAACCCCAGCAGAGAAGGTAGGTCATAGGTCTTGATAATTCCATAAAAAAATTTACTTACAGAGGCATTTAGGATGCAGTCAACAATTACAGAGAGATTTGTTTTCTGGTTTGGACACAAATTGATCAAATGGCTCTAAATGACTAGGACCACAAATAGGTGTTTATTATAGTTTTTAATGGAGTTTTTTTTATTTAAACTAAGGACTCCTGATGACTCAACAACTTAATCACATATATTACGTCGATAGTAGTTGTATTATATTTGAAGGTAAGTATTCTAATACTAATTTCAATGTGTTGGTTTTCCAACACCTCCAAGCAACTCTTAGAAACCAGCTGGATGTCTTACAATTCAATTCAAAGTTGAGATGCCACAGGTTAAGGGCTCAGTCCTACAATCTTCAAAAAAGTGAAGACAATTCCCAGTTCAGATGCCAATCACCAGTTCAGGTTGTCACCTGTGCTTCTGATTGACTGGCTATAAATTAGAGTTTCCTATGACCCCCTCTTTAATTTTGATTAATTTGCTATAGCATCACACAGTACTTAAAGAAACATTTTACTTGATTACCAATTTATTATAAAATGATATAATTCAGGAACAACCAGATGAAAAAAATGCATAGGGTAAGGTATGGGGGAAGGGTTCAGAGCTTCCACACCCTCTGAATGTGGCTCTATCCCACATCTCCACTTGCTTACCAATAAGTGATGAACTTGAAGTGGAGACTTCATTACACAGGCATGATTGATAAAATCATTGGCTGTTGGTGATCAATTCACCCTCCAGCTTCTATCACTCCCCAGAAATCATAAAGGTGAGACTGAAAGTTTCCACCTTCTAATCACGTGATTTGTGCTTCAGGCACCAGCCACTCCTTCCTTAGTTGCCTCAAAGTCACCTCATAACATAACAAAACGCCTTTCTTGTTTGCTTTTATCTCTTAAGAAAGTCCAAGTTTTAGGAGCTTTGTGCCAGAAACAGGGTGAAGACCTAATACTAGTATATACTAGTATTTCTTCTTATAAAACACAATACAACATGAAGCATAAACACAGGCTTCTTTCTGGCCCTGCTAAATCTTACCATGTAGGTAAATATCCCATTTCCAAGAACTAAACCCAACTTTGGTAACATTATATTAGTATAAGCTGTTAAGAAACATATTCTTGAAAGATGGCACCATTGTAAGGATAATTCTCATTAATCATTATTAGCCCATAGTCACATGCATAAATATTGTTTTTGAGATCATGGTTTTTCCAGTTACTCTTTTTATTGAAATGCTAATTTATTGATTTATATTATTTATTTTTAATCCTCATACAAGGATATGTTTTTTTATTGACCTTTTAGAGAGAGAGGAAGGGAGAGGAAGAATGAGAGAAACATCAACCAATTGTCTTGTGGATGCACCCCAACTAGGGATCAAACCTGCAACCTGAGTATGTGCCCTGACTGGAAATCAAACCTGCCACTTTTTGGCGTATGGGACAATGCTCTAACCAACTGAGCCACACTGGCCAGTGTGAGTTACTCTTAATAAAGAAATAAGGTTTACTTTGACTTTAAATGTTGGGCATAATGAATGAGTATACCTAATATACCTTTAGGCCTTGCTCTGCATTTAGAAGATGTTTTAAACTAGCATATACAAACATCTAGCTTGCATTTCTGTATTGTCCTGATATTTTGAAAAGTGGGGGGGAATGAGTTATAACATTATCAGTTTTTGTTTATTTATTTGTTTGTTTTTATATAGCTTTAGGCCGCCTTTAAATTGTGCCTGCATACTTCTAATTTCCTGTGAACCAAAAAAGTAATGATAATCTTTTTATTATTGGCCATATAGTAGCCAACAGTTAATCAGCTTACCTGCTTTCTTCAAGGTGATAACAAAATAAATGAATCTATAGATGTGTGCTGCTTGATGCTTTTTAATAATACTTTACTGATCATAGGTGACAAGGCTTCACTTGCTAAAAAAACAATGAATTATTAATATGGGCTCTTGAGCTATAAGGTAAGCTCTGTGTACATATATTTGTGGGGGCACTGTGTGTTTGATCCCTGGTTTAAAAAGATAATAGTCAGAAAATCTGTTGTGTTTTTCTGAAAGTATGCAGGAATTCAATTATAGTCACATCTTATTAGATGAATATTCATTGAGTAGACAAGTTTTAGGAGTGAGGATAGAAAGAAAGGATACGCTCAAACAACTTTATGGTGATTTTAAAATAGAATCAGATTTGAAGTAGGTGCTATGGTCAAATACAGAAATTTGATAGTGAAGAACAAATGTCTTACACTTAAAGTGTAAAACTACTGATGCATTCAATGAGAAGCTATTTTTTACATGAGTGTTTTCCTTCTTCTTTCTGCTTTCCCCAAGGGCAGGTGAACCCTAGATGACCACTACTTAGAAAAATCCTATCAATTCATCCAAAGAAAAAGATGTCTAACTCACTACTTTTTCTTTCCCACAGATATTTGCAGTTAAAAAAATGCCCACAAGCAACAGGTGATCTTTGACACAAAAGAACAAATTTATTGATTAAAACTCCAGGAAAAAAAATGGAAGTAGAAACATTCCTGGAAAAGGTCATGGTTAGGGAAAGTGTTCTGTATATGCCCTCTTTCCTGTTTTAATAATGTATGGAAGTAAATTTTTCTAGATAGCCCCATAGATGCGAGACAGCTCTGTAGATGCTGATTTTACATACTATATAAATAAAAGGGTTTTATAGACATAAGAGTGCTTCATAACAAACTACCAGTCACCATACAAAAAAGATTATCGTATTGTATGTAAATTAATTAATATGAAAAAAATGCTTAAACCACTAATCATCAGAGAGATGCACATTAAAATGACAATGAGGTGCCACCTCATACCTTATACTTCACACCTGCCAGAATGTCTATCAACAGCAACAATCAACAAACAAATGCTGGAAAGATGTGAAGAAAAAGAAACCCTCATACACTGTTGGTGGGAATGCAGACTGGTACAATAACTATGGAAAACAGTGTGGAGTTTCCTCAAAATATTAAAAACGTAACTGCCAATTGACCCAGTGATCCCACTCCTAGGAACATATCCTAAGAAGCTTGAAATACCAATTAGAAAGAACATATGCATCCCTATGTTCATAGCAAAGTTATTTTCAATACGTAAGATCTGGAAACAGCCTAAGTGCCCATCAGTAGATGAGTGGATAGAAAGCTGTAGTACATTTACACAATAGCATAGTATATGGCTATATATATATATATATAAAAAAAAGGATCTCTTACCCTTTGTGACAGCATGGAGGGACCTGGAGAGCACTATGCTAAGTGAAATAAGCCAGTCAGAGATAAACAAATAACATATGATCTCACTTATATGTGGAATCTAATGAACAAAATAAACTGATAGAGCAGAGACCTGGAAGCATCCAATAGACTGAGGAATCTCAGAGGGGAGAGGTAGAAGTAGGAAGAGATTAACCAAAGAACTTATATGCATATATGAATACTGATGGACACAGGCAATAGGGGGTGAAGGTCTGGGAAGGGGGCAGGAGCAGGGAGGAGGGGTCAATGGGTGGGGAAAGGGGGACATCTGTAATACAACAACAAAAATAATTTTAAAAAATTAGTAAACAGAAACCTCATTTCAAATGAAGTAGGGGGGTGAGAAGGGGGTACTCTCAAGCCCTATGTTAATGACAAAGTACAACAGAGAAGTCTTCCTTTGTAATAGTCCTCCCAATTTCCTCTTTTCCTCTATAAAAAAGATTTCTCTCCTTGTTTTAGTGGACTTGCACATGGCCAGCCATGGTTGTATGTTCTGGATTGCAATACTTTGTTGTTTCCCTATAAACCCATTTTGCTAGAGAAATATCTGGCTGACTTTTTAAAAGTATATATTTTATTGATTTTTCACAGAGAGGAAGGGAGAGGAATAGAGAGCTAGAAATATCGATGAGAGAGAAACATCGATCAGCTGCCTCTTGGACACCCCCTATTGGGAATGTGCCCGCAACCAAGGTACATGCCCTTGACTGGAATCGAACCTGGGACCTTTTATTCAGCAGGCCAACGCTCTATCCGCTGAGCCAAATCAGTTAGGGCTGGCTTTTTTGTTTAAGGGCAACATATGTGGTGGCTCATGCATACAGATATCAAAAAAACAAAAACAAACACCCCCCTTCCCCATAACTCTGAGGCTGGTGAACAAACTGGTGAGGCACCCACAGAGCCCGTTAAGCTCACTGCTTTTCATCAATCCTGGATTTTGAGAGTTAAGTTTTCTCCTGGATCTGAGATTCCACTCTTTCTGCATTTTTAAGTTCTTGAGATTCTATTCAGGATATATAAAAAAGCTTCATCATTTTCTGGTAAGGGCCTTGTTTGTCTGTGTGTACTCATTTGGCATATGACCTATCTCCTTTGAGATCTGGCTGTTCCTCTGGAACTATGACACTGAGCCTTCGACCTGACTAACTCAGGATCAGACTGTTCCTTGGAACTGTGCTGTTCAGCCTTCAGCCTGAATCTTCTGGGATCAGACAGTTCCACTGCTAAAACTGCCTGAAATTTTGCCTTCAGGCTATTTGAGACTTTCCTCTAGAGGAAAAACAAAACTGAAAAATGGGATCTAAGTTATCGAAATATTTTCAGAGCACTCCACCCACAGTGACCGCTGGCAATATCATGTTTAAAAACCATGATCGCTGCTTCATGCACATCTCTAACTAAATGGACTGATTAAACTAAAAGGAATTTAGAATGCCAATGGTTATTATGGGAAACTTAAAATCTCCAAACTTCCTTTTCTTAAAACTAAACAACCATATCTCAAAAATTGCTAAAATTGCATTTAATGCCTATTTTGATAGGTATTTTGAGACTTCCAAACATACAAAGGAGTCAAAAATTACTTCTTTGCAAAATAAAATTTTAATATTTACTGAGGCAAACAAACAATTGAAGGACAAAATAATTCCCAAAGTCTCATGTCCCTCTGCCCCTGCTCTATCACGTTCCTCTCCCTCAACTCCTTTGTCTCATGTTCTACCTTTGGAACTTCCTCTTCCTCTGAATCAACCCACCACCTCCTCTTCTGAACTTATCAGTATCTATACCTTTAAAATTAAGCTACTAAAGATTAAAAGGAAAAACCCATAATTTGCTTTTTATTGAATTCATTGGTGATACATTTGTTAATAAAATTATATAGGTTTCAGGTGTACAATTCTATAATATATCATCTGTATATTGTAGTGTGTGTTTACCACCCAACGTCATGTATCTTTCTATCAGCATTTATCTTCCCAGTACCCTCTCCTGCCTCCCCCAATTCCCATTTTCCTCTGATAATGACCATACCACTATCTGTCTATGAGGTTTTTTGTGGATTTTATTTATTTATTTATTTTGCTTAATCTCTTCCCCTCTTTCACCCAGCACCCTTACCCCTTCTCCTCTGACAGCTATAAGTTTGTTTCTAATTTGTTTCTTAGATAATTTTGTTCATTATGTTCCATATATAGGTGAAATCATGTTATTAATCTTTCTCTGTATGACTTATTTCACTTAGCATAGTACTCCCCATGTCCATCTATGCTGTTACAAAGCTAAAATTCCCTTATTTTTTTATGGCTGAGTAGTGTCCCATTGTGTATTGTACCACAGCTTTTTTATCCACTCATCTACAGAGGGGACTTGGGCTACTTCCAAATCTTGGCTATTGTAAATAATGTTGCAGTGAACAGGGATGCATATATTCTTTTAAGTTAGTGTTTCGGATTTCTTCAGATAAATTCTCAGATATGGAACTGCTGGGTCAAAATGCAGTTTCATTTTTTTTTTAGGTAATTGTCAAAAAAATCAGCTGTATTTCTATACACCAAAAACGAACTATCAAAAAGGGAAGTTAATAATGCAATCCCATTTATAATTGCTTCAAAAATACCTAGAAATAAATTTAAACAAGGAGGTCAAAGATCTGTACACAGAAAATTATAAGAAACTGAAGAAAAAAACTGAAGACACAAATAAGTGGAAACATATACTGTGTTAATGGATAAGAAGAATTAACATCATTAAAATGCCCATATTACCCAAAGCAATCTAAAGATTCAACCCAGTTCCTATTAAACTAACCCCACATTTTTTATGGAACCATAAAAAAACCCCAAATACTTACAGCAGACTTGGGGAAAAAAGAACAAATTTGAAGGAATCATGCTACCTGATGTAAGGAGCTGGGGGTAAGAAGCACTTTAGGTTAGAAACAATAGACTGAAGTATAGAAGAGTGGAAAATTTTAAATTGTGTGACCCCGTTGGCAGCAGCTGCCAGCTATTTTTCTAGCTTACCCGCAAACCCACACATCCTGCTTCTTGGACCCAGAGCACCAGCCATATCCTGCCAGCTACCCCGAAGTAGAGATAGCTTTTGCAGATTAAAGATCAGCCAATAGCTTTTGCAAAATAGCTCCCCAGAACGAGGGGATAAAAGCAACTTGCAACTGATGTGCAGGGCTCTTGCTCGCTGCAGCATCAGCTGTGGCTTGAGCCCAGATTCGAATTCATGAATAAAGGCTGTTATTTGGATTCTAATTGGACTCTGTGGTTCTTCTGGGAATCTGCTCCATAACACCTGATATCAAAATATACTACTATGAGGCCATAGTAATCAATACAGTATGGTACTGGCATAAAAACAGGCATGTAGATAATTAGAACAGAATAGATAATCTAGATATAAAGTGGCACCTTTATGTTCAATAAAGGTGGCAAGAACATACAATGAGGTATTCTATTCAATAAGTGGTTTTGGGGAATATTGGACAGACACAAAAAAAAGTGAAACTAGCCGAAACCGGTTTGGCTCAGTGGATGGAGCATCGGCCTGCGGACTGAGGGGTCCCGGGTTCGATTCCGGTCAAGGGCATGTACCTGGGTTGCAGGCATATCCCCAGTGGGGGATGTGCAGGAGGCGGCTGGTCGATGTTTCTCTCTCATCGATGTTTCTGACTCTCTGTCTCTCTCCCTTCCTCTCTGTGAAAAATCAATTTAAAAAAAAAAAAAAAGTGAAACTAGACCACTTTTCTTACACCATACACAAGAATAGACTCAAAGTTGATTAAAGGCTTAAGTGTTAGACTTAAAACCATTAAAATCCTAGAAGAAAGCATAGGCAGTAAAATCTTGGACATTTCTTATAGCAACATTTTTTTCTGATATATCTTCTCAGGTAATGTAAACAAAAGAAAAAGATGTTACAGAATGACAAATACCATATGATTTCACTCATATGTGGAATCTACAGATGCAAAACAAACAAACAGAACAAAACAAAAATAGACTAAACTGACTAATTGATACAGAGACCAAACTGATAGTTTCCAGTGTGGAATGTGAGGTGGATGGGTGAAAAGGATTAAGAGGTAAAACAAATAAGCCATGGGGATGTAATATACACATAATACCACAGTTAAGATGCTCTGTAATATTGTAATAATTTCATACAGAGACAAATGGTTATTAGATTTATCATGGTGAGCATATTTTAAGTTATATAAATGCCAAATCACCATGTAAACACCTGAAACTAAATTGTATGTCAACCATACTTTAATTTTAAAAAAAGAAGCCAAGTAATGTACCCACAGTCACGCAGCTGGTGAATGTGGGAGCTGAGATGCAAACCCATGTATGTCCAATGTCTGTTTCCATACAATTAAGTAATATACTAAATGGTGTCCATTGACTTTTGAAAATGTGATACTTCATATTACTATAAAAAGCTAACATTTATGGAGTACATGCTATATTATGGTCACTATACTTCATGTTTAAATTACATTGTCTTATTTAATTCTGACAGTATCTGAATGATGTTGCTATTGTTTTAATGACCATTTTACAGATAAGAATACTGATATTCAGGCAGGTTAAATATTTCAAAGACTGGTAAATATGGAGTTAAATTTACTATTGGGTTTGTCAATTCCAGAGGCCTAACTATTAGCAATTGCATTATATATGCTATTTCATCATAAAGCATAACTTGGTATCCATAGATACTATGGTGAAATTATGAACAAAATTTTATTTTGGCCTATACATACTTACTTTTAATAACATATTGGTATTTGCCTCTCTGTGCATTTTTATGGCAAAATTGGCATTGGATACTAATTAAATCATTTTCAGTAATTGTTTCTTTATGGTAGTATACATTATTCATTCCAGCAAAAAAAAATAGATACTGATAATTGCTATGAAGACAAAAAAGCAGGGAAGATAAATGGTGTGCTGGACTAAAAGTGGGGTGATTACCACTTTAATGATAAAACAAGGTGACATTTGAGCCAAGTCATGAGGGATACAGGGTGTCAAGACATAAATATATCTATAGAGAAGAACATTCCTGGTAGAGGAAACAGCAAGTGCAAAAGTTATGAAGGAAGATGCTTAGATTGTTTGAGCAAAAACAGGTAAAACAAGGCCAATAAAAAGAAAGAGGGGATCAAAGTCATAATGATAGTTAAATTTTGCAGGGTGAAATAAAACACAGTATATAGCATATTCATTGAGGCATTGATTGTTTACTTAATCTGAGTGAATGGAATGGTACTGCAAGATTTTGAGCAGAAGGCACATTGTCTGACTGAAGTTTTAAGAGAATCTGTAGTTATTATACATCGAATAAACTGCTGAGAAATGAGTGAATGAAGGGAGCCCAGTTAAAAGGCTATTGCAGAAATTCAGGAGAGATATGATGATAGGATGAGAGTGATATGTCATAATGGAGCTGATGAGAACAATTCAGAGATTAGTTTTACTTTGAAGGCAAACTTGACGAGATTTGGTGGCAGATTTGAAAAACTTATTCATCAGGATTAGTAACACTAATTTATGTCAGCATCCATAACATAAAAATTAATGATTATAGAAAATTTTTCTTCATTTTAAACAATTATAGCTGAATCACTATCTTATTTCATTGGAATTTGAAACAAAACATACTTAACACCTCAATATCCTTTCAGGAAGGTTTATATTTATTATGTCATGACATATATAGTGACTTCAAAGGTCAATATAATATAACCAATTTTCCCAAAGATGAGATTATTCTTCTTCACTTCAAATGGCATTAAAAATCCTAATTTAAAATGTACATAAAAATCCTTTATTACTATGTGTGTTGTATTTATACTCACATAATGTACTTCTCTTCAGAGAAAAATAAAATCTTATAAGACATGACAGTTTTAGTATTATAAAGTAGTTCTATGTGAAAAATATTCCGTCTTATCTGAATAATAAATTTGGAAACAGTTACATTCTCAAAAATTTACAAGTTTAATGCCATTATTATACTGTGATGAAAGCATTGAGAAAAGGGCTTGAATTAATTGAAATGAGACTGCAACACAGTGACTAACTCATGCAAGGTATTTAATAATGCTAAATAAATGTATTTACTCATTAACAACATTGTATTGTTCTCATTAAATATTTATTTTAAATTTTGCATCTTGTTTTATAATAGACACTACTGTTTTATGAGTTTATTAATATTTTTAAAAGTTATTAACTGAGATTTCTAGTCAAGATGACTTGAAGTGCTTACAATTTTATACACTCTTTCTAGTCTATATTAGTTACCTAATGTGGCACAAAAATGTTATCACAAACTTAATAGTTTTTTTTAACTTCTTTTTAATTTTTAAAAACATTTAAATAACATATTACATTCAATATGATTTTGTATTATGTTAAGGTGTGGTTAGACAATCATGTACTTTACAAAATGTTTCCCCTGGTATTTGTTTTATTTATTTATTTATTTATTTATTTATTTATTTATTTATTTATTGCTAATCCTCACCTGAGGGTATTTTTTCCATTGCTTTTCAAACAGAGTGTAAGGGAAGGAGGGGGGAAAGACGAGAGAGAGAAAAAGAGAGAGAGAGAGAGAGATAAGAGACATACTGATTGGTTTCTCTCACAAGCACCCCTACCAGGGGTAGGGAGTGAACCACAGCCACCTACGTGCCCTTGACTGGGAATCGAACCCACAACCCTTGGGTACTTGGACCAATGCTCTAACCACCAAGCAATACCGGCCAGGGCTCCCTGGTATTTCAAGTACCCAAATTTCACCATACATATTTATTACAATACTAGAGGCCCAGCTCACAATTAAATCGTGTGTGGTTATGGTCCCTAGGCCTAGCTGCAATCAGGGCAATGTCCGCAGCTCGGCGTCGCTCCTCCACCTCCGTGGCCCCTGCCCTGTGAACCTCCAGGTTCACAGCCCCTGCCCTGCGAGGCTCCTCCGCCTTAACTGCCACCACCAGGAGGCTCCTCAGCCTCAATCACCGCCAGCGCGATGCTCCTCCACCTCAGTCACCCTGTGAAACTCCATGCTCACAGCCCCCACCCCGTGAGGCTCCTCAGCCTCTGTGGCCCCACCCCGCCATGCCATGATAGCCTGAGTGGTCCTTTGGTCATTTGGGCCCAAAGCTCCCTCCACAGGTGGCCAGGGGCTCACAGCTCCCACTCCCTCAGCTCCCTAACCTGGTGTTCGGTTGTGCATCTGGTCATTTAGGTTGTGACGGATCCTGGCTCTTTATATATTAAGATTATATACAACTAGAGGCCCGGTGCATGGATTTGTGCACCAATGGGGTCCCTTGGCCTGGCCTTTGGGGATTGGGCAGAAACTGACTCTCCAACATCTGCAGTCCAGGATTGCGAGAGGACAGTTCTCGGGTGACGCATCCCGGAATCGGACTCCCTCCTCTCTGGTTCTGGGTGTGTCACTCGAGAACTGCAGCTGCCAAGTCACAGCAGCTCTGCAGCTCCTGCATTGAGTGTCTGCCCCCTGGTGGTCACTGCATGTCATAGCTACCGGATGGTCAGATGGTCAGCCGGTTGTCCAGTTGCTTATATATATAGATGTTTCCTATGCTGTAGTTTGCATTCCCTTGACTATTTTGTAACTACTAACCTGTACTTCTCAATCCTTTCATCTGTTTCACTCAGGTCCCTAACCCCCCTTGGCAACCATCAGTCTGTACTCTGTAAGTCTGTTTCTGTTTTGTTTGTTCATTTATATTGTTTTTTAGACTTCACATGAAAGTTAAATCATATGGCATTTGTCTTTCCCAGACTGACTTATTTCACTTAACATAATTCCTTCTAGGTCCACCCATGCTGTTGCAAATGTTATGATTTTGTTCTTTTTATGGCCAAGTTATATTCCACACCACTTTTGTATCTACTCATCTATTGATGTTTGCTTGGGTTGGTTCTATAGCTTGGCTATTGTAAACAATGCTGCAATGAATATAGGGATGCAATTTCATTTAAATTAGTATTTTGGATTTCTTTGGATATACACCTAGAAGTGGAATTGCTGTGTCATAACACAGTTCCATTTTTAATTTTTTGAGAAATGTCTATACTGTTTTTCATTGTGGTTGCACCAATCTGCATTCCTACCAACAGTGCACAAGTGTTCCTTTTCCTCAACATCATCTCCAGCACTTGGTGTTGGTTGTTTTATTGATGACATATTCTGGCAGATGTGAGGTGATATTTCACTGTGGTTTTAATATGTATTTCTCTGATGGTTAGTGATGTTGAACATCTTTTCCTATGTCTATTGGCCATCTTTGGAGAACTCTTTCCATAGGTCCTTTGCACATTTTTAATTAGATTGTGTGTGTTTTTTGTGTGTGTTGGGATTGAGTTGCATAAGTTCTTTATAAATTTAAAATATCAAACGCTTATCAGATGTATCATTAGCAAATATGTTATCCCATTCAGTGGATTGTCTTTTCATTTTGTTGATTGTTTCTTTTGCTGAGCTAAAAATTTTTAGTTTGATGTAGCTCCATTCCTTTTTTCTTTTTTCCTTTGTTTCCCTTGCCTGAGGAGATATATCAGAAATATATTACAAAGGTAAAGGTCTGAGATTTTATTGCCTGTGTTTTCTTCTATGATTTTTATGATTTCTAGCCTTATATTTAAGTATTTAATCCATTTTAAGTTTATTCTTGTATATAGTGTTGTAAGGTGGTCTAGTCTCATTTTTTTCCATGTAACTGTCCAATTTCCCCAACATTTATTGAATGTACTGTATTTATACTGTTGGATGGTCTTCTCTCCTTTGTCAAATATTAATTGATCATAGAGGCTCAGGTTTATTTCTGAACTCTATCCCATTAATCTAGATGTCTGATTTTATGACAGTACCATGATGTTTTGATAACTATGGCCTTGTACTATACTTTAATATCAGGGAGTATGATTTTTCCAACTTTATTCTTCTTTCCCAAGATGGCTCTGGCTATTCTAGATCTTTTGTGGTAACACACAAATTTTTGGATGATTTTTTTTTCTAGTTCTGTGAAATAGGTTATTTGTATTTTGATAGGAATTGAATTGAATCTTTAGGTTGCTTTATGCATTATCAACATTTTAAGAATGTTAATTCTTCCTATCCATGAATGCAATATATTATTTCATTTATTTATATCTTCTTAAATTTCTTTCTTCATTGTCTTATAAATTTCTGAGTATAGTTCTTTTACCTCCTTGGTTAAATTTGTAAATTTTAAATGAAATTTTAAATAGCATTGTTTATTTAGTTTCTTTTCATGTTAGTTTATTATCGTTGCATAAAAATGTAACCATTTCTGGATACTTATATTTTTATTCTGCTACTTTATTGAATTTATTTATCCATTCTAGTCATGTTTGTTTGTTTGTTTTTTCATGGAGTCTTTAAGGTTCTCTATATAGAATACTGTGTCATCTGAAAATGACAGTTTTACTTCCTCCTTTCCAATTTGGATTGTTTCTTCTTGTCTGATCACTGCGGCTAGGATTTCTAGTACAATGTTAAATAACACTGGTGAAAGCAGACATCCCTGTCTTGTTCCTGATCTTAAGAAAAAACACTTTTAATTTTTCCCGTTGAGTGCATTGTTAGCTGTGGCTTTCAAATATATGGCCTTTATTATGTTGATATATATTCCCTCTATTCCCAATTTGCTGAGAATTATTATCCTAAATAGGTGTTAGATTTTGTCAAACACTTTTTTTGCTTCTATTGATATGATCATATGATTTATATCCTTCATCCTTTCATGTTATTTATGTGGTGTATCACATTTATTGATTTGTGTATATTATACCAACTTGGCATCATAGGAATATTTTTATTTTATATTTTATTGATTTTAGAGAGAGGAAGGGATAGAGGGGTAAGATGTGAGACAGAAACATCTCATTGTGTATATTTTTTATGTATTCCTAAATTTGGTTTGCTAATATTTTTTTGAAGATTTTTGCATCTATGTTCATCAGGGATATTGGCTTATACTTTCTTTGTAGTGACTTTATCTGGTTTTGGAATTAAGGTAATTCTGGCCTAACAAAATAAGCTTGATTGCCATTCCTCCTTGTGAATTTTTTGGAATTGTATGAGATGTATAGGTGTTACTTCTTTAAAGTTTGGTACAATGAACCTCTGAAGCCATCCAGTTCAGGACTTTTGTCTGTTGAAAATTTTTGGAATACTGCTTCAATTTGATTAGTTGTAATCAGTCTGTTCAGATTTTCTGTTTCTTATTTATTCAGTTTTGGGAGATGGTATGTTTCTAGGAATTTATCCATTTCATTCAGATTGTCCAATTTTTTGGCATGTAGTTGTTTATAATATTCTATTATAATCCTTTCTATTTCTGTGGTATCAATAGTTACTTCTTCATTTCTTATTTTATTTTTAATATTTTTTTATTGTTGAAAGTATTACATATGTCCCCTTTTACCTTTTATCTCCCATTGACCCCCTCCAGCCCACCCTTACCCCTGCCCCAGGCCTTCAGCACCTTATTGTCTGTGTCCAAGGGCCATGTTATTATGCATACAAGGTCTTTGGTTGATTACCACCCACCCACCCACCCTCCCCCCCCCTTCCCTCTGAGATTTCACACTCGTTCCATGCTTCCATGATTCTGGATCCACTCTGTTCATCAGTTTATTGTGTTACTTAGATTTCATATATGAGTGTGATTATGTGATACTTGTCTTTCTCTGACTGACTTACTTCACTTAGCATGATACTCTCCAAGTCCCTCCATGCTGTCTCAAATGGTAAGGTAGTCTTCTTTTTTACTGCTGAATAGTATTCCATGGTATAAATGTACCACAACTTTTTTATCCACTGGTCTACTGATGGACACGTGGTCTGTTTCCAGATCTTAGCTATTGTAAATTGTGATGCTGTGAACATAGGGGTGAATACATTATTTTTGATTGGTGTTTCAGGTTTCTTAGGATATATTTCTAGAAGTGGGGTCACTGGGTCAAATGGCAGTTCCATATTTAATTGTTTTAGTAAACTCCATACTGTTTTCTATAATCGTTGCACCAGCCTGCATTCCCACCAGCAGTATACTAGGGTTCCCTTTTCTCCACATCCTCGTCAGCGCTTGTCGGTTGATTTGTTGACAGTTGCCAATCTGAGAGATGTGAGCTGATATCTTACTGTCCGGAACTTAGGGTTTTTTTTGTTTGTTTGTTTTTTCTTACCAGAAAGTAAATATATGACATGATAGATGTGTTAATTAATTCAATGGAGGAAATCCTTTATTAATGTGTATGTATATCAAGTGATCATAAGCACTTTAAATATGTTTCTATTTTGTCAATTATACTTCACTAAGTTAAAACAATAAAGTATTTGTTATAACTGTATTATATACAGACCTGACATATTTTAAAAAGAAACAAATCAAACTTGCAGAGATGAAAAACATGGCTGCAATGAAAAATATACTGTAAATTATTAATAACAAATTTAATTATAAAAGAGTCATGATCTTGAAGAGATAGCAATAAATATTATATAAAATAAAAAAATCAAAAGTATAAAGAACAGAAAATGAACTTTAGGAAAATTTCAAGTGGCTTAATCTGTATGTTGTTGAAGTTTTTAAAGAACAGGAAGAAGTTAAAGAAAAAAAAGTATTTGAAAAATAACCTGCCAAATTTGAGGTAAACTATAAAGCTACTGATGCAAAAAGTTCAAAATCAACAATAAAAATAAACATGAGGAAAATTATAACAAGTTTACATGCATTACTAATGCCTTGCTTAACTATAATTTTCATCTTAAAATAAGAACTTAAAATAGGAAATGTTTATTATCTTAAATTTCTTTGAATTATGATGCAATGTGCAGTTTACTTAGTAATTCTGACTCATGGTTTTCACAGTCTTGCAATCAAGGTGTCATCAGACCTGCAGTAATATCACAGTTTGAATGGAGATGGGTCCTTTCAAAAGTTCATTCACACAGATATTGAAGGACTCAGGTCATTTCTGATTGCTGGCCTGAAGCATCAGCTCATTTTTATACATGATTCTCTATAGCAGTGGTTCTCAACCTTCCTAATGCCATGACCCTTTAATACAGTTCCTCATGTTGTGGTGACCCCTAAACATAAAATTATTTTTGTTGCTACTTCATAACTGTAATTTTGCTACTGTTATGAATCATAATGTAAATATCTGATATTTAGGATGTATTTTCATTGTTACAAATTGAACATAATTAAAGCTTAGTGATTAATCACAAAACAATATGTAATTATATATGTGTTTTCCAATGGTCTTAGGCAACCCCTGTGAAAGGGTCGTTTGACCCCCAAAGGGGTCGCGACTCACAGGTTGAGAACCGCTGCTCTATAGGGACACTCATGACATGGCAACTTTCTTCCCCCAGAGCAAATGAGTGAGTCAGCAAGTCAGAGAAGCACCAAAAGCAAGAGTCAGTCGTTATGTAACCTCGTTTAAAGAGCAACATTTTATCAGTGTTGTCATATTCAGTTTGTTAAAAGTGAGTCACTAGATCTAGTTTACAATCTAGCAGAGAGAGTTGCACAAGAACATGAATATCATCAATAGAAACCACTGGGAGCTATTTCTAGAGGCTGCATACCAGATGAGGCATGAGTACAGGGAGGCTTAATCAAACTGTTAAAATATCAGTGCTAAAGTAAAAACCTTAAAGGCAGTAAGAGAAAAATACCATATTGCATACACAGGAAAAAAGATAAGAAGTGGTATAATATTAATGAAGGTTTAATATAAGAAATGCAATACATTTATTTCACTGTATTAAAAACCAAAACAGGGGATCCAAAAAGGCTGAGGAGTAGGTAGAAACTACAATCGCCTCCTCCCAGTGTCAAACCAAATTTGCAACTAAATTATAAAGATAGGTCAACCTGAATAACTAACTAAATATTAGCTGGACAAAAGTCTTTTGACAACCAAGGATCTACAGAAAAAGCCACAGAGACTGGTAGAAAAGGCAGAGACATGGAAAGGGCTCGCCCCACTTTCATTTGCAGCCTGTGAGAGTCCAAAGGGATATCTCAACTGCAAAGTTACCCCCTGAGGAGTGATATTTCTCAGAGTTCTCAACCTCATGTTCGGCTCCCCTACACAAAGCACCAGAGCTAAAAAGAAGAGCCAACATAATCTATATATGTAAAAGTCTAAGCAACCGAGCGACTGAACTACCAGACAACCAGCTGGTCACTATGATGCACATTGACCACCAGGGGGCAGACGTTCAATGCAAGAGCTGCACCCCAGTTGTCAGTGCACTCCCATAGTGGGAATGCCACTTAGCTGACTGATGTGCCAGATGCCGGACTCACAGCTGGTGAGCACAATTACAGCAGCGTGCTACTAAGCAGAGCAGTGGAGGCAACATGTCCATCGGGTCTGGGATGAGTGGGAGTGGCATGGTGCCCAGCCTGGACTCTGGCTCCTCATTGGCCGCCTGCTGCTTCGCGCACTACTACCTCCCTTGGGGGATGTTGGACTGCCGGTTTCAGCTAGATCCCTGCAGATTGGGCCAAAACTGGTAGTCTGACATCCCTCGAGGTTTGTGAGAGGGCACAGGCCAGGCTGAGGGACCCCACTGGTGCACAGATCCATGCACCGGGCCTCTAGTATGACTATAAAAACCAGCAGGGACTCTGTTTGCCAGGAAGAGACTGGAAACTCCTAGAAACCCAGGCTCCCTCTTTTTTAAAAAATATGTTTTTATTGATTTTAGAGAGAGATGTAGGAAGAGGGATAGAGAGATAGAAACATTGATGAGAGATGGACATTGATCGGCTGCCTCCTTGCACACCCCGTACTGGAGGATTGAGCACACAATAGGGCTGTGTGTCCTGTGACTGGGAATCAAACTGGTTACCTGGTTCATGGGTTGATGCTCAACCACTAGCCACACTGGTCGGGCCCAGGCACCCTCTTAAAGGGCCACCACACAAAATATTGTTCTGGGTCACACACCCATGACTCTGGTGGAAGGAAGGTGACTCAGAGAAAACTGGAGTCATACAGAGAAGATCTGGGTTATATGGACCTACAGAATGAACCAGAGGGTCAGACACAAAGATCCTTGTGCTGAGTCTCTATCCCACACTGCCCACAGATACCATCTTTCCTGGGTCAAGCACTACTCTCCATATAGCACCAGCCTGAGGGAGTGCACTTACCTCATCTTCTCAACTTCCAGTGACCCTGTCCTACCAAGTTCATGCCCCACAGACATGTCTTCTGGCTGCACCCATGGTATGCTTTGTTTTGAGAAACACTTAAGGAGATCTGGGCAGTCTCAGGGATTGTCAGAGACTTGGACAAAAACTCAGTTGTATGGCCCTGTAGTGAAGACCATTCCTCCCCTGATGGACTTCACTGGAACTATCCTCCAACAGAGAATTCATTAGCCCCATTCTCCTGAATCCTAATGGTCCCATCTTATAGAGTTCACATCCTCCAGAAAAGTCTGCTGGTGCACCTAGCCTGGACCCACATTGCAATCTTTCTTGGGAAACTCTTACAGACATTCAATCAGAGACTGAGTTTGTGGATCTGGAGTGGGGATCAATGCCCCCTGCAGCCTGACCAATGTTGTCCTCCAACAGGAGATCTACTATCCTCATTCTCCTGAATCCCAGTGGCCCTACCCTGCCAAGATTACACCTTGCAGAAAAGTCTACTGGCGGTACCTGACTCAGACCCTCAGTACATTCTGTCTTGGGCAACACTTGAGGACATTTGAGGCAAGCTAGGAATTGTTGAAGACGGGCAAAGATTGAGTTGTGTGGCTATAGAGAAGGAGACGTTTTTCCACTGGTGCATACCTGGCTGGTGTTATCCCTCAACCAAAGACCCACTATCATCATCTTTCAGATTCCAGTGGCCATACACTGTCAATCTGGTGACCTTCAGAAAAATCTGCTGGCTACATCTACCCTGGAACCAAGGTGTGCTCTTTTTTGGGGAGCACTTGAGGAGATGCAGGTGATCTGAGAGATTGTCGGAGGCTGGAGCAGAGTGTGGATGAATAAAAGGCTACATGAGAACCTAATAAACTTAGGGGAGGCTTGCATGGCAGTCTTGCAAACTCAAAGACCTAAAGTAACCACAAAGGATGGTCTGAAATTAAAACTTTAACTAAAAGCAGTTATGATGGGTAGTCATATCCTAGGCCGGTATTTTCTCTGACAAGGTCAATCTTTATCTTTTTTTAAAATATATTTTATTGATTTTTTACAGAGAGGAAGGGAGAGAGATAGAGAGTTAGAAACATCGATGAGAAAGAAACATCGATCAGCTGCCTCCTGCACATCTCCTACTGGGGATGTGCCTGCAACCCAGGTACATGCCCTTCACCAGTATCGAACCTGGGACCTTTCAGTCCGCAGGCCGACGCTCTATCCACTGAGCCAAACCAGTTTCGGCGGTCAATCTTTATCTTAACTGAGCCTCTTGTCTTTTTGGATCTATGATAACATAGATAACATATCCCTTGAAATGTCAAGGTAACTTGTAACTTCCCTTGTTTCCAGACCCCTCAGGGCACAACCAAATGCCCTGTGTGCCAGGAAAGATACCACAAATTTCTTCATTGTTATTGTTGTCATGTTAATTGTTGACTGTTAACTATCCTGTACTCACCTAAGTAAAAGAATTATGTGTCTATCATTTTACTTTGTATTCAACCCCAGAGGCTTCCCCCCTTTGCTTTCTCCAGCCTCTCTAATCTATCACCAATGGATTTCATGTTACCCACCTACATTTCCTCTTTTGATTGTAATGTATAAAAATAGGTGTAAAACTGCCATTCTCTGGAGAATTATTTCAATCCATTGAGATTCTGCTTCCCAGAAATTGTTGACAGTTTGGCTCAAATAAACTCACAAAAATTTTTTACAGGTTTGTATGTTTTTACATTAACAAGAGACTGAGTTGTATGGTTCCAGAGTATGGACCATTTCTGCCCCCACTGCTTGTCTGAACAGTATCTTCCTCCAAGAGGATATCCATTAACCCTGTCCTCCTGACTCCCAGTGCCCCTTCCCTGCCAACTTCATGCCTTGTGAAGACTACAAACTGCAATCAGCCTGGACCCACTCTACAGATTATTTTGGAAAGGCTCTTGAGAAAGCCCAACAGGTGCAAGTCTATCTCGGGGTGCCTTATGCCTTTTGCTGATCTGTTCGTTGGGTTCAGAGCTATTGGTGGCCTATCATGGTACACAACTTGGCTTCTCCCATGCACACCCAGGCCCAGAAGAGTCAGCCACACACAGGATTGCTTTACCAAGACAGGTAGCCCAAGGCTGGTTACAAGCAGTATCTGATATTGACCTGAAATAAAGTCTCTTCCAAGAGGCCCCAGAAAAAAACACAGTGGTAGCAAGCTTCAGACCACACCAGAGCACAACCCAATTGTCAACAAAAATGGAACACCCAAAGGAAGATCCCCTGAGGTACCAAACACTGTTGGAGCAATTTTGCTTTGTGGGGGAGGGGGTCAGTCCCAACACAGCAACTTGTAAAGTATAGTCGAGGTTGATCCTCATAATCAGCCAGCTTGAAGGTCAACCCCACACATGAACAGGCCAACAGCAATTAAGACTTAACTACAATAGAGAGGCTCACATAAACTACACAAGGAACATTCCTGGAGCACTCGGGTCAGGAGATCCAAGAGATTTTGCGACTAACCCCACAAGAAACCTACTATACAAAGCCAACACATGACGGACAAGCACAGCCCTACCTGGTTTAGCTCAGTGGATAGAGTGCCATCCTGTGGACTGAAGGGTCCTGGGCTTGATTCTTTTCAAGGGCATGTACCTTGGTTGCAGGCTTGATCCCTGGCCCTGGGTGGGGCACATGCATTAGGCAACCAATCAATGTGTGTCTCCCACATTGATTTTTCTCTCTTTCTGTTTCTCCCCCTCTCTTCCACTCTCTTTAAGACAATGGGGAAAAATATCCTTACATGAGGATTAACAACAACAACAACAAAGTTTGTATTAAAAAAAAAAACACAGAGATTGAAAGGCAGAGCAATTATAACTGATACACAGAAACAAATATAACAAGCAACTAAAATGGAGAAACAGATAAATATGAACCAAATGAAAGAAAAACAGAAAATCCCAGAAAAAGAACTGAATGTAATGGAGGCAATCACACTTGCCAGGTACAGAGTTCAAAAGAATGGTTATAAGGATATTCAAGGAATTTAGGAGAAGAATGAATGAATTCAGTAAGAACTTAAGCAAAGAAATCAGAAACATAAAAATGGAGATAGAAATCATAAAAATGAACCAGTCAAAAATGTAGAATACAATATCTGAAATGAAGAACACACTGGAAAAAATCAACAGCAGGCTGCATGAAATAGAGGATGGAATTATTGAAGTGCAAGATAGCAAAAAATACTCAACCAGAGCAACAAAAAGAAAAAAAGAAAAGAAAAAAAAATGTCTAAGGCAGTGGTCGGCAAACTGCGGCTCATGAGCCACATGCGGCTCTTTGGCCCCTTGAGTGTGGCTCTTCCACAAAATACCGACTTCTGCACATGGGCCATGAAGTTTCAATCGCACTGTACGTGCGCACCTGCATGTGGTATTTTGTGGAAGAGCCACACTCAAGGGGCCAAAGAGCCACATGTGGCTTGCGAGCCACAGTTTGCCAACCACTGGTCTAAGGGACCTCTGGGGCAACATGAAGGATAACAAAACCCACATCATAGGTGTTCCAGAAGAAGACAGAGAACAAGTGATTAAGAAACTATTTGAAGAAACAATGATTGAGAACTTACCTAACCTGTGAAGAAAAAAGACAGAAAAGTCCAGAAAGCACTTTCATATGTTTGTGTGTTTTTTAGGGTTTTCTCTTTTGTTATAATTGTTTTCTAGTTTCATATCATTGTCATTGGAGACAATTCTTGAAATGATTTCAATTTTCCCAAACAAGATGAATCCAAAGAGGCCCACACAAAGACACATTATAATTAAAATGGAAAATATTAAAGACAAAGAGAGTACCTTAAAAGCTTCAAGAGAAATAGTTAGTTACCTATAAGAGAACTCCTGTAAGACTTTCAGCTGATGTCTCAACAGCAACAATTCAGGCCAGAAGAGATTGGCACAAAATATACAAAGTGATTAAAAAAAGACAAGGATATACAACCAAGTCTACTCTACTACTCTACCCAGCAAGACTATCATTTAAAACTGAAGGAGAAATAAACAGCTTCCCAAACAAAAAAAAAGCTAAAGAAGTTTATCGTCAATGAATTAATGTTACAATAAATTTTAAAGGGACTTCTTTAAAAAGAAAAAAATGAGGGAAATACCTATTAAGATTAAAATGGCAATAAGTATGTATCTATCAATAAACATTTTAAATGAGTATCAATTAAATGCTCCAATCAAGACCCACTGTCTACAAGAGACCCACTTCACAACAAGATACATAAAATCTAAAAATAAAGGGATGAAAAAATATGTTTCATGCAAATAGAAACCAGAAAAAGCCAGACTAGCAATACTTATACTGGTATCAGACAAAATAGACTTTATAACAAAGGCTACAGCAAGAGACAAAGAAGATCATTACACAATAATAAATGGGTCAATCCAACAAGAGGAAATAACCCTTGTAAATATTTATGCCTCCAACATAGGAACACCTAAATATAAGACATTACACAATATGGATTTGATATTTTCAGAGCATTACACCTTACAAGCTCAGGATATACATTTTTTTTTCAAGTGCACATGGATCACTTTCCAGAATAAGCCACATGTTAGGCCATAAAACAAGCCTCAATAAATTTAAGAAAATTGAAATCATTTCAAGAATTTTCTCCAATGACAATGATATGAAACTATAAAACAATTATAACAAAAGAAAAAACCCTAAAAAACACACAAACATATGAAAGCTAAATAATACGTTTCTAAAAAAATAATGGATTAACAATGAGATAAAAAAGAAATCAAAAGATACCTTGAGACAAATGAAAATTAGAACACAAGCCAAAATCTATGGGACTCAGAGAAAGCAGTCCTAAAAGTGAAACATCATTACTGAATTGGCCTACCACAAGAACCAAGTAAAAACAAATAAACAATCTAACTTTACACTTAAAGGAAGTAGAAAAAGAAGCACAAAGCTCAAAGTGAGTAAAAGAAAGGAAATAATAATAATAATCAGAGCAGAACTAGGATAAGACTAAAAAATAAAACAAAGAAATAATGAAAATAAGAACAGGTTCTTTGAAAAGATAAGCAATACAATGTGACCTTGACTTATGAGTTTAATTTGTTCCATGATGGAGCTCGTAACTCAAATTACTCATATGTCAAATCAAAAAGTGAACGAGTGAGACACGTGATGCTGGGCTGATGTTGTGGCGTTCATTGTGACGTTCGCTGCGCCAACTAGCGGTGGGGTATCTGAAGGTGGCTCATAACCTGAATTTTAGCTTGCAACTCAAAGCAAAAAATCGGCCGAGAGACGGCTCGTATCTCGAAAAACTCGTTAGTTGGGATACTCCTAAGTCAAGACCCCACTGTACTGATAAACCTTTAACCAGACTCATCAACATAAAGTGCCGGGGTCCAACTCCAGCAGGTCCAGGGGTCCCCAAAGGTGTGGTCGGAGTAGGCGAAGAAGGAATGACACGGAGACAGCGTTCAGCTGATCAGCAGCCTTGCCAGGATCTCTAGCCACAATCTCCAGCCAAGTTCTGTGTCCATGTTCTCTTGCTAGGTTCTCCAGCCAGGTTCTCCAGGTTCTCCAGCCAGGTTCTGTAGCCATGTTCCCTCGCTAGGTTCTCCAGCCAGGTTCGGTCGCCAGGTTCTGTAGCCGGGTTCTTCAGCCAGGTTCTGTCTAGGTTCTCCAACCAAGTTCTGTAGCCAGGTTCTGACTAGGATCTTTTGCCATGTTCTCTCCAGCGAAATTCTTCTGTCTCTCGGTTCTGTGTAGGTTCTGTCTTCTAAGTTCTGTGTGGAGGTTCTTCATCTAAGTTTTGTCTCCTAAGTTCTGTGTTTTGTTGTCTTGTTACATCTGTATTTATACCAGTTGATTCAATCCTATCAATCTCTATTCCAAAGGTTAGGGCGTTTCTTATCTCCATTCCAGGGGTAAAGATTAGTAGCTTAAGCATGATTGTTCTTAGTTAAAGAGATTAATTACCCGCCTGGCACTTAGTGAAGGGGTTTTATTCCCTCCCTAACTTCAGGGGAAAATCTCTACCTGGGGAAACAACCTTTCTCGGAGAGGTGACCTTGGTTAAAACACATAGTGCCAAGAAGGTGAGCAAATATATTAAGAACAGTATGCCATATATACCAGGTCCCTTGAAACAGCAAGGATGGACCGGCTCCCGGCAATAAAGAAGAGAGAGGATCCAAATAAAATCAGAAATGAAACAGAAGTAACTACTGAGAACACAGAAATACAAAGGATTATAAGAAAATATTACAAACAACTATATGCCAACAAACTGGAAAATCTGAACAAAATGGATAAATTTATAGAAATATACAATCTCCAAAAACTGAATCAAGAAAAAACAGAAAATCTGAACAGACTGATTACAACTGATGAAATTGAAGTAGTAATTCAAAAACTTAGCCCTAATTGGTTGGGCTCACTGGATAAAGCGTCAGCCTGCGGACTGAAAGGTCCCTGGTTTGATTCCGGTCAAGGGCATGTACCTTGGTTGCGGGCACATCCCCAGTAGGGGGTGTGCAGGAGGCAGCTGATCGATGTTTCTTTCTCATTGATGTTTCTAACTATCTTTCTCCCTTCCTCTCTGTAAAAAATCAATAAAATATATTTTAAAAAATCTTTCAACAATAAAAGTCTGAACTGGATGACTACATAGTTAATGATACCAAATATTCAAAGAAAACCTAGCACATATGTTTTCAAACTATTCCAAGAAATTCGAGAGGAAGGATGACTCCCAATATCATTTTATTTGGTCAACATTATCTTACTTTTAAAATTAGGTAAAGATAGTACAAAGAAAAAATTATAGGCCAATAGCCCTGATGAATATAGATGCAAAAATTCTGAATAAAATGTTAGCAAAACAAATTCAGCAGTACATTATGAAAAAATCCTGGACAAAATGTTAGCAAAACAAATTCAGCAGTACATTAAAAAGATCATACACCATGATCAAGTGGGATTTATTCCTCGTATACAAAATTGGTACATTACCCACAAATCAATTAATGTGATACATCACATAAACAAAATCTGAGGGGTGACTGGCAGGGCAATCGATGGACCCCACTGGCACCCGCCTTGGCTGGCCTGGCACTGCTGCCTGTCGGGGCCTACAGACTGGGAGCACCTCCTGCATTGAGTGTCTTCCCCCAGATGGTCAGTGCATGTCATAACGACTGGTCATTCTGCTGTTTGGTCGATTTGCATATTACACTTTTATTATATAGGATTATATAAGATAAGCATAACCCATGGACATAAACAAGCCATGAAGACCTGGGCAGTGGTGTGGGGTGGAGGGGGGCAATGGAGGAAAATGGGGACATCTGTTATACTTTCAATAAAGATAATTTTTTAAAAGAAAAAAGAAAATTATACACACACACACACACACACACACACACACACACACACACACACACTGAGTGGCCAGAGTATTATGACTGCCTGATGTTTGTAAGCAAATTAGCTATACTTTCGCGCTGAAGTTGCTAGAGGGCCAGACCATTATAAATAGGGAAGCAGGTTGTTTACCACGACAGAAGTGAGTTTTTTCTGAACATATGGGTAAACAACGGGATTTAACAGCCTTTGAATGTGGGATATATTTGAACATGAGTGGCCACATTATTATGACCACCTGGCGTTTGTAGGCAAATTAGCTGTACACTGCATTGTATGGGATATGGAAGCTGAAGGCCTGTTGGAACACCTTTGCTCTCTGCAGTTACCAAGATAAAACGTCTCCAATTCGCACAGGAACACAAGGATTGGACAGTTGAGCATGGGAAAAAAGTCATGTGGTCCAATGAATCACATTTCCAGTTGCATCATGCAGATGGCAGAGTGAGAATTTGGTGAAAACAGCACGAAAGCATGTACCCCACATGCATGAGTACAACCCTTCAAGCTGGTGGGGGCAGTGTTATGGTTTGGGGCATGATTTCCTGGCATGATTTGGGTCCTTTAATTCATGTGGAACAACGTCTGAATAGCACAACATACCTAAGTATCATTGCTGAGCAAGTTCATCCTATCATGTTGATGGCTTATCCCAATGGAGATGGCTTCTTCCAACAAGACAATGTGCCATGCCATGGTGTTCGTATTGTGCAGGCGTGCTTTCAAGAACATGAGGGAGACTTTACCTTGCTTAGGTGGCCTCCACAATCACCAGATCTCAATCCAATTGAGCATTTGTGGGACAAAGTTAAAAGAGCCATCAGGCAGCTGGTTCCATAACCATCAAATCTCACAGAATTGGACAGTGCTATTCATCAGGCACGGTGTCAGATTCTTCGCATCACCTTTCAAAATCCCATGGAGTCAATGCCAAGAAGAATCTCCTCAGTATTGAAGGCAAAAGGTGGCCCAATGAAGTACTGATGGGTGGTTATAATAATCTGGCCACTCAGTGTATATATGTAATAGAATATTACTTAGACATAAAAATGAACAAAATCTTACTATTTGCAGAGTGAAAAGATGGCAACTGGTAAGAAGGTAGGGAAGGAGAGTGTGAGAGAGAGTGAGGGAGCAATAGCAGAGTGTGTGCTGCCACCCCGGACACTCTGGGGGCTGCCAGTGCAGGCACAGAGACCATGCCATCTTGAAAAAGAAACTGTCTGAGGCTAGGATTCTAGCCTCACTACCACCCAATCTGGTCTCAGATGCAAAACGGGACCCTACAGCCACTAGGGACAAAGACCTGTGACCACAGTTGCAGATCCACATACACCAAGAATCCAGACATCCAGGCTGCAGATTTCTGTGAGTCACAAAGCCCATTCCCCTTCCTACAGGCTCCCCATAGTTCCATAGGAACTGCTGGACCTGCCCCTTGCAATCAGGCCTCCTGCCCACATAGGGCGGCTCTAGCTCCGCTGCCTGAATTTGAGCTTGGGAGTGCAGACACTGGGAATTGGTTTCCCACAGAGCACAATTGCGTGACCAGACACCACACCCAGACTGGGCAGTTCTGGCTCCGTTGCCTGAATTTGAGCCTAGGAGCATGACACTAGGAATCTGTTTCCCACAGAGCAACTCTCATGACCAGACCCCATGCCTACACAGGGTGGAAGTGTCACCTGACTTTGATTCTGGGCAAGCACACATGACAGTCTGTTTTTCCACAGCACAGGAGTGGACCTCCTGCTGACATATGTCGGCTGTGCAACCTGGTCCCCCAAGCAGACCAGGGACATTGATTCTCTGCATGAGAGGCAGCACTGAGCACCAGTGACTTGACTCTGTTTCTCATCATGCACGCCTGGGACCCCTGATTCCCAGTACATGTGCACTAAGAGCCAGTGACTCCAATTTTGGGCACATGCTCACACAGAGACCCTGATTCTAAGCGTGAAGCCACACCAAGCAACAGAGACTCCAATACTCGATTCTTGGCACTGCTGGGGGACTCTGATTCCTGGCATGCGCTAAGGGACTCTGATTTTTGGCACACACCAGCGGGGTACCTTTTTCAGCATGGCGCAAGAGGGGGTTCCTGATACTATGTGTGTGCATGAAGCTGCACTGAGCACTGGTGACTCAGATCCTGGGCGTGGCTCCCACCAATCCATGGCAGCCACACATCTTGGTGTCAGAGCTTTTCAGTGACACTCTGGTGGCACGAAGCTCCCACTGCACACGGCCCAGCCCCCCCGCCACAACTGGGTGATTGAACCTTCTGGTGATAGTTAGAATGGGGAGACAACAAAACAATCCCCAGAGGAAAGAAAAAGAAATCACCAAGAAAGGAAATAAGTGAAATTGAGCATACAACATAACAGAAAAATAATTCAGAGTAATGGTTGTACAGTTCATACATCGGATGGACAAGAAAATCAACAACCTATGCAAAAATCAGGAAGAAATAAAAAGTGATATAGCTACAATCAAAAACACGATGGAAGGTTTCAACATAGACTAGAAGAAGCAGAGGACCGAATCAGTGAGTTAGAAGATAAGCCCAATCTGAACAGCAACTGGAGAAAAAAAAAATAAAAGCAGGAGAAGAGCATAAGGGAGCTTTGGGACAACACAATACAAAGTAACATACGTATAATAGGGCTTCCAGAAGGACAAGAAGAGCAGCAAGGATTAGAAAATCTATTTGAAGAAATAATTACTGAAAACTTCCCTGATTTGGGGAAGAAAAAAGTTACACAAGTACAGAGGGTCCTAAGCAAGATGAATCCCAAAAGACCCACACCAAGACATGTCATAATTACAATGGCAAATGTTAACAACAAAGAGAGAATCTTAAAGACTGCAAAAGAGACACAGAGAGTTAACTACAAGTGATCCCTCATCAGATTATCAAATTATTTCTCAACAAAAACATATCAAGCTAGAAGGGTATGGAAGGAAGTATACAAAGTGATTCAAAGCAAAGGACCGAGTCCAAGAATACTCTATCCAGCAAGACTATCAATCAAAATTGAAGGGGAAATCAGGAGCGTCGCAGACAAAAAAGGCTAAGGGAGTTTATGACTACCAAACCAGCAATGCAATGCAAGAAATGCTAAAGGGAATGCTGTAAAAAAAGAGAAAAGAAAAATAAAAAGTAAGAAAGAAAGAAAGAAAAAAGAAATAGAAAGGGAGGAAGGAACACAGGCATAAAATACAGAAATGGCTACAAACAAGTACCTATCAATAATAACATTAAACAAAAATGCATTAAATGCTCCAATTAAAAGACATTGAGTGAATGGATAAGAAAACATGACCCATATATATGCTGTCTACAAGAGACCCACCTCAGAACAAGGAACTCACACAGACTGAAAGTGAAGGGATAGAAAAACATCTACCAGGGAAATGGAAATGAAAAATAAAGCTGGGGTAGCAATACTTATACCTGACAAAATAGACCTCAAAGTAAAGACCATAACAAGAAAAAAAAAAGGCGACTTCAAATTCTAAGAGGATCAATACAACAAGAGCATATCACTCTGGTAAACGTTTATGCACCCAATGCAGGAGCACCTAAATACATAAAAACAAAACCTGGAAGCTATCAGGAGAGACATTGACAGCAACACAATCATAGTAGGAGATATTAATACCCCACTGGATAAATCCTCTAGACAAAAAATTAGCAAAGGAACATCCATCGTAAATGACTCACTAGATCAGATGGACTTAATCAACATCTTTAGAACATTCCACCCCAAAACTACAGAATATACATTCTTCTCAAGCGCACCTGGGGAATTTTCAAAGATACACCACATATTGGGACCTGGACAAAGTTTCTCCAAATTCAAGAATACTGAAATCATATCAAGCATCTTCTCATATCACAAAGGCATAAAATTAGAAGTCAACTGCAGAAAAAACAATCACAAAAGTTCAAAGACTTGGAGGCTGAATAACATACTATTAAACAATGAGTGGGTTACCAAAGAGATCAAAGATGAAATAAAAAAAAAATCCTGGAAACAAACTACAATGAAAACACAACAATCCAAAAATCCGTACATAGTGAAAGCAATCTTGAGAGGGAAGTTCATAGCTATACAGGCCTACCATCAAAAAACAACAAAGAAACAAACAAACAAACAAAAACACAAAAAAACAAAAACTGGTAATAAACAATCTAACTCTTCAAGTTGAACTCTTAGAAAGAGATCAACAAGAAAAGCCTAGTGTGAACAGAAGGAAGGAAATAATAAAGATCATAGCAGAAATAAATAACATAGAGACCAAAAAATAATACAAAAGATCAATGAAACCAAGAGATGGTTGTTTGAAAGGATAAGGAAGATTGATGAATCTCTAGCCAGGCTCACCAAGAAGCAAAGAGAGAGGACCCATATAAACAAAATTAGAAATAAAAGAGGTGCAATAACAACAAACCACACAGAAATATAAAGGATTGTAAAGAATACTGTGTAAAACTCTATTCCAACAAACTGGTCAACCTAGAAGAAAAGGACATATTCCTAGAAAAATGGGACTTTCCAAAACTCATTCAGGAACAATAAAAAATCAGAAAAGTCTGATAAATATGGAGGTAATTGAAGCAGTCTTCTTCAAAAAAAGCTTCCAGCAAGCAAAAGCCCTGGGCCAGATGCCTTCACAGGGGAGTTTTATCAAACATTCAAAGTAGAAGTAAAACCTACCATTCTCAGACTATTTAAACATTTCAAGAGGAAAGCACACCTCCAATCTCTTCCTATGAAGCCAGCATTACCCTAATCCTGTGGTCGGCAAACTGGGGCTCACGAGCCACATGCGGCTCTTTGGCCCCTTGAGTGTGGCTCTTCCTAAGCCTTAGGAGTACCCTAATTAAGTTAATAACAATGTACCTACCTATATAGTTTAAGTTTAAAAAATTTGGTTCTCAAAAGAAATTTCAATTGTTGTACCTTTGATATTTGGCTCTGTTGACTAATGAGTTTGCCAACCAAATCCCAAAACCAGATAAAGACAATACAAAGAAAGATAATTACAGGCCAATACCCCTGGTGTATGCAGATGCCAAAATCCTCAACATAACTCTAATAAATCTGATCCAGCTTTACATTAGGAAGATTATACACCATGACCAAGTGGGATTTATTCCAGGGATGCAAGGATGGTACAAAATCTACAAATCAATAAATGTGATACATCACATAAACAAACTGAGAGACATAAATCACATAATCATATCAATTGATGCAGAAAAAGCATTTGATAATATCCATCAACCTTTCTTGATAAAAACTCTCAGCAAGGTGGGAATAGAAGGATCATACCTCAACATAATAAAAGCCATCTATGACAAACTCACAGCAAACATCATACTCAATGGGCAAAAGCTAAAACCATTTCCCTTAAAAACAGGAACAAAACAAGGATGACCACTCTCAATATTCCTGTTAGACATAGTACTAGAAGTACTAGCCATTGTGATCAAGCAAGAAGAATAAATAAAAGGCATCCAAATTGGAAAAGAAGTAAAACTGTCCTTGTTCGCAGACGACATGAATTTGTACATAGAAAACCGCAAAGACTCCATCAAAAAACTACTAGACTTAATAAATGAATTTGGCAATGTAACGGGATACAAAATTAACACCCAGAAGTCTATGGCTTTCCTATACACCAATAATGAACTCACAGAAAGAAAAATTAAAAAAAAAAGCAACCCCATTTATCATTGCAACAAAAAATTAAGATACCTAGGAATAAACTTAACCAAGAAAACAAAGGACCTGTACTCAGAATATTTCAGGACACCACAAATAGAGATAGAGGAAGACATGAACAAATGGAAGAATATACCATGTTCATGGATTTGTACAATCTAAATCATTAAAATGTTCATACTACCCAAAACAATCTATAAATTCAATCCCCATTAAAATACAAACGGCATACTTCAAAGCCCTAGAACAAATTCTTCAAAAATTCATCTGGAATGATAAAGACCCTGAGTAGCTGAAGCAATCTTGAGAAAGAAGAAAAATGTGGGAGGTGTCACAATACCAGATATCAAGCTATACTATAAAGCCACTGTTCTCAAAATGGCCTGATACTGGCACAAGAATATACATATAGACCAGTGGAACAGAACAGAGAACCCAGAGCTCAACACAAGCCAGGATGCTCAATTAATATTTAACAAAGAAAGAAAGAGCATACAATAGAGACAAGACAGTCTCTTCAATAAATGGTCTTGGGATAACTGGACAGATACTTGCAAAAAAATGAAACTAGACCACCAACTTACACCATACACAAAAATAAACTCAAAATGGATAAAGGACTTAAACATAAGATGGGAAACCATAAAAGTCTTAAAAACCATAAAAATCTTTTGTGCCTAGAAGAAGCCATAGGCACCAAAATAGCAGACATTTGTCATAGCAATATCTTTACTGATACAGCTCTTAGGGCAATGGAAACTAAAGAGAAAACAAACAAATGGGACAACATCAAAATAAAAAGCTTTTGCACAGCAAAAGAAGCCATCAACAAAACAACAAGAAAGCCGAAAAAAAACCAAGATGGCGGCATAGGTAAACACCGGAGTTAGCTGCCTCAAACAACCACTTCAAAATACAACTAAAAGATACAACAGACATTGCCCAGAACCACAGGAAGACTGGCTGAGGGGAAATTCTTCAACTAGAAGGAAAGAGAACAGCATACGAGACTCAGAGGAGGCGCAGTGCGGAAAATATAAAGGTGTGGAGGTACGCGCTGAGCGGGCTGGTAGCTGAGGGCTCGGTTGGCGTTTTCAATCGGGAGGGAGTCGCAGACTCTGAGCTCCAGTTATGGGCGAGTCTCCTGGGACCCAGACTCAAACAGGAGAAACAAGACTGTCTGGCATTGGTCGGAACGCGAGGGCAGCTTTCTCTCTGAGGTTTGCAGTGGTTGCTGGGACTCTGAGAGGCAGAGCCCCCGGGACAGGACTGAGAGCAGCCATAACTGCTCCCTCCACCCACTCTGTTGAACCTGTATGACCCACCCGCCCCGCCCAAGCCCTGTGCAGAGTCATTTGCCAGATAGCCTCAGGCAAAGGCTAGATTAGCACCTCCCTAGAGGACAGAAGTTTTCCCACTGCAGACACAGCTGATTCTCACAGCCAGTTGGCCTGGAGGTCAAATCCCCCTAGTATTAACTACAACAATCAAGGCTTAACTACAACAAGATTGCACACAAAGGCCACTAGGGGGTGCACCAAGAAAGCATAAAAAATGTAGAGACAAAGAAACAGGACAAAACTGTCAATGGAGGATATTGAGTTCAGAACCACACTTTTAAGGTCTCTCAAGAACTGTCTAGAAGCTGCCGATAAAGTTATTGAGATCCTCGAGAAATCTAATGAGACCCTCGATGTTATGATAAAGAACCAACTAGAAATTAAGCATACATGGACTGAAATAACGAATATTATACAGACTCGCAACAGCAGACCAGAAGAGCGCAAGAATCAAGGCAAAGATTTGAAATGCGAAGAAGCAAAAAACATCCAACCAGAAAAGCAAAATGAAAAAAGAATCCAAAAATATGAAGATAGTGTAAGGAGCCTCTGGGACAGCTTCAAGCGTACCAACATCAGAATTATAGGGGTTCCAGAAGATGAGAGAGAGCAAGATATTGAAAACCTATTTGAAGAAATAATGACAGAAAACTTCCCCTACCTGGTCAAAGAAATAGACTTACAAGTCCAGGAAGCGTGGAGAACCCCAAACAAAAGGAATCCAAAGAGGACCACACCAAGACACATCATAATTAAAATACCAAAAGCAAAAGACAAAGAGAGAATCTTGACAGCAGCAAGAGAAAGAAACTCAGTTACCTACAACGGAATACCCATACGACTGTCAGCTGATTTCTCAACAGAAATTTTGCAGGCCAGAAGGGAGTGGCAAGAAATATTCAAAGTGATGAATGCCAAGAACCTACAACCAAGATTACTTTATTCAGCAAAGCTATCATTCAGAATTGAAGGTCAGATAAAGAGCTTCACAGATAAGGCAAAGCTAAAGGAGTTCATCACCACCAAACCAATATTATATGAAATGCTGAAAGGTATCCTTTAAGAAGAGGAAGAAGAAGAAAAAGGTAAAGATACTAATTATGAACAACAACTATGCATCTATTAACAAGTGAATCTAAGAATCAAGTGAATAAATAATCTGATGAACAGAATGAACTGGTGACTATAATAGAATCAGGGACATAGAAAGGGAATGGACTCACTATTCTTGGGGGGGAAAGGAGTGTGGGCGGTGCGGGAAGAGACTGGACAAAAATTGTGCACCTATGGATGAGGACAATGGGGGGGGTAAGGGCAGAGGGTAGGGTGGGAACTGGGTGGAGGGGAGCTATGGGGGGAAAAAGAGGAACAAATGTAATAATCTGAACAATAAAGATATCATAAAAACAAACGAACAAACAAACAAACAAACAAACAAAAAAAAACAAGAAAGCCCACTACATGGGAGAACATATTTGCCAATGTTATCTCCTATAAGGGTTTAATCTCCAACATTTACAGGGAACTCATACAACTTAATGAAAGGAAGATAAACAATCCAATCAAAAACTGGGGAAAGAACCTAAATAGACACTTTTCAAAAGAGGACTTTCAGAAAGCGAAGAGACATATGTAAACATGTTCAAAGTCACTAATCATCTGAGAGATGCAAATCAAAACAACAATGAGGTATCATCTCACACCTGTCAGAATGGCTATCATCAACAAATCAACAAAGCACAAGTGCTGGAGAGGATGAGGAGAAAAAGGAACCCTCCTTCACTGCTGGTGGGAATGCAGACTGGTGCAGCCACTGTGGACAACAGCATGGCGTTTCCTCAAAAAGTTAAAAATGGAACTTCCATTTGACCCAGTATTCCTACTTCCAGGACTATATTCCAAGAAAACAGAAACACTAATCAAAGTATATGCACCCCTATGTTCATAGCAGCACAATTTACAATAACTATACTTTGGAAACAGCCTGAATGCCCATCAGCAGATGAATGGATTAGAAAACTGTGGTACATCTACACATGGAATGCTATGCTGCTGTAAAAAAAGAAGGAACTCTTACCATTTGCAACAGCATGGATGGAACTGGAGAACATTATGCTAAATGAAATAAGCTAGTCAATGAAGGAAAATAACACATGATCTCACTCATTTATGGATAATAAAGAACAGTATAAACTGATGAACAAAAATAGATACGGAGGCAGAGAAGCATAGAACAGACTGTCAAACTACAGCGGGTACGCTGGGGCGGGTTGGTGGGTGGGGAGGTAAGGGATCAACTGAAGGACTTGTATACATGCATATAAGCATAACCAATGGATGGAAGACACTGGCGGGGGTGGGTGGGGGGTGGATGAGGGCACGTGCCGGGGTGGTAAGGGAGGCTGGGGAAAAATCAATGGGGAAAAAAGGGAGACACATGTACTACTATTTGTAATACTTTAAACAATAAAATAAAATTTAAGAAAATCTTACTATTTATAATAGCATGGACAGATCAAAAAGAATTATGCTAAGTGCAATAATTAGTTAGCTACAGGCAAATACCATATGATTTCACTTGTATGTGAAATCTAAGGTACATTATAATTGAACAAACAAAACAGAAATAGACTCACAGTTACTGAAAGCATACTGATGGTTGTCAGAGGGGCATAGGGTTGGGGTACTGAGTGAAAAAGGTGATCAGATTGAGAAGTATACATTAGTACTTATAAAATAGTAATGGGGATGTAAAGTACAGCATAGGAAATATAGTTGATAATATTGTAATAACTATATATGGTGCCAGTTGAGAACTGGAAATATCGGGGGGGGGCACTTTGTAAAGTATGTGATTGTCTAACCACTGTGCTGTACACCTAAACTATTACAAAATAATATTGAATGTCGAGAGTGACTGAAAAAATTATTTAAAAAAATGTATGAAAAGCCATTTGAATTGTTTACAATTACAAAACAAAACACAGCTCAATAGTAAAAATGTGAATACCTAGCATATATATATATATATATATATATATATATATATATATATATATATATTTTATTGACTTTTTTACAGAGAGGAAGGGAGAGGGATAGAGAGTTAGAAACATCGATGAGAGAGAAACATTGATCAGCTGCCTCCTGCAAACCCCGCACTGGGGATGTGCCCGCAACCAAGGTACATGCCCTTGACTGGAATCGAACCTGGGACCCTTCAGTCCGCAGGCCAATGCTCTATCCGCTGAGACAAACCAGTCAGGGCAAGAACATATATTTTTTAAAGAAACTATTGGCATTGCTCAGAGCTCTCCAGAGAAATAAACCAATAGAATAGATGTATATATTATGTGTAGATAGATAGATTTTTATTTTAACAAATTGGCTCACATAAAAAAAAAATACATTGGCTCACACAATTGTAGAGAGTGACCAATCCAAAATCTGCCAGGTAAGAGAGCAGGCTGGAAACCCAGGGAAGTGTGAATGCTGAGTTGAAGTTTAAAGGCAGTCTGTTGCAAAACTTTTCTCTCCCTTCTGGAAAGTCAACCTTCCTCTATTAATGCTTGAAGTGATTGAATGAGTAAGCTCCTTTACTCAGTCTACTGATATAGATGTTAATCTTATCTGAAAAATACTTTCACAGAAACTTCTAGAATAATGTTTGAACATTATCTGAGTATCATGACTTATTCAATTTGACATTTAAATTAACCATTGTAATATATAAGTTGACAATGAAAATATGCTCTACATTAGTAATAATCAATAAAAGGGCTCATTTAAATAACAGTGAAATACTAAAACACATACATTGCAATGACTAAAATTTGGGGAAGATGTGTGATTGTGAATAGGTAAAATTGTTTGGAAAATGGTGAAATTTTGTTTCCTATGTGCTAGAAATTCGACTTTAGGTATCTATCCAATTGAAATGTATATACCAAGAAGAATGTACAAAAATGTTCAAAACACTATTATCCTTTTTCAATTTTTTTCCTTTATTGATTAAAGTATTACATATGTGTCCTTATTCCCCATTGCCCTTCACCCCCTCATTCATGCCCTCACTCCCCTGGTGTCTGTGTCCAGTCCTTTGGTTGATCTCTCCCCCTTACCCCCATCCTCCCCTACCTTCCTTCAGAGGTTTGATGTTCTGATCCATGCTTCTCTGTCTCTGAATCTGTTTTTGTTCATCAGTTTATGTTGTTCATTATATTCCACATATGAGTGTGATCATGTGATATTTATCTTTCTCTGACTGGCTTATTTCGCTTAGCATAATGCTCTCTAGTTCCATCCATGCTGTTGCAAATAGCAAGAACTCCTTTTTATTGCAGCATCATATTCCATTGAAAACACTATTATCCTTAAGATGTCTAAACTAGAAATGACCAAAAGACCATCATCAATAGTAGGAATATACAAATTGTGGTATATTTCTAAATTAAATAATTTAATGATAGTTAATGTAATAGCATGCATAAATCTCAAAAACAGAATTTTAAACAAAAATTTCATCACAAAGAATATATAAGGAATCTAATGAGCAAACTGAACTAATAAGCAAAATAGAGACAGATTCATAGATAGAGAGCAGGTAGACAGCTTTGGGAGGGGTAGTTGGTAGAAAGAGGAGGGATTGAGCAAAACAAAAAAAAATAAAAGAAAGAACTCATGGGGACAGACCACAGTGTGGTGATTTGCAGGGGTAAGGGCTGTGGGAGGAGATGGAAGAGGATATAGGAGAGATAAATGGTGATGTAAATAAATTATATATACCTACACTAATAAAAGAGAAACATGCAAATTGGTGTCACTCAGCTACACCCACCAGCCAATGAGAGTGGCTATGCAAATTAACCCAACAAAGATGGCAGTTAATTTGTATACACAGGTGCGGAGCGAGAACTGAAGACTACTGAACATGGCAGCGGCCACTGAGCTGGAGAGAGCAGGAGGCTTGGGTTGCTCCTGGCAACGGAGGAAGCCAAGCTTACGGCTGGGCCTGGGCTCTACTCCAGGAGGGGCTGGGGGCCTGGGTCACCAGGGGTGACCCAGGTTTCCAGCTAGCCCTGGTCTCTGCTCAAGGAGCTGGAAAAAAAAAAGGGGCTGAGAGCAGCCAGAGTGGAGAAGCCAAACCTCGCTGCTGCGGCAAGACCAAAGGCCTGGGTTCTGGGTGCCGGAGGAAAACCGGTGCCGGCAGCCAGGGGAAGGAAGGCCTATTGCGTGAATCTTTGTGCAACGGGCCACTAGTACGTATGTGTGTATATATATACTAGAGGCCCAGTGCATGAAATTTATGCATGGGGCAGGGAGGGGTTCCTCAGCCCAGCCTACACTCTCTCCAATCTGGGACCCCTCGGCGGATGTCCGACTGCCAGTTTAGGCCCAGTCCTGCAGGGATCCCTCTCACAGTCCAGGACTGCTGGTTCCCAACCACTTGTCTGCCTGCCTGCCTGAATGCCCTTAACTGCTTCTGCCTGTCAGGCTGATCACCAACTAACCACTCCCCTGCCAGCCTGATTGATTCCTAACTGCTCCCCTGCTGGCCTGATCGCCCCCAACTGCCCATCCCTGCCAGTTCGGTCAACACCCACTGCCCTCCCCTTCCAGCCTAGTCACCCCTGATTGCCCTCACCTGCCGACCTGGTCTCCCTTAACTGCCCTCCCCTGCAGGCCTGATCGCCCTTAACTGCCCTCCCCTTCCAGCCCAGTCACCCCGATCGCCCGCCCTGCCGGCCATCTTGTGGCTTTTGGCGCCACCATTTTTGAGGGAGTGGCAGTCAATTAGCATATTCCCTCCTTATTAGCTGTGGGCACCACCATCTTTGCAATAGCATGAGGGTCAATTAACATATCCCCTCTTTATTAGATAGGATATACTAGAGGCCCAGTGCATGAAATTCATGCACTGGGGGTGGGTCTCTCAGCCTAGCCTGCCCCCTCTCACAATCTGGGAGCAGGCCTAAACCGCAGTCTGGTTTCCCTCTGCAGGCTGATCAGGGGAAGGTGCCACCCCCATCACCCTGCTGCTGTTGCCACTGACGGCCACCAAGGTGTTTTTCTGCAGGCTGATCAGGGGAAGGAGCCACCCACATGCCGCTAAGGTGTTTTTATCAACACTGACTTCAGTCCCTTCACCACGAAAAAATTACAACTTTCTTTAGGCATTTTCAAGATGTCTCTTTCATAAAATATGACATTTATTTTTCTCTCTCTCTCTTTTTTTTTTATCCTCACCTGAAGATATTTTTCCATTGACTTTTAGAGAATGTGGAAGAGGGAGGGAAAGACAGCAAGAAACATCAATGTGAGAGGGCCACTTTGATTGTTTGCTTCCTGCATGAGCCCTGACCTGAGCACTGGCCAGGGGCTAGCCTGCAACCTAGGTACATGCCCTTGATCAGAATTGAACCTGGACCCTGTGGTCCGTAGGCAAAGGCTCTATCCACTGAGCCAAACTGGCTAGGGCAGGATATGACATTTTTAGCCCTTCCAGCAGCGGACCTTCGTTTTTTTTTTCTCCAGGAGTGAGGTGGTAAAAACCTAGATCACCTTCTTGGATTTTTATTACTAAAGTTATCAAGAACACTGAGGGTGACGTACAGGGAGCTTAGCCAATGAACTGTAAGAAAAGGTATTTCCTCTACAGCTCACGTGTAGAGGTGGGCCTGCTGGGGTGCTGTCTCCTGGGGGCAGCAGCAGCCTGGGCACACATCCCCTGCCTCTCTGCTCCTGCTCCCAGGCCTGCTGGGTGCTCTCTCCCTCTGTGGGCTTGCTCTGCCTGCTCCCTGTGGACTTGCTCTTCACTGTGGCCCTGGCAGGCCCTGCTCTATCCTGTTCTCTGCGGGACTGCTCCACCATGCTCTCTGTGGACCTGATCATCGCTACAGCGACTGGCAGGCCCTGCTTCCTGTTCTCTGGGGGTCCTTCTCCACCCTGCTCTCTGTGGGCCTGCTCTGCCCTGCTCTCTTTGGACCTGTTCTTTGCTGCGGCACTGGCGGGCCCTTCTCTGTCCTGTTCTCTGTGGGCCTGCTCTGCCCTGCTCTCTGTGAACCTGCTCATTGCCTGCGCCATCCATGGCTTGCCTCACCATGCAGCAGTCCCCTCCCCCCCATCTGCATGCACAGCCTATTAAGAGGTAATATGCAAATTTGTTCAGTCGTGACTGTTAAGGCACCCCAGACAAATTTGCATATTGCATCTATATATATATATATAAAGATTGGGTTAAAAATAAATAAATAAAATAGAACAAAGGCAAAAAAAAAAAACATTTTCTGCATTATTGAATTCATTCATATAAATTTCAAGCAACAGGAAACCTGAAACTAAATTATTGTGCTTAGAAGTACATGCTTAGATTGCAAAACTCTAAGGAAACAACAACAAGGAAGTGATTACTATACAAGTAAGCAAATAGTTATCTTTGAGGGATGGAAGGAGTGGTGGTGACAAGGCAGGGATAAGGAGAGATTCTGTGGGGTTGCCAATGTTTTATTTTTTACCTGGTTGGTATTTTCACAGGTATCTTTTATTTGTAATGACATCAAATTGATCTCATCCAATTTTTCTTCAGTGAAATGCTCCCAACACTGAGCTATAATTTGCATGCACTGTTCCATTTATAGGCACTCTCCAGGATATTCAGGTGTCTTCAGTTTCTAAGAGAGTAAGTTATAGCCATAACTGTTCAGGCCAGCAGTAGTTGTCAAAATGTTTCTCATTGAAAAACATGTGTAAATCACCCCTTTCTTTCTCTAAGCACAGACTCCTCCTCATTGCTATATTAACCTATAAAAGAGACTTTGGCAACTGATACCCCTTATCCCTGCCTACTTCATGCTCTAATCGCTTACCAGAATGTGACAAAAGTCCGAGAAGCCCAAGGGTCCTCTCCTGGTAATTAGACAGCACTACTAGTATATGCCAGGTGTGTTACATTAATAGATACACAGAAAGATTCAAAAAGGCCATTTGAGAGTTAATCCTCATAGTCTAATTTTCTCAGTTCAACTTTCCTATAAATTCTCATCTCTTTTTCCTGAGTAGTCACCATATGTTCTATTTCCTTTTACTTATGTTGATATCTATTCGCAACAAGATGTTATAATTGATAGTTCTGTGAACTCACTTTCAACCATTTTTAGAAAATTTTAAAATTTGGAATGTGTACCACAAACTTTCATCTCTTGTTAGGTGACCTCATGTTCTTTTCATATTCCTTCTGTGAGCTTAAATAATATGGTTTTATTTCATTTTTAAAAATTTATTTTTATTGTTGAAAGTATGACAGATGTCTTCTTCCCCCCCCCCATTGACTCCCTCCACCCTGCTCCTGTCCCCTCCAAAGGCCTTCCCCACACTATTGTCTGTCCATGGGCTATGCAAATATGCATATAAATCCATTGTTTAATCTCTTACCCCCCTTCCCTCTTGATCTTTTTTGTTCATTAGTTTATATTGTTCATTAGATTCCTTATATAAGTAAGATCACATAATGCTTACTTATCCCTGACTGCTTATTTCACTTAGCATAATACTCTCCAGGTTCTTCCATGCTCTCTCAAAGAGTAATAATATATTTATTATCTTCCTCTTTCAGAGAGATCAAAGTACATCATAATGGAAAGTTCTGATAGTAATTTAGAGAATTAGTAAGTATATAGAGAAGCTAAAGCCTATACTATGTTTAAAAATGAAATAAAAAATCTGCAGCACTATTGACATGGTCAGAGAATGCCTAAATAGCAGTTGTTTTTGTAAATCTTTTGAAAGTGCTTTTAAGGGCTAGATGTCAGAAAAATATGAACCAAGTCTCCCCTTACTAGTTGAGTTGTACTGGGCATTTCTTTCAATGTCTCTGAATAAGAGTTTCCTTATTTATAATGTGAAGACAATAATACCTATAATTTTTGAAATGTTTTGAAGATTATTGGAAAACCATATAAAACATACCTAGCAGAGTATCTATTAGCATTAAGTAGATGCTCAATAAATATTTGCCTATATTCAATTAGAACTGTGAATTTGGACAAATTATATTGATTGAGGCCAAACTACATCTCTTGTTCAAAGGTGGGTGTCCACATTTGAAAATTCTTGTGAATTTAAGTTAACTTTAGTGTGTCATGTAAGATAGAAAAACATCTATAATAATAAAAGCATAATATGCTAATTACACCGAAGTCCTTTTGGATGACCTTCCAGGCGAAGATGGGGTTGCGAGGGAAGCCCAGGTCCCTGGTGCCTACCGGTGCCAGAGGGAAGCCTGGGTCCTGGGTGCCTACCAGCAGCTGGAGGGAAGCCCAGGTTCTGGGTGCTGGAGGGAAGCCTGGGTACCGGGTGCCAGAGGGAAGCTGATGCCAGCAGCCAGGGGAAGGAAGGCCTACTCTTGCATGAATTGCATGCGTCGGGCCTCTAGTTAAGAATATAAGCCAGTCAGAGAAAGATAAATATCACATGATCTCACTCATTCATGGAATATATTGAGCAACATAAACTGATAAGCAAAAATAGAACCAGAGTAAGAAGCATCGAACAGACTGTCCAACCTACGAGGGAAGATGGGGGTAAGGGGGAATGAGATGAAGCAAAGGACTTGTATGCATGCATATGAGCATAATCAATGGACACAGATGGGGGGGTGAAGGCATGTGCTGGGGGGTGGGAATGGTTGGGGAGAGGTCAAGGGGAGAAAAAGGAGACTTATTTACTAATATTTGTAATACTTTATACAATAAAATAAAATTTAAAATAAATAAATAAATAAAACATTAAAAAATAAGATGAATGCAAGATTTTATATTCAATTATTAACTCCTACAAATTCACTTTCATGTTTAATAATTTCAGATTAAAATAATTGTAGGTTAAAACTCTGATATTCTGTATTATAGTTATAAATGTTGGTTTTCAATTAATTAAAAAATATTATTAATCTTCTTTACATATAAATTAAGACATTATGTATCCTAGAGATTGGATTAGATTTACCATGTATTTTTTGTCCAGAAAAAAAGTGAAATAATTTCCTTTTTACTACAAAATTACCTGATTTCTTTGTGATTACTGGAAAATTATTTTAGATCAGGAAATTTTTTTTCTTGGACAGAGCTTTACCAGATGTTTCAGTGGAAATCTACAAAACAAGCAAACAACAAAAAACACATTAATGGTTAAACATTCCTTCATCTAATCATGCACTTCAGACCAGCAAATATTTATTTTGTGCCTCCTACATACCAGGTATTATACTAAGTTTAATGTATATGAAAATTATTTTATGAGATGAAACTGTGACAAGAAAGTTTAGGGCTTTGACTTGTGTTTTTGTAACACCAAAAGAGCAAGAAAATCAGGTACCTTTTGGTATGTGGGAGTAATAATTGGACTTTTGCTCGCCATTCCAAATCAGGTATCTAGTGATAGTGGTTGTGGTAGGGATAAGTATGAGAAGGAGTGTTCAGAATGCTACAATACTCTTGAGTATTTACATATGGAAGTGATTATTTGGTCAATAAATGGTTTGTTTTATTGACAAAACAACGAAATCAACAAACAAAACAAAAAAGTAAATGTGTGTTTTTCCCTTATTGAAATAATCTGAGTTTTGTGGGGTTTTTGTTTGTTTGTTTTTTGTATCACAAAAGTTCAGATAGACATAGGAGGTTTTGCTCTATTTTGGTTTTTAAGTAAGTATTTTTCCTATCTCACTTCTGTCTCACCTGATTTAAAGATAACACTAAACTGAAACAAAGGCCTATATTTTCTAAAGGCAATTGAAAGAATTTATTCAAAAAATGAAAAAGTTTACACTCTAATTTTATTTTAAGAGTTTCATAAGCTGGAGGGGAATGTTTTAAAAAGAAAGACAGACAGACCCTAGCTGGTATGGCTTGGTGGATAGAGCGTCGGCCTGTGGACTGAAAGGTCCCAGGTTTGGTTCCAGTCAAGGGCACATGCCCAATTTGCAGGCTCGATCCCCAGTGGGGGGCATCCAGGAGGCAGCTGTTCAGTGATTCTCTCTCATCATTGATGTTTCTATGTCTCTTTCCCTCTCCCTTCCTCTCTGAAATCAATAAAAATATATTTAAAAAAAAGAAAGACGGATACATAGTACTCAGTTCTCCTTTGATGAGTGTGATGAGGTACACTCATCTATTACCACTCTGTTTCTACCCAAAAACTTTGCCTAGGTACCAGTTTCTGGTCATCATAAACTTCCATTCAGAGCAACACAGTGTTTTCTGGGCCCAGGACTACCCTAGTATCCCTTTAAAATGATATTTAATTTTTGTAGTGTCCATAAATTTATACATTCTTTGCCATTTGTTTTCCATATACAGCACCATCTGCTCCTTAGATTCCCAAAGGTCTGTTTGATGTGTTTTACCTTCCATTCCAGAAAAGTACCAGTTGTGCTTCCAGGTCTCTGGAGTACCAGCAGGAACACACAATTTTTACCAGTAATGGCATAATGAGACACATCACACATGCTCCTAACAACTGAGACTCTTGCCTGCCATTCCAAAGCGATGTATGCTGCCAATGAGTCAAGCACCTGATATTTACAGATTCTATTCTCATCGTGACTGCTTCCCAGGGGTATTGTAGGGAAAAACAAACAAACAAACTAACTAAAAAACAAACAAACAAACAAACTCTGGCAGAGGTTTCATCATCTTTTCTTATTTATTTGAAAAGTTGTCATTTCTAGCCCTGGTTGATTTTGCTCAGTGGTTAAAGCATCGGCTTGCGGACTAAAGGGTCACATGTTTGATTCTGGTTAAGGGCATTTACCTCAGTTGCAAGCTGGTCAGGGCATGTGTGGAAGGCAACCAGTCAATGTGTGTCTCTCACATGGGTGTTTCCTCTGTCTCTCCTCATCCCTTCCATTCTCTCTAAAAATCAATGGAAAAAAGATGAGGATTAACAACAAAATGGTCATTTCTACATACCTTGTCTTGTGACAGACTAGTTCTGTAGATACCATTCTGTTTCTCAGAAAGGAATCTGGAACCATTTCAGTCAAACATTGTTAAGAACCCCAGGCAAATTGGAATAAGTAATGTTAGTAATACATGAAAAGAAGCTCCAAACTCTGTGAGCTATAATTATCCCTCTGGCATATGCTGGATTAGTCATTCATGTATTTTCAGTGTGTAATGCATGAATAGCAATGAAATTGAGGGAATAAAGGCAATATGGAAACCTCCTAATAGTAAAGAAGTATCTCTTAATCCAACACACCTCTGCAATCCTAAAGAAACATTTATAAATGTGGAAAGGTAATCAGTGTTAACGTCAATGAGGCATTGATTCATTTAATAAAAATAAGAAAGATAGAAAAAGCAAAAATGAGCCCTCTTTTTTTTTTTTACTAGACTTCAACCTTACTTATGCTAATTTATTTGGTCTGTATTGACCAGTTAGTTTTAGCAAGAACCCTGCTATTTCAGCTAAGCAAGAATTATCCACTCTTGATAGCTGATCATCCTATATATTTGATCACCTTGCCCTGCCTTTAGTAAGAATCCTAAGTCTAGGTTAGCAAGAATCCTCCTTCACTAGATAGCTCCGCTTAATAATTTCCCATCCATTTTCATCCCCCTACCACCACCACTTGTCTTGACACCTATAAGAATAGTCCTGAATAAAATCTTCCTTTACTCATAGTATTTTCAACAATGTAAAAAGAGAGCATGAAATAAATAACAAATGTATTTTCAATGTTTAGTTATCATATGACTTTGAAAACTGATTTTGTTTCCCCTTGTGCCTATTAAATGGATTGCTAAAACGTTATAACTTCTACTGTTTGTCCAGGATCTTTCAATGTGTGAAACTGGCATTTATTTACTGAGTTTCCTGTTTCTGAATAGGGATAAAACTAATGCAAATGTGATCCCTAAAAGAGCAAAGACTTCAAAGCCATTAATCTTCAGAAACAAAGTTTACATCTTTTTTAACTAGCATATAGTCTCCCTACCTCCTTTTCTTTTTTGAAAAAAAAAATCTGAATTTGTTTTTCCATATATCCAACCTATTCTGGTGGAGAGAATTGCTTTCCATCTAAGAAAATTCTACTTTGCATGATCCCTAATGGGAGAGCATATTGGTGAAACTGCATCAATTGAATGAATGTCTCCAAACTGTTTCAATTAAAGCCTTGTTTTAAATTCAAGAATATAGTGTAACATTAGGAAGAAAGTCATTGCATGTTTCTAAATAGAAACAAAAGCATTCATCTAAGACTGCTGACCTTGATTACAAATACTCATGAGAGAGATTAGATTGTGTGCAAATCACATATGGAGAACAGTTTCTGGAAATGACAATTACCTTCTTATAAAATGCATGTTGCCACTTTTACAAATATAATTTAATTAAACATTTGATATTGTAGATACACAATGAAGCATCAGATGGAAAGAGACAGCTTTCTCTAACCTGTTTATTAAGATACTGAACAAACATATGGGATAAAACAACATTCTGAGAAGGCAAATCTTTGCATACCTTAAGAAAAAAAAAAAAAGAATCTCACCAAGAAGCTTCTAACAGGCAAAAATCATCACACATAAATGTCTCTGGTTTATTTTTATTGTTGTTTGTTGTGGGGAAAAAAAAAAAAGTGTTCTATGGTAGGTAGTCAAACCCCATGCATATAACTTCTTTAGTAAAAGGCTTAACTTTGTCTTAAGCAAGGCCTTTTTATTGTTTCTGTTATATGTCTGAGGCATGACTACCCACCATGACCTGCCCAGTTAAGAATTTATGATCAGATCACCCTGTGAGATTTCTCTCCATAGAACCCCTTTTTAAATCTATACTGCTTAATTAAAATAGTACAAAATGTGCATAAAATGTGAATTTAGGTGTATCATATTGCCCAGTTTTCTTTATCCAGTGCAGTCTTTTTGAGAACTAAAGTTACTGGCCCTAACTCCAATTCTGGGTGAAATAGTAGTTTGTAAGTAACAATTTTAAAGAAAGAAAATAGCCTTATAGAGACCCTAAATGATCTTATTTGGGCTTGATTTTGCCCTAGATGGCTATCTTTATTGCCATGGGGGGGTCAATTCATTCCTTTAAAGGAACACCATGACAAGTTTAGTGTTTTCTTGTTTATTTCCCTTGCTTGTTATCTCTAATAAAGCTATTTGTTTTATTTAAGTTGTTTAATGGGATACTGAAGTATTTTGTTTACATTTACAGTTATAAACTGTGCCACCTTTATATATGCTGTTTTTTTTAAATAAAAAACACCTTTTTAATATTTCTTGAAAAGCTTAATTGACAAAGAGAGAACAGAGATATCCATAGTATGCTCTATAATTAAGCCATAATTTCATATACCATGGTGATGTTTATCAAATTCATATTTGTTAATAATTAGTACCATGGAAATACTAAATAAAAATAATAAAAGTAATCTTTTATATTGTCAGTGAAGCCAGAAATGTTGATTTTATAGATATTTTAGTCTTGCACACTATCTAAAAAAATGCAATCAATATCAGATACATCCCATTCCCTCATTACATTCAATCTGAAAAATAATTGTGATGAGGCAAAATGCTAAATATTTTTAAATCAATGTAAATGTATATTTCAAACACAAGGCAGAAACTTAATCATAATTTATAATCAAGTTTTGACTTCGGTAAATTGGTTGGTCTTTTTCAAAGGGTATATTCCTAAGTACTTTGAATAATTCGCTCATTATAAGTAAGGAAAAAAGTGTTGTCCATCTATTCACAGTTAGATTTATTGTAATTAAAACACATAACAAAATGTAGTTTGAGATAAAAAGAGCTTTCAAAATCAATTCAATGTGGAGAAATATAATCTAAATTTATAATTGTATCAGAAGTGGAACTTTCTAAGTTAATTATAGGATGGTGTGGGAGGGGTGAAGGGGGAATGAGAAAAAAATAGAATTTAATCAATGGGGAATAATTGTTGGATTAAGGGCAAAACCAAAACTTTCAGTGAGACTAGAATATCTGGGTAATTTTCTGATGGTCTTTTAATTAAGCCTTAAGTGATACCACATGCCCTTTAGTGTATTTTGAAAGCTATAATAAATAGAGAAAATTTAAAATATATCAGATAGCCCAGCTGGTGTTGCTCAGTGGTTGAGCATTTACTTATGAACCAAGTAGTCACAGTTCAATTCCTGGTCAGGGTACATGCCTAGGTTTCAGGCTCAATCCCCAGTGTGGGGCATGCAGGAGGCAGCCGATCAATGACTCTCATTGATGTTTCCATCCCCCCCCTCCTTTCCTCTTTGATATCAATAAAATTATGTTTAAAAAATATTTTACAAAGGAGGCAAGAACATACAATGGAGTAAAGATAGTCTCTTCAACAAAGGGTGCTTGGAAAACTGGACAGACACATGCAAAAAAATGAAAGTAGACCACCAATTTACACCATACACAATAATAAACTCAAGATGGATAAAAGACTTAAATGTAAGGCATGAAAGCATAAAAATCTTAGAGGAGAACATAGTCAGTAAAATATCAGATATCTCACGTAGTAATATGTTTATGGATACATCTCTTAGGGTAAAGGAAACTAAGGAGAAAATAACCAAATTATACTACATCAAAATAAAAAGCTTATGAACAGCAAAATAAACCACCGCCAAAATGAAAAGAGAACCCACTGTATGGGAGAACATATTTGCCAATGATACATCTAATGAGGGGTTAATATCCAAAATATATAAAGTACTCATACAACCTAATAAAAGGAAGACAAGCAATCCAATTGAAAAATGGGCAGAAGACCTGAATGGACATTTTTCCAAACAGAACATACAAATGACCAAGAGACATATGAAAAACTGCTCTAAGTCACTAATCATCAGAGAAATGCAAATTAAAACCACAATGAGATTTCACCTCACACCTGTCAGAATGGCTATTATCAACAAATCAACAAACAACAAGTTCTGGCAAGGTTGTGGAGAAAAGGGAACATTAATTCACTGCTGGTGGGAATGCAGACTGGTGCAGCCACTATGGTAAACAATATGGAGTTTCCTAAAAAAATTAAAAATGGAACTTCCATTTGACCCAGGGATCCCATTTCTGGGAATATATCCTAAGAACCCAAAACACCAATCAGAAAGAATATATGCACCCTTATGTTCATAGCAGCATTATTTGTAATAGCTAAGATTTGGAAACAGCCCAAGTACCCATCTGTAGATGAATGGATAAAACAAAGCTGTGGGACATTTATATTATAGAATACTATGTGGCTGTAAAAATGAGGGATCTACTCTTTGGGATAGCCAATCTGGGAAAGAAAAATATAACATGATATCACTTTTTTTTGTGGAATCTAATGAACAGAATGAATTGACAATAAATAAATAAATAAATAAATAAATAAATAAATAAATAATAAATAAGGCCTGAAGCATGGAGGCATGGAGCAGACTGACATACTTCAATGTGGGGTTGGAGGGACTGGAAGAGATAAACCAAAGAACTTATATAATTATAAGTTCTTTATAATTATAATTATAAGTGCATGGACATTGGCAATAAGGTAGTGAAGGCATGTGCAGGGGAGGGACTGGAAAGGAGAGGGTATAGGGGATAGAAAGGGGAGATATCTGTAATGCTATCAACAGTAAAACATATATTAAAATAGAAATATTATTTTTAAAAGCAATTCATTACAATAAATGAGTATATCTCCAAATAAATAAATAAAATAGAAATTTGTTTTGGGCTTTCTAAAATGACTGATTTGGTTTTCTTTTTGTTATATCAGATTTTAGGGGATTTGAAATTACCTATGTACTATGCCTTCATTTGTTATTGCCATTAATTTCAAAGTAAACCTTACACTTTAATGTAAATCAGAATTATCTGGGAGATTATTAAAAATAGAAATCTTTGGGCTATCTCAGAGATTCTAAATTCAGTAAATCTAAAAAATCTTCAAGTTTTACAAACATGCTTGGAGATTCAGATATAGACATTCTATTGATTGATGAAGGATGACTGAAAGTGTTTTAGAATAGAACTGAAATAACTCCTCTTATCCTAATACTTTTTAGCATGCCTAGAGAGAGATTTATTAGTCTTCTTACAAGCTTAGTAAATTTCTTCCCCAAATTTTGAATTGGGTGAACAGTATCTAATTTTGTTATTATGACTGGATTTTATAACTCTCAGATGATCAATTATAAGCTAGCTCATAAAATAATCAAGGAGCCCATGAAATGACTATTGGTCAAGGAATTGGTGTGATCATGATTATTTGGCCACTGACATGACTGATTATCTTATAAATTATCTAAATTGTATAATGTGGTTCTACTCTATGAAGCAGGTATCCTTTAGAATACTGGCTCTCGAACTTGAATACACTCTGGTATCTCCTGTTGTGTTAAAAAAAAGATTATATATATCCTATATAATAAAGAAGTAATATGCAAAATGATTGTCACACCCTCACACAAGATGGCCACCCCCATGTGGTCATAAGATGACCACCCCCATGTGGACACAAGATGGTCACCACAAGATGGCCAGCAGGGGAAGGCAGTTGTGGGTGACAGGGCCTGCAAGGGAGGGCAGTTGGGGGTGACTGGGCCTGCAGGGGAGGGAGGGAGGGCAGTTGTGGGGGAACAGACTTGCAGGGGAGGGAAGTTGGGGGCAATTGGCTGGCAGGGGAGGGAAGTTGGGGGTGATCGGGCAGTTAGGAATGACTAGGCCTGCAAGGGAGGGCAGTTGGGGGGACCAGGCCAGCAGGGGAGGGCAGTTGGGGGCGATCGGGCCAGCAGGGGAGCAGTTAGGCGTCAATTGGGCTGGCAGGGGAGTGGTTAGGGGGTGATCAGGCTGGTAGGCAGAAGCAGTTAGGGGTAATCAGGCAGGCAGGCAGGTGAACAGTTGTGCCTAAACCAGCAGTATGACATCCCCTGAGGGGTTCCAGATTGGAGACAGTTCAGTCTGGGCTGAGGGACACCCCCCACAGTGCATGAATTTCATGCATTGGGCCTCTAGTATATATTAAAACCTGAGTCCCAGAGATTTTTATTTGTTAAGGCTAGAACTAATATTGAGTTTTTAAAAGTTTTCTAGATGATGCTAATCAAGGCTGAGAACTACCCCTTTGCAAGACTGGAGAAATACAAATTCAGAGTTGGTACAACCTGGGCTGAGTATGCTTCCATGTAAGTAACTACAGTACTAAGCTTCAATTCAGTAGACTGAGTTAATGCATTGCCACTTGTTCATTTCTCTGAGTTTTTATTTCCAAAAGTTATAACTGCAAAAAGCATTGAATCTATGCTTTAGAATATAAGTTCATTGAAGCTGAAAATTTTTCTTTATTTCTATACTAGAAGCCTTTGCACGACATTCATCCACTTGGGGGGGTGGTCCCTCAGCCCCTCCTGCACCCTCTTGCAATCTGGGACCCCTTAGGGCAGTGGTTCTCAACTTTCTGGCCCTTTAAATACAGTTTCTCATGTTGTGACCCAACCATAAAATTATTTTTCATTGCTACTTCATAACTGTAATGTTGCTACTGTTATGAATCATAATGTAAATATCTGAAATGCAGGATGGTCTTAGGCGACCCCTGTGAAAGGGTCGTTCGACCACCAAAGAGGTTGCGACCCACAGGTTGAGAACCTCTGCAGGGGATTTCTGCCACTGTCGCTGTGCTCGCCAACTGTGAGCCCAGCTTCTGGCTGAGTGGCGCTCCCCCTGTAGAAGCACACTGACCACCCCGGGGCAGCTCCTGCATTGAGTGTCTGCCCCCAGGTGGTCAGTGCGCATCATAGCAACTGGTCGTTGCGCTTTTTGGTCAATTTACACGTTATGGTTTTATTATATAGGATACCTTGTATAAGTCTTAGATGTTAGCTAAGACCCTGAACCTGCTATTTCCTGTGGGTCCTTAACAAATGCTATAAATAAAGATTAAACTCTTCTCCTTGTGCTGAGGACAATCAACAGGGATCTACCTTTCCTGCAGGGACTACAACTGAATGTAGGTTGGAAGAAAAAGATAAAAAGTTCAGCTGTGGTTGAAAGCTCTGTCAGGAAAAAAGAAAATTGATGATTAGCTCTTTTGTGTCATATTTGTACTGAGCAGTTAACCTTTCATAATAAGCAAACTCTGTTTCAGAAAGAATCGTCTTCTGGAAAAACTCCAACTAACAACAGCCCTTCACCTTCTGCATTTTAAAAAACTCAATGCAATTTGTATTCTCTATGTATGTTTGAAGCTGATGGCAGGGACTCACATTCACTGTTCAAAAACAGTACTCCACTTAAGTTCTGAAAAGCACCAGCTATACGAAGCTTCTTTCTCTCTTTTGCTTCCTTATTTTCCTTTTTACATAGACCACCAGAAAACTCTTACATTGCCTTTTTATTCCCAACTAGCTCATAAAATCTCTATTTCCAGTATGATAAGAATAAAGTACTATGTTGTCAGAGCAATCATTATTATGAGATAATCTACCTCTATAGAAATTGACTGAAACTTTTGTAGAGTTAAAGGGATTTTTTTTTTAAAAGAAAGTAGTACATATTCAATTTGTAGTGTAAACTTTATAAAAAATGTATATAAAATAAGACTGGCACACACATTTTCAAAATGCAGGGGGCCTTTTATACTTAAAAATATCTACATTTCATATTCTTTTGGAAGATATTCAAATGTTGAGAAGAACAAGATATTGTTGAAAGAGTAAATTGTTTTTACCAGCGATGTTAAGCTATAATTAACATATGATTACCACAATAAAAGTAGTGAAGATATCCATCACTTCACATAGTTACAATTATTATATTATTACTTTGGTGAAAACTTTTAAGAACTCTCTTAGAAACTTTCAAATATACAATATGGTCACCAATATACACTTTGTTCACTGTGCTGTATGTTATATCCTCAGAACTTATTCATCCTATAACTGGAAGTTTGTACCCTTTGATCAACTTCACACATTTCTCCCATCATCCTCCTGCCCCTCCATGGCAACCACCAGTATTCATTCTTTCTCTCTTTCTTTCTTTCTTTCTTTCTTTCTTTCTTTCTTTCTTTCTTTCTTTCTTTCTTCCTTCCTTCCTTCCTTCCTTCCTTCCTTCCTTCCTTCCTTCCTTCCTTTCTTTCTTTCTTTCTTTCTTTCTTTCTTTCTTTCTTTCTTTCTTATTTTTTTGTTGTTGTTAATCCTCATCCAAGGATATTTTTCCATTGGTTTTTAGGGAGCATGGAAGAGAGGGAAAGACAGAAAAAAACATTGATGTGAGAGAAACACATCGGTTGGTTGCCTCCTGCATGAGCCCCAACCAAGACCCAAGCTGGGGAGAAGCCTGCAACCAAGGTACTTGCCTTTGACCAGAATCAAATCCAGTACCCTTTGGTCCACAGGCCAATGCTCTATGCACTGAGCCAAACTGGCTAAGGCTGCTCTCTGTTTCTATAAATTCAATTTTATTATATTCCACATATAAGTGAGATCTTACAGTAATTGCCTTTCTCTGTCTGACATTTGACTAATTCTAATGATTTCATGGTTTATACAGTGGTTGAAAATGGGAAGATTTTTTTTCATTTTATGGATGAATAGTATTCCATTATATATATATATATGTGTGTGTGTGTGTGTTTGTGTGTGTGTGTGTATGTGTGTGTGTGTGTGTGTGTGTGTGTTTATTTTTTGTTTATCTATTCATTCATAATTATGTACTTAGGTTATTTACATGTATTAATCATTGTGTATAATATTATAATGATCATAGGGGTGGGGCAGATGTCCCTAGGACATAGTGGTTTCATTTTCTTAAGATATAAAACTACAAATGGAATTGTTGGGTCAAAAAGTAGTTCTATCTTTTTAAAAATATATTTCTTTATTGATTTCAAAAAGTAGTTCTATTTTAAATATTTTTAGGAACTTCCATATTGTTTTCCATAGTGGATGTACCAATTTACACTCCCATCAACAGTGTTAAAGTATTCCCTAAACTCCGCATCCTTGCCTCACTGAATATATCTTGTCTTTTTTATAATAGCCATTCTAACAGGTCTATGGTGTTATGTCATTTGGTTCTCATATTAATTTCTCATGCAGTATTGCACAGTTTTTGATCCAAGGTGATGATTTATTCTCATCCCTGGGTTCTGGGATTTTTTACAATGGCTTGTCTAACTATTCTTCTTGTGAGATTAAAATCCAGAATGATCTATGTTATAATCTTGATGATGGCATACCCAAGAGGAAATGGTTATGTATGACAAAGAATTAAAGTGTTCTAGTTAATCAAATGTTCATGTAATATTTCTCTCTCATGTATGTGTATGTATTCACATGCTGATGTGTATACAATTGTTCATTCATCAACTATTTATGAAGCCATTATACTATTCCAGATCTTTTTCTAGTCCAGAATAAGGATGCATTAGTAAACCAAACAGAGATACTTTTCCTCATGAAGCTATAGTCATAAAATAGGAAACAGAAAATGGGCATTATTTGAGTGTAAAAGTTAGAGCTCACAAACTAAGACCATATTAGATATAAAATTTTTGGAACTGTCAGTATACAGATCTCATATAAATACATGATGCTAGATGACATTTCTGAGGATAATAATGCAGATAAAAAAAGAAGAGAATTCCATAGACTGAGCGCTGCAGCACTAGAGAGAAGAGCAAGATTTAGCACAGAAGGCGTTGAAGAAACAACAATGGAGGTAAGAGAAATGAAGCAAAGTTGTATTGGAAGTGAAATGAGAAAAGTATAACAACTGTGTTAAATTCTGTCAATAAGTTTGTAGGATGAGAACTGAGCCATTGGATTTAGCATTAAGATCATCTGTGGTCATGAGAAGAACAACTTTGATAAAAGTGCTTAGACACAGCATGGTATTTCCAGAGGGAAAAGGGGTTGAGGGGAGGTAGTAAATGGTAAAAGGGGTCAATATATGTTGACAAAAGGAGTTGTGACTTTGGGTGATAAACACACAGTGGGTCCTGGCAGAGGAGGTGGGTCACAGCAGGAGAGGGCAGTTGTGGGCAATCAGGCTGGCAGGGAAAGCAGTGGGGGGCGATCAGGCTGGCAGCGTAGGGCAGTTAGGGGCGATCAGGCTGGCAGACAGAAGCAGTTAAGGGTAATCAGGCAGGCAGGCAGGTGAGTGGTTAGGAGCCAGCGATCCCAGATTGTGAGAGGGATGTCATACAGTCAGACATTCCCTGAGGAGTCTCAGATTGGAGAGGGTGCAGGCCGGGTTAAGGGACACTCCACCCCCTGCGTACACGGATTTCATGCACTGGGCCTTGTATGTAATTATAATGTTACTCAGTGTGGGTCACCTTCAATTTTTTTTTCTATTTGGAGTTCATTGAGCTTGCTTGATTTGTATATTCATATACTTCCTCAATAATGGAATGTGTTGGCTTTTTATTTTTTCAAATACTTTCTCTGTTCCTTTCACTCTCTTGTCCTTCTGGGACTCTCATAATTTATATATTTTGCACTTTATAGGTTCCCATCAATCTATTAGGCTCTATTCTATTTTCTTCATTTCTTTTTTTTCCTTTTTCACATTAAATTATTTAAAATGCCCAATATTTAGGTTGCTAATTCTTCCTTTTGTTCACTTAAGTCTGATTTTGAAGCCCTCTTGTAAATTTTTCAATTCAGTGATTGAAGTTTTTCAACACAAATAAATTGTTTGGTTTCCATTCACAATATCTATATCTTTGTTGGTATTCACATTTTGTTTACATAGTGTTTCCTGATTTTTTTTATTGTGTGTGTGTGTGTGTGTGTTGTAGCTCTTTGAGTATATTTAATTTAG